>JAPDOI010000414.1:0-628896 GCA_029168955.1 Aplectana chamaeleonis
CGTACGGCGTACTCTTTATTTCGAGTCCCGCACACTTTCTACGGCGTCCAGCGCACTCCCATTTAGGTCCCAGACACTTTCCGCCAGCGTCCGGCGCACTCTCTCATTTGGGTCCCGCACACTTTCTTACGGTGGCGTCCAGCGCACTCTCATTCAGGTCCCGATTAACACTTTCTACGACGTCCGACGTACTCCTCATTTGGGTCCCACACACTTTCTACGGCGTGCGGCTCACTCTCCTCATTTAGGTCCCACACACTTTCTAAGGCGTCCATTTCATTATTTAGATTGCACCTTTGGCGTCCGGCGCACCCTCATTCGGAGTCCCGCACACTTTCTACGGCGTCCGGCGCACTCTCATTTTTCCGCAGGGCTCCCGTAACCCTCCTTCGGAAATTTTCCGAAGTGTCAGCCTGGATGAGCACATCGTTTCTAACCATGGCGTCCGGTGCACTCTGGCCTCATTTGAGTCCCAGCACACTTCTCTACGTGGCGTCCATGACTGCATACGCATCCTCTCATTTGGGTCCCACACATTTTCTACGGCGTCCTATCGTTCACTCTCATGTTTTGTTCAAGAATGATTACGGTAGCCTGCGGAAAAAATTATCGGCATGGGCGTGCTTGTATTTGGGTCCCACACACTTTCTACGGCGTCCGACGCACCTCCTCATTTGGGTCCCACATTAACTTTCTACGGCGTCCGACGCACTCTCATTTGGGTCCCACACACTTTCTACGGCGTCCGGACGCACTGTTATTTGGGTCCCACACACTTTCTGCACGGCGCTCCTGGGCGCACACCCATTTGGGTCCCTTACACTTTCTACGGCGTCCGACATGCACTCTCATTTGGGTCCCGCACACTTTCTAACGGCGTCCGGTGCACTCTCTCATTTGGGTCCTGCACACTTTCTAACGGCATGTCCGGTGCACTGTTATTTGGGTCCCGCACACTTTCTACGGCTTATGTCCGACGCACTTCCTCATTTTAATGGTCCCACACTTTCTACGGCGTCCGACGCACTGTTATTTGGGTCCACGCACATTTTCTACGGCGTCCGACGCACTCCCATTTGGGTCCCACACACTTTCTACGGCGTCCCGACGCACCTCCTTTATTTGGGTCCCACGCATTTTCTACGGCGTCCGACGCAATTCCTCAATAGGGCTGTCCCACACATTTTCTGGTACGGCGTCTTACGCACTCTCATTTGGGTCCCACACACTTTCTACGGCGTCCGACGCACTCTCATTTGGGTCCCACACACTTTCTACGGCGTTCTGCGCACACCCATTTGGGTCCCTCACACTTTCTACGGCGTCCGGTGCACTTTCATTTGGGTCCCGCACACTTTCTAACGGCGTCCGGTGCACTCTCATTTGGGTCCCGCACACTTTCTAACGGCGTCCGGTGCACTCTCATTTGGAGTCCCGCACACACTTTCTACGGCGTTCTTTTCCCCATGTGGGTCCGCACACTTTCTGCAGTCCGACGCACTACTCTATTTGGGTCCCACACATTTTCTACGGCGTCCTACGCACTCTCTCATTTGGGTCCGCACACACTTTCTACGGCGTCCGACGCACTCTCATTTGGGTCCCACACACTTTCTAAGGCGTCCGACGCACTCCCTTATTTGGAGTCCCGCACACTTTCTACGGCGTTCTGCGCACACCCATTTGGGTCCCGCACACTGTTCTGCGGCGTCCGAAGCACGATCATCTTTTTTCCGCAGGGCTACCCGGCGTAACCCTCCTTCGGAAATTTTCAAGTGTCAGCCTGATATGAGCACATCGTTATAGCCAAATCCATCATCTTCGCACAATTTTCTGACGTCGGCTCCTCAGTCACTTAGGTCCCAGTGGCTTCTCGAAGAGAGCGGTGTGTGAATTGAATTTTGCATACCGCCCTTCCCTTTTATACAACGCATGTTATGAGCGTGTGCTATCGTTCTCGTTATCACGTTTTGTTCAAGAATGATTACGGTAGTTCTGCGGAAAAAATTATCGGCACTAGGGCGTACGGCTTGTATCTTGTTCGGATCCCGCACACACTTTCTACGGCGTCTTGCTCACTCCCACTTAGGTCACCTCACAGTTTTTATGGCGTCCAACGTACTCTCATTTGGGTCCCGCAACACTTTCTACGGCGTCCGGACGCACTGTTATTTGGGTCCCGCACACTTTCTACGGCGTCCTACGCACTCTCATTTGGGTCCCACACACTTTCTAACGGCGTCCGACGCTTCAACTGTTATTTGGAGTCCGCACACACATTATTTCTACGGCGTCCGACGCACTCTCATTTGGGTCCCACACACTTTCTACGGCGTCCGGACGCACTCTCAATTGAGTCCCGCACACTTTCTACGGCGCAACCTACGCACTACTCATTTGGGTCCCACACACTTCTCTACGGCGTCCGGCGCACTCCCGCATTTGGGTCCCGCACACTTTCTACGGCGTCCGGCGCACTCCCACTTAGGCTGTGTAGCTCGTTGAGTCCACTCCCAATTAGGTCCTGCTTTCTTACGGCGTCCGGCGCACTCCCACCTGGGTCCCGCACACTTTCTACGGCGTCCGGCGCACTCTCACTCTGGGTCCTGCGCACTTTCTACGGCGTTCTGCGCACGCCCTTATGTGGGTCCCGGCACACTTTCTACGGCGTTCTGCGCACTCTCATTTGGGTCCCGCACACTTTCTACGGCGTCCGGCGCACTCTCATTTGGGTCCCGCACGCTTTCTACGGCGTCTTGCGCACTCTCATTCGGGTCACCGCATACTTTCTACGGCGTCCGGCGCACTCTCATTTGGGTCCCGCACACTTTCTACGGCGTTCTGCGCACACCCATTTGGGTCCCGCATGCTTTCTACGGCGTCCGGCGCACTCCCACATGGGTCCTGCACACTTTCTACGGCGTCCCCCGCGCTCTCATTCGGGTCACGCACACTTTCTACGGCGTTCTGCGCACACCCATTTGGGTCCCGCACACTTTCTACGGCGTCCGGCGCACTCACTTGGGTCCCGCACGCTTTCTACGGCGTGTGGCGCACTCTCATTTGGGTCCCGCACTTTTCTACGGCGTCCGGCGCACTCTCACTTTGGGTCCCGCACACTTTCTACGGCGTCCGGCGCACTTCCACTTGGGTCCCGCACCTTTCTAGGGCGTACGGCGTACTCTTATTTGAGTCCCGCACACTTTCTACGGCGTCCAGCGCACTCCCATTTGGGTCCCAGACACTTTCTACGGCGTCCGGCGCACTCTCATTTGGGTCCCGCGCACTTTCTACGGCGTCCAGCGCACTCTCATTCAGGTCCCACACACTTTCTACGGCAGTCCGACGTACTCTCAATTGGGTCCCACACACTTTCTAACGGCGTCCGGTGCACTCTCATTTGAGTCCCGCACACTTTCTACGGCGTCCTACGCACTCTCATTTGGGTCCCACACATTTTCTACGGCGTCCTACGCACTCTCATTTGGGTCCCGCACACTTTTTACGGCGTTCGGCGCACTCCTACTTGGGTCTCACACACTTTCTACGGCGTCCGGCGCGCTCTCATTTTGATCCTCACACTTTCTATGGCATCCGGCGCACTC
This sequence comes from Aplectana chamaeleonis, assembly GCA_029168955.1. NCBI lineage: Eukaryota > Metazoa > Nematoda > Chromadorea > Rhabditida > Cosmocercidae > Aplectana > Aplectana chamaeleonis. Next base: position 3,606 of record JAPDOI010000414.1, read on the forward strand.
TCATTTGAGTCCCGCACACTTTCTACGGCGTCCGGGTACTCTCATTTTGGTCCGCACACTTTCTATGGCGTCCGGCGCACTCTAATTTGGGTCCTCACACTTTCTATGGCATCCGGCGCACTCTTATTTGAGTCCCGCACACTTTCTACGGCGTTCAGGTACTCTCATTTGGGTCCCACACACTTTCTACGGCGTCCGGCGCACTTCCCTCATTTGGGTCCCGCACACTTTCTACGGCGTCCGGTGCACTCTCATTTGGGTCCCGCACACTTTCTAACGGCGTCCGGTGCACTCTCATTTGAGTCCCGCACACTTTCTTACGGCGTCCTACGCACTCTCATTTGGGTCCCACACATTTTCTACGGCGTCCTACGCACTCTCATTTGGGTCCCACACACTTTCTACGGCGTCCGGACGCACTCTCATTTGGGTCCCACACACTTTCTACGGCGTCCGACGCACTCTCATTTGGGTCCCGCACACTTTCTACGGCGTCCGGTGCACTCTCATTTGGGTCCCGCACACACTTTCTACGGCGTCCGACGCACTCTCATTTGGGTCCCACACATTTTCTACGGCGTCTTACGCACTCTCATTTGGGTCAAACACACTTTCTACGGCGTCCGACGCACTCTCATTTGGGTCCCACACACTTTCTACGGCGTCCGACGCACTGTTATTTGGGTCCCACACACTTTCTACGGCGTTCTGCGCACACCCATTTGGGTCCTCACACTTTCTACGGCGTCCGGTGCACTTCTCATTTGGGTCCCGCACACTTTCTAACGGCGTCCGGTGCACTCTCATTTGGGTCCCGCACACTTTCTAACGGCGTCCGGTGCACTGTTATTTGGGTCCCGCACACTTTCTACGGCGTCCGACGCACTCTCATTTGGGTCCCACACACTTTCTACGGCGTCCGACGCACTGTTATTTAGGTCCCACACTTTCTACGGCGTCCGGCGCACTCTCATTTGGGTCCCACAGACTTTCTACGGCGTCCGACGCACTCTTATTTGGGTCCCACACATTTTCTACGGCGTCCGACGCACTCTCATTTGGGTCCCACACATTTTCTACGGCGTCCGACGCACTCTCATTTGGGCTACCGTAACACACTTTCTACGGCGTCCGACGCACTCTCATTTGGGTCCCACACACTTTCTACGGCGTCCGACGCACTGTTATTTGGGTCCCACACACTTTCTACGGCGTCTTGCGCACTCCCATTTGGGTCCCTCACACTTTCTACGGCGTCCGGTGCACTCTCATTTGGGTCCCGCACACTTTCTAACGGCGTCCGGTGCACTCTCATTTGAGTCCCACACGTTTTCTACGGCGTCCGACGCACTGTTATTTGGGTCCCACACATTTTCTACGGCGTACTACGCACTCTCATTTGAGTCCCACACGTTTTCTACGGCGTCCGACGCACTCTCATTTGGGTTCCACACACTTTCTACGGCGTACTACGCACTCTCATTTGAGTCCCACACACTTTCTACGGCGTCCGACGCACTGTTATTTGGGTCCCACACATTTTCTACGGCGTCCTACGCACTCTCATTTGAGTCCCACACGTTTTCTACGGCGTCCGAAGCCGATCATTTTTTCCAGGTCATCAACCCTCCTTCGGAAATTTCTACGGCGTCAGCCTGATATGAGCACATGGGTCCCGCAAACTTTTCGCATTACGGCGTGCTTGCACACCCATTTGGGCCCCGCAAACTTTCTACGGCGTCTTGCGCACTTCCACTTGGTCACCTCACACTTTCTACGGCGTCCTCCGCACTCTCATTTGGGTCCCACACAGTTTCAACGGCGTCCGGCGCACTGTTATTTGGGTCCCACGCACTTGCTACGGCGTCCAACCCACTCTCATTTGGGTCCCACACACTTTCTACGGCGTCCGACGCACTGTTATTTGGGTCCCACACACTTTCTACGGCGTCCGACGCACTCTCATTTGGGTCCCGCACACTTTCTACGGCGTCCGACGCACTCTCATTTGGGTCCCGCACACTTTCTACGGCGTCCGGCGCACTCTCATTTGGGTCCCGCACACTTTCTACGGCGTGTGGCGCACTCTCATTTGGGTCCCACACACTTTCTACGACGTCCGGCGCACTCCCACTTGGGTCCCGCATGCTTTCTACGGCGTGTGGCGCACTCCCACTTGGGTCCCGCGCACTTTCTACGGCGTTCTGCGCACGCCCATGTGGGTCCCACACACTTACTACGGCGTTCTGCGCACTCTCATGTGGGCCCCGCACACTTTCTACGGCGTCCGGCGCATTCCCACTTGGGTCCCGCACACTTTCTACGGCGTCTTGCGCACTTTCACTTTGTCACCGCACACTTTCTACGGTGCCCGGCGCACTCTCATTAGGGTCCCGCACACTTTCAACGGCGTCCGGCGCACTCTCATTTGGGTCCCGCACACTTTCTACGGCGTTCGGCGCACTCCCACTTGGGTCCCGCATGCTTTCTACGGCGTGTGGCGCACTCATTTGGGTCCCGCGCACTTTCTACGGCGTTCTGCGCACGCCCATGTGGGTCCCGCACACTTTCTACGGCGTCAGCACTCTCACTTGGGTCCCGCACGCTTTCTACGGCGTGTGGCGCACTCTCATTTGGGTCCCGCACTTTTTTCTTCGGCGTCCGGCGCACTCCCACTTGAGTCCCGCACACTTTCTACGGCGTCCGGCGCACTTCCACTTGGGTCCCGCACCCTTTCTAGGGCGTACGGCGTACTCTTATTTGAGTCCCGCACACTTTCTACGGCGTCCAGCGCACTCCCATTTACGTCCCAGACACTTTCCACCGCGTCCGGCGCACTCATTTGGGTCCCGCGCACTTTCTACGGCGTCCAGCGCCCCCTCATTCAGGTCCCACACACTTTCTACGACGTCCGACGTACTCTCAATTGGGTCCCACACACTTTCTAACGGCGTCCGGTGCACTCTCATTTGAGTCCCGCACACTTTCTACGGCGTCCTACGCACTCTCATTTGGGTCCCACACATTTTCTACGGCGTCCTACGCACTCATTTGGGTCCCACACACTTTCTACGGCGTCCGACGCACTCTCATTTGGGTCCCACACACTTTCTACGGCGTCCGGCGCACTCCCACTTGGGTCCCGCACGCTTTCTACGGCGTGTGGCGCACTCTCATTTGGGTCCCACACTTTTTCTACGGCGTCCGGCGCACTCTCATGTGGGTCCCACACACTTTCTACGGCGTCCTGCGCACTCTCACTTTGGTCCCGCACACTTTCTACGGCGTACGGCGTACTCTTATTTGAGTCCCGCACACTTTCTACGGCGTCCAGCGCACTCTCATTTGGGTCCCAGACACTTTCCACAGCGTCCGGCGCACTCTCATTTGGGTCAGCCGCACATCGTTCTACGGCGTCCAGCGCACTCTCATTCAGGTCCCACACACTTTCTACGACGTCCGACGCAAACTTCATTTGGGTCCCACACACTTTCTACGGCGTGCGGCTCACTCTCATTTAGGTCCCACACTTTCTACGGCGTCCGGCGCACTCTCATTTGTTCAGGTCCCGCACACTTTCTACGGCGTCCGGCGCACTCTCATTTGGGTCCCGCACACTTTCTAACGGCGTCCGACGCACTCTCATTTGGGTCCCACACTTTCTACGGCGTCCTACGCACTCTCATTTGGGTCCCACACATTTTCTACGGCGTCCGACGCACTCTCATTTGGTTCCCACACACTTTCTACGGCGTCCGACGCACTCATTTGGGTGCCATACACTTTTTGCGGCGTCTGGCTCACTGTTAATTGGGTCCCACACACTTTCTACGGCGAACTGCGTACACCCATTTGGGTCCCACACATTTTCTACGACGTCCTAAGCACTCTCATTTGGGTCCCACACACTTTATACGGCGTTCCTATGCACACCATTTGGGTCAAGCACGCCCATGCCGATCATTTTTCCGCAGGGCTACCGTAAACTTCCTTCGGAAATTTCTTCCGGCGTCAGCCTGATATGAGCACATCGTTATGCACTCCAACCATCATCTCGCAATGCTTCTCGGCGTCCTCAGCCACTCCCAGTGGGGTCCCGAAGAGACGGCGTCTGGCGCACTCCACTTCTTTTATACACCGCATGTTCTACGGCGTTCTTTTTGCGCATCATGTTTTGTTCAAGAATGATTACGGTAGCCCTGCGGAAAAATTATCGGCATGGGCGTGCTTGTATTTGGATCCCGCAAACTTTCTACGGCGTCTTGCTCACTTCCACTTGGTCACCTCACAGTTTTTATGGCGTCCAACGTACTTTCATTTGGGTCGCGCACACTTTCTGCGGCGTACTGCGCAAACGCATTTGGGTCCCGCACACTTTCTACGGCGTCCGACGCACTGTTATTTGGGTCCCCCACACTTTCTACGGCGTCCGACGCACTCTCATTTGGGTCCCACACACTTTCTACGGCGTCCGACGCACTGTTATTTGGGTCCTCCACCTTTTCTACGGCGTCCGACGCACTCTCATTTGGGTCCCACACACTTTCTACGGCGTCCGACGCACTCTTATTTGGGTCCCACACATTTTCTACGGCGTCCGACGCACTCTCATTTGGGTCCCACACACTTTCTACGGCGTGTGGCGCACTCCCATTTGGGTCCCGCACACTTTCTACGGCGTCCGGCGCACTCCCACTTGGGTCCCGCATGCTTTCTACGGCGTGTGGCGCACCCCCATTTGGGTCCCGCACACTTTCTACGGCGTTCTGCGCACCCCCATGTGGGTCCCGCACACTTTCTACGGCGTCTGGCGCACTCCCACTTGGGTCCCGCACGCTTTCTACGGCGTCTTGCGCACTTTCACTTTGTCACCGCACACTTTCTACGGCGTCCGGCGCACTCTCATTTGGGTCCCGCACACTTTCTACGGCGTCTTGCTCACTTCCACTTGGTCACCTCACAGTTTTTATGGCGTCCAACGTACTTTCATTTGGGTCGCGCACACTTTCTGCGGCGTACTGCGCAAACGCATTTGGGTCCCGCACACTTTCTACGGCGTCCGACGCACTGTTATTTGGGTCCCCCACACTTTCTACGGCGTCCGACGCACTCTCATTTGGGTCCCACACACTTTCTACGGCGTCCGACGCACTGTTATTTGGGTCCCACACATTTTCTACGGCGTCCGGCGCACTCTCATTTGGGTCCCACACACTTTCTACGGCGTCCGACGCACTCTTATTTGGGTCCCACACATTTTCTACGGCGTCCGACGCACTCTCATTTGGGTCCCACACACCTTCTACGGCATCCTGCGCACACCCATTTGGGTCCCGCACACTTTCTACGGCGTCCGGCGCACTCCCACTTGGGTCCCGCATGCTTTCTACGGCGTGTGGCGCACTCCCACTTGGGTCCCGCATGCTTTCTACGGCGTGTGGCGCACTCTCATTTGGGTCCCGCACACTTTCTACGGCGTTCTGCGCACACCCATTAGGGACCCGCACACTTTATACGGCGTCCGGCGCACTCCCACGTGGGTCCCGCACACTTTTTACGGCGTCCGGCGCACTCCCACTTGAGTCCCGCACACTTTCTACGGCGTTCTGCGCACGCCCATGTGGGTCTCGCACACTTTCTACGACGTCCTGCGCACTCCCACTTGGGTTCCGCACACTTTCTACGGCGTGCGGCGCACTCCCACATGGGTCCCGCACACTTTCTACGGCGTGCGGCGCGATCCCACTTGGGTCCGTGCGCTTTCTACGGCGTCCGGCGCACTTCCATATGGGTCCCGCACACTTTCTACGGCGTGCGGCGCGATCCCACTTGGGTCCCTCACACTTTCTACGGCGTCCGGCACACTCTCATTTGGGTCCCGCACACTTTCTACGGCGTACGGCGTACTCTTATTTGAGTCCCGCACACTTTCTACGGCGTCCAGCGCACTCTCATTTAGGTCCCAGACACTTTCCACAGCGTCCGGCGCACTCTCATTTGGGTCCCGCACACTTTCTACGGCGTCCAGCGCACTCTCATTCAGGTCCCACACACTTTCTACGACGTCCGACGTACACTCATTTGGGTCCCACACACTTTCTACGGCGTGCGGCTCACTCTCATTTAGGTCCCACACACTTTCTACGGCGCCCGGCGCACTCTCATTTGGTTCCCGCACACTTTATACGGCGTCCGGCGTACTCTTATTTGGGTCCCGCACACCTTCTACGGCGTCCGGCGCACCCTCATTCGGGTCCCGCACACTTTCTACGGCGTCCGGCGCACTCTCATTTGGGTCCCGCACACTTTCTACGGCGTCCTACGCACTCTCATTTGGGTCCCACACATTTTCTACGGCGTCCTACGCACTCTCATTTGGGTCCCACACACTTTCTACGGCGTCCGACGCACTCTCATTTGGGTCCCACACACTTTCTACGGCGTCCGACGCACTGTTATTTGGGTCCCACACACTTTCTACGGCGTTCTGCGCACACCCATTTGGGTCCCTCACACTGTCTACGGCGTCCGAAGCACTCTCATTTGAGTCCCACACACTTTCTACGGCGTTCTGCGCACACCCATTTGGGTCACAAGCACGCTCATGCCGATCATTTTTTCCGCAGGGCTACCGTAACCCTCCTTCGGAAATTTTCCAAGTGTCAGCCTGGATATGAGCACATCGTTATAGCCAACCATCATCTTCGCACAATTTCGACCTCCTCAGCCACTTCCCAGTGGCTTCTCGAAGAGAGCGGTGTGTGAATGACTGCATACCGCTCCTCTCCCCTTTTATACCCCGCATGTTATGAGCGTGTGCTATCGTTCGTTATCATGTTTTGTTCAAGAATGATTACGGTAGCCCTGCGGAAAAAATTATCGGCATGGGCGTGCTTGTTTTTGGATCCCGCAAACTTTCTACGGCGTCTTGCTCACTTCCACTTGGTCACCTCACAGTTTTTATGGCGTCCAACGTACTTTCATTTGGGTCGCGTACACTTTCTGCGGCGTACTGCGCACACCCATTTGGGTCCCGCACACTTTCTACGGCGTCCGACGCACTGTTATTTGGGTCCCACACACTTTCTACGGCGTCCGACGCATTCTCATTTGGGTCCCACACACTTTCTACGGCGTCTGACGCACTGTTATTTGGGTCCCACACATTTTCTACGGCGTCCGACGCACTCTCATTTGGGTCCCACACACTTTCTACGGCGTCCGACGCACTCTTATTTGGGTCCCACTCATTTTCTACGGCGTCCGACGCACTCTCATTTGGGTCCCACACACTTTTTACGGCGTCCGACGCACTCTCATTTGGGTCCCACACACTTTCTACGGCGCACGACGCACTGTTATTTGGGTCCCACACATTTTCTACGGCGACCTACGCACTCTCATTTGGGTCCCACACACTTTTTACGGCGTCCGACGCACTCTCATTTGGGTCCCACACACTTTCTACGGCGCCCGACGCACTGTTATTTGGGTCCCACACATTTTCTACGGCGTCCTACGCACTCTCATTTGGGTCCCACACACTTTTTACGGCGTCCGACGCACTCTCATTTGGGTCCCACACACTTTCTACGGCGTCCGACGCACTCTCATTTGGGTCCCACACACTTTTTACGGCGTCCGACGCACTCTCATTTGGGTCCCACACACTTTCTACGGCGCCCGACGCACTGTTATTTGGGTCCCACACATTTTCTACGGCGTCCTACGCACTCTCATTTGGGTCCCGCACACTTTCTACGGCGTCCGACGCACTCTCATTTGGGTCCCACACACTTTCTACGGCGTCCGACGCACTGTTATTTGGGTCCCACACGTTTTCTACGGCATCCTACGCACTCTCATTTGGGTCCCACACACTTTCTACGGCGTCCGACGCTCTGTTATTTGGGTCCCACACATTTTCTACGGCTTCCTACGCACTGTTATTTGGGTCCCACACACTTTCTACGGCGTTCTGCGCACTCCTACTGGGGTCCCGCACACTTTCTACAGCGTCTTGCGCACCCCTACTTGGGCTCCGCACACTATCTAAGGCGTTCTGTGGATTTCTTCTGATTCACACCGTGCGGCGTTCTAAAAAATACATCCAAGATCCCGCCGTATTGATTTAAGCGTTCAATCCTAAACAAATGCCTATCAGTGACGGTGTTTATTTCATTAGTTCATTTTTTACGAATGAGTAAACGTCGGATGGTTTATAATAACATGTTTACGTGTTTTTGTCTCACTTGACCCTCAATTTTGAGGTCCCGCAAAAATTGAGCTACCAACTTCAAATTTTGTCAGGAGCTAACGGCAATCATAACAAACTTTCTGGCCAAAAATCAGCTTTCTAGCTCAACGATAAGTGTTCCAACAAGATCATGTACGCCAACTGAAAAAAAAGGAGATGAACCCTTTTTTCGACCAAAATCACGTGGTTTTGACAATTTTTCTCGAATCTCAGGTAACCATTCCAGACCATTTTTTGAACAGTTATTCAACTTTCCAAAGTATATCAAATGCAAAAAGAACGGACTTCCTACGTTCACTCTGGACCCTGATACTGAGATCAGGGGGTTGCGCGATGGCGAATCAAAGCCAAATCTGGTGAGCGCTTCGCGCTCACCACAATTTCCATCCACTTTCAAGAAAACCCATCTACTCCGGCTGGCTTATAAAATGGAGCATTTCATCAGTAAACAGACATGTTATATTCAGGTAAACCAAGCCGTTTCTCTCGTAGACTCTCATTTGCTAGGGCTATCACTCTAAGCTATCAAATGTTTTCACATGTCTCACTCTTCATTCTGTTATTCGTAGGGGTGGGGTTCCACAGGCTTTCGAGACGGGAATGCTTGAATTCTGTCAACCTGGATGGTTTTATGCGCTTCAAACGCCGTTTACGAGATGGTAGGGGCCAGGCGGTCCTATTTAAGCTGTTATCTCAACCATGTTTGTGGGCGTGTATGCTGCCTTTAAGTGGGGCTAACATATCACAAGTAAGTGGGGCTAACATATCACAAGTATCTCATAGCTTGAACACAGATCAGATTCATTTTCTAGGTTCGAGTACTCGGGAGCGGTGATGAATTCCAGAACATGCATGATGTAAGTAATTGAAAAGATGAAATAAGGGCTCGTTTCCCCTTAAACGCCTAGCGCTGATTGAGTCCTGACATAGATGGATGGTATGTGAAGCCTGGCACAACCGTGAAAAGCTATGCATTTCGACGTTTGCCGGTGGCAAGAGGTCGTACAGCAAGCGCTCACCACTGCAACTGAAGGAGTGCGAGTATGGAGCTTCGGGGCTAGATCTGCTCCTAAACAAATCATACGTATCGATCCAACGTGATCAGACAGGCAATTACAGGTATAAGGCCTCACAAGAACGTAAGTTAAGTGCGCCAGAACAGGGCTACCGGGAAATGATGTTAGTTATACAGCCCCCATTCGGCTCTCGTAAACAAAATTGATGATACCCAATAGATAAAGGGTAGGATATAAAAGAAGTGGAGAGCGGTGTGTCTTCATTCATACACCGTCCTTCTCCAGGGGTCAGCAGTTGAGGATCTGCCTGGACTATAAAGTAGGAGAACAGCACCACCGGTTGGTAACTCAGAACGTCGGAGGGCCGCGTCCCCGTACCCACCACTCAGCGAGGCGGGGCCCCCCTCCGCGCCTGGCGCCCAACAGATCCCAGCCCCAGCCCCATGACTCATAATGTGCGCGAAGCCCGGACATCCAAGCGAAGGGGCCAGGGCAGAACATCGCTTAAATGATTGATTCCTTGCATAACGATCTCCGGGAACAGCCTCAGGGCGAGTGCTATACCCTTTTCCAAAATTTTCTAAATCCCATGGTGGGTGTCCCATTCAAGTCTATTCGATAGACTGTGGAACTTACCTTACTGCCACCGCGCGAAGTGCGCAATGATGTAAGTACTTACTCAAGGGTGCCTGCAGTGAACTTACCATAAAATTATGCTCCGTATGTGGCACGGGTTTGATTCTAGCGTTCAACGGGTAATACGATTTGCCCGAGCGAACATATTTTCCTCTGTTTTGAATTTTCCCTGCAGGACCAAGCTAACGAAATTCGGTGGCGCCCCCGCCTCGCGCCTGATGACTCTCCGCTCGCAAAACATGGCCCCCGCCGCTCGCCCTTGGTCGGAAATTCCCGGGCACACTGCCCTCCGACGTTCTGAGAAGATGTAGCGAAAGTAGAGTCTAAACTTAGAAAAATTTAGAGCCGACTCGAGTGAGATTATGATAGCCCCGTTCTGGCGCACTTAATTTACGTTCTTGTTATAGACAGCATACACGCTCGTAAGCGTGGTTGAGATAACAATGTGAATCGAACCGTTTGGTTTCAGCATAATGCCTACGCGTTTTGAAGTGTCAAAAATGACCCACAATGCCGCTACATAAGTAAGAAGTTAGCCCCGCCCTGTATTTTCACGCCCCCTGTATTTGCTCTTTTGCTCCGAAGCAGGGTTGCTGGGTCATCTTCGCCGTCAGTCACGTGTGTGGTTCACTTATTAGGCAATCTACCAACAGTACCGACGGTGAATATGACCAAGCAACCTTGCGTTGCAGGAAAAGGGCAAATACAGGGGGCGTGAAAATACAAGGCGCGGACAACTTTTAACTCATGTAGCGGCATTGTGGGTCGTTTTTGACACTTCAAAATGCGTAGGCGTTGTAATCTGGGCCATACCATTCTATTTCCGTAGTTATCTCAATCACGTTTGCAAGCGTGTGTGCTGCCTTTAAGGCGCCTGTCATAGTTGGATGAGCCGACGTAGCCAGCCCGGTCAATAAACACAGAAAGCATTGGATGCAAAAATCACCCGTTGTATCCCTCCGACACTCCCCATCATCCGCCGACACCAGCCCGGTCGGCACGTATGAACAACATGGTGAGGTGAGGCTGAGAAAATCACCCGGTGTATTCCGCCGACAACCCCAACGCTCACCAACATCCACCTGGTCGATACGTATGATTAAAATGATGGATTGACGTTCAGAAAATCACCCGTTGTATCCATATAATCACCCCGGGTGTAAAATCACCCGGTCGATATCCATGCATTACGTGGATGACGGGGGATGAGAAAAACGGCGGGTAGGCGGGCCGATGGTAAAACATTGCGTATCACTAGAAAGATATCGACACTGCTACCTCCGTTTCTTCACTTCACTCTACTTCACTATTTCTCTGAACAGGCACAATCCTGTTGGATACGTAATCATCGTCATCACTTCCGGTGGGCTCTAGTCGGTTACACCGGGTGATTTTCTCAACCCCACTCCATCATTTTAATCATATGTATCGACCGAGTGGGTGTTGGGTGCTGTCGTTGGGTTACATATGCAAATAGCACCAACTCTTACCGGGGCCTAAAGGTTTATTCACTTTGACAGTCATCCCCGGAGCTTTGTACCGTTATTCCAACTGAAGTCTCTAATCACACATCTAGATGTACATAATTGGTATGCCGCACGATTGCTCACTTCTGTCAAAATTCGGAATGGAGAGCTCTGTACGAATTCCACATATTTTATCCAGTTTGTGTTATGGAGAATAGGAGTAAAAATCCACTGGGTGAGGCTAGCTGTAATCGAAGAAGACAGTCTCGTATGACAACTCTCTATATTATTCAAAAAGAAAGTTCAAAAAGTTATCTGTTGTGTGGTATCCGTATACCTGTGCACATAATACGTACAAATTTCTTTACTAATCACTATGCCACCGGGCTGCGACTAACTACGACTGCGCCTTTTTGCGTGTTCTCACCATTCACTTCGATGCTTACCACAGAAGAGCCAAATCATTTTGAAAAGCGGGGAACTTGGAGAGCGAAACAACCAATGGAACATTCGAGAATAATCCTGAAGACCAAAACCACCGCAGAGAGGAAAAAGTTGGGAACTCAGAAACATCTAAAATCGCTGAGAATCTGTCAATATTGCTAAATTTTAGACTAGCAGATCAAAAACCGAAAGCTTCATCAGAACAAGGTTGTAAGATCTTTATTAGGACTAAAATTTCCACCCACTTCACATCGCCAAGTGCGTGTGGGAGAAATGTGTGCAATGGCATTCCTTCCTAAGGAACTCGAAGGGTCCTGTCTGTCGTATTCATGGCGCACAAGACTATCAGCGGCATAGCAAAAGTAAAAAGACGACACATCAGGAATTTCGAGAGGCCCAAATATGAATGTGGGATATATGTTTGCTCCGCCCTCTTCCTCCTTGAACATTGAGCCGAGCAAAAAAATGCGGAGAGCAAATTTTTTCACTCTTGAAATTTTATTTTTGTCGCTCAAATTTGCGTTTTTTTTGCTTTTTTTCTTTGCGTTCTTATGCTTCCTACTCGGTAACGAGACACAGTTGTGGCCCACTCAATCAGCGTAGGAACAAATAAATAAAAAAGTAAATAACAAGTGAAAATACCTTTCAAAAGTGCGGAGAGTTTGCAACGTTGTTTTTTTTGACAAATAAAAATTAACAGTCGGAACCGATGGTAATCTGTTGATCCCAAAGTAAACGACCAAACGGAGCGAATATGAGCGGCACGCTACGCCTGTGGGAGTCTCGCTCCTCTGCGGCTCCTCCCCTCTCGTATATTTGAACCAATCCTTGCATAAATTTGGGTAAATAAAACGTCATCCTCCAAAAAAAAGTTACAGCTCTATCAGATGTGAAAGAAGCAACCGTAATCAATTTTTCTGCGTCTTTTTCATGAAGCTGCTGAGCATCTGAAGCTCATCTCGCCTGTTTGAAGGCAGTGTTCACGAGGATTTCTGTCCCTAAGTTTTCCACTCAGAACAATGAATTGGTCACCAAGTGTTACCTAAATTACGAAGAAACGTCGAGAAACGCTCCAAAACGCTTTATTTCAGCGACATTATTCTCTGGCTTAGACTAGTTGTCCTGTTGGATGAACATGATAACGGCGGCTGTGACCGGTGAATAATGGGGCTAGTCGAAAATGAAAGATTTTTTCGGGCAAATCAGTTTCAGTGAGGGTCTGAAACAAAGAACGGAGCAACAAAGGGTAGAGAATTTCAAAGAACGGATCCAGAAAACGCTTCATTGTCAAAACGAACAGTTCCTATGAGAGTAAAGAGGCGGGGTACAGTTGACCGCAATGTTAAAAGGACATGATGCGGTTGCGGACTCGCACTAAATTACGGTAGAATCTGGCACTTTGCCAGACTTCGTCATCGATCGTCGCCAACAGTCGTCTCTCTGCTCACGAGAATATCAGCTGGGGCGCCGGTCGATGACGAAACCAGGGAAAGTGCCAGATTCTACCGTAGTTTTAGTGCGAGTCCGCAACCGCACCATGTCCTATTAACATTGCAGTCAACTATAAGAGTAAAGGATTTCTTTTGCTTCTGGTGCGTTTCTCTCAATTGTGGTGAGCACGAAGCGCTCACCAGATTTGGCTTTCCTTGTGATTTCATTTCTACCCGGAAGCCAATCAATCGATATAGAATGTAATCTTAAAATTGAAGATTATCATGGGCATTGTTTTTAAAGGCACAGTGCACCCTCAGACATGAATTTGTGATTTTTTTTTGATTGTGTAGTAGACCCCCACCACTGTGATCAGCGTGTGACTCTCTCCAGGATCAGCATTTAAACTCAAAAATAATATTTTCGGTGTTCTGTGCCTTTAATGCACAGTCCAAGCTCAGGGACGAAATCCGAGAGTTCCACAAAATTATAAAGAAGACCCACTATATATAACACCTGCCAAGGGCGAGCTCTCAATTTCTCCAAATGAGCGAGATATAGGAGGAAGCCAATCTGGGGCGCCCACACCAGGAAGCCACTTTGGCACGCCCCTTTTAAGATCTTTCGAGCTCAAATATGGCAAAATGAGAGAAGATTTCCGATCAGTAGCCCCGTTCTTTTCCTTCATTCTCAGCCTCTTTCAATACTCAGGTCGGCTCGCATACATCGTTTGCAAATGACGAAGTTAAAAGCCCCGGAAAACTCACTCACGATGCTTACGCTGTTGAATTTTCGTAGTGCCATAATTCCGTTCTCAGGAGGTCTTGTACGATTCCAGAGCCATCATTGGAATCAGCGTGGGACCGTTTTTTAAGATAGGCACAAAAACAGAAAAGCGATTCTGAGGTTGGACTGTGCCTTTTAGGTCTGGCGGAGCAAGCAGCAGAATGATCGGGTTTTGCAAAATGTCAAAGGGATAAGGAGATTCTAACAAGATGGGCTCCACAGAAAAGGTCAAGGATTTGGCATTGCTCTAAAATGTCGTGAAATTGTTCCATTAGATTTGGCTATCAAAGTGATTTCCTAAATGTAGTGAAATTGTTGCAAACGGATTTGGCAGGAGCTCTATGAATCATCACAGTCAAATCACGCGTCAGAAGGTCCTCTGGCGAGCGAATGAAGACAAAAAGAAAACAATAATCCTCAGCCAACCATGAACGAAACTTGGCCTTATCGACTAGAAATAAGGTTTTCGAATGTTATTCTGCCTTTTCAGTGTAGCTCCTACTAAGGTACCAGACCTTCCATCACCGATTAGATAAAAATCATGAAAACGAAATCTAACGCAATTTATTAGCTACTAATGCTATGTCTTCGTGTCCTCAACGCTTTCACGGTTCACATTGTATGAGGTTTTTCTGCTAGAGTTATTCTTGTTCTCATTTGATTCAATATGCGCTCCAACAGAAAACCCTTTCTGACGCGTGATTTGACTGTGATAATTCATAGAGCTCCCGCCAAATCCGTTTGCAACGATTTCACTACATTTAAGAAATCACTTTGATAGCCAAATCTAATGGAACAATTCCTGAAAGTTTAGGTTCCTGGCAAAAGTAAAGATTTGGCATGGCCGTTTTTTCAAAATTTTAGAAATATACTCAGTTAAAAGGGAAAGGTGTAGAAAAATGGAAAAAGTTTTGAAATATTCCTGAGAACGATTTGGCGTAGAATGATTTGATTTTTAGGAAATGTAATGAAATAGTTGAAAGTATGATTTGGCAGTCGAGTTTCAACCAACTATTGATAAGAGTTGTGCAAAACGAGAGATCGCATTGGATGAGCTTATCCGTAGGACATATCAAAGCAAAATCACGCGTGATAAGGCAAGCAGTAAAAGCTCGTTTGTGAGCTGGAATGCCGCGATCTTCACGTATTAAGTGAAGTAAAATCAAGTGTTTGGTCCATATCACGCGTGATTTTGCTTTGATATGTTCTACGGATAAGCTCATACAATGCGATCTCTCGTTTCGCACAAATCTTGTAAATAGTTGGTTCAAACTCGACTGCCAAATCATACTTTCAACTATTTCATTACATTTCCTAAAAATCAAATCATTCTACGCCAAATCGTTCTCAGGAATATTCCGAAACTTTTCCCATTTTTCTACACCTTTCCCTTTTAACTGAGTATATTTCTAAAATTTTGAAAAAACGGCCATGCCAAATCTATACTTTTGCCAGGAACCTAAACTTTCAGGAATTTCATTTATTTTTCCTAAAGGTTTCCTTTCTAACATGGTTTATGCCTGGTGGTGTTAATTCAAAGAAAACCCACTGATGCCCTGCCCCCCCCCATTCTATGACGTCCTGCACGCACGCACTGATGTCCTGCACACTTTCTACGGCGTTCTGCGCGCACCGATTTGGGTCACAAGCACGCTCATGCCGATCACGTTTTCCGCAGGGCTACCTTAACCCTCCTTCGAAAATTTTCCAAGTATCAGCCTGGATAGGAGCACATCGTAATAGCCAACAATCATGTTTGCACCATTTCGACCTCCTTTGCCATTTTCCAGTGGCTTCTCGCAGAGAGCAGTGTGTGAATGAATGCATCCCGCTCTTCCGCCCTTTTATACCTCGCATGTTATGAGCGTGTGTTATCGTTCGTTATCATGTTTTGTTCAAGAATGGTTACGGTAGCCCTGCGGAAAAAATGATCGACATTGGCGTGCTTGTATTTGGGTCCCGCAAACTTTTTCGGCGTCCGGCGCATCCCACTTGGGTCCCACACACGTTCTACGGCGTCTTGCGCACTTCCACTTGGTTAACTCACAGATTCTACGGCGTCCAACGTACTTTCGTTTGGGTCTCACACACTTTCCGCGGCTTACTGCGCACACCCATTTGGGTCCCGCACACTTTCTACGGCGTCCGGCACACTTTCATTTGGGTCCCACACACTTACTACGGCATTCTGCGCACACCCATTTGGGTCCCGCACACTTTATACGGCGTCCGGCGCACTCCCACGTGGGTCTCGCACACTTTCTACGGCGTCCGGCACACTCTCATTTGGGTCCCACACACTTACTACGGCGATCTGCGCACAGCCATTTGGGTCCCGCACACTTTATACGGCGTCCGGCGCACTCCAACGTGGGTCTCGCACACTTTCTACGGCGTCCGGCACACTCTCATTTGGGTCCCACACACTTACTACGGCGTCCGGCGCACTCTCATTTGGGTCCCGCACACTTTCTACGGCGTCCGTCACACTCTCATTTGGGTCCCACACACTTACTACGGCTTACTGCGCACACCCATTTGGGTCACGCACACTTTCTACGGCGTCCGTCACACTCTCATTTGGGTCCCACACACTTACTACGGCGTTCTGCGCACACCCACTTGGGTCCCGCACACTTTCTACGGCGTTCTGCGCACACCCATTTGGGTCCCATACACTTTCTACGGCGTTCTTCGCACACCCATTTGGGTCCCGCACACTTTCTACGGCGTCCGGCGCACTCCCATTTGGGTCCCACACACTTACTACGGCTTACTGCGCACACCCATTTGGGTCACGCACACTTTCTACGGCGTCCGTCACACTCTCATTTGGGTCCCACACACTTACTACGGCGTTCTGCGCACACCCACTTGGGTCCCGCACACTTTCTACGGCGTTCTGCGCACACCCATTTGGGTCCCATACACTTTCTACGGCGTTCTTCGCACACCCATTTGGGTCCCGCACACTTTCTACGGCGTCCGGCACACTCTCATTTGGGTCCCACACACTTACTACGGCGTCCGGCGCACTCTCATTTGGGTCCGGCACACTTTCTACGGCGTCCGTCACACTCTCATTTGGGTCCCACACACTTACTACGGCTTACTGCGCACACCCATTTGGGTCACGCACACTTTCTACGGCGTCCGTCACACTCTCATTTGGGTCCCACACACTTACTACGGCGTTCTGCGCACACCCACTTGGGTCCCGCACACTTTCTACGGCGTCCGGCGCACTCCCACTTGGGTCCCGCACACTTTCTACGACGTTCTGCGCACACCCATTTGGGTCCCACACACTTTCTAGGGCGTTCTGCGCACACCCATTTGGGTCACGCACACTTTCTACGGCGTCCGGCGCACTCCCATTTGGGTCTCGCACACTTTCTACGGCGTTCTGCGCACACCCATTGGGGTCCCGCACACTTTCTACGGCGTCTTTCGCACTCCTGCTGGGGTCCCGCACACTATCTACGGCGTTCTGTGGGGCACTTCTTAGTCACACCGTGCGGCGTTCCAAAAAGTACTTCCGAGATCCCGCCGTATTGATTGAAGCGTTGCCCCGTCAAAACCTGAGCAAAAGCCTATCAGTAACAGTGTTTATTTCACTAGTTCATTTTTACGAATAAGTAAACGTCGGATGGTTTATAATAACATGTTTACGTGTTTTTGTCTTTCTCGACCCTCAATTTTGAGGTTTCTCGACCCTCAATTTTGAGGTTCCGCAAAAATTGAGCAACCAACTTCAAATTTTGGCAGGAGCTAGGTGCAAACAAAACCAGCTCCCTGGCCGAATATGAGCTCTCTAGCTCAACGATAAGTGTTCCAACAAGATCGTGAACGCCAACTGAAAAAAAAAGGAGATGAACATTTTTTCGACCAAAATGACGCGGTTTTGACACTTTTTCTCGAATCTCAGGAAACCATTCCGGACCATTTTTTGAACAATTATTCACCTTTCCAAAGTATATTAAATGCAAAAAGAACGGTCTTCTTACGTTTACTCTGGACCCTGATACTGAGATCAGGGGGTTGCGCGATGGCGAATCAAAGCCAAATCTGGTGAGCGCTTCGCGCTCACCACAATTTCACGACGTCCTAGAGCAATGCCAAATCCTTGACCTTTTCTGCGGAACCCAACTTTCAGAAATTTCACAACTTTTTCCTAAGGTTTCCCTTCTACAACATCGTCAATCTCTAAAAGTCAAGTTGTTTTTTTCGAAAACATAGTGGTAGAAATGAAGAAACAACCGCTCCGCTGATAAGACTGCAAGATAATTGTTGCAACGCGGCTTCCTACAAATAAGATGCAAGGCATATACTTTTTGAATTTAAAAGTCGAAAAGGGGGAAGGAGTTTTGAAATGACCCAGTTGTACAGGTTCTAGGCACTATTCTAGACGGGGGGGGTCACGCACCATTCAAGACAGAAATGAAATGAACGGCCAATTGGTACGGCTACCAGTCGAAGTAATTCCATAGAGCTCTAATAAAAACATCGATTTATAGCGCAGTATCAGGCATCTTTTATCAGAGTTTTTCATCATTTCTATGAGCAAATCTTGGGTGGCCCCACCACGTCTAGGATAGACCCAGGATCAGTCGCTCTAGCCAAACTTCACCGGGTCATGCTGATGTGGCTCGTCTGCGCCGGCCCATATGTCTGGTTCAGAAAAAGAACGATAGTTAAGTGCGCCAGAAGAGGACTTCCGTAATCTTAGTAATGATGTTATTCGGCTCTCGTAAACAAATTTGATGATACCCAATTGATCAAGGGTAAAGTATAAAACAAGTGAAGAGCGGTGTGTCTTGATACACACACCGTCCTTCTCCAGAGGTCAGCAGTTGAGGATCTGCCTGGACTACAACGCAGGAAAACAGCACCACCGGTGGTGAAGATGTAGCGAATTCGGAGTCAGAACTTAGAAAATTTTAGAGCCAACTCGAGTGAGATTACGATAGCCTTGTTCTGGCGCACTTACCTATCGCTCTTGTTGATTCGGAGGCATGACTTGCATACGGTGTCCTGGACATTAAACCGAGGCCCTGCGCACGTCCTTTGATGTTCTGCACACTCCTACTAAGGTCCTGCACACATTCTACGGCGTCCTGCACACCCCTTCTGTGGTCCTGCACAAGTTCCTTGATGTCCTGCACACTCCTACTGAGGTCGGTTTTGCACACATTCCACGACGTCCATCACACCCCTACTGGGGTCCTGCACAGGTCCCATGAAGTCCTGCTCTCTACTACTGAGGTCCTTCACAGATTCCACGACGTCCTGCTCATCCCTACTGGGCTCCTGCACACGTTCCATGATGTCTTGCACACCTCTATTGGAATCCTATACACTCTCCATGATGTCCTGCACACCTATGTTGGGATCCTGCACACGTTCCATGATGTCCTGCACACTCCTACTGAGGTCCTGCACAGGTCCCATGATGTTCTGCACACTCCTACTGAGGTCCTGCACAGGTCCCATGATGTCCTGCACACTCCAACTAAGGTCTTGCACACGTTCCATGATGTCCTGCACACTCCTACTGAGGTCCTGCACAGGTCCCATGATGTCCTGCACACTCCTACTGAGGTATTGCACACGTTCCATGATGTCCTTCACACTCCTACTGGGGTCCTGCACACGTCCCATGATGTCCTGCCCACTCCTACTACGGTCCTGCACACGTTCGATGATGTCCTGCACACTCCTACTGAGGTTCTGCACAGGTTCCATGATGTCCTGCACACTCCTACTGAGGTCCTGCACAGGTCCCATGATGTCCTGCACACTCCTACTGAGGTCCTGCACACATTCTACGACGTCCTGCACACCCATACTGGGATCCTGCACAGGTTCCATGATGTCCTGCACACTCCTACTAAGGTCTTGCACACGTTCCATGATGTCCTGCACACTCCTACTGAGGTCCTGCACACATACTACGACGCCCTGCACACCCCTACTGGGGTCCTGCACAGGTTCCATGATGTCCTGCACACTCCTACTAAGGTCTTGCACACGTTCGATGATGTCCTGCATACTCCTACTGAGGCCCTGTATACATTCTACGGCGTCCTGCACACCCCTACTGAGGTCTCACATAGTCAACCGACACTTCAGCCCACCCTGCGACGCCTTCTTATCGATGGTGCGCTTGGAACGAATACGCGCCGCGGTCAAGTACATCAATCCCGCACAGCGTCCTCATCCGAGCCGGGCGTTTAAAGTACACCACCCTGGAGAGCAAAGTGTTTATATGGAGTCTAAGAAAACAATGACTGATAACGAAAAACCCACCATTTTCATAAACTAATCTTGAGAAGCAGGTTTCCGAGTTTGAAACGCCCGTTAGGGGCCCAGAAGTCACTATGGTGAGTTCTGACAATTATTTTCGTCATTCCCGTGGCCGATTACCTCTAGTCACAAATTTTCGAGCGATTTGGTCCACGCCTTCCAAAAAATGGTTTTCGACGGACGGAGGTGGAGGCGGAGGCGGAGGCGGAGGCGGAGGCGGAGGCGGAGGCGGAGGCGTGGCGGAGGCGGTGGCGAAGGCGGAGGCGGAGGCGGAGGCGGTGGTGGAGAACGTTTTTGCGTACTTTGAGAGGTCATAACTTTAGAAAGCGGGGACCAGTTGGGATGAAAAGTTGCACACATATGTAATTTCTTGCAGCGCATCGAATGGTGTACAGCTCATACCTCTGGTGACGGTATGAATAGGTGATCTCATTGTAGGGCATCCGCGCGGGAAGAGATCAAAGCCAAATACTGGTGCGCGCTTCGCGCGCACCACAATTCTAACAAGATGGGCTCGATAAGCCTCATTTTGGCCGAATCAAAAAAGAGGGACAAAAGTTGTGTGTTATGCTATTTTGATGTTCTTTAGTATTTTTGGTGTTTTTTTTTTCGGAAAATGGTGGACCTAACCTTCTGAAATCTGTGATTAAGTTCATCCTTGATGAATAGTTGTGCATTAGAAGAATTGTGGCCAGGACTTATTCTGTGATGAAAAGAGTTTTCTTTAAGAGAGTTCACAAACAGTGACATATTTTTCAGTGAAGGCGGGTTTGACCACAGGTTGCTCACGTATGTATGTATGGCTTTTGTTTCATGCTGCCTGATTATATGCAGTTTTTTCTAC
Source organism: Aplectana chamaeleonis (assembly GCA_029168955.1). Classification (NCBI taxonomy): domain Eukaryota; kingdom Metazoa; phylum Nematoda; class Chromadorea; order Rhabditida; family Cosmocercidae; genus Aplectana; species Aplectana chamaeleonis. The sequence continues at coordinate 24,792 of JAPDOI010000414.1, forward strand.
TTATGGCACCGCTCTTCGTCGTACCAATCGCAACGAGGTACGATTTTGTTCGCTTCTCCAGGACGACAATTTCGTGATCATTTCTTACTTGGTCAGAATTTCTGCAAATTGCTAAAGAACATCTTGCAGCTCACAGTTCTCTCTGATAAATCCATGAATGAGGTATAAGTGGAGATGAACAAAAGATCATATCTACTTAAATCGAATTTGATGTCAGAATTTTGTTTAATTACTATGAATAAAGTTGTGTATATCACTGTTACTGGGATGGTCGCGTTCGCACTTGTTTCAAACATAGTTCACTCCTTGAAGATTGATAGGCGATCATTGATGATTGATAATCAATTGTTCTTGAATCTTTCGCCGACGAGGTCGGCTTTCAAAAGGCAATGAGTTCGGCTGGCGATCCGCCATCTCCTCTGCCACCTGGTGCCCCAAAATGCATGATGTAAGTTCTTCGGTATCCGGTAAATGTACTTTCAAATGCAGTTCATGCTTTCAGTGCCCTTCCGTAATACAGTGCCGAGCAAATTTTTTTGCAAAGAAAATGTTGTGCGGCGTTTTCTTTGCGCTCATAAAGCGCCGCAACGCCATAACTTGCTTCAACGTGGTCCAATTTTCATTCTGAAGACATTCCTGGATTGCTTCCAATAAATCCTATACGATAGTGTTACAAAATGATAGATTCCTGAAAGTTTAGGTTCCTGGCAAAAGTAAAGATTTGGCATGGCCATAGAAATATACTCAGCTAAAGAGGGAAAATAAAGAAAAATGAAAAAAAGGTTTTGAAATATTCCTGAGAACGATTTGGCGTAGAATAATTTGATTTTTGGGAAATGTAGTGAAATAGTTGAAAGTATGATTTGGCAGTCGAGTTTGAACCAACTATTGATAAGAGTTGTGCAAAACGAGAGATCGCCTTGTCTGTGCCTATCCGTAGAAAATATCAGAGCAAAATCACGCGTGAAATGGGAAGCATCAAAACTTTTTCAGGAGCTGTAATGCGGCGGTCTTCACGTATTAGGTGAAGTAAAATCAACACGCGTGATTTCGCTTTGATATGTTCTACGGATAAGCACAGACAAGGCAATCTCTCGTTTTGCACAACTCTCATCAATAGTTGGTTCAAACTCTACTGCCAAATCATACTTTCAACTATTTCACTTCATTTCCCGAAAAACAATATATTCTACGCCAAATCGTTCTCAGGAATATTTCAAAACCTTTTTTTTCATTTTTCTTTATTTTCCCTCTTTAGCTGAGTATATTTCTATGGCCATGCCAAATCTTTACTTTTGCCAGGAACCTAAACTTTCAGGAATTTCATTTATTTTTCCGAAAGGTTTCCTTTCTAACATGATTTATGTCTGATGGTGTTAGGTGAAAGCAAACCCACTGATGTCCTGCCCCCCCCCCCTTCCATGACGTCCTGCGCACTCCAGCTGATGGCCTGCACACTTTCTTTGATGTCCTTCACACGCCCACTGATGTCCTGCACATCCTTCTGATGTCCTGCACACTTTCTATGTTGTCCTGCACGCTCCCACTGATGTCCTGCACACTTTCTATGTCATCCTGCGCACTCACACTAATGTCCTGCGCACATTCTGTTACATCTTGCACACTCCCAATTCGGTCCCGCACGCTTTCTACGGCGTCTGGCGCACTCTCATTTGGGTACCGCACACTTTCTAAGGCGTCCGGCGCACTCTCATTTGGGTTCCACACACTTTCTAGAGCGTTTTGTGCACACCCATTTGGGTCCCGCACACTTTCTACGGCGTCCGGCGCACTCCCACTTGGGTCCCGCACACTTTCTACGGCGTCCGACGCTCTCTCATTTGGGTCCCGCTCACTTTCTACGGCGTCTTGCGCACTTTCACTTTGTCACCGCACACTTTCTGCGGCGTCCGGCGCACTCTCATTTGGGTACCGCACACTTTATACGGCGTCCGGCGCACTCCCACGTGGGTCCCGCACACTTTCTACGGCGTCCGGCGCACTCTCATTTGGGTCCCGCACACTTTCGACGGCGTCCGGCGCACTCTCATTTGGCTTCCACACACTTTCTAGGGCGTTCTGCGCACACCCATCTGGGTCCCGCACACTTTCTATGGCGTCCGGCGCACTCTCATTTGGGTCCCACACACTTTCTAGGGCGCTCTGCGCACTCCCACTAGGGTCGCGCACACTTTCTACGGCGTCCGGCGCACTCTCATTTGGGTCCCGCACACTTTCTACGGCGTCAGGCGCACTCTCATAGGCTCCCGCACAATTTCTACGGCGTCCGGCGCACTCTCATTTGGGTTCCACACACTTTCTAGAGCGTTTTGTGCACACCCATTTGGGTCCCGCACACTTTCTACGGCGTCCGGCGCACTCTCATTGGGTCCCGCACACTTTCTACGGCGTCCGGCGCACTCTCATTTGGGTTCCACACACTTTCTAGGGCGTTCTGCGCACACCCATTTGGGTCCCGCACACTTTCTACGGCGTCCGGCGCACTCCCACTTGGGTCCCGCACACTTTCTACGGCGTTCTGCGCCCACCCATTTGGGTCCCGTACACTTTCTACGGCGTCCGGCGCACTCCCACTAGGGTCGCGCACACTTTCTACGGCGTCCGGCGCACTCTCATTGGGTCCCGCACACTTTCTACGGCGTCCGGCGCACTCTCATTTGGGTTCCACACACTTTCTAGAGCGTTTTGTGCACACCCATTTGGGTCCCGCACACTTTCTACGGCGTCCGGCGCACTCCCACTTGGGTCCCGCACACTTTCTACGGCGTTCTGCGCCCACCCATTTGGGTCCCGTACACTTTCTACGGCGTCCGGCGCACTCCCACTAGGGTCGCGCACACTTTCTACGGCGTCCGGCGCACTCTCATTGGGTCCCGCACACTTTCTACGGCGTCCGGCGCACTCTCATTTGGGTTCCACACACTTTCTAGAGCGTTTTGTGCACACCCATTTGGGTCCCGCACACTTTCTACGGCGTCCGGCGCACTCTCATTTGGGTCCCACATACTTTCTAGGGCGTTCTGCGCACACCAATTTGGGTCCCGCACACTTTCTACGGCGTCCGGCGCACTCTCACTTGGGTCCCGCACACTTTCTACGGCTTTCCGCGCACACCCATTTGGGTCCCACACACTTTCTTCGGCGTCCGACGCTCTCTCATTGGGTCCCGCACACTTTCTACGGCGTCCGGCGCACTCTCATTTGGGTCCCACATACTTTCTAGGGCGTTCTGCGCACTCCCACCTGGGCCCCGCACACTTTCTACGGCGTCTTTCGCACTTCTGCTGGGGTCCCGCACACTATCTACGGCGTCTTTCGCACTTCTGCTGGGGTCCCGCACACTATCTACGGCGTTCTGTGGCGCACTTCTGAGTCACACGGTGCGGCGTTCCAAAAAGTACTTCCGAGATCCCGCCGTATTGATTGAAGCGTTGCCCCGTCAAATCCTGAGCAAAAGTCTCTCAGTAACGGTGTTTATTTCACTAGTTCATTTTTACGAATAAGTAAACGTCGGATGGTTTATAATAACATGTTTACGTGTTTTTGTCTTTCTTGACCCTCAATTTTGAGGGTCCGCAAAAATTGAGGTACCAACTCCAAAATTTGACAGGAGCTAGGTGCAAATGAAACCAGCTTCCTGGCCAAAAATGAGCTCTCTAGCTCAACGATAAGTGTTCCAACAAGATCGTGAACGCCAACTGAAAAAAGAAAAGGAGATGAACATTTTTTCGACCAAAATGACGTGGTTTTGACACTTTTTCTCGAATCTCAGGTTACCATTCCGGACCATTTTTTGAACAGTTATTCACCTTTCTAAAGTATATCAAATGCAAAAAGAACGGTCTTCCTACGTTTACTCTGGACCCTGATACTGAGATCAGGGCGTTGCGCGATGGCGAATCAAAGCCAAATCTGGTGAGCGCTTCGCGCTCACCACAAGAAGAGTTGTGCAAAACGAGAGATCGCATTGAATGAGCTTATCCGTAGAACATATCAAAGCAAAATCACGCTTGTTATGGAACAAACACTTGATTTTACTTCACTTAATACGTGAAGATCGCGGCGTTCCAGCTCCCAGACGAGCTTTTACTGCTTGCCTTATCACGCGTGATTTTGCTTTGATATGTTCTACGGATAAGCTCATCCAATGCGATCTCTCGTTTTGCACAACTCTTATCAATAGTTGGTTCAAACTCGACTGCCAAATCATACTTTCAACTATTTCACTACATTTCCCAAAAATCAAATTATTCTACGCCAAATCGTTCTCAGGAGTATTTCAAAGCTTTTTTCATTTTTCTTCACCTTCCCCTTTTAACTGAGTATAATTCTAAATTTTCGAAAAAATAGCCATGCCAAATCTTCACTTTTGCCAGGAGCCTAAACTTTCAGAAATCTCATTTATTTTTCCTGAAGGTTTCCTTTCTAACATGATTTATGCCTGGTGGTGTTAACTGAAAGTGAACCAACTGATGCCCTGCCCCCCCCCCTTCTATGACGTCCTGCGCACACCCATTTAGGTCCTACACACTTTCTACGGCGTTCTGCGCAAACCCATTTGGGTCACAAGCACGCTCATGCCGATCATTTTTTTCCGGAGGGCTACAGTAACCCTCCTTCAAAAGTTTTACAAGAGTCAGTTAGGATATGAGCACATCGTAATAGATAACAATCATGTTTGCACAATTTCGACCTCCTCAGCCATTTCCCAGCGGCTTCTCGAAGAGAGCGGTATGTGAATAAATGCATACCGCTCCTCTGCCCTTTTATACCCCGCATGTTATGAGCGTGTGTTATCGTTCGTTATCATGTTTTGTTCAAGAATGGTTACGGTAGCCCTGCGGAAAAAATGATCGGTATGGGCGTGCTTGTATTTGGGTCCCGCACACTTTCTACGGCGTCCGGCGCACTCCCACTTGGGTCCCGCACACTTTCTATGGCGTCCGGCACACTTTCACTTGGGTACCGCACATTTTATACGGGGCCCGGCGCAGATCCACTTGGGTCCAACAAACATTCTACGGCGTCCGGCGCATTCTCATTTGGGTCTCACTTTCTATGGCGTCTCACTCACTGCTATTTGGGTCCCGCACACTTTTTACGGCGTCCGGCGCACTCCCACTTGGGTCCCACACACCTTCTACGGCGTCTTGGGCACTCCCACTGGAGCCACGTACAATTTCTACGGCGTAATGCGCATTTCCACTTGGGTACCGAAACATTTTATACGGCGCCCGGCGCACTCCCACGTGGGTCACGCACACTTTCTACGGCGTAATGCGCATTTCCACTTGGGTACCGAAACATTTTATACGGCGCCCGGCGCACTCCCACTCAAGTCCCGCACACTTTCTACGGCGTTCTACGCACGCCCATTTGGGTCCCGCACACTTTCTACGGCGTCCGGCGCACTCCCACGTGGGTCCCGCACACTTTCTACGGCGTCCGGCGCACTCTCATTTGGGTCCAGAACACTTTCTACGGCGTTATGCGCACGCCCGTTGGGGTATCGCACACTTTCTACGGCGTCCGGCGCACCCCCACTTGGGTCCCGCACACTTTCTACGGCGTCCGGCGCACTCTCATTTGGGTCCCGCACACTTTCTACGGCGTCCGGCGCACTCTCATTTGGGTGCCACACACTTCCTACGGCGTCCGGTGCACTCCCACTTGCGTCCCGCACACTTTCTACGGCTTCCAGTGCACTCTCATTCGGGTCCCGCACACTTTCTACTGCGTCCGGCGCACTCCCACTTGGGTCCCGCACACTTTCTACGGCGTTCGACGCACTCTCACTTGGGTCCCGCACACTTTCTACGGCGTCCGGCGCACTCCCACTTGGATCGCGCACACTTTCTACGGCGTCTTTCGCACTTCTGCTGGGGTCCCGCACACTATCTACGGCGTTCTGTGGCGCACTTCTGAGTCACACGGTGCGGCGTTCCAAAAAGTACTTCCGAGATCCCGCCTTATTGATTGAAGCGTTGCCCCGTCAAATCCTGAGCAAAAGTCTCTCAGTAACGGTGTTTATTTCACTAGTTCATTTTTACGAATAAGTAAACGTCGGACGGTTTATAATAACATGTTTACGTGTTTTTGTCTTTCTTGACCCTCAATTTTGAGGTTCCGCAAAAATTGAGCTACCAACTCCAAAATTTGACAGGAGCTAGGTGCAAACAAAACCAGCTTCCTGGCCAAAAATGAGCTCTCTAGCTCAACGATAAGTGTTCCAACAAGATCGTGAACGCCAACTGAAAAAAGAAAAGGAGATGAACATTTTTTCGACCAAAATGACGTGGTTTTGACACTTTTTCTCGAATCTCAGGTTACCATTCCGGACCATTTTTTGAACAGTTATTCACCTTTCTAAAGTATATCAAATGCAAAAAGAACGGTTTTCCTACGTTTACTCTGGACCCTGATACTGAGATCAGGGCGTTGCGCGATGGCGAATCAAAGCCAAATCTGGTGAGCGCTTCGCGCTCACCACAATTCAACTCTAGAAGTTCATCACAAGTTGCGTATTTGAACCTCTAAACCCCTCATTATGAACTGATCAGACGGTTATGATATTAGAAATCTGTCACGTTTTGACCTGTGGTCTATGTGAATTTTAGGAGGAAATACATATTGTCCAGCAAAATACCGAAGTTAAAAAGGCTTCCTACATAAACCTTTACATTCGCCTCACTGACAGGACCACGAAAACTACCTGGAAAACTCATTTCGTCAACTTTGAAGTGAGTTATGGCGATGCGGCGCTTTGTGAGCGCAAAAAAAAACGTCGCAAAACGCTTTTTTTGCAAAAAATATGCTCGGTACTGTAGACTACCCACTAGATCATGGCACTTATGTGCAGTCCAGTATTGCTATGCCTCATTGGGAGAAACCCACTATAACGGTCCAAAAGCTTCCACCAGGTTAGGCTTCAATGTATAGCCTGGGGTCGTATTCGCCAATAACCCGCCGGGTACCCGCCGGGTAGTCGAAGGGTAAATGAGGTGAAATTTCAGAACAAAACGCGCGCTCCACGGCCACCTCTCGCCTCCCTTGGCTTCCCCCGCGACCGCCGGAAGTTTTTGCATCGCTTCTCGGGAAAATTGGCCGCATCGCGGCGAAATTTATTGCAAATTGCACGGGAATTCGAAGGGTAATCGATCAATACGTTCATTTCCATCTTACAGCGTGTAAGATGGGTCGATCTGTTCCTCTGCCGCGCGCGGTATCATCCTTTCCACTTCCCTTCGACTACCCTCGGCGGGTTGTTGGCGAATACGACCCCTGGGCCGCTCATTTTGAGCCGGTTGAAGCAAGGCTTATCAGCCTTATCATGTCAAAATCTCCTGATCACTGTTATATTTTGCCACCACCGACCGCTTCACTGCTTACTCCGGCCGGACTTATCCTACTCTGAGAAAATTTGCATTGACAGTAGCGGGACTGCACCGCAAGCCGGGAACGTGCCGAACCGATGTAGCAGCGGCACGGCGATCCGGGCCCGTGCCGCGACACTGTAGCGACGGCTCCGGAATCTTGGAAGATTCCATCTTGTCCGTAACAGTACAGCAACAGGACTGCAATCTTGAACAGTACCGCGATAGCGAAGCGTGGGCCTCGCAACAGTTTCGGGCCGGCTTCGCGATATCGCCGCAACGCCACTGCTACAGAGGCAGACATGAAAAATAAACTGGAATGGCGAATGATCACGTCCTGATGTGTTTATCACATGAACAGCGGGTATAAAAGGGGCCTCATCTTAAGCCTAGTTTTGACTGTCGCTGCTGTTTTTCATCGCAGCGAATTCACAACCGCAGCTGCAGCGATGTAGCAGCGGCAGCGATTCTGTTCATAGTGTATAGCCTCACGGATGATCGAAGAAATTCAATCAATCAGTGAAATTAATGGCCGGTAGTTATCAATAACACGTTTCGACCCGTAAACACTGACCTTGTCATGTGAAAGGGTCAACGTCCTCTAGACGAAAAGTGTCATTCGCTGGCCATCTTGGCCGCGATGGAGCGACCACTGAGAATCGCTCTTCAAGCAGCGATGCAGTTAGACATAGGATTTCGTCGCCGCGACCCAGCGATTTAGGACGTTCGCCACGAAGCAATCACAATTGGAGCGGCTTTCCATTACGCGCAATGAGAAAGGAACAGTTGTCCCTCGCATGGCCGCAGTGACCACTTGCAGCCAAAACTAGGCTTTACTCGAGTCCTCATTCGGCACTCTGATGCCGGAACTGGAAGGTGACTTCGAGTCCCTCTCCGGTGGCCAGAATATTTTTGACCGCTGGGGGATAGGGGATCCAACGGCTGGGGTGGGGCGGTTTTCTCCGGGGTCCGCAGTGAGGGTGGTTCCTCACTGCAGACCTCGGCAAAGGTTAAACCCTTGTCCGGACCTAGGCGGGGCTTTCTCTGGGGGGGGGGGGGCAGCCAGATTCAGGCACCGTCGGGGCCCAAATCAGGCACCGTCGAGATAGGGTTGAGGCAATTATAGACCGGGTTTGGGAGCCGTCGCGTCTTGGTTGGGACACCGATGCGGGGTTGATGCAATGGCATAGCTGGTGGAGAGACTCTGGATAGACACTACCCTGCAGGCACCGATTAGGAAGGAGCCTTCGGGGCAGGGTCGGTCTGCCGCCGGGGCGAATTTTTTCAGAGTAACAACCTGAGCTATACATGTACGTAGAGCACCTAAGGAGTTTTACGGGAAAAATAAGCCCTTAAGGTTTTTTTGTAACATTTATTCTGCCACGTTAACCCCACATAATAAACTTTAGCGAATTTCTTCCCCACAGCGTTCTGCCTATTTTCCCTTCGGGTTGTGGTCTCACATGGGAACTTCTACATACAAGTCATGCTAACCAATGCAAATTAATGCTCTTTTCTAGAACCATTTTCGGATGTAAAGTCCGAATATGCCTATCGAAGCTGCCTAGGCTTTTTCTCAAAAAGGTGTGAGCGTTTCTGAAGTTTGCGGCAGGGTAAGGGGTGTTTTCAAAATGTTGTCCGGATTTTGCGAAAGTCATGTATGTAGGGGTAATCTGGAGTACTGAACACGAATCCGTGGTTCGCTGGGCGAAATTTCAAGGTTCGCTGTTGGTTACGGTGGGTAGTAGTGCCATTTAGGAGGCAAAACCTACCTTAGGGTGGTGGCCATCGTGTATCAGCACCCCCGAGGAGGCGGGAGAAACGGGGGAAGGGCGAGGTTCCCGATTGGACGCAATGCGGGCTAGCCCCGTGTTGTGTCCAATCAGGAACCTCGCTCCTTGCCCGTTTCGCCCGCCCCCTCAGGGGTGTTGATACACGATGGCCACCACCCCCTACCTTACTATTTTGAAAATCGACAAATGGACATTGAATTCATATTCAGCACCCCAAATAACCTTTACATGGAAACTTTGAGACACATCTGAGACTTTGACTAGAGTACCGTATATCCACCATAATCAACCGTAATCTGTAGAAACTCGGCGAATGGGCCTCAGATTCGTGATAAGCACCCCAAATAACCCTCTGGGGCCGTATGCAAGAACGCGTCGGCTGGGGCAGGGGCAGTGCAGTCGGCGCCTTTGAAGTTCGCCATTGCTCACAAGACAGGACACGTCTATAGTGGTTGGTCACAAGTCAAGACGCGTATGTCGTGCCCCATTGCTGTGCCCTAGCCGCCCCAGCTAGGAGATTGGAGCGGCTGGGGGCAGCGAGAAGGACTGCTGGGGCACGATTAAGGTGTATTGACTTGTGAACAACCACTATAGACGTGTCCTGTCTTGTGAGCAATGGCGAACTTCAAAGGCGCCGACTGCACTGCCCCTGCCCCAGCCGGCTCGTTCTTGCATTCGGCCCCAGATGAACGATTTGAGCCGCATCTGTTGTCACATTCCTGATATCGTCACAAGTCGATTTTGCCGTAATTTTTTTTCCGCCGGTGGTAACCTTACGACAATGTCAGTCGAAGCCTTTGGAAAAACGACAAATTAACCTAAGATTCGTGATCAGCACCTCGAATAACCCCCATTAGGAACTTCAAGTCAAATCTGGGATATCTTTCGTCAGCGCTCTCTGTACTCCATAATTGATAGGAGTTAACGTCCACCCGAAAATCCGTACGAGTCCCAAACGGTTTCAGTCTGCAGGAAGTTCAGAGAATGTGCTTCCACCCAAACTTCGCTAAGGAGGTTGTTTTAGGCTCTGAACACGATTATGAGGTCCGTTTCCGGATTTTCGTAAAATTAATGCGCTTTTTGAAAAGTACAGTAGGTACGAAAATCAGAGAAAAGACGACTATACACACAAGACACAGTACACATGTTACTACAGATGTCAGTACACAAGATCGGGTTCGATGCAGGCTATTTTATTCAAGCAAAGTGCTTTCAAGAAGAATTTGAGCTGCAGAAGACGGAACACTTTCTCCATCGATGTGTTTTACAAGGGAAGTATACAATGCGTAGGTCGGATCTGCCAAAACGATTAGTATCGTTAGTATCTCATGTGGCAATAGTAAAATTGCGCAGTATCGCGCCCCGAGCTGCAGGTTCCAAGAGGTTACAAGCTCGAGAAGGTCGTTCTTTGTGCTTTTTGTAACTTCCAAAAAACGCATTTGTCTTCGAAAAATCCGTAAAGAGGCCACTTAAGTGTGTTCAGAGCCCGGAACAACCCGCCCTGAGCAAAGTTTGGGTGAAGGCGCATTTCCCATACTTTGTCCAGACTGACAGCGTTACGGACTTGTACGAACTTTCGGTTGGGCGTTTATTTATACTGATTATAGGGCTCTAGAAGCGTTTTCGAAAAATGTTCCAGATTTGACTTAAAATTCTCCCAGGGTTTTTTTGGGTGCTGATCACAAATCTGTGGTTTATTAGTCGATTTTCCGAAGTTTCCGGCTAATCTCGTTCGAGGCTTCCCAACCGGGGAAAATTTTCAGGGAAAAACGCCACTTGCGAGATTTCCGGATTTCTACGATAGATATGTCTCAAAATCATTATCTGAGGGTTATTTGGAGTGCTAAACACGAATCTGGAGTCCGTTTATCGATCTTTTGCAGATTACGGTAGATTACGGTGGGTATACGGTAGTTTGGTTAAAATCTCAGATTTTACTCAAAATTTGTATACGGGGGTTATACAGGGTGGAGAATACGAATTTAACGTCCGTTTGTCGATTTTCAGAATACTAAGGTGGGTTCTGACCCCTAAGTGACATATTACCTACCGTAACCTACAGTAAACCTCAAAATTTCGACAAATGGACTCCAGATTCGTGTTTACCACACTAGATTACCCCTACATGCAGTTTTTGAGCCAAATCCGTGAAAATTTTTCGAACTTCAAAAAAAATGCCTGTTGGGTACCCTTGCCTTTTCGCGAGGCTTGAAAAATGTTCATACTTTTTTGAACCTGCAGCTCGGGGCGGAATACTGCGCATTTTCACTATTGAGCAAGTAGAGATACTACCGATGATAGTCTTTTTGGCAGATCCGACCTACGCTTTGTATACTTCACTTGTTAGTGCGCCTATGATTCACCACATTTCATCGCAAACAACGTGAACTTCTGCAAAATTCAGTACACTTTTTCGAAATTTCGCGCTGCGTTCTGACAATGAGAGAAGACATCATTGCTCCATCATGTCTTCGGATGTGGGCAAACTGCTTTGATTAACCCGAACGTTGATTTTCAGCGACACGATGGCCGACTCTCGCCTACTGGGCTTCGTTGCCTTGTCGCTTGTGTCGATTTGTCTCATCATAAGCAACCTATTCTACCTTTATAACATCAGGAGCCTGACCCCAGTGGTGAAGAAAGACTGAACACGGTATGCTGGTTTTAAACAACCATACCCCGCATTTTGGTTCTGCAGCCCATAGTCTGAGTATACATAACAAAGCAGCATCCGATCACTACTTTCTCGGCTCTGTTCGACATTGTGTAGCAAAGAGCTGGCTCCCTGAATTTCAGTACCCGGCTTGGAGACCTTCGATTTTTGATTTTTTTTCCGTTTCGAAAACGTTTCCTTGCTTTCTAAGGGGATGTTTTCGAAAGCGAGTGATTTGGGTGAGTAAAAATTCTTAAAGGCAGTGTTCACGAAGAGAAAGTTGCCCGTTTTCTTGGGTAAAACGTAAGCTTTGGGTCCCTATCAGAAGATTAAGAACGGAAGTGCGACGAAAAACGGCCTGTAAGTGGGTGAAAATCTCGTGTGCCAGTCAACCCATTGGGCCGCTCCGCCCACGTCTCACAACAATTCCCCTGAGTTCGTAGTTAGTTACCCTTTATAAAACGTCGTAATTCACATCATTCGAGGCGCGAGCGGCGCGCGCGACGCCTGGGTCTCCATCTGCCCCCCGCTCTCTCACTGTCTCTAACCTCCGCTCAGCACCAGCTTGCGTACGAACCATGTGAATTTCGCCGTTTTATAGCCTGTAATTGAGCGATGGTTTCCGAGCCCCGTTCTTTTCTTCATTCTCAACCTCTCTTCACTCAGGTCAGCTAGCACACATCGGCTGCAAAAAACGAGAGTTACAAGCCTCGGACAACTCGTCCACAATGCTTCCCTAGCTGAAGTTTGAGAGGCCATAACTCCGTTTCTAGTGGGTCTTGTAAGATTTTAGGTACATCATTGAAATCAGCATGGGACCGTTTCCAAGATGGGTGGAAAAATAGAAAAACGATTTTTATCGTGAACACTGCCTTTAAGAGCAGTGTTCACAGTGAAAATCGTTTTAGTTTTCCTAGAAGAAATCATTTGTGTCGACGCATTCGAATGGGCGTGATTGTCTATTCGTCAATTCTGGCTACGGATAAGGACAAGATATTGTAAATCGGTTCTACCGACCGTAGCTTACTACAGTTTCCTTCTACCACTACCATAAGCCAAAGTGGTGAACAGATGTCGTCGGCTTGCTCTGGAGGCGGATGTTAAATTTTACAGGGCGCTACAAAATTGAAAACGTACCCGAGCGGACGATAGGTGAGTGCCACTCGACGCAGCATCTATGAGAACCCCCGGATTTTCTTTGCAGAGAATTGGATCAACCGTTGGAAGTAGATGTGACATGGCTGTCGTTTTTGCAGAAATTTTGAGTCCACAGCCTCTGCATCCATTCGCTCATAGTAAGAACGATCAGGACCATCGAGCTAATAGCCCACAGAATAGCCTTGGCGCAGAACCACGCCGACAGCTCTATTTGACGCCTTGTCAACCTAAATATACTTCCCATTTATTCTGCGCTCATCCTCTTGGATCGACAGAATTAAGCTGAACCATAGGATTGTATTGTCTGCTTGGTCGGTCACAAGCTTGACACCCAATGATAGTCCATGAATTTTCCTCCGCATCGAAGTTCGGCGAATAGCCATTTAAGCGAATTGAAGTGATTCTCCTGAAATCAAACCTGCATCGCTTTGTTGACTAAAAGGGAAGGTACGCTTAAGAAAGGAAAAAAGTGATATCACCATTTCCTGACGACCTGTAGGTTCGTTACACCAGGTGCATGTTTTCACGAGGGCCAGCTCGATGTGCCACCTGAATTCGGCCCAAAGCTTGACCTTCGCTCACAAGAGTTCCTAATCGAGAATAGGTGCTGGTTCTTGAATGGATCATTTCAATGTTAAGGACATGCACTTATTCTTGATTATGAACATTGGAGGAAAAAAGCTTTGTGTTTTGGAACAGTTTCAGGTGGCATGGCGAGCTGGACCATGTGTTTGCACTATGTAATATGAACTCCATGTAAATTTAGCGGACAAACCGTGATAGCTATTCGACGCAGCTCCTCTGCAACACCCCAGTGCACGTCTTTTTCTGAAATCTAAATCAAGAGGCGGGAGGCTGATACCGAAAATTGTCGAAAATGACCTTTGCAAAATTAAATGAAACGGCTGAAGTTCTCGTGATAATTTATATTCTACAGCCTTGATGTTAATTCGTCTATGGCGAAAACAACCAAAACATCGAATAATAGTCTACCGAATAGTATGTTGCAAAACTGCAATGAAACCTCTATTTTGCTCGGGAACCAACTCTTTTAAAGACTTAGCCCTCGATCTGTCATCATTGGCTCATACCGGCCATATGAAGCTGAACCCCACGCTAGTTTTTTACGTTTTTGGTCATAAGCTCAAAGCACGTCAAACAGATCAGCCATTCAAGCAATTTGATACGATTGACCTGAATTAAGCCTGTGTCGTCCTGTGTGAGAATAAAAGAAGGTGAATAGGTCTCAGAGAGATCAGCAACGGATGCTCCAACACTTCCAGATGAATGTACATACACCTCTGATTTGCATACAGTTTTGTTAAATAGGTCCTTTACAAGACAGCGGCTCGTAGTGGACTATCAAGTCAGACCACGTAAACTGACCTTTTTTCCAAAAGATCTGAAGTAGTTCAAAGAAAAGGTCCATAAGAACGCCATAAAAACAAAATAGGAACTGCCGTAAGAAATCTCTTCCGAAAAAAAAACTGATCTCGTCTGGGCTAAAATGTGATTCAGAAGGAAGTCAGAAGGTCTCAAATCTCGGATCAATCCAAGATTATCTGAAAAATACCGAATTCCCCTAAAACACAGCAGAGAATAATGAAATAGCGTGCGGCCGGCGAAGACGATTGTTGAAATTGCTTGAGTTGGTCAGGAGCTACTCATAAATTAAGGCGAGGTTGTTCTTTTCGAAGATTCTCAAAAGAACTTTGCAAAACTTATCCGATGAAAATCAGAAGTACTGAAATGGCTTCCTTTTCTGAAATTCTTGCCCTCTTGGGTAGCTACAACATCCGTAAACTAGCAGGCACCTTATCGTGTAATGGGTTGTCCTAAAAAAGCTGGACTTTTGTTTGATTTTTAGTGCAAACAACAGTTTCGATCAGCATGAATGATTTGAAGAGATCGGAAAAAGCATTGCGACCCACTACTAGCCATCTGAGACAGTGGTGGCGTAGCACTACAGCAGAATAGAAGTTGTTTGTATCCCAGCGCAAACATCGGATACAGCCCCTCGTCATCAATAGGAACCAATCAACGTAGTTACTTCAACAACTTTTCGAGCGTGTCTGCTGCCCTTAAGGAACTTTGTATATAATGAATTTATTCTAACAAACGGTTCCATGTTTGACTACATCTCACGAATATTCTCTTAAAATGAACTTGGATGCTGAGTTCTTTCGGATCATTTTGCTGGAGAAATTCTAGAATGGATAGTATGTACTCAGACAGTCGTGGGGTAGTATGTCAGCACAATAGGGGTTGCACTCGGGTACAAAGAGATTAGCAGCACCCCTGCTGTAGCTACTGCTAACAGGTCCTGCTAACAGCAGGAGCTGCTGTCAGTTAGCAGCAGCTCCTGCTCTTTATTGATTTGTCTGACACAAGTAAACACTGCAGCATGCTCGTCTACGATGGCGGCGGGTATATACATAGAGCAGCCAGTCTCACTAAAGTGCCTTTCACAGTCTGCCGGACGACGTCGTCCGGCACGTTATAAGATAGGACTGCGGCGTCGGTGTCGGCCGACCGACGTCGCAGTGCGGCGAAATCATTGACACGACGTCGGATCGAGTTATCTCGGGTTAGAACGTGTTGTTTCCGCCTTACATTTTGCATTGAAGGGTCTAACCGACGGTTGTTCACCGCTGCTTGCCTCGCACTGCGGCTCCCTTATAATGTGCCAAACGGCGTCGTCCGGCAGACTCTGAAAGAAGCTTTAAGCCAGGGCACTTGGCCGTTTGAGGCCGGTCTGAGGAGGTGAACGGCAGGTTTAACACCAGCATACACTGGCAGCATATACTGCCGTTAGCAGCAGCTCCTGCTCACAAAGAGGGTTTGAACCTCAGCATAGGTCGGCAGATTATGCTGCTGCTAGCAGCAGCTCCTGTTGATGACGAGGGGTTGTATCCGATGTTTGCGCTGGGATACAAGCAACTCCTATTCTGCTGTAGTGCTACGCCACAACTGCCTCAGATGGCTAGTAGTGGGTCGCAATGCTTTTTCCGATCTCTTCAAATCATTCATGCTGATCGAAACTGTTGTTTGCACTAAAAATCAAACGAAAGTCCGGCTGTTTTAGGACAACCCATTACACGATAAGGTGCCTGCTAGTCTACGGATGTTGTAGCTACCCAAGAGGGCAAGAATTTCAGAAAAGGAAGCCATTTCAGTACTTCTGATTTTCATCGGATAAGCTTTGCAAAGTTCTTTTGAGAATCTTCGAAAAGAACAACCTCGCCTTAATTTATGAGTAGCTCCTGACCAACTCAAGCAATTTCAACAATCGCCTTCGCCGGCCGCACGCTATTTCATTATTCTCTGCTGTGTTTTAGGGGAATTCGGTATTTTTCAGATAATCTTGGATTGATCCGAGATTTGAGACCTTCTGACTTCCTTCTGAATCACATTTTAGCCCAGACGAGATCAGTTTTTTTTCGGAAGAGATTTCTTACGGCAGTTCCTATTTTGTATTTATGGCGTTCTTATGGACCTTTTCTTTAAACTACTTCAGATCTTTTGGAAAAAAGGTCAGTTTACGTGGTCTGACTTGATAGTCCACTACGAGCCGCTGTCTTGTAAAGGACCTATTTAACAAAACTGTATGCAAATCAGAGGTGTATGTACATTCATCTGGAAGTGTTGGAGCATCCGTTGCTGATCTCTCTGAGACCTATTCACCTTCTTTTATTCTCACACAGGACGACACAGGCTTAATTCAGGTCAATCGTATCAAATTGCTTGAATGGCTGATCTGTTTGACGTGCTTTGAGCTTATGACCAAAAACGTAAAAAACTAGCGTGGGGTTCAGCTTCATATGGCCGGTATGAGCCAATGATGACAGATCGAGGGCAAAGTCTTCAAAAGAGTTGGTTCCCGAGCAAAATAGAGGTTTCATTGCGGTTTTGCAACATACTATTCGGTAGACTATTATTCGATGTTTTGGTTGTTTTCGCCATAGACGAATTAACATCAAGGTTGTAGAATATAAATTATCACGAGAAATTCAGCCGTTTCATTTAATTTTGCAAAGGTCATTTTCGACAATTTTCGGTATCAGCCTCCCGCCTGTTGATTTAGATTTCAGAAAAAGACGTGCACTGGGGTGTTGCAGAGGAGCTGCGTCGAATAGCATCCACCGTTTGTCCGCTAACAATATACTCTTACAGCCTGTACTGGAACGTTCACCTTGTTGGAAGCATCAAAAACCAGCCAAAGTGACCGTATTAGTACTATCGATCTGGACGAGATTGTATTTTGGGGCGGGGTTGCAGAAATTTTTCGATTTACAATGCTCAAATTTAGTAGTTTTGACTCGTTTTTGAAGCTTCCAATGGCGTGTGCGTTCTACTAGGGAGTCTACCAGTTGAATACATAGTTGGTTTGTTGCAGGTTTCGATGTCCTAACCGTTTTTCGAAGAAGAAATGAAGCGAAGGATGAAGACTGCTATATTTTGTTCTGGTTTAATCCCTTTGACTTCGTTATTAAAGCTTGTAAAGCGCTAACCTAGCAGGTTTTTTTTCTGCGTTGGGCTCAAGGAAATCAAGATGCACCTCGAAAAATATTTATTTCAATAAAAAATGAGTATCATCAGGCACCGATCATTCATCACACTGGAAAGTATTATTCTTATATCGGTGAAAGTTTTTGCCGTGTCGATATATGGCATATGAAAGAAAAATCTATCCTGAACCCGGCAGTAAGCGTAGAAAATGTCGCTTTAGATAAACCTGTTAAGTAGAGAAAAGCACAGATTTATAGAGATGTCATGCACACTCGATTGTAGATAACATCTCTCGAATTAGAGTGAGAATAAGAAGATTCTATGCAGAAGAACATTGAGCAGAACTCATTAAAATAGGCAGTTATGATCTAGTTTACCAAAACGTACACATCCGCAGATGGAACAGACGCGGACGGTTGAAAACCAATATGCACGAAACTCAATGCCACAGGCGTTTCACATTGATCTCCAACCGCCCACTTCTGCTTCGTCTGCAGACTTACACGTTCTGGTAAGCTAGACTATACCCACTGTTTACACAAGGTGTTGAGTTGATCGCAAAACGCTTGGCTCCGGGCGAGATTGAACCAGCATATTCCCTAAAGGGGTGCATCTTGATTTCCTTGAGCCCTATGCTGGTTCAATCTCGCCCGGAGCCAAGCGTTTTGCGATCAACTCAACACCTTGTGTAAACATACCACAACGTGCACTGCGACGTTAAACAGCAGTTACGGCAAAAAACTTCCAAAAATATACCCACTGTCTTCACGTCTTCATAACTCGTGTGCTTTCCGACCCCTGTTCCTCTTCTTGGAGGATTGTGTACGAGAAATGAGGAGATGAAATCTGCAGCTGAGCTACCCTAACAGTTGAAGGAAAGAACGAGGTGCATTCGTTCGACTCAACTGTCGATCGATGCTGACCGATAGTTGTAGCAATCGATCAATAGATCAGTTCCTCTCTTGTCTGCGTTTCCTGCTTTCGGTGAGGATCCAGAAACGGCAAGTCCTTTGCATCTTGCGGTGAAGGCGGCTGACCATTGCGCGGGATAAGTGTGGCACGAGGAACTGTAAATATATTACGGTGCATTGGAATTAAATGGAAAAGCGACGAACACGATAGTTTGGACCTTCGATTAAGAATGGGAGGATTCCCTTTGATTTTAGACAAGGGGACAATCATGCTTTATTCTTTCACGTTCTCGGGCGATTATATCCCTCCTTCAACGAAATTTGTGAGAGCGCTCTCCAAAAACCCCAAATTCTATTAGTGACAGAGCTGAAATTAGGTGAAACCCGCATTTGAGTTCGCGCCTCATCAATTTTTCGAAGAAGGCGCTAGATCGCAGGCTCACCCCCCATCATGGGATCGTGGCGAGCGAATTGTGATACTTGAATCGGATTAATTAAGACCTCCCATGTCCTTGGGAGAGTGTATTTCTACGCACCAAATTTTACTGATTAGCCGAGCTGGGCCCATCTGTAGCAGCGTACATAGCACATCGGCATAGATCGTGAAGAGACTTTGGCTGCACTGATGAAGGTTGGCGCAAACTCGGAGCACCTATGCCATGTATATCATATGGTACCGAATTTGCGCCAACCTTCAAAAGTGAACGCGGAGTCTCTTCACGATCCATGCCGACGCCTGCTGCAGCGGCTGTCTATACCCATCAGTGCCATCATTCTCAGAGAAAATTTGCCCCGGCGGCAGACCAACCCTGCCTTGAAGGCTCCTAATCGGTGCCTACAGGGTAGAGTTTATCCAGAGTCCCTCCACTAGCTATGCCACTGCATCAACCTCCCAGCTGCGGTGTCTCAACCGGAACGCGACGGCTCCCAAACTCGGTCCGGAGGTACCTCAACCCTACCGCGACGGTGCCTGAATCTGGCTTCAACGGTGCCCGATTCCGGCAGCGACGGTGCTTGAAACCGGCTGCTACGACTCGGTCTACTAAAAGGGCGTAACCTTCGCCGAGGTCTGCGGTGAGGAACCACCCTCCCTGCAGACTGCGGCGAGAACCGCCCCACCCCCCAGCCGTGAGGATTCCCTATCCCTCAGCGGTCAAAATTGAACTGGCTACGTAGAGGGACCCCAAGTCACCTTCCAGGGCCGGCATCAGAATGCCGAATGAGGACTCGAGTAAGATGAGGCCCCTTTTACACCCGCTGTGCATGTGATAAACACATCAGGACGTGATTATTCGCTTTACCATTTTTTTCATGTCTGACTCTGTAGCGGTGGCGTCACGGTGATATCGCGAAGCCGGCGCGAAACTGTTGCGAGGCCCACGCTTCGCTATCGCGGTACCGTTCATGATTGCGGTGCCATTGCTGTACTGTTGCGGACAAGAAGGAATCTTTCAAGATTCCGGAGCCGTTGCTACAGTGTCGCGGCACGGGCTAGGATCACAGTGCCGTTTCTACATCGGCCCGGGACGGCCTCGGGTCGCGGTGCCGTCCCGCCACGGTCAATGCGAATTTCCTTAGAGTTAACCCCTCGCCGTCCTAAAACACGTTACATGCGCAAGTGATTGAGCATTGTGCGCAGCGTTTCGGTGATACGCTTGATGGTTGCTAGCTATGGACGGAGCCTGACCAATTGAACGCAAAAAAGGTATAGTGCCTTTATTTCGTACTGCACAGGTTTCCCTTTTCACCCGAAATATAATTCTTTTGACGGCTTGCGTGTGCGCGTGCGGGTCTTCTGCGTCTCTTTCTCCTTTCTCGCTGTCTCTTGGCTCGCTCAGCATACGTGCCCGAAGGAACACATTTGGCTTGGATCGAAAATAGTGGATATGTTTGTGAAAAATGCGAGTAACCAGAGAGATAGGTCTGGGACAATATTTCCACTAAACATTTTCCCTCTGAAATAGTGGAATGCCAAAATGGTTACCCGAGATTCTGCGGCTGGTCGTGGAGAGTGACCACGAGCCGCTGTATGGAACACCTTGGCAATCATAATTCTGACCGCAGGGATGCTGTATGTTGTGGGGGGAGGAAAGGGCAATTGGGTCGGTCGGTCGCAGCTGGGATCGCCTTACAAGTACTGATCAGGACAGGCTGAATCGATCGGTCTAGTGCTGTAGCGAGAATTTGCGTGTATCATGCGGGTGATGTATGATCGATCACTGGCTGAGACTTAGCGCATACTTACCACGACGCGCGACAGCGACTGTGCATAGCAGCAATGTCGAATTTCGGTCGATTAATATGACAAACACTATGTCGCGTCGCCTGTCACGCCAAGTATGCACTAGGCCTGAGAGATCGCCGCGACGAACACACGTATCACGCACGCAAGCGAGGAGGAAATGATAGTTATGAACATCGATCAAGTTATTCCACGTTAGATCGCTGCGCTGCGGCTATCTCTCGACGATAGCTAAAATTTCATCAAGTGAGGCGAAAATTTCCGTAGTTTACGTGATTTCTCGCGACAAAATTAGACAACTAGGTGTCTCCAAAACCCTGGACATCTCCGGTTTTCGTGTGAGGCATCTACCTACGCGTTGGCAGAGTATATGAACGGAAAACCTGAGCGAAACTGTATCAATTGTATTGTACTTTCGTGTCCCGTGTTTCGAGTGATGAATAAAACATTTTGTCCTTCGTCGGAATCACAAGTTAGTAACTGAAATCCATTATCGGAAAAACTCACTCGTTCCATAAAGCTCTGTAGGTGGTAAAATCATTGGAGGAGGAGTAAGATCACTGGGAGCGTACATCCCTCCAGGTGCAGAATATTCAGATCCGGGCGGTCGGGGAATAGATCCAGGATCGCTGATGCGCGCCTGCAAGCACACAAAAGAAAGGAGTGCCACTGATCTCCTAAATGCTATAGTTGTGAAACAAGCTTACCACTCGTGGTTTCTTGAAAGTGGGTGTCTCATGATTGACTGCGTGTCTGAATGTAGACGATGGAGTCAACGGCACGCTTGCACCGGGTGGTGGTGGATATGGAAGCGGACTGCCGGAATAGGGTGTCGAGTAGATCTGGTCGGCAAGTGGTGAACGCCTGAACAATTTTTCTCGTTAAAAGCTTGAAGAAGTAACAAGGTTCAAGAAGTGCTCCCCTGAAAACAAACAAGATGAAAATTCATCTTCTGCGTTGACTTTAAAGAGCACACGAGCGCCAAAAAATTGAACTTCTGCAAAGAATAACCCACCCTGGATGGCCGGGTGGAGTGACGACGTAGAGTGGCTCGACCGTCTTGTACGACGGCAGGGTGTTCACGTGATAGACGTCCTTATTCCTTTTTGCACAACAGCAGCAGAATTTCGCCAAGAACATCGAGCACAGCACCCCGGTGATGCAAAGCACAATGAGAATTGCCACGATTAGTCCGATAATTGGCTGGAAATCACAATGCTACATCACGCAGGCTTAGCTGTGGGTAAGGACAACTGACACCAAGTTTTGATTCATCTCAGGTGTCAGGAATCCACAGAAGAAAATGTAGATACTCAAGCGTTCTGGTTAGATACATAAAATTTTTCAATCTCACTTGCCAACCTTTTGGTCACCTTGCAAGGCTTTGGCCATCTATTTTTTCCACGACTTTGTTCCTTCTAAGGGGACAAAATCATTATAGTATGGAGTAATTATACGCCACCTCGCGCCTCGCCAAAGTTGCAACAGCTATCTCCCTCCCGAGCCTCTGCGAAAGACATCAGACAGCGAAGATCTTTCCGCGGCGAGGAGGGCTGGGGCTCGGACGAGTTGTACAGGCGCCCTACACGATGAAGGCTGCATCTCGCCACTCACGGCCGAACCTCAGAAGGAACCCACTTCTTCGCCACTATTGATTACAGAAGTGGCAGAGATGGCTTATCACAATAACACATCATTACATCATAAGACCTCATAAAGACTCTTTTGTGGACTAAATGATTATCTTCATGGCCACTTGATCGTATTTTTTGCATAACATTAGGCTGGAGCGAAACTTTTATGTCATTTGACTTTGAAGATTTCGAACTTTTTAGCGTTGGTCCTTCGGCGAGGTGCGATGTACCAATCGAAAGCACAAATTATTTTTTATCTAACGCTGCCGTACGCTTGGGCTAAAGCCTGTTCATTGGCGATATATGTATGTGCTACAACTCAGTGCTAATCTTCAATCTTTTGATTTTGGTCATTTTTGCCGATTCTCGAAAAAAAAACAACAATATTTGACGATAAAAATACTTTTGAGTAGGGACCTGGTCATTACACTTAATTTTGAAGCTTCGGGGCCGAAACTTCTCGGATGGGCCAGGAAAGACCGAAGAGGCAAAGTCACAAAATCAGCTAAAAATCAATAAATACGCTCGTTGAAAAAATCCGCAAAAGCCATCATCTAGTTCTAAGGCGGTTCAAATATCCTGTCGATTGTGGCAGGTTCGGCGGTTCACCTCAAAATAAAGAGAAGCACTCAAAAATACGCAGTACTAAAGATTACCACTGCATTTTGCACATGTTTCGCAAATGAACAGGCTTTGCCTCAAATGGAAGGCAATTTCAGATAGAAAAGAAATCGCCCTTGATCGAAGCCCCAACGCCGAAGGTTCAAAAATCGTCAAAGTCAGGTGGCAGGAAACATTCGCTTCAACTCAATACAAGCAGATAGCAGATAGAGTTTCAAAAAATAAATACTCAGTCATTCCTTGGGATACTTTTCTACAAGCAATTCGACGAAAGGATCAGGCCTCTGACTGCCCCCATGGCGAAACGATTAGCATGGGTCAGCTCAGCCTGACGACTCTCCCTCCATCTCCAATGCGAAGGCACGTTCCTTCGTCGCGTCACGACGAGCTGGTCGTAGCGCGGCGTCTGCGAGAGATAAATAATTGAGGGAGTCCTTGCTGCCCATTGGCAAACTATGACAAGATGCGAATCATCTTTAGCGAGGTATTCTATAATCGTTTTGTCCTAAAGTCCACCACCCCTTCTGAGTATGAAGGAATTCATTTTCCAGAATTCGACTCTCGTTAAAGGCACAGTCCAAGCTCAGGGAAAAAATCTGAAATTTCCACTTAATTGTGAAGTAGACCCACCCCATATAATACCTGCCAAATGCGAGCTCATGAATCCTCCGAATAAGCGAAATATAGGAGGAAGCCTCCATGGGGCGCCCCCATCGGGAAGCCTCTTTTTACGATGTTTAGAGCTTGGCAGTGGCGAGATGAGCGATGTTTCCCGATCAATAGCCCCGTTCGTCCATACACTCTCAGCTTCCCTCTCTACTCAGGTCGGCTGGTATACATCGGTTTAAAATGGCGGAAGTTATGAGCCTCGGACAACTCGTCCACCATGCTTCCGCAGCTCAATTTTTGAGGGGCCATAACTTCGTTCCCAGGGGGTCTTCTACGATTCCAGACAACACCATTGGGATCAGCGTGGGACCGTTTCCAAGATAGGCAGAAAATCAGAAGAACGATTCAGAGGTTGGACTGTGTCTTGAACCATCGAAAGTATCTCAGCTCATTATCCTCAATTGATTCCACTGTTCGTCCCTGCTTTCAGCGATCTCACATAACCTTGCGGTCTTTTACGGTCATAAATTCAGAACATCGGCATTTTCTTCGCTGACGATTGCTGCTACTGCTGGCAGTTGACATGCGACAAGGTCGGTTAGTGGCGGCCGAAAGATCGCATCTGAGCTGATCACACCGACTGGGCAGCGGTAAAAAAGCCGCGAAAACACACCACAGTCGGTTGAGATCGCTTCTAGATGGAAATCTGTACTCGATTTAACACTGAGATAGCTAGCCGAAATCTGATTAAGGTAGTTTTGGGACGGCGGAACACCTAAGTTGTGGCTTCGAGTCGGCAGCGATTACTGAGGTGAGCAAACACGAGATTTTTCTCAAAAAAAAACGGAGTTTGGAGACATGCGAACCACGAGACAATGGAGGCGTAAATTAATTCGAAGTTTTTTCTAACAATGAGAGTAAATACGCTCAATTTCGGAGGCCAACTCAGTTTATATAATTGGCCGACGAATGCGACGCACGATCTCGTACGAGCTTCCAGGCCTCCAACATCAGCTAGGTAGGTCAGTTTCGTTAAATCTAATAGAACAATATACTCGAGCGGTGAAAGAACCCTTCCGAAAATTGATTGGCCAGATGGAAATAAGGTAAGGAAGGGGTACAGTATTGAAAAATGCCAATGCGAGCATTTATTTATCCGTCGTAGCCTCTAATCCGCTTTTTTTGCTAAAAAAGGAGAAAGAGAGCTCGTGAAAGATGTGCGTTGCGAGACAAACAACTGACTAAAAGTTTTGACGCATTTAGAAGAAATTTTGTTCGTAATTGAGAACTGCATTGATCATACAACTATAGAATGCTCAGGAACGCTTTGGCGCCACGGCGGTCTCGTCAACACTCAGAAAGTGAAGGATACGGGTTAGCAAGCCCAATTGAGGAAATTGAAAAATTCAACTCACCAGCCAAGACTCGGCCCTTTGCACTGGATTTGCTACCACATCTTTGTAGTTGTTCAAGAGAAATTGTAGAGCCAAAGTGTTGTCCAAGTCTGAGTCCGATCCCTGAAAACATGAAGGCTCGGCGGAATTGTTCAAAGTTGTGTGGAATTAGTGTTTCGTGCGAGGAAACTCCTGCTCCAGGAATCCGACAATAAATTCTCGTTGAAAAACGTACTTTAGAGGCGAGCTCATGCAACTTTTCCATGTCTTCGTCAGTCAGCAGCACAAACGAATCACCGCCTCGATAGGTTGCCAACTGGAACAAGTAAGATTTAAGATTCAATCTCAATTGTGGCTGCTATGAAATAAAGAGAGCCCTCGTTGATGTCAAAGATTCTAACTGTTTGTTCTATTCAGTTGGCCTGAAGAAGAGCTAAGGGGCAAAACTTCGCCAATAAACGTGCCAGTGATCAGTCACAAACCGCACTTTTTCAAGAAATGAGGATAATATGATGTTTTCTGCGCAATCATTTGTGCAGCGCAAGTTAATGCATTAGATAGTACCCTAATAAAAACATTGCATTTAGCTGTTTACACTATGGAAAGCATGAGAAAATGCATGAGACTGTCAGCCCACGCGGTCGGCGTGCGTGTCAAGCGACCAACGTGAAGACATTTACGGACTTGTGAATGGATGAGCAGGAATATTACACGAATATTGAATAGTATCCCATTCAGTCGTTTGCAGCCGTGTAAAGGCTCGTCCGAAAAATGCCTTCTTGACGGCCGCTCAAGACGCGTGCCGACCGCGTGAGCGGGCAGCCACATTCTGACAGATATTACAAACATGTCTAACCGTTCCTGTAGACAGGTTTGCACAAAAAAAGTGATCGATTTAAATTTTTATTCCGTGAAGTTCTTAAAGGCAGTGTTCACGATGGAAAAAGTTTTCGAAATTCCACTAGGATTGGGTAGTGGAGGGGCACACTGTAACGTTAACGTCTGAAGAACGCATGAAAACGAGCCAGGAAGAGCCTAAAAAGAGCCCGAAGTTGCAACTTCGAGCGCATTGAAAACCCCAAAAGCGCATCACACGCCCACCGACGTGAACAAATGAATGCTCGAGATCGTGTGATGAGCGATGAATTTCAATCATTAGCCCCGTTCTTGCCTTCATTCTCAGCTTCTCTCTTTACTCAGGTCAGCTCGCTTAGATCGGCTGCAAAAGACGGAAGTTACAAGCCTCGGACAACTCGTCCACCATGTTTCCATAGCTCAATCTTTGAGGGACCATACCTGCGTTCACAGAAGGTCTTGTACGATTTTAGAGAAATCATTGGAATCAGTATGGGGCCGTTTTCAAGATAGGCGGAAAAACAGAAAAACGATTTTCATCGTGAACATTGCCTTTAAGCATTTAGAAGAAAATTTAACATGAAATTAGAAAGAAAAACGTCTAATGAAGTCCAAATGGACTGTGACAATAAGACTCTGTTCGAGAAGACGCGCTGATTGGAATGTTTAGAAGGTTTAGCGGGGCAGAAACAAAGATTGCAACAAAAACCACAAGACAGGTTTCTCGCTGAAAAACGTCGCTAGGAATCGCAACGTGAAGTTAGCCGCTGTCATCGAGCCACGAGACACTCAGAACGAAATTGAAGCAAAGGTTGACCGTATCATGGATGCACCCATTTAGATAACGTTACGTCAAGTTCTCAAGCTTATAACTACCTAGAACAGTAGCTTGGGTCGAGATTGCATACTATGTCGCAAGGGGCAAAGAGACACCAACAATGGCACTCGTTTTGTCAGATGTGTTTCACGCTCTAGACACTTTCCTTGTTAGCACGTAATCGATATTGGTTGAAATTTAAACTTTTTCCAAATATTGTTTGGAAACCGTGAAAAAAAAACGAGGTAGCTGAATCTTTTAACATAGCCTCACGATATGGTTTATGAAATATCTTTTTGCAGCCGCCAGCTGTTATCTTGCTATCATTGCTTGGCGCCACAAGACGACCACCCGAGCGAAACGGCCGTTTATCCCTTTTTGCCATTATTTTCTGTAGAACAACCACTCCGTTCGGATGATGAGGACACATATATGTATAGTAACTTCGTCGTGGTTTCTCGAAAACATTATTTGAACGACAAAATTGGCAGATGTTAAAGCTGCGTGGATAACTTTTGTGGAAAGTAGGACCTCACGCTCCGAGGTAAACTGGATATTGTTTTACTTTTCGCACCTAGAAGGCTCAAGCAAGAATTGGAGTTAACTCCAAAGCTCTTGTTGCAGTGTTCAATTAGGGACAAACGGGTTGCTGAAAAAAAAACGAGTTTTTTTTGCTCAAATTTTATCTAACCGTAGGGCAGTTGGGTAAGTTCATCGAGCCGATGCTCAGCCAAACACTGCAAGATGCTTTAGAACATCTCACACCAACCAAGTTCAGCGATGAAAGTCAGAAACAGAACTCATGCCTAAGCGAAAGTCCTCTATTTATTTATTTATTTATTTATTTATTTATTTAGGAGAGTGGTCGAGCCACGCGAATATTACATTCAACATGATCTGTAAAACTGAGATAGAACAGATTACTTAAAACGCAATATTTTGAGAACAAGAAAAAAATTTCATGAGGGATTAGCATTAAGTCGAAGGTCAAGAAGGTTTTAAATCCATTCGTAGGCATAGTAAGGACATTTTCCCTTACTAGTGGACGAAAAATTTTTATAGCTCTATATGAGAAAAACTCGGATCGGATCTGACTTTTTGTCACCGGCTCAGCTATCCTTAGGCCTCCGAATCTTGTTCTCGATTGTTCAGTATGAAAAAAATCTGAAGGATCGAAAATCTCTAGGGTATTTCAAACTCTCGTCCGAACGGCGTAAAACCTACTTTACGCATTTTCCAGGGGACTATTTATTTTGCGTCGAGCAGCGAATAGGTTGACAATAAAAACGTTCAAAAGTGAACAATGAGACGGGAAGACGCTCATCTTTCGGTGGGAGTCATAATCTCCAACCAGTTATTTTCTCGAGGAACACAGGAACAAGTGTGGAAATTTTTATGAGGGCCCATCTAGTGCTACCCTGTCCCATTACGCTACTATCCAAAGAACGAATTCCTGTCCTGAAATTTTCACACCTTTATAGAATGTTCGTTTATTCGAACGTTTGCCGCAAATTCTACAGTATTGTTTTCTCTGCTTTCTAGCAAATGCTATGACGGAAGTGGTATGTTGAATAGTGCTCACACCATGGATGCTATACATAGGATTACGCTTCATGTACAGTCCGTATACTATAGTATATGTACTTGTTCCGAATCAAATAAGCGGATGAGTATCTGACTGTTTCAGTGGGATAAAAAACTCGACCTTTTATTCGAAAAGTTTGATATCCGGCTACATTCGAAAAGTCGAATATTCGAAAAAGTGATATCCGAATACAGTCGAAAAGTCGACTACTATTCAAGAAAGTGCAATATCCGACTACACTCGTATAGTTGGATATTCGAATATTTCAAAATCCGACTATAGTCGAAAAGTCGGACATTACAACCCGACCACAAAATACTGCACGTCATTCACTCTCCTGGAGAATAATTTTGTTCATCCCGAAGGCCTGCTTCATCTCGATCGTCGTTGTTTATAGATCGAAGCGAGAACTAGGTAGTCGCCCGATTCTGCATTTAATTTTAGTTCATTCAAACATAGAATTTGATTATATTTTCTCTAAGAGGAAATAATGTGGGTTCTAGTCAGTTGATAGCGATTTTTTAAGAAACCTTATTGATGTTGCAGACAGCAACAGGCACTAATTTAACCGTATTTTACGTTAATTCTCGCGAGAAAAGAAGACAGGATGTTTCCGAAACCTTGGGGTGAGGCCGTTATCAGAAAACAGATTCCTCCGCAAGATTTATTTTAGAAAATTTTTTGAAGCTTCCATCTTTTCTCTTTGTTCCCCGACTTGAGAGGTTCTTGCCGGTAGTGTATTTGCTTTTTCTGATTTAGAATTCTGAACTTGTGATATTTTATAGCAAATCAAAATGTAATATGTAGGTCTTCTACCGTAAGAATCAACTTCATAAACGAGTTTACATATAGAATTATCCAAATTCCTTCCCGAGCAAATCGGACCGGTCTAACTGATCGGCAAACGTATACATTGCGAACTGTTTTTTCCCTTATCTGAATCGGAGTATATTTCAGAGCAAAATTGTACACACGCTAGCAGCATATTGCTCCAAAAATTCCGCCAAATATAAGGTCTTACCACGAGACTGGCAAATATAAGAGCTGCCTAAACGTTCGCCAATCAACCGTATCGGCCTGATTTGGTTGAAAAAAGGCTGTTTCAAGCCGCCACCAACGCCCGCGAGCGGATGAGTGAGAAATCGATATGCCTTCATGTAAAAAAAAACAGTTACTTGCATTGAAATCTTTTTCATAGTCGGATGAGAAGTCGACCTTTTATTCGTAAAGTCGAATTTTCGGAAGAGTGTGATATTTGACTATAGTCGAAAAGTTGAATACCGTATTCTCTCTCGATGTATGTAGTTGAAGTACACCTCTTATAGAAGTACACCAAAAAGAGAGGGCAGACTTTAGAAGTACGCCCTCTATCTCAAGTACACCTTTATTAGTAGTACACTTCTAAATAAGATGAGGAATAAAAATATAGACTGTTAAACAGTGTTACGGCTTAGAAATGGACGATAATATCAACAAGTGTGCAAGCGCTGCCTCACCCGGACTTGAATAGCTCACTTTTCATTTTTGTTGATGCCGAAAATCATAGTTTTATTCCTGAAACCTTAGCTCTCTGGCAAAGGTAACGATTTGGAAATGCCATTACGAAGTCAAAGAAAGTTTCAAAAATATCTTGGAATATCTTAAAAATTGATTTGGGGTAGAACAGCCTGGAGCAGTAAAAAAGCTAGGAAATGAAGTGAGCTAACTAGAATACGATTTGGTGGTCAATGGCAGACGAGGGATCGGATTTTACAAGCTTTTCCGTTAAACTTATCAAAGCAAAATCAAGTACGATATGGATTGGGGCGTTGCGTTCACCTAGCCTGATCTATGCTGATTCTCTTATTACAGCTTCCAAAATGGCTTAATGTTTCCGTTGCCAGCTTGATTTCGTTTTAATAAGTTTAACGGAGAAGCTTGTGAAATCCGATCCCTCGTCTATCATTTACCACCAAATCGTATTTTTTACTCCAGGCTATTTAACGCCAAATTATTTTTGAAGATAATCCAAGATATTTTTTAAACTTTTTTTGACTTCTTAATGACATTGCCAGAACGTTACTTTTGCCATGAAGCTAAATTTTCAGAAATTTCACTTATTTTTCACCAAGGTTCCGTTTCTGACTTTAATTTTGCTCCACGATTTCCATTTTGGAACGACAAAGCATCTAACAGACGGCATTGTCTTATGAGTACAATTTTTGGAACCTATGACCCACAACCACAAAAAGAACCATTCATTGCCGCATTTTGTGCATCATGTTAAAAATCGATTTTATTGATCATGAATATTTGATTTTGCAAGATGAGAAGAATTTCCCAAACAAGTTACTTAGAGCCATCAAAAATCGAGAATCATTGCGGCTTTTGTGCAAGGCTAAAATAGATATTATTGATTTGTATTTATCGATAATGTCTGATGAGCGAAATTCCCCAACAAAGAAAACCAATCTCATCAGCAGTCACCACTTCTCGCCGCATTTTGTGCAGGAAGCGCGAAAATCGATAATATTTATTATCGGTAAATGACAGGTCATGTGTACGATTTTTGCCAAGTTCAGAACTTACCTTCGACGACCTGTGTTAAAGGCAGTGGTCACGATGAAAAACGTTATCGAAGAAACTGCACAAATCAGCTTAGATCAAAAACAGCTTGAAAACTATTAAGGTAGCGCGGTGAAAAACGGGCTAGAATTAGAGTTTCTGGGGCCCAAAGATGCCAGCTCGTGAACACGTGCACAGCGCCGCCCAGAAAGATCGCATGCCAAGCAGTCAAAAATCATTGACATTCAGAGGAAGAAATAAATGCATATTTGCCAAAAAAAAACAGTTGAACAATGAAAGCAAGCACTTCAGTCAATGTTTTTAACTAAATGAGTACGTAAATATTCGAGCAGGTCAGCCCGAAGGTTAAAGGCAGTGTTCAGGAAAAATTTCACTTCCGATATCTCCACGGTTTACGGAAGGTCTGGTGCCCTATATAGCAGGGCATGCTCAAAAAAGACACGAAAGACGCGTTTTTGAGCAAAAATAGGCCCTCCCTTGTTTACGTTGATTTTCCAGCGTGGAGGAATTGACCGCTAGAAGGATGATACCTATCAGTGCAATGAAGCGATCAGCTCACTTATCAGCACCTCCTTGACTTGATCACTCCTGTAATCTGAGTCCTCATTTGTTCTTTCCGAGGGGCTCGATCTGGGGCACCAGGCGTGTCTGGAACACCAAAACGCTTGTTTGCAGCCGTTATTTTGCCGCTCCTGGCCCGTTTTCTACCGTTCTTTCAACACTGGGAGCCTAGGATCCTTCTCGCCTAACAATTCACTGTGGAAAGTCAACGAGGATGATCATCGTGAACGCTGCCTTTAATGTTCATTGGTCGAAATTCAATTTCAAGCCAGCTGATGTTCTTGATATTAGAGACCATCGACGCCGATGTTGTGGAGTGCGCTCGTCCACCATCAAAACACAAGAAAGTTCAGGCTTCAAATTTGGCCCAAAACAGCGTTTTTTTTTCGAAAATTCTTCTTATAGGCCCTACTGCACTAACTTCAGAGAAGGTTTTAGAGAGGAAAAGAACAAAAGCGCCCACTGCCCTAAATTGGCTGCGAATTCACCCACACACCCTTGTCTCTACAGCCGTGGCATGCCCGAGCAGTTTTCGTGCTACACGGCTAATTAACAACTATGTGAGCACACGATTTTGAGGTGCCCTTCAATGTTTAAGTATCAAGTTCAAAATGGAACAGGAGCGACCTGCATCCATTTCCACCTTCCTGTCCAAAAATGAGCTTCCTAGCTCAATATTAAAGGCACAGTACACCCTCAGATATGAATTTTGAGATTTTTATGTAATTAAGTAGCAGACCCTTCCTGTATAACACGTGCCAAATGCGAGATCTCAATTTCTCCAAATAAGCGAGATATAAGCGACCACCGCAGGCCCGACCCCCTTCGCTCACCACCACAGGCCCGACCCCCTAACAGATTTTCGAACTCGATAGCAGCTCGATGGATGGATGAATTCCAACAAGTCGTCGTTCTTCAGTCCATTGCCGGACTGTCTCCTTATCCTGGCTTTCCCTCACCCAACGATTGCGAATGAAGAGAAATACAGGCCTGAGACAACTCGTCCACCAAATTTTCACCCTCAAAATCTAGGCATCTTTGAAGAGCCATAACTCTGTTCAAAGGGGGTCTTGGACGATTTTAGAGATACCACTGTGATCAGCGTGTGACTCTCTCCAAGATGAGCATGAAATCTGAAAATTAATTTTTTGGGTGTCCTGTGCCTTTAAGTGTACCCGTAAGATCGTGAACGCCGTCTGAAAAAAAGAAGATTAACAACAGAAACGAGAGGGTTTTCATATTTTTCTCGAAAACAAGTAGACCATTCCAAACCATTTCTGGGCCGTAATACCAGCTTTTTGCACTTTTTTAATGCAATTCAGCGCTCATTTCAACGTTCACTCTGAACTGAGATTTCGAAAAAGGGTTGGCCGATTCAAAACCAAATTATGAAACATTAAAGTCAAATATTCGAAAAAGTGCGACATCCGACTTCAGTTGAAAAGTCGGATATTCGAAACGAATTTCATTTGAAACAAGTATCTCCGTAGGGCTGCAGCGGACGCTAGCAGCAGCTGCATGCCGCCCCCTGTAGCTTCGGGGCGGAAACGATAACTAATGGTGAAGTCCCTTGCGTCCGCTGACGCTGGTAGCTTTCTATGGACGGAGCCTGAGATCCATTCTCGCATCAGTGCGCTTCAACGTTTTGTTTTTGCCAGAGTCACACCTATGGCGCAAAAATGTCTCACACAAGGAGGCTAGTTATTTTTGAGTTATTTCTCGGTCTATTTCTGTGCTATTTCCTGCCTGTTTCATGAAAAGCCAGGAAACAGCCGCGAAATAGCCGATAAACGGAGTACCAGGAGCCGCTGCGGAATCTAGTGGGCTATTTCTCGGCCAACATTCTCGGAGTAGGCTCTACGGGGATTTCGACTTCTCTTATCACCAGCGGTAAGCGTCGTTTTTACGTAAAAGCATTCTTATCACCAGTTTATGTCGCCGACATTCACCGCTCCGCTACTGGTGATAATCCGAAAGAGCTCTTTAGAGACTCTACCGGGTTTACAATAAAATAACCTCCGAGATGTCACCGCATATTGGTGGATCAGGAGCCCAATTCATCTATGAAGTCGAAAAAGCCTAGAAAAGGAGCCCTAAATAGCCCTATGCGGACTGAAACCCCAATGTAGAGAACACTCCTCCTTTTCAGCGGCCACCGATAAAAGTAAACAACTGAAAAAATCGGCTTCGAGGAAGCAACCAAAACTCAAAAGTGGTAAATTTGCTTAAAGGCACAGGACACCCAAAAAAATAATTTTCAGATTTCATGATTGTCTTGGAGAGAGTCACACGCTGATCACAGAGGTATCTCTATATTCGTCCAAGACCCCCTTTGAACAGAGTTATGGCTCTTCAAAGATGCCTAACTTTTGATGGTGGAAAAGTGGTGGACGAGTTGTCTCAGGCTTGTATTTCTCTTCATTCGCAATCGTTACGTGAGAGAAAGGCAGGATAAGGAGATAGTCCAGCGATGAGCTGAAGAAGGACAACTTATTGGAATTCATCCATCCATCGAGCCGCTATCAAGTCCCAAAATCTGTCAGGGGGTCGGGCCTCCGGTGGTGAGCGAAGGTGGTCGGGCCTGTGGTGGTCGCTTATATCTCGCTCATTTGGAGGAATTGAGATCTCGCATCTGGAACGTGTTATACAGGACGGATCTTCTACACAATTACATGAAAATCTTAAAATTCATATCTGAGGGTGTACTGTGCCTTTAAGCCGGGGATTAGAGGTAATAAATATAGTCATTCGATCTTCGAATGTTTTCTTGAAGTCAAATTTTCAGCTGCTTGTTTCGATCGGTTGCAGGTGAAGAACTGGGCGGGGCGTGTGCTCAACATCGATGGCTGAAGCCGTTAAGGGTTAGTTCGGGCTCTCTTCCCGCCGTTTTTTTTTCGGCACTGTTGTCGCAATGGGCCCTTGATCCGTCAATATACGGTGAAGACATGGTGATGATTTTATCGTGAACATTGCTTTTGAAGTACAGAAAATTAGCATCGGAAAGTTCAACATGAAACACAGTATTTATTAGAGTTTACAGAGGCTAGGTTCCTGAAAACCACCGAAATTTTCGACAGACTCTCCCTCTACGAGGCTTTACTTATTCTACGTTACAAAAAGGAATCTTTGGAGATTTGAATGACAAGGTCGATGTCGGCGGCTCCACCTCAGCGGGTGGTGCCGCCACCGTTAGGATGGCCTTGCTAGTCGACGTTCATATGTCACGTCTGGAAATTTACGTCCTCTAATTACCTGTGATACTGCTACGCAACAGCTTAAAGGCACAGTACACCCCCAGATATGAATTTCGAGATTTTCATGTGGTTTTGTAGAAGACCCCTCCTGTATAACTAGTGTCAAATGCGAGACCTGAATTCCTCCAAATAAGCGAGATATAAGCGACAACCACAGGCCCGACCCCCTTCGCTCACCTCCACAGCCCCGACCCCCTTCCGGATTTTCGACCTCGATATCTGCTGGATGGATGGATGAATTCCAACGAGTCGTCGTTCTTCAGTCCACTACCGGACTGTCTCCTTCTCCTGGCTTTCTCTCACGCAACGATTGCGATTGAAGAGAATTACATGCCTGAGACAACTCGTCCACCAATTTTTCGCCCTCAAAATCTAGGCACCTTTGAAAAGCCATAACTCTATTCAAAAAAGGTCTTGGCCGATTTCATAGATACCATTGTGATCAGCGTGTGACTATCTCCAAGATAAGCATGAAATCTGAAGAATATTTTTGTGGGTGTCCTGTGCCTTTGAAGGCAGTGTTCACGATAATTTTCGTCTACGAGTTTTTCACATAGAACAATGCGTTGGCCTCCAAGTGTTACCAAAATTACGAAGAAACGGAGAGAAACGCATTGAAACGTCGTATTTCAGTGACACTATCCTATAACATGGACTAGTTGTTCGGTTGGATGAACACGTTCATGGTGGCTGTCACCGGTGAAAAATTGGGTCAATCGAGAATAGAAGAAAATTTCATGCAAAACAGGATTAGTTAGGGCCCTAAGGAAAGAACGGAGCAATAGGGAGTAGAGAATTGCAAAGGACTGGTTCACAGAAGATTTCATTGTCACAACAGTCTCTGTGATACATAAAGGCAACGTTCGCGCTGAAAATCAATTTTCATTTTTCGGGCTCAATTTCATGATTGAGCCCGGTAGACCACACTGGTAAATTTTGGCGCGTCAAAAACGTTGGGCAATGAGGTTGGAAGGCGTCAAAGATGAAGATCTGCCACCAAATCTCACCAGTCATCTAGCACTTTTCCCTAGAATGTTGGTGCGACCGTAACACAACATGAAAAATAGTTACGGCACGAACTCCACATGCAGAAAAACCCCAAAAATGAAAGTGACGAGGCCTCCAAAGGCTGAAAAACGGCAAAAATCATTTTGGCGCGAAATTCAAATTCGTATTTACAATGTGTTCCGATTGACTTCTCTTTACAAATGAAGGTTTTTCATGGGCCCCTTCGACATTTTCGTTCACTAGAGAGGTCAAGCTACACAAAACATGAAAAAATAATATACGGTTTTCTGCGCGTACGATGCCTTTAAGGACTTCGTGTACTTCTGGTGCGTTTTTCTTAATTTCTACGTCATTTTAGTTATACCCGGGGGGCACTTAATCAATTTAGCGAATAATCTCAAAATTGAAGATTATCGTGAACACTGCGTTTAACACGAAATTGTAGGGTGAAATTGTAGGGTGAAATGAAATTCGAGAATCCGTTGTCTGGTCGACCTGACATAACTTTGATGTCAGCATACAGGCAACTGAAGAGGTTTGGTTTCGCGGGGCCTTGTGATCACTTAGATGATGGTTTGCCTTCATGAAGGGGGATTTCAGCCTATTTCATCGAAAATATGGTGGCTAGACAAAGCATAGTTAAGTCGAGGAAATTGAAGACTGAAACGACAGGAAGAGGAATCAACAATCCAGATGTAAGGAATCCTTCTATTTTTTTGTGCTCAATCGTGTAATGGGTAATTTGAAGATCCCCCGTGAAGCCAGAGTCCCAAAAATGTCAAAGACTCGGGTACCAAAAAAATTGCGTTGTGGGACGGTTTTCAAGTGCAAAAATGATGTCATAACTGCGTGTCTACGCTTTCAAAGCTCTACCAGTTCTGGAACCTCATCCAAATCGGGTATAACTCCGCCACGATGTCATCCTTCATACGGACACCACTGAGCGCTGAGAACCAGGTGCGTAGTCTTGAGCGGACGAAGTCGCTAAGTCTCTGAATAAAACATGGTTCAAGAAACCTTCTGTGAGTCCTTGAGGTAGACGAGGAGAAGTCCATTGTCACAAGTGGCGTTTCCAAGCTTCGCCGCAGTATATTCCTTCTCCATGTCAGACTTCAAATCATCCGTCTAAAAATTGGAAAGTATAAAACGGGTAATGAGGCAGAGCGGGCTTGTGTTCAAATAAAAATTTCAACATTAATTAGACAAAGAAAGCGATTTTCACTCACGTTTTTTGTACTTGTTACATGAATTATACCAATGAATTGGGAACGACCATCTTCTCGCCGACATCCGTCCACACACTCACACCTACAGAAAAATTGAGTTCAGGTTCTCAAAGTAGTGCTGCTTCGTCAGCTGCCTTCTCTCCTACACTAACCTACTATTCCGGAGGCACACCCATCAACGGAAAATAATTTGGACAAGATACAAAAAAGAAACTTCCGTAGTGAACTGGTCCTCGAAAATGAGGATTGGGCACAGCCCTAGTGTTCAGAAAACTACTAATGCCCGTCTTGCTCCTCCTGTATAAGCATAACTATTACTAGCAGGTTTCCTTCTCAAACAACAGGATAAATGGAAGAACATCACTTCAATAAATTGGCTCTACTCTGATCCACTCAGAGAAAAAGGCATCACTTTAACATCTGCTAGAGTGATAACCATCATCTCTTGAAAGGCCGGTCACGGAAGACAAGAGTGGTAATCATCTTTCTGCTAGCAATCGCTGACCTTTCTTAGGGAAAATTGAACAACAACATTATGAGGTGGGATTTCTGAACGATTGTACAGGTTGTGGGGAAGGGAATAAGGGTAGAAATTTCAATAATTATAATAATGTTGTTGAATATTTGATGCCTTTTTATGGCATGGTATATGATCGCAAGTTGTCACAAGGTAGCTGAGTTAAACGCCAAACTCAGATGTCAGGCAGGACTCGAACCTGCATTGCACGCTTTCCGGGTGAGAGTGTTACCATTACACTACCGACACCCCGTTCTGCAACACTCAGCTATTCACACTGACTGTCCGTATAAGACTATCCGCAAACGCGGTCGGGGTGCGTGTCGAGTGGCCTTGACGAGGCATTTTTTGGACGAGCTATGTGTGAATAGCTGAGTGATGCGGAATGAGGTGCCGGTGGTGTAATGGTAACACTCTCGCCCAGAAAGCGTGCAATGCAGGTTCGAGTCATCCTGACATCTGAGTTTTGCGTTCAACGCAGCACTTTGTGATGAATTATAATAATATTTTATTACGTAGTTTGAGGAACGAAGTTTAAAGGCAGTGTTCACGATAAGAATCGCTTTTCTGCTTTTTTGCCTTTCTTGAAGACGGTCCCATGCTGATTCCAATGATGTTTTTGGAATCGTACAAGATCTTCTAGGAACGGAGTTATGGTCCCTCAATGATTGAGCTAGGGAAGCATGGTGGACGAGTAGTCCGGGGCTTGTAACTTCCGTCTTTTGCAGCCGATGTATGCGAGCTGACCTGAGTAAAGAGAGAAGTTGAGACTGAAGGGAAAAACGGGGCTATTGATCAGAAATCATCGCTCATCTCACAATATCGAGCATTCATTTGTTCACATCGGTGGGCGTGGAAAGTGCATCTGGGGTGTGACGAGCTGACGGGTGTCCAACTTTGGGGCCGTAGGGGACCCTTCCGAGCTCATTTTTCTTAGTTTTTTCAACGTTACGGTTGCGCTAAGCCCCGCAGCTGCCGATCTCCACCAAAAAATCACACATGGTTTTTATCGTGGACACTGCCTTTGAGACATAAGTCAGATATAAAAAGTTAGGCTAGTAGCAGAGCCGGCGAAATACTCAGTTTGGCCTGACTGAATCCATGTTCTGAAAAGCATTCAGATGAGCCACACTTATTTCAGACGTACGTGTTGTAGGATAGCGACTTAGGCTAAGTAGAGAAAGTCTGCAAGAAACAAAATAAGCTGAATCACTCAGTCAAATCTGACTGACTTCTTGGCTAGAGATTAAAGAAACAGCGTGCCATGGCAGGAGTGCGCTCGGAACTTTTTTAAGGAGCAAAGCAGTAACTTAAATAATTCAGCAGAGATATCGGCTTATCAAAGTATCAATATCAATATCAGCTTCCACGAAACAAAAAGCATTTCATTTATTGAGAAACGGAGCATGGAGTTGGTCGATTCGTGAACGACCACGTAGAGAATAATGGCCGGTTGTTCTCATCATCACAGGCATTATCGAGTCCTCACCATCATGGCTTTGCAAGACCTACCGCTTCAATGCAATCTATCGCTCGATAAGATTTCGGACTCATCTGAGCCCTGTCTGAATCGTATCGGGCTCGTCTTATCATCCACTCAGATGATCCTGACTAGGTGGTGGGCTCACTACGGAGGATACTGCGGAGTTTTAAGACGTAAAGTCTGTCCGTATGAGATTGTCCGCCAACGCGTTCGGCGTGCGTGTCGAGTGGCTTCGACGGAGGCATTTTCTGGACGAGCCTGCCCACGGCTAACAAGGAAACTACTTTTAGCCAAACTGAACATTCCCATTGAAATATACTTTTCTAGAATAATTTTTTGACGTAGATTCCGAATATACCCTTGGCAGCTGAATGGAATCACTCTGAAAAAAGTTATAGGCTATTTTTCTATGATTTTTGTTGTACCCTCCAAGAACGACATTAATCTTTCGAAAACCCAAAACGGACCTCTGAATCGTGTTCAGAGCCCCGAAAAACCCCTCCACTTAAAGGCACAGTCCAAGCTCAGTGACGAAATCTGATATCTCCACATGATTGTGAAGTAGACCCACCCTATATAGCACCTGCCATGTGCGAGCTCTCAATTCCTCCGAATAAGCGAGATATAGGAGGAAGCCACCCTGGGGCGCCCACACCCGGAAGCCACTTTGGCACGCCCCTTTTACAATCTTTCGAGCTCAATAGTGGCTATATGAGCGATGGTTTTTTATTAATATCCCCGTTCTTCCCTTCATTTTTAGCTTCTCTCTTTGTTCAAGTCGGCTCGCATACTATGGTTGAAAATGAAGGAAGTTACAAGCCTCGGACAACTCGTCCACCATGCTTCCATAGCTCAATTTTCGAGGGGCCATTGCTTCGTTCCTAGGGGGTATTGTACGATTCCAGAGACATCGTTTGAATCAGCGCGGGACCGTTTCCAAGATAGGCAGGAAAACAGAAAAACGATTCTGAGGTCGGACTGTGCCTTTAAGGTTTGAGTGAAAGCACATTTTCCGAACTTTGTGCAGACTGATGGCTTTTCAGACTTGTACGCATTTTTGGTTGAGCGTTTACATATTTAAACCAATAAGAAGGCTCTGGAGCGTTGAGGAAAAATATTATAGATTTGACTCAAAAATTTCCCAGGGGTTGTTAGGGGTGCTGATTACGAATCTGAGGCGTACCTATAGTTTTTCCAAAGTTTTCGGCTAAAAGCGTTTAAAGCTTCCCACCTGAAGAAAAATTCGGAGGCAAAATCTACTTTTGACGACCCAGAATGTGGAGATAAATGCGGCTCAAATCGTTCCTCTAGGAGTTATTTGGAGTGATCAACACGAATCTGATGTCAATTTATCGATTTTGGACAGTTTACGATAGAGCACCGTGGGTATACGGTATTTTGTTCGAAATCTCAGATTTTATTCAAAACTTACATGTGGTTGTTCTTTGGGGTGCTGAAAACGATTTCAAGGTCCATTTGCCGATTTTCGAATTATTAAAGGCAGCGTCCGCGCAGAAAAACCGCACTTGGTTTTTTCATATCAATCCAATGTTTGAACCCAGTGGAGATAGTTGGCAGAAGCTTGAGACCTCAAAGCTTTGTACTCGTAATGCTACAGCCTTTCGAAAACCGCTCCGTGGTCTGAAAAGGCGTTTTCCCGGTCGATCATCTAGCACAAGGAGCAGAAGCGCCACAACAGGCCCCGGCAAATCCCAATGTCCATAATCTTTATTTCGAGAAATTCTCGCGTTCAAAACGTGTGTATCGAAGCTTCTTATTTTAATAGGATTCCTGACACTAAAAGGTCAAAAGAAATAATCAATTTAAGAAGTTACCGGGGCTAAAACACTTTCAGACGTCCAGCATTTCCGACAATTGTGTATTACACAAGACACACCGGACAGACGTTGAAAAAAGGAAGGTGAATGCTTCGGGATTTTCAAACGAATTTCTCTCAGAATTTGAGTGTTTTGGGTGGTCTTTTTGCGATATATCACAACCTGGTGAGGTTACCTGCTCAAAATAGTGAAAAACTTGAACACGATTTTTTGCGCGTACACTGCCTTTAAGATAGGTTTGACCCCTAAATAGCGTGGTACTTACCGTAACCTACAGTAAACCGCAGAATTTCGACAAGTGGACTACAGATTCGTGTTCAGGACCTTAGATTACCCCTACAAACAAGTTTTGAGCCGGATCCTAATTTTTTTCAAACAATCCAAAAATTCCACGAGGGAGAGTGAGTTCGATGGCAGCTGCGATGAGCATATTCGGAATTTTCGTTCATAAATGATTCTGGAAAGGTCCATTTCATTTGAAATGACCAATTTGACCAAACAGAGTTTCTTTGTAAGATACAGCTGAATGGGATATCATTCAGTATTTGTCTTATATTCCTGCTGATCCATTTACAAGTCCGGAGAATGCCTTCGCGACGCCTCATCAACACCTCCGCCGACCGCGTGGGTGGGCAGCTTCATTTGGACAGACTTTACGTTGAAGACATTCGAGACACATAAGAAAATTCGCGATTTCTCGCTTGGAAGAAATTGCGCTGTAGGGTAGTATCGCGCCCCGGTGCGCTGGACAACGTTTTCGAGATTCCTGCCGTTTTGTCCTCTGTTTCGCTCTATTTATTTCTACGTCCATTTCTGCTATTTCATAGAACACTGAGGCTACTGAAGATATTTTATGGCTTGTGTGCTTGTATTTCCGCTTTCATTCCAAGAAAGCTAACAAAGGAAAAACAATTACTCAAGTTTTACCCTTTTCAAGAACTCTGTGGCTTCTTCCGCTGCTTCCTTTGCTCAGCTCTTAGCGACACCGCTGCTCATTGGTACAAGGGGTGATGGGAGTAGGGGACGGGGTCTATCCTTCCGTGGACCAATCGGCGGAGGTCTCTCCACCCCCAAATCGTTACCGATTGGTTGTCGGAGGAATAGACCCCGTCCCGCCCTCCCATCTCCCCCTGTCCCTGCTTATTTTCCGTTGAGTATCAGAGTTCCGAGAAAAATCTAATTTCAATGGGAGTTCAAAGATTTTTAAAAATATTTTTTTTGGGCAATAATGAAATTTTTCAGTCGAACAGAAGCAGGAGAAACATCTATGGCAGAGAAGGAAGCGTCGAATGAGTTATAGCGTAAGGTTGAATACTTTCTACCCTATACCCGAATTCGCTAACAATGGAGGAGAAACACATTCCAATGCAACTTTCTCAGCAACAATTGGATGCGTTTTGAAAAATATAAAGTGGATTTTGTGCGTCGATCCATCACTATGGATCAGACTTGAATTTTTTGGATTTTTTTGATTTTTGTTTTGGTATTTTTCCCAAGTGTATTACTGTTCAGGGAGATTTTGTTGAATAACAAAGTGTTTTCTGAATTATAAAATTGTGTTTTTCTTATCGAACGACAAAACTTATAGTATATATATATATATATATATATATATATATATATATATATATATATATATATATATATATATATATATATATTTTGAACTCATTGTCAGTGTTAATTTTTGCTTAGGATCAACCTCATTTTTTCCGGGCCTGGAGTACTAAAGCTGACAGTGCTCACATTGCGGAATAAGGCAATGAATGAGAAACCGGGAGGTCATCATGAACGAAAACGCTAAAGCCAAGCTGAATCTTTGTAAACTACCAGCCACTTTTGTACCACTTCTCCACATTTGTACGAACGGATGGTGTCTTGAACACTGAAGTCATATCCGAGCCTAATTCTTTATCACTAACCCAATTCGTGTTTGCAGCGTCTTCAGCATAGCAGTCAGCTTTTTTGTAGTTGTGTCCGCAAGTCGATGCGATGGGTCGCAGACCAAGGTCGCGTTTCCATAGTCGGCGTCTGCCGCGCAGACCTCATATTCATCCCAGAAGACCGATCCATGCGCCTGAGAGAAAGCTTTATCATATGGTTTACTATTAATGAATTTTCCTTCAGCAAATGTTTTTCTTGTAATTTTAACAACTGTAGTACTTTTAGCGTAAATAAGTGTGAGGAAAAATCCGGAATGGATTAGTGTTGCGTGAATAATTTTTTTTGCAAAGGTAGTTTCTCACAAGTTCTGTGCTGCATCACACAAACAATGTCTTGTCTTCCGGGAAGTTTTTCATGATTGGTAAAGATGTGAGCATTGGATGGCATTTGGTAGATTTGTAATTCGCTTTGACTCAGAAGGAATACCAGGAAGCAGGAAATGTGATAATCTTTTCTGGAGAAGTAAACCTTACCTCACCAGACGTCTAAGCGTAAAATTAGAAAGTATTGCCTGATGTGGCACTATTAGGTATAGCCCGCTAGCCTGCTGGAGAACATTATGAGAATTTGTTTGGCGGGAGACGGGAATGCTCCAGAGAGGAAAGCGTAGAATTCCAAAAGCATCTTGTTGCCATACCGCATGAATGGTGGTGCTCTTCGCCAGCTATGGTCGCTAACTACTTCGACAATGGTTAACTAAACTGCTCAGTCACTTACGTTTCTAACTTTAAGTTATGAAAATCGTCAAAATTGTCGGATCGATAACAAGTGAGAGATTGACTACTCGTCCAAAGTCGCTTTTAGTGCGTACTCCATCCACTTCTGCCGGATGGGATCCTTTCTAGGCAAGTGAAAGATGTCACAAGCTAGCCGAGTTCAACACATAACCTACGGATCAGGTAGGACCCGAACCTGCCTCGTATCGCTTTCCGGGCGGGAGTGTTACCATTATGCCACCGACACAGGAAAAGACTCCTACACACGAATTTTCTCTGTTGACGTCCATTCAAGTTTAACTGGTTAAAGGTTAGTCAATACAGTAGCTCGAGTGAGTTGGGAGCTTGAAAACCACCTGACTGGGTTTTGAAACTCCTGCGCGAGTTAGATTCAAAGTCGCAAAGCCAAGTCTCTCCCTGAAAGCAAAGGAAGGTGGTTGCTTATAACCAACTAATCTCGGGCGTGGTGTATGTTGACACAACTTTGCTGCCAGTGGTGTTATACACCCACGTCATGTCACAGTAATCAGCGGAACTGTCTCCTGTATTCCTCTAAAACATTCATCTTATGAGAAACAGCTAACTGACATCGGGACGATAATCAAGCCGATCAAGGTTCATATCTTTACGGGACACCTAGTCGACGCCAACTCAGTTTACGATTCTCACACGGCGTCATTGGAC
Source organism: Aplectana chamaeleonis (assembly GCA_029168955.1). Classification (NCBI taxonomy): domain Eukaryota; kingdom Metazoa; phylum Nematoda; class Chromadorea; order Rhabditida; family Cosmocercidae; genus Aplectana; species Aplectana chamaeleonis. Next base: position 68,763 of record JAPDOI010000414.1, read on the forward strand.
TGGTTTCAGTTCGACCGTAAAACCGTAAAACAGCGAAAAGCGCTGGCTGCGAGCCAATTAAGAAAATCGTACATATGACTCATGTATTACGAGCAAACGAAAGGTCACGAGGTCGCTTCTTGATATCAATAAACGGAAGCTATTTGATTTGAGCAAGTCACGCTCTTCGAGGCTTTTATCTGATTTATTGATTTTCAGAACATTTTTGAAGCGCTACCCACTTTGAACGACGGCAGGCTGCAGGAATTGATCAAGGCGAAATACATATGCTAGCTGATAGCGACGGTCTGGCAAACTCCGAAATGCAGAGCTTTTCATTAATGCCTTGCAAAGGATGCAGCATTCGTAACGTCGGCATGGATCTTACAGAGACTGCGTTCACTATTGAAGGTTGGGGCAAACTAGGTGCCATATGCTATAACATAGGTGCACCGAGTTTTCGCCAATCCCCAATGGGGAACACAAAGTCTCTTCAGGATCCATGCCGATGTTAGGCGTTTAGGTGTTTCTTGTCCAGGTCAAAGTCTTAATTTCTTGAAGGCAGCAGACGCGCTCAAAAATTATATCGATTTTATGATATAAATTGAAGTTTTGAAACTGGAGGTATGCGGAACTAACGAAAAAATCGACGAAAACTGCATGCGAATCGAGGAATAAGGGTTGTTTTTGTTATCGGGTGAAATTGGACGAGTTTTACCGCGCGTGGTTGAAACAGCAAATATTAGCAACAAAACGGGTGACATAGAGAAGCCGATACACTCTTAGAGACTGTACTGGAACGTTCACCTCGGTGGAAGCATCAAAAACCAGCCAAAGTGACCGTATTAGTACTATCAATCTGGACGAGTTTGTATTTTGGGGCGGGGTTGACGAAGCTCGTGGGAGGGGTCGCAAAAATTTTCCAATTCGCATTGCTCAAATTTAGTAATTTCGACTAGTTTTTGACGTTTTCAACGACGTTGGCATTCTACTAGGAACCGCGCGATGCCAGTAATGTAGTTATCTCAACAACTTTTTCGAGCGTGTCTGCTGCCTTTAACCTGTGTAAAGGAAGTGGATGCAACAATGAGAACAAAATCCTTGAATCTGAATCTTAGCTCCAATTCTTGACAAATTAGGACTGATTCTCTTCCTTCCTTATGCCGATGATTTCGGTCATTCGATTGTCGAAGTGTTTCCAATGGTGACGACAATGACACTCGAGTACATACTTGTGTACATCTTCAAACTAGTTTTTTCGTTCAAGCGCGACGGAACGCGGGCAGCGCTTAAGAGTCGCGTCAGTGGATGAACAACATAAGTGCATTATAAAAAAAGAAAAACACTAAGTGAGAGCTCTGCCGAACATAGACAGTATGGTAAAGGTATACGTTGTTCCACTTTGTACTATCTTTGCCATGCTGCACTCGTAGATATCTGTAGACTTCCTCAGACAGTCGGGGCTTAGTACGTCGGCACAATACCGTTAGTACGCCAGGGCAAGCCTGGCATACTAACGCTCGTTGTGTGCAGGTGCTGCTGATTGCGGCAGCATATCCTGCCAACGTATGCTGGCATACTAACGCTCGTTGTGTGCAAGAGCTGCTGGTTGCGGCAGCATATCCTGCCAACATATGCTGGCGTACTAACGCTCATTATCGACAGAATATGAACTGCCACCTTCCTTACCGGTGTTGGATTTAATTCTTGTCACGGCCAGCAGCAAGGAGAACATCCTCGCCGCGGTCCGCAACCGGGAGGCTTCCCTCGCGATGGGCGATGGGGATGACCCCCTCAGCGTTCCAAAAATTAACTTCCGAACAGTGACACAAGGTCACCCCATCGGACTGGCCTCAAACGGCCAACTGCCCCTTCAGCGAGACTGGCCGCCTTATATACCCGCCGCCGTCGTACAAGGGGATGCTGCAATGTTCATTCGTATTAGACAAATCAATGGAATAGTGTCAGCAGACACTAGGAGAGAGTGGCTGGCAATAGCACGCGTGCCACGATAAACAAAGCGTTAGTACGCCAGCACAAGCAACAGGAGCTCCTGGTCGTTGCCAGCATATCCTGCTGTAACCAGCAGCTACAGCACAGGTGCTGCCGATCCCTTTGTGCCGGCGTACTAACGGTATTGTGCCGATGTACTAAGCCCCGACTGTCCGAGTCCTTGTGAACGGTCGTTGACATGCATCTCGATCTATGAAATTTCCCAATTTTTGAGCAGACCGGCGAGTACATGAATGCCCTTGGCACTGTGATGCGACAGCCTATCGTTTATCTACCGAAAGACGTCAGTGGGTCCGCTATCCGGGTTCATGGCATGTCTATTTTGTCGTTGAAGGGAAGGATGTATTGATGCTGATTGAGTGAGCTGGAGCCTTCATCTGCTGCTTCATCCAATACAAACATCTCACGGAGATGTTTTTGTAGATCACTATTGGATCACGTCGAAGCAACATTCAACGGCCTTGGCGGCGTGATAGAGCAGTATCGACTGCACCAGATTACGCAGCTGTGACAACGTGGAAGTGAACCAGCGAGACTTACATCTAAAAGAAGTCCACCTCTATTTGAAGTACACCTCTAATAGAAATACACCGAAAAGGGAAGGCTGAGTATTAGAAGGACCCTCTGTTCGAAGTACACCTCTTTTAAAAGTACACCTCTATTCGGAATGGTCCTCCGGTACGCGGTTGATTGTTTGGATTCGAATGTGGCATCTCAGAGGAACCAGTTTGACACGGGATGTTTTTTCAATGTTGTGAGGTTTCAATATTCACAAAAAACTATCTAAAACTCCCTTTCCGGTCAGAGATTGCTTGTATGGGACATCGTCCAATGAAACTTCAGCGAACTTCAAATGATCAAGAAAAAATCACCAAGAAAAAACACAGGGCTGAAACTCGATATTGCTAATATTCACCAAGAATGCACGGAGCTCATTTAGGTAAATTACAAGAAACTGGATTTGATTGGGTTTTAGTCATTCAAAGTTTACTTGTTTGGCTCAAGACGTTGACTTTAACGGTTTCTGAGAAGTCAATATTCCTCACCGTCATGAAAATTAGATCATTCATCAGGAGGATTCGTTTATGCGGTGAGGAAATCAGGAACCACCAGAGGCAGACATTACCTAAAGTGAATTGTAGACGCAAAGAACTAGCCTCTGGAAGAGCTGCTGTCAAGCCGCTCAAGAACCGCGCTTGTTCAGTCGCTCTGGTTGGCTGGAAAGGCGATCAGTTCCAATGCTTTAAGCCTATTGGGTCAATTCCCATTTGTCTCTCTCATCCTCATAAAGCACGTGTCAACAAAAACGATAACGGACTTACACAATTTTTTAGAAGAAATTCACTTGGGGAGGGTGTGAATAATGGTTTTCAAAATATGATATCAGTAATTGTGGACGTCTTAATTTGATTGAGTATGAGAGGCTAAGTTTTCGAAATTTTCCTCTGAAATTTCGGTGTTACACTGGGAATCTCTGCCAGAAATTCGAACGGTATGTCATTGCAAATTCAAACAACTTCGCCGAATAATAGAAGTACCCCCTCTAATAGAAGTACACCTATAATAAAAGGACACCAAAAAGAGAGGGCTGAGAATTAGAAGTACAGCCTCTATTTGAAGTACACCTCTAGTAAAAGTACATAGAAAGTAGGGGCCTGAGTATTAGAAGTACATGTACTTCTGAAAGGGAAAATAAGGTAATTACTCCTGATCTGAAATTGCTATTCCGGCGAAAAGAAGTGCATCAAAAGTTACACGCCTCACAACATTCAGCCAGAATTAGCGGAAGCATTGCTCCAAAATGTTTATTAGGAGAGTCCGAAAAATGAGGCTCCAAAAGCATTGCTGTTGCACCCGGCTGGTGCAGCAATCAGTCACTCAGACGTTCGCTGTTGTCCACAGGACACGAATGAGATGTCACCTCAAGCAATGCTCCCTGTAGACATCCAAAAGGGGCATGGATCGCCCCTCGAGAACTGCCCGTCGCCCCCCTCCTTGGTGCCGTAGACAACCTATCCGCGGGAACGCTTTTGCTGTAGACATCCCATCGGAGGAGGGTCTCCATCTCCGATTCCGCGTTCACATCCTATCAACATCCTGTAGACCTGATATTACCATCCCAGTGGAGCATCAACCGCTTTTTGACGTCACCCCTTAAGGGCAGCATACACACTCACAAACATGGTGGAGATAACAGCATAAATAGGACCGCACGGCTCCTACCATGTCGTCTACGACGTTTGAAGCGCTAAAAACCATCCAGGATGACAATATGTGACAATGTTTGAGCAATCTTGCCTTCCACGTCTGTATTTCCCACCCGTTAGAGTACGAGAATTAGAAATGAAACTTGAGAAAACATGTGATAAGATAGAGTGATAGCGCTATCTCATGGGAGCGCACGAGAGAAATAGCTTGACTTGCTTAAATGTAACATGTCTGCATACCGATTAACTCTCGTCCATTTTTGAGAATGCCGCTCTACTTCGGCTGACTTTTTGAAACTGAGGATTACATAGGTGAACATACATGATATTTTCAGGTGAATAAAGTTGTTTCTCTCGTGCATTCCCATTTGGTAATTCTATCACTCTAACTTGTCACAATTTTTCTCAAGTTTCTTTTCTCATTCTCGTACTCGAATGGGTGGGAAAACACTGGCGTGGAAGGCAAGATTGCTCAAAAATTGCCAAGTAATATTGTCATCCTGGATGGTTTTTGGCGCTTCAAACGTATTTGACGGCATGGTAGGGGCCGTGCGGTCCTATTTATGCTGTTACCTCGACCACGTTTGTGAGCGTGTACGCTGCCTTCAAACGGCGCTATGCCTTCTTTCGAAACTTGATGATGAGGCCTGATTTTCCTTATTTCAGTTCTAATCTAAGCGCAACAGAGAAATTGGACCCTCTCAATCAAATTTTCTAGAGAAAAACTAACATTGGCGTGGATCCTAGTGAGACTTTTCGTTCCTCTTTGGAGGTTGGCGCAAACTCGGTGCGCCTACGTAATAGCATATGACACCGAGTTTGCGCCAACCTTCGAGAGTAAACGCAAGGTCTCATTAGTATCTATACCGACGTTACATTATTTTAGTAATGATGTCCTTATGCGGGCAACACTCTACTGCTTCCAAATGAACTACTATAAGTTATACAAACCATTCCAAATGAAATGTACTTTTCTAGAGCCATTTTCGGACGTAGAGTCCAAATATACCCTTTGCGGCTGCCTAGAGTCACCCTGGAAAACGTTATAGCAGTTTTTTTCTCTGATTTTTGTACCTATTGTAGCCTCTAAAAAGCGCCTTAATTTTATGAAAATCCGGAAACAGACCTCATAATCGTGCTCAGGGCCCGAAACAGCCCCCCAAGGCAAAGTTTGGGTGAAAGCGCATTTTCCGAGCTATGTGCAGACTGATGGCGTTCTTGACTTGTATGGATTTTCGGTTCAGCGTTCAATTATATCAATTACGGGGTACAGAAAGCGTTGAATTTTTTTCCAGATTTGACTTAAAATTCAACCTGGGGGCGATTTGTGGTGCTGATCACGAATCTGAGGTTTACCTGTGGTTTTTCCTAAGTTCGACTAAATTTGTTCAAAGCTTCCCACCGGCAGAAAAATTTGACGGCAAAATCGACTTTCTGGAATGTGACAAAAGATGTGGCTCAAATCGTTCTTTTGGGGTTTATTTAGAGTGCTCAACACGAATCTGATGTCAGTTTATGGATTTTTGACAGCTTACGATAGATTACGTTGGGTATACGGTATAGTTGTGCACGAACGAAATTTTTGAAAAAAATCTCGATATTTTTTTCGTTCGTTCGAAAATTCTTCGAACGTATTTTTTTTCAAATTCCGTTCAAAATTTCGTCGAACAATTTTTTTTCAATTTTCGTTCGTTCGAAATTTCGTCGAACGAATTTTTTTCAAATTTCAGTCGTTCGAAATTTTTTTTCGAAATTGTACAGCTATAGTATACGGTAGTTCGATCAATGTCACAGATTTGTCTCAAAGTTTCTATGTGGGGGTTTTTGGGGTGCTGAATACGAATTCGATGTCCATTTGTCTGTTTTCAATCTATCAAGTTCTGCCTCCTGAATAACATGTTACCTACCGTAACCTACAGTAAACCTATAAATTCCGACAAGCGAACCCCATATTCGTGTTCAGCAGTACATGTTTATCGCAGTATACGGAGAAAAATTAAAAAAAAAACACCAAAAAATCCATGGTGGGTACCCTTACCTTGCCGCGAAGCTATAAAAACGCTCATAACTTCTTTCAGAGTGAGTCTAGGCAGGCTACGATTATACCGGAGTCACTCACATTTTCCGCTACTAGTAGCAAGAACATCCTCCCAGATTATCGCCGTATTCAATGCGCGCCGAATATGCATTCAACCCGAAGACAAGGCGGTTAGGAGCACAGTCAGGGAACGTGCTGCTAGGGAGCACGTGCTCTTATAGTGTTTCAGATTACAGCACGTGCCCCGACAAATAAAACTTTCAATGCGTGCATGATACACATTCAACTCGATGAAAAAAGGATTTCCCAAAAAAGGAAAGAATGCGAAAAACTCTTGAGGCGGGACACAGATGCCGGCAGCCGCGCTGGTTCAATTACACTAGTTAGCGGTGCTTTGCTTGCCCAGCGAGACCTCGTCCAACCAATCGCGGCCCCAGATAGTGCTCGACGAGCTGGCCGAGTTGCATGTCGGTGTGCCGGGCGCGTCGCGTGCCGATGTGCAGCTACGATAACGCTGGACTAGCTTGCACGTGCTCCTGCGATTAAATTTTGCAACACGTGCTCCTGCGGTAAAATTTTGCAGCACGCGCTGCTTTTTGGAGCACGGGTCCCTGCAATACACTTTTTCAATGGGAGTTGTCATTCGAGCTGGATACATATTCGACACGCACTGAATGCGGCAAATTTTTAAGCTCTCAAGGTACTTCATTTCGTTGATCCCGGACTACGCTAAAACGGCTTCCCTTGTTAACCAGAAAAGGTGATATCGGCTAACTACGCTTATTTTTTTAATCTACAATTTTTTCATCTTGCTATATTTACCTTTCCTCGAGTATTGACAACATGGATGGGAATCAGGGTAAATGAACACCCCCGAGTGATCAGAGATTCCTGACAAACAACTAAAAATGACGCAAATGACACACATAAAGGGATGGAAAAAATCAAAATCTGCCTACGAAGGCAGTTGCTGAAAGCTCCGTAAACCACGGAAACCTCCGGGTCCATCACGGGGAACGCCGCGAGGTGCATCTCTCGGCATGCCACCAACACCCCTTCCACGGAAAGACGTTATTAAAAAGCGAATCACAGATCTCTTATAATTAAAAAAAGAGAAGAATTACCATAGAAGTCAACAGCATCATCAAAAAATAAAACGAATTGCAAATCTCATATAACCGAAAATGAGAACTTGGACGGCACGATCTTCGTGCTACATCGATTGATGGACGCTGCCACCGCCCCTCCCGCGAATGTTTTGTAGAATAGCCCATCGGCCTGCGCAGCCGTAGACATCCCGAATTGACGTCCTGTGGACAACAACTCGGTCTACGTCGATTTAAGGCACTCGGCGGGATGGCCGGTCGATGGGCTGTTTAACAGCCCGTCGCCCCCTGCTCAACAGCACACTGGGACGACCCCGCGTAGAGCTGCCTGTTCGCCAGCGGTGACTCGTTCTGGGCGGATCGACGTCCTGTAGACAACAGCGAACGTCTGAGCATGTATGCACATACTCAGACGTTCGCCGTTGTCTACAGGATGTCGATCCGCCCAGAACGAGGCCCCCCTGGCGAACAGGCAGCTCTACGAGGCCGTCCCGGTGTGCTGTTGAGCAGGGGGCGACGGGCTGTTAAACAGCCCATTGACCAGCCATCCCGCCGAGTGCCACAAATCGACCTAGACCGAGTTGTTGTCCACGGGTCGATTCGGGATGTCTCGGGCGGTGTAGGTCGATGGGCTGTTCTACAGACCATTCGCGAGGAGGGGTGTTGGTACCGTCCATCAATCAATGTATCACGAAGATTTTGCCGTTCGAGTTCTCATTTTTGGTTGTGTTAGATTCGCAATTCGTTCTTTCAAATGATGCTGTAGACTTCTATAATAATTCTTCTTATTTTGTGATTATGTGAGATCTGTGATTCGTTTTTCAATAACGTCTTTCCGTGGAAGGGTGTTATGTCCTGCCGAGAGGTGGACATAGCCGAGTTCCCCGTGGTGGACCCGAAGGATTCCGTGGTTTACGGAGCTCTCAGCAACCGCCTTCGTAGGCAGATTTCGGTTTTCCGTCCGTTTATGTAGTGTCATTTGCGTCGTCGTTTTAAGATGTTTGAGAGGAATCTCTGCTCATTCGATGGTGTTTATTTACCCTGATTCCCATCCATGTTGTCAATACTCGGGAGAAGTAAATGTAGCTAGAAAAAAATGCAGATTTAAAAATAGTTTTTTACGAAGTATTCGAATTTCGAATATCATTCGGAAGTCCGTTTTCGAATTATTTGCATAATATTTGAAAACCCAAATTCTCAATTTTGAATGATTCGAAATTCCAAAGCATTCGAGTAATTTTCGAAAATAACAATTCGGTCCGATGTGTACCAAATAGCCTACCTGGAAAAAATTTGGACACGAAGAAACATTTAGTCTTGATGGTCCACCTACCTTTCTAAGATAGAAAGGTTTTATGATCTGCGATTAGGCCAGAGTCACTCACAGCTTTAATGGCAGTGTCCACGATAAAAATCGTTTTCGAGTTTCCACCAGAAAACGGAGGTTTAGAGTCTGACTGTTTCATCAGTTAATAAAGAATCATGAAAAACCCTGCGAAACATCGATCCAAAATCAGCTCTTCTTTTCGAAAGCCACACTTCAGCGGTGGATGAGTTGCGCGGGCATGGGCCTGAAGTATACAGCGTGCGAAAATGCGCCCCAATGCTAAAACTCAGGCGCGCTAGCGCTCCAATGCCACAATGCAGAAGCGGACCAAACTGTCCCTCGGAAACCTCGCCCGCGAGCGGAAGGGCTAGCGCGAGCGGACTTCGGAGCCGTATGGAGCTCTTTCGGGCTCGTTTTCTTTCGTTCTTTCGACCTCAGTGCTCCAGTGAGACCCTGAACTTTCAATTTCCGGCCAAAAACCGAGGATGAAATTTATCGTGGACACTGCCTTTAACTACTAGTAGCGAGTATACTTTTACCGAATCGAATGATTCGAATATTCATTCGACTGGAAAATTCGACTTCGAACAGTCGAATATTCGAAGGTGTCAATTTCCGAATAATTCGAAAACCGAATATTCGAAAATTGCAAATTCCCGAATTATTCGAAAACCGATTATTCGAAAAGTCGAGTATTCGAAAAGATTGAAAATGCCAAAGCATAATAGCGAGGGCATCCTCGCAAGGTACTCCATTTTGCTCATTCCGGACTTCGCTGAAATGGGTTTCCCATCAAGTAGTATATATAAAAATTTTCGAATTTCGAATTTTCGAATAAACACGAAGATGGTATTTTTCAAATTTCGGGTTTTCGAATATATTCGAAAAACTAATTTTTCAATTTCGAATTTTCAGTATATTCGAAAATCAAAATTTTCGAATTTTCAAATAATTTTTTTCTATTTTTCGGATGATTTTTCTCGAATTCACGAATGATAGTGCTATTTCAAAAAAATAGCTTTGAGCTGTCATTTGCTGTGACTATCACTTTGTAGAAACATTCATCGGCCTACCACATTGTTAGGCACGCGCGGGCGTGGCGTTGATGTATTAATGGTCTGACGCCTTGCCCGCGCAGCACGCGTGACGCCCACTGCACCATGGCAGAGGCGGCCGTAACAACTTTTTTTCGTCACTTTCATTATTAATCCGTCTTCAATTTCATTCCGTTTAATAATAATTGTATTTAGTGCTATCCTCTGCTACTATGATGGTGATCGCAAGTACAGATTTTGCTTGCTCGGCAAAATTAGGACCCATTTTAATCCGCTCCGACATAGCGCCGCCGCTGAGTATTAATAGTCTCTGTAAGCGCGTCACGCGTGTCTAGCACAAGACGCTTGGCTTCAGGCGAGACTTGATCACCACTATACCTTTACGGGGAGGCGCCTTATCGCACCCAAGCGCCAAGACCCTAGCGCCGCTCTCAAGACCTACTACTACGGCGCGGCGCGGCACAGGCGAATTTGCTGCCGCCGAGCTTGCAGGACTTCAGGTAGGTGGGGACAGGGCTGAACACGCTGGCTTGAAACCCCTACGCCCGCCCTTTCACAGTCGCGGAAAATGTCGCTTTTGAGCTACAATGAAGCCAGTGTATTGGATTACTCAAAAATTAGCCGGAAGTAAGGAGGCTTAAGTAGGAGCGGCAGCAAAGGTATAAAGGGCGTCCTGGCCAATGGTATAGTTTTGCGACACGAGGTCGCGTCGCTTTGCACAGCGACAGCGATCGTCTTCCACCCTTTAAATCTGTCGCCGTCGCAGTGCGCTGCACAGTGACAGTGGCAACGACGAATAGGCACATATGCAGTATGTGAGCCCTCCACGACACGTCGCTGCGACCGACGCGCGACAACTTCCTACGACGGCCAGTGCCATTGCTCCGATGCTGGTCCCGTATTTGTGCTAAATGTCGTGACTGTCGCTCATGCGGCAGCGAAAATGTGTACCATTGACCTTATGCGACGTTTATACTCCCGCCGCCGAGAGACCCGGCGTATTGCGATCCACTAAGTTGTAGTTTATACTTCCGCCGCAAACCGGCGCGGCTAAATGCAATCTTACAATATCGATCGTGCGCGCCGCGCTGATCAATATTAGGTCGTTCACACTCACGCCGCCAAGCGGCGCGGCCAAATGCATTACTGTAGTATTGATCACGCGGCGCGACACGATCTATAATATAGCATTGCACCTCGCCGCGCTGCTGAGCGGCGAGAAACTATAAACGACGCCTTACAGAAATGCGCCTCTCCGCGCCGCATGGCGGCCAAGTATAGATGACCCCAATATCGATCATGCCGCTTCGCGCAGGCTGCGCATGACTGATTTTTGTAATCTCGTAAATCGTAAATCGTAAGTTTCAAATTCCTCGTAATTCGCAAATCGTATTTCACAAGGCCTGAGCGAAACCAAAGCTTCCCAGCCGCGAAGACCACTCCAATCTAATGTTTCTAGAGTAGTCATTATAAAATAGTGAGCTCAATCGCTCCCGCCCGTATTTCAAGTTACTGTTTCTCTAGAACGGGGGGGTTGTGAAACTAAAACCCTGGTACTGTCCATATTCTGCCTGACATCAACATAATTAATGCAAAACGAGAGAAAAACGGTTTGCGTTGGCTGGCCGTTCAAGCCAGCCTATCCCACCGATGGAGCACCTTGTACGGTGACGCAATATTTCGCACGATCCAATCGTGAGAACCTCAATTCGGGCGTAATTTGAATAGGCCAAGATGATGGTGCTTTGATAGAGTGTGCTTTCAAAGGTTGATCAGACAAAAACAAGAACTTCTAATGAAATGATGATTGTGCATTTCGATTATTCGTATTTCCAAAATTCGAATATGCTCTTAAAAATGTTCGAATTTCGAATATTATTCGAAAGTCTGTTTTTAAAATATTTAAATTTCGAAAAATATTTGAAACCGTTTCTTACCAAGTATTCGAATTTCGATTGTTGACGTCATGAGGCTGCTGATGCTTCACTGGGATGGTAATATCAGGTCTACGGGATGTTGATAGGATGTGAACGCGGAATCGGGGATGGAGACTCCTCCGATGGGATGTCTACAGCAAAAGCGTTTCCGCGGATAGGATGTTTACGGCACCATGGAGGGGGCGACGGGCAGTTCTCGAGGGCGATCTCTGCCCTTTTCGGATGTCTACAGGGAGCATTGCGTGAGGTGACATCTCATCCGTGTCCTGTAGACAACGGCGAACGTCTGAGTAGGAACTCTGTGCGCATTCGCCTATCGACGTAGTCAGCTCGCGTGACGCACTATCGATGGGTACGGCCAAGATCAGAGGACGATGTTGCAAGCGAGCGTGCTGCGGGCGCTCTTGCTGCGAGGCAACTACTTCGGAGAGGACAATACGATGATCAAATGCATCAGTGTTCATCGAAGAATTAATAGTTTTTTTTTAATGCAAAACGAATATTAAGCGTCGATGACATGAAATTGTAGCTATCACATCCAGCATATCTATATTACTAACTTTCAGATAAATACGGTTCTCATAATTTATTTAGGAAGCCGAGACGCTGCTTGGTGGGAAACTGGCTCGGGAAAGCGAAGAAACGGTGGCTGTAGAAAAAATAATTTGGCGCCTATTGGAACAGTGTGGTCTCCGAATTGAATGACATAAACAATTTGTTGCATGGGGAAACTCTAAACAAAAAATATAATATCGATAACATTTTTGTTGTGCGGAAGACGTTCGTCAGAGATCAATTCGCGTAAAACACATTATCAAAACCACCGTTATCACTCAACCGCTGGCAGGAGTGGTGCACGTTGTTTCATGAATTTTAACGTCGCACCGACCCCCTCCAATTTGTCTGTGAGTATTTTGTTTTCAAATTATTTCTGCTCCTCGAACGACAAGCCACATATCCTCTAAGTAAAAGCGAGATTCCCATGGCTCATCGAGTGTGAGTGAGAACGCGGTGCTGCTCCCTCTGTCTCCCCTCCGTTCTCTCGCTTTCTCTAGCCCTTGTTCAACGCCTGCACGCGAGAGGATAATGGGAATTCCGTTTTATCACAGCCTATATCATAGCAAAAAAAAGAAGAGCAGTATAACAACAGTCAGTAGGTAGATGAATATATACAGAAAAGGGTGCAAGGCTCTGCGCGATCTTGCAAAGCAAATTTTAAAAAAAAGAGAATTTTGAAGAATTCTATCCAATATAGCTCAAGTAAACGAGACGAGCACTAGTGAACTTGTAGACCTTAAGTTTAGGATTTCACTCATAGGGGAGATCGAGAGCAGCGTGAGTTACCGAGAATGAGGTACTCTGTAAGGATGCTGTTGCTATTTGCGGTAAGAAAGTTAATGCGACTCTGTAGAGGCTCTTATTTAGATGGGCTACAGGCACGGATAGGCGCTATTCATACTACTCAACGCCAGCGCGGCACGGGCGTGACGCGCGTGCCGCGCTTGCGGAGACTATGAATACTCCAGCGGCAACGCCATGGCGGAGCGGTGAAGCTGGAATAAATGGGACGATCGATAAATAATATCAGTGGATGAAAACGCCAAGGCGTTCCGGGTGGCAGTATGAATACCGCAGCGACGACGCCATGGCGGAGCAGGCGGAGCGTGACGCGCGTGCCGCGCGGGCGGGGCGTCAAGCCATTCATACACAAACGTCACACCAGCGCGGCACGCGCGTGCCGCGCTGGCGTTGAGTAGTATGAATAGCGTCATAGTCTGATAGCCTTCGCTCATTATTCATTTGTGTTCTCTGCACCTACCTGTGAACATGCTGACAATTAGTGGTTAGTGATCAATAGTTCGCGATCCTGAGTTTAAGTCTAATCGTCCGTACCAAGAGTTTCATACCCCGCTCGTGCACCCACCACCGCATATGATCGATCACCTGCCCCCCGTAGCTCAACAAAATGAAGGACTTATGCAGTGCCGAATGAACTATGTTACCCTAATAAGGCGGCAATATTCAGGCAGCGTCTATTCCTTGCTAAAGCGCGCGACTAGGCAAAACCGATGCTCGTTTTCGGCTCAGGATTTGCTGGTCACTAGCGCGCTTTTCTACCAGATATCGGGCGCTTGAACTTAAACTAAATGAATGTGGTCAGGTGTTAAATGGCGTTTGGAACGTCCAGAAGCGAGCGTCACGTGACGTTTGGGCGCTGTTTGTTCCGCAGTCGCACTCCATATCGTCGATAAAGCTGCACCCGGCTTTTGAGCGAGAAATTATTCCACCGATTACCATCATCTTTCCGCTTTAGAGCGAGCCACTTTAAACCTAGAGCTGCGTCGCGGCTTTTCTTTGAATGATATGGCCCGTGAATGATAATCATCCTTATTCAATATAACTTATCATTGTGCCGCACCAGTACTGGAGATTGCATTTGAAACCCCAGCGAAATTATGAGAGGTAAGCGGCAAAGTTGAGTCCTCGTCAGCTTGAATATTCTGCTGGATTCTTGGGCATCTCTTTCCAGTGGCTCAACTTTCATGGACCACAACAGGTAGAAGGGGCAAAATGACTTTTATGTCTGGCCAAGCTTTGCGATTGGCTACACCTCCATGTCTGCACTTGCGAGGTTTGGGCACAAACCGTCTTGTATGTCTAGGTAAGCGTGGAAAGGCGCCTACTCTCATCCAAGTACTACGGTCTTTGTCGAATGTTTGGCGAGGAATTTCATGCTCCATGTCGCGATTTCATGCGTAATTTGGCTTAGCGACTTGTTCCTGGTGACATCAGTTGCGTTGTTAAACTACGCCATCACTCTTGCAAGTGTCAAGGCCGTAGAGGTCGTTCTTGGAAAGCTAGCGGTGCCTCTGAAAGGATCGACATTGGCTAAAAAGGCGAGGTTTCGTAAGTGATATAGAGATGTATCCACCTCGTTTAATATGCGAGCATTCCGTGCGAAACTAGCTTCTCACCTCCTGAAGCAATCATTTCTTAGATGCCACTGGCTAGAGTAGTTAACAGTAATGGCTCATAGTCATGACGTTCCCCAACGGTTTTTCTTCGAACGTGGAAGATGGTTAGTGTTCAAGCGTAGGGTGTAACGGTGTTCACGATGGAGGTTTTATCAAGGACGGCCCAATGAGTGGCGTACGAATATTATTAGGGGTAATAAAAAACAGCACAGTAGGCGCGGAGTGATTCATATGTAATTGTGGCAACGATGCCGAAATGGCTCGATATATCGTAGCTAACATTGTATAGTGAGGAACTGTTCCACGCTTAAAAACGGCTTTTTCATCGCGACTGCTATGAAATTGCTGGTTGCTCCATCCGTGCTAGCCTATTTCGATATTTGTTGGGCTAGGGAATGAAATCCCGATTTTCTAATGGTTAATTGCGCCCGGAACACTGGAAGTTCCGATAACATGTCACTAGATTTGTTCGAAAGAACGTAATCTGCTCTACCCTTTTGTAAAGCGGGCATATCCTTTAAGAACGACAAGTAACATCAGACCAGTGTTTTTGAAGAATCTCTCCCCTTGACGACGACTTCTAATTCTGATTATCAGACTAAACTCGTATCCCATCGGGCGGTCATTCAAGGGCACTAATAAAACAGAAGTAAGCTAAGTATCATTGTCGAGGTTCCGAGCCAAACCGCAACCGAAGTCTTTGTTACAAGATCAAACCACTTTATCTTCGGCTAATCCCTGCACATCCCTTCTTCGAAGATGCACATCTACATTTTCAACTCGTTTTTCGATAGCCAAAGTTCAACCGCTGACCTCAATCAGCATGGAGAAAGCCGACATTAAACAAAAAGAAGAAGCACATGGGTAATCTTGGAGCTTGACCTCAATGAGAACATTGACTGCGCGGATAAATCCGCTCCCAGAACGATTCCCTCCCTCCGGGTGGTGAATCGCCTAAAGTTGTGCATATTTCACATTTACTTCGGACACTAATTATAAAAAGAATTAAATGTATTCCGCTTAGCTCATAAGCGACAGTAATTCATGAAGATGTCTTTTTTCTACCGGCCAATGAAGCATGAATTATGGAGCAAAAATGCGCACTTTCGCGCGGTCCAGTGGTTTGCATAGTCACAGTCGCTTAGCTACGATCACGTGGAGAGTTCCAGTTCTCCAAACATTTGCACCAATCCAGATCCCATTATGGATGACGCAATTAAATTTAACTGGCCGCTGATTTCACTATACGGTTTTACTACTAGATACTTTCGCACTCCCACGTTTCTTCCGGACAGAACCTTGTTCTAATCTACCGTTGCGGAAGTGTATATTATATGATTGAAGACATCGTACGCACCTTCAATTTTTTGCGTACTATCGAAAAACTCGTGCTAGCTGACAACCACGAAACTTGAGGATCTGAAAATGCGCCC
Organism: Aplectana chamaeleonis; assembly: GCA_029168955.1. Taxonomy (NCBI): domain Eukaryota; kingdom Metazoa; phylum Nematoda; class Chromadorea; order Rhabditida; family Cosmocercidae; genus Aplectana; species Aplectana chamaeleonis. Next base: position 84,833 of record JAPDOI010000414.1, read on the forward strand.
ATTAGAAGTTATGGCCACCTTATAACTGCTGTGTGATCTAACACTTCTGGGTCGACCATCTAGCACTTTTTCACAGAATATTGATGGGAGCGTCAAATTTCATGAGAAACATGGTACGAACACCACATTCAGGAAAACTTCAAAAAAAAGACTGACCAGATCTCCAAATGAGCAAAACCTCAAAAACGATTTTGACGCAAACTTCGAATCCAATTTAATAGTGTGCTCACGCTGGTTTTTCTTTACAATTAAAGAATTTTTAAGGGATCTACCGGCGTTTTCGTTTACTAGAAATTCCAAGCAAAACAAAAACATGGAAAAATAATATACGGTTTTTTGCGCGTACGATGCCTTCAAATAAAAACAGTGCAGGAGCCCTAAAAAATCTCATTCAACTAATGAAGTCCCTCTTCAAAATAATTAGTCTGCACCTCACAAATCCACGCCAGAACCGTATTTGTACCGTTGCGCCTGTGCGCTGGAATTAAATTCTTGTTGAATGGTGAGGATTTCTAGACGATGGATCTTATGAAGAGCCTACCTCTGGTCGAATGCATTACACTCGGCCCAACTTGCCTCCAGGGAGTTTAAAGACAGTGTCCACGATAGAACCAGTCTCCGACTTTTCACTGGAAATCGAGAGGTCTTCGAGAGGTCCGGGCCCTATTTAACCAGAAACGTTGAAAAAACAGCTAAGGACGAGCACGAGCGAGCCCTATGCAGCCCTAATTTGAGTGTTCCGCTCACGGAACGCCCACTTCCTCTACGAATACCGATAAAGTTGTCCAACTCAAAATTTCAGTCTAAGAAGGTCATCAATTCATCAAATGATCATCAAATGGGGTAAGTTTAGTTAAGGAGAGTGGACAATAGCCCCTGAATGTATGCTGTTTCCTTAAGATGGGTTTTCCAGTTATTTACGGATCTGAGGCGGTTGAAAGGAGTGGGCGTTGCTTAGTTTAGTAGTTTTCATTCGTTTCTGACGCTTCCATCGGCGTGAGTGTTCTACAAGGGGCCATACGACCGAAGTAGCGTAGTTATTTCAACAACTTTTTCGAGCGTGTCTGCTGCCTTTAAGTGTGCCCCAATTAGACTGGCGAACCATCCGACCGGCGTGCGTGTCGAACGGGCGTCGTGTTTGCTGTTCTCGGACGAGTGCTCAAACTAGTGAAACCCTCCCCCCCCCCTTCTCTAGGCTGCAGAGCTGACTGATCGACGCAGTTGGGCCACTGCCAGCCACTGCTGGCCTCGCTCCAAAGGGCTGATCAGAGTGGTATCGCTGCGCGGTGCGACCTTATGATATGAGGCCGTATTGATAGAGCCCATCATAAGGTCGCGTCCGCAATGGCACTCTGCTCGGCCCCCTAGTCAATGGTTATGAGAAGAGGCTCTGCGTCGTTTTGCGTGCTCGTCCGAGAGCGGCGCAGGTGACGGCCGCTTGACGCGCACGCCGACCGCATGATTTGCCAGACTCATCCGGACACACTTTACGTATTTATGGCTTGAAACACCGGCAACAATTTTTTTCTCAAAAAAATGATTTTGAGGACTATGCATACTGAGCGCGACGCTTCGTCAACACCGTAAGTAACTTTTTGAAAGATTTCCTACGAGAGAAGAGAAAATGACCGATTCCATCGTACACGGAACTGCAAAGACCCGGGTAAGAGCGGAGCGCAGACGCTTCATCTGCATGAGTTGTTTCTATCGGATCCAATCATAGAGTGAGTTCTGTAAATCTTTGTCGGTTTTCGGGGGTTTCTAAGTCGACACACTTACGTGCCCAGTTTTGCCATGATTATGTGCGCATCTGCTCATATCACTAACCTAAATATGTGAAAGAATTCGGTCAAATCGTCTTGGCATGGAATGTGTGCGTTATCAGTGTAGGTTTCGTCTCAAAGTTGCCGATCCTTACGACGGAAGAACAATTAAGTTGAATAAACGGGATGGAAAGACAACTTCTGCGAAGCTTCCTATATACAGGGTTGTCAAAGGGTACCTATGCAATACCGAGTGGTGATTGACCTCAATAATTCTTTTGAGAATTTCGAACAGGATTTATTTCACTCTGATAGCAATTCAGTCACTTCTTAAAAACTGCACTTCAGTTTCTGAATGGGCGACATAGGAAACCGTGACTCTGTCCCAGAAAATGAGTCAATTTCAATAGGATGCCCTGCAATTTCCTCCACGTCACATTGTCAACACCCGTCAATTCACTCGCCAATAAACATCGAAAACTGGATCACAAAGTGGTGGAATTGGTGAAAGAGAAAGCTAGTAAGTGGGTAAAACATAGCAGGCGGAAGAGTAAAATAATAGTAGAGAAGGAAGTTCACATGTTTGCAAAACATTAAAGACCCTTCTTGGTTACCCAGGTATGTTTTTGAGCGAATTTTCAGGCTTTCACTCTACACATGGCGCGGGATAGAAAAATGAAAATTCATAAATTAGGTTTGTGCAAGAACTTTCTTTGCCGTAATCCGGAAACTGTATCTTGAATGCCTAAAAGTTCTTAGAAATGAGATTTTCGAAATGGGAAACGCGAGAAGATTGCAAAATCATCCATAAGCTGTTTCTACATCAGTAGATACGAAATTTCCGCGTTGCTCTGCTCTTTGTCCATTTTTCGCACAGCGAAACGCTGAATCCGGCTCACCCCTCATACCGATTCCTTTCGCAAAGTTTGCAAGAATAGATTTATGCAACACCGAGAAAAGTTTAAAATTTCTTGGTTAAGCAATGAGATCCTTCCCCAAAAAACACTCACATAGAGTTCGTTTGATGTGTTGAGATAGCAAATCAAAATCTATATGAAAGTTCACTAGAGGCTATCGTGTATATGAATTCCGTTTCAAAACGAAGCCCACATGGTCGCCTGCGGAACCGGGCGTGTCAGGCATTTTTCCCGAAGCAGAAAGGTGAATAAAGCGATAAAACAATAGCTCAAAGTGATTTAGTATTTTTTCACACATTTCCTCGATTAAGGAGCTAAATTTTCTTTGTTTTCCCGAGTGCGTGACGGAGCGGTGGAGGAGAGAATTAGAAAATGAGTGGGAAAAGGAGGAACAGCAAACGCGCGTACATGCTCGCGGTCAACCCGAGTAATCTCAACTGTGAAACAGAGTGTAAGGTCCCTCGGGTCGGAACTTAAATTGCTCTCATGCTACGTTATTCTTAAGGAACTTTTCATTGCAATAAGCTGTGGAAAAGCGAATCTATGCGAAGTTATTTCAAAGAGGCGAATGTTTTGTTCGAATTTTCAAGATAATCTATTTGAAATCAAATTTTCAAAATCATCGATTTTAATCCGGACCAAAAAGTACGGTGTAGCGTTAATCATTTCATGTTTGCTGTTCGAAAGTGAAGGTTATCGGAGTGTCACTCGATAATTGGCCTTTTTGAACAGCTACGTAATAAAGGTTCCAATGGTCAGTCGCTTGAATAAGGGTTTCTGGATGAAGTTCGTTGAAGTGATGATTTAGAAACCCCTACATAGGTTCGCCACGGAGACCGAGTCAAAAGAGGCATCTGCCACGATCTGCATACATATATCACCTTTTTCTGAGAGGGATCAATCCAAGGAGTCCTGAGGAAAGATGGCTTCATGACTACTTCGAGAAAGATTTACTAAAGTTTCTTTGAACTTGACATGAACTCATGTCCTTCTCAAGAGCACATTTTCCTACAAAATGTCAACAATCGCTCGATAGAAGGCGATGCTTTTTCAAAATCCCATTATTCCCGACCTTGTACCCCTCACAATGCCGCAAACTTGACGGTACATATCAACAGAAAAGTTTCCGGCACCCTTATTTGTGAGAATCTCGTCAAATTAATTCTCTATTCGGCTGGCCTTGGATATGAGGGTAAGAACATTTACTGAAACGAGGTTACTGCCTATGCGCTGTGAGAGTGACGGCCTTGAGAACACCTCTAAAAGCGTCCTGACACAGTTCTGACCCTGCACTTCAGCACTTTTTCAAAGCCTAAATATTGCTTCACGCACCGGTTCACACAAAATCACCTTCAATTCCAATTGACAGAGGGTAACCTACATATGGACGACACAATGACGTACTTATAGACGGAGTGGTAAGAACGGAGCAAAGTCATGCAGACATCCCTTTCTTGCGAACAATCCTTCCACTTACACTCAATATTCTCTTCCAGTAATAGCTCGTTGTATCAATCAAGGAGAGGTGTACAGCGCTCTGCATGATACTCAGTCAATCATTTCAGAAAAGAAAAACAAGACAGGTGCGTGCATTCCAGTATGTGCCAGTTATTGACCGAAAATGGGCCAAAACGGGTATGCGAGAATCTGAACTGATTCAGATGGAAGTTTCGTGGACTTACAGAATTTCCAGAAGCGTTTCATTCGTCCACTATGAACTTTCTCTATAAGCCCAATGTTGGGATTTAAAATATGTGTATTCTTCGAAAAAGCTGCCGATAAAATGAAAAAAATGCTATTGTTCGCCCCATAATCCGGTGATTCTTTGCATTATCGTTGCTGTTCGACATTGACGCGATCACGAGCGCTTCAACGGGTTCTCTAATACACCGACGACAAGTCGGTCGGTCGAAAACTGGCTGCTAGCCAGAGCTCGAAGAAACAGCGGCGGCGGTGGTAGAAGCCGACAACGTTCTCTGTCTGCAGGTGGTGGGTGACCCGAAAAAGTCGTAGAAGTACTGGTTTAAGAACAGAGAGATCACTGAATTGACCGCTCTTCCAGAGCAAGCCGCTAAGCTCTCTCTAACACTCACGAAACAATTTCTGTTTAGTGAGTAAATTATATCGCACGTTTCCCCTGTTCACCATGGTCTTTACATAAGATCATGTTGGGCACGCACTGCATAAAAAATATTGAGCAATGGAGTAATGTGAACAGGAGCGGATAGCATGAGAGAGTGTTGTGCGGTCTCCTTGTCAGAATTAGTCTAGTGAATTGATAGGGCGCGGCCATTGCGGCACGTCGTGCGGCGCTCGCGACACCTTCGGCCAACGAGGTTTTAATTGCGCGCGACGATCTACCTCCGCAGTCCGGTCCATTCATTACACTAAATTGTACTAGGGGACTCAATGTATATGTATGATATGGAAAATGAGTTGAGATAGGGAAACGCTTGGTTTGGGAGAAAACGACGAAGCAAGGAAGTTGAAATACAATACCGCCGCTATCCAAGTGAAAAAATGGGCGAAATGGGCAAGTGGGCAACTAAAGCGTCTTTTGACCACAACTTGCCTCAAAGTGCTCCGTTTTCAATTTTGAAAGAACCAAAATCTCCACCGTGTCACAATCTATCTAATTATATGAGACGGATGCACTTTGTTATGAATTTGAAAATGTTATCACAAGATAACGAGTCCATTCGATCGAAAACAACCGTACGCGATATCTATGTAGCATGATCAAAATGAAAATGAATTTCGCCTTAAAAAAATCATGTTGCTCCTGAATCTCGCAAAATATTTTTGCATGATTGACTAGTTCACGAAGTGCTGTACATTTCGGCGTTTTCGAAATCGAGGTGAGTCGTGGCCGAAAGACGCTTTAGTTGCCCACTTTGCCCATTTCGCCCATTTTCTTCCCTAGGGTAGCGGCGGTATTGCAACTTTTCTTTCTGGCTTAGAAGTTGATAAGTTCAGGTGAAACCTTCGGATATTTGGATAAGGACGATTGTATGTTTATGCAGCGATAAACTGCAAGTTCTGATAAACATTTGCACTCCCTAGAAGATCAAATCGGAAAGTACATATTCCATCGATCCTCAATTGAGTATCACACAACAAATAGAAAAAGGCCGTATAAAAGTTTAGCGGCTCATTACCGCTAGGCATAATGTTACTTCCAGGAACTCATAATTCTATAAGCACGGAGAAAACTATTTAGTAATATTCATGATTAAAATATTTCGAAAAGCGAAATTACAAGCCACAGAACGGAAGTCGCAACCCTCCGACTGGAGTCAGCCGAATCCGGAGCTGATTTCAAAACAACAACCCTGGCTCTGGTCTCCTTAATGTGACTCCTTTCGTGCATCACTGGAAGAGGTCATTACCAGAATCACACTTTGTTGATAGGATCGTTTGCCCCTGGAACAAACTGCTACACTACAGTCACCGTAAAGTCTGTTCGAATGAGACTGTCCGCCCACGCGATCGGAGTTTATGTCGCGCTGCCATCGCGAATGCGTTTTTTTTCAGACGGACCTCCTCACGGCTGCAGACAGCTGACTAACAAGGGAAGTATAAAAAGCGTAGGTCGGATCTGCGAAAACGACTAGTATGGTTAGTATCTCTTCTGGCTCAATAGTAAAAATACGCAGTATCCCGCCGCGAGCCGCAGGCTCAAAAAAGTTATGAGCATTTTTTAAGCCTGGCGAAAAGGCAAGGGCATTTTTTTAGGCCATCAGGCATTTTTTTTGGAGTTTCAAAAAATTTTCTCGGATTCAGCTCAAAAGTTGTATGTAGGGGTAATCTAGGGTGGCGAATACGAATCTATAGTCCATTTATCGAAATTTTGAGGTTTACTGTAGGTTACGGTAGGTAACATGTCATTTAGGGGTCAGAACCCACCTTAGTATTTTGGAAATCGACAAACGGACGTTAAATTCGTATTCTCCACCCCGAATAACCCCCGTATACAAATTTTGAGTAAAATCTGAGATTTTTACCAAACTACCGTATACCCACCGTAATCTACCGTAATCTGCAAAAGATCGATGAACGGACTCCAGATTCGTGTTTAGCACTCCAAATAACCCTCAGAGATCAATTTTTAGACATATCTATCGTAGAAAACCGGAAATCTCGAAAGTGGCGTTTTTCCCTCGAAGTTTTCCCCGGTTGGGAAGCTTCAAACGAAATTAGCCGAAAACATTGGAAAATCGACTAACTAGCAACAGATTCGTGATCAGCGCCCCGAAAAACCTCCCTGGGAGAATTTTAAGTCAAATCTGGACAATTTTTCTAAAACGCTTCCAGAGCCCTCAATCGGTGGAAATAAACGCCCAACCGAAAATCCGTACAAGTCCAAAACGCTGTTAGTCTGGACAAAGTACGGAAAATGTGCCTTCACCCGAACTTTGCTCAGGGGGTAGTTTTTGACGCTGAACACATTTATGAGGTCCGTTTCCGGATTTTCCGAAGACTAAAGCGCTTTTTGGAAGGTACAAAAAGCACAAAAAATGAGCGTTTTAAGCTTGTAACTTCTTGGAACCTGCGGCTCGGGGCGGGATACTGAGCAGTTTTACTATTGAGTCACAAGCCATTTTACTATCGAGATATTAACGACACTTGTCGTTTTGGCAGATCCGACCTACGCCTTGTATACTTCCCTTGTAAGATATTAATCAACATTTGTTCAAAATTCCTACCAATCGGCTTGTGGTTTCGAAAAAAAAAGCCAATTCTACGGTTGCTCAACACGCACGGCGACCGTGTGGGCGGACGGTCTCATTCGGACGGACTTTACATACCAAGTGAGAAAAAAATGTGTTGTTTTATTCGAGATTCGAATGATCACAATGCTTCAAAATGCAGATTATTTTCTCAGGTGTTTCTCCTCAACAAGGTGAGGTTCGAATGCAAAAAAAATGTGATTCCAGTCCGAGGTTCGGTCGAAAAGTTAGCTTTTTGCCAACATGAGCTTAAAGTAATCTCAATTTGACATCTAATTCTAAGAACTACGGATTGACTTGAACTTTGGATAGCATTGGGCTTCTATCCTGACCCATACCGGAAATCAAAATTTGTCATTTCACATCTCGTTGGGTTGATCTCGTCGAGCCCTTTTGTGAAGCAAAAGGGCGTCGAAAACACAACAACGAAAAATCGCAGACGACCAAGTGTATGTCCACCATTTTTTACACATAATCAGATTCTCGTTTCTTTTCTTCCAAAAAGGAAACTCAGAAGGGAAAAAATCTTTACACGAGCTCTCGACAATACTGAGTTGATATTGTAATAAACGTTAGTCGGTGTGAAAACGTTCATGGGAATGATGAATCATGTGCCTAATCACCAGATTCTGATGAACTTAGCATCAGGTGTTTTCCTTTGGAACACTTTGATTTGTTTCCCTTTTGAGTGCAGCCGGTAAGTTCGGCCAGCTTCAAATGTGGCAGCGTCATTCTCAGCATCCGTGTGCTCCAACAAATAAAACAATAGAGCTGGCAATGAGTCAAAAGACAATAATGGAGAAAAATGTTTAGTTGGGGCTAGTTCGCGATCATAAATAGAAGGTAATAGCGAACGAAGGAATGGAGACGGGATGGTGGACAGTGCTGCGAGGAAGGTAAAAACAACTCATGTTGAAAGATTACTCGACAAGGTGAAATTTGGCAGGATCTGCGACAAGTATTGGAACCTCTGGAAAAAAATCTGACATTGGGTGTTAGGCTTTTTTCTAAAAAAAAACTGCCGATTTCCATCATCAACTGTAGCGAGCAGTTACTTTCCTTATCAGGTTGTAATTTGGCTCTGCGGTTCCGGACAACCGCTGTTGCAACACCCTCAACGATGATAATCGCACCGGGATGAAGGCCAATCGTGCTGGGACCGCGTGGCCCCAGCGCGACTATCATCATGCTGTGTGGTGCAACAGCGTCAGTCCGCAACTGCGAAAGGCAATTTCACTCCGATAGGGACTGTATATCGTCGATCACTGGTCGAGAGATAGCCGCGGCGCAGCGATCTATCACTTGATCGATGGTCATGATTAGCATTACCTCCTCGCTTGCGCGCGTACCGCGTGTGTTCGTCGCGGCGATCTCTAATCCAGTTATTGATCATATGTATGTACGTACTCAGATAAAAACAGCCCACTTCCCGCCATAGGTTCGTTGGGGTGGAGACAGCGGTCCGAGAGGTGAAGGTTGTTTAGGATACCTGAGTGAGGAATGGTGAAGGTTCCCTATAGACTTGCAACTTCAAAATTTGACGTTTTCTCAATCCTCTTTTTTTGCATTCAGTATATTTTTTGAATCATTAATTTTGAAACATTTTTTCGTTAGCTGACCTGAAAATCAATATTCTTAATGAAGTGATCTGCCTAGGTCATGAAAAATTTCCTTTGAGCTCTCTTGGAGTGGAAATTTTTCGGAAAAATTTTTCAAGCGATTTTTGAAAACCTACCCGTTCTTCGCTCAAAAAATTTTTGCACTTCAAGACGAATCTTTGAACGGAGCTGTTTCTAAAGTCTCCATGGAATTTTGCGTCGAAGAATGCTTTTATTTTGAGAAAAATACGTTTCCAGTCTTTCAGCCGATTTCAATTTATGAAGTAACGTTTCTTTCACCAAAAGCAATCTGTTTTTCGTCCATACCTTTTTTTTATCATGGAAGATAGCCCTTTGGTGAAGGTTGTTTTCGGAATCCGCATTAAAATCTGCATCAAATAGCGTGGAGATAGACCTCTGATGAAGGTTGTTTTTGGAATCACGATGGAATTCTGGTTCGACTAGTGTTTCAAGTTTGAAAAAATATTTTCTCGATCCTTCAGCCTAATTCATTCTGAGAAACACCGGTTTTTCGCCTATAACTCTTTAACCGTTCAAGATAGGGTTCTGGTAAAGGTTGTTTTTGAAGTCTGCGTAAAATTTTGCGTCGAATGATATATCGCATTCCGAACTTTGCTGGCTCCAAAAGTCAGCCACGTCGGTGGAGCCGAGCCCGTTGTTAGCTCCAGGAGAACTCTGTGTCTCCTCCTTACACCATAGAGGCGAGAGCACCCTATGGAGATTACTATGGAGCTCGGCTCCACCGACCTGGCTGGCTTATGGAGCAAGCAAAGTTAGGAACCCGATATACCGTTCGACGCAGAATTTTACGTATATTTCAAAAACAGCCTTCACCAAACCCATATCTCCAAAGGTAAAAGAGTTATAGGCGAAAAACCGGTGCTTCGTAAAATGAATTAGGCTAGAAAATATTTTTCCAAACTGGAAACGCTATTCGACGCAGAATTCCATCGAGATTTCGAAACGAACCTTTACCACAGGGCTATCTCCCATTATAAAAAAGTTATGGACGAAAAACCGGCAGTGACACCCACCCAATCTTGAAAATGACTTGCATGAGTGTTGGGTCAGTTTCATTCTTTTTTCGGGGCGTTTCACCGGTTGTCACCGGTTTTCCCAATGGTGAAGGTTCCCCACATCACCTGCCCAGGGGTGAAGGTTGGTGGAGTACATGGCTCCACCCAACGAAGCTATGCTTCCCGCCGGCCAAGTCGAACTAGTCGACTTCGCGCGACCCCAATTTTGTTGGCGTGGCACAGCGCCCCACTTCCCTCGGAGAGAGAGGTTTTCCCGTCTTTCCGCGGAGTGTCCGCGGGCTGTCGGCTATTTATTGGGTTCATCGAACACTCACTCATCGATTCCCACTTTTATATCATCATTGCACCACCCACTAGAGTGGAGACAATGAACGACTGCTGAGCAGAGAACGCTGTGTTGGGACTCTTTCCAAACCCGCGCTGTGTGCGACGCTTGTCTTGGGCAGGTGAACCACTGATTGTTAATGGCATCTACTAATGGGAAGACTGCAAGAACCTGTGATTGCGGGAAGCTCCCCCGTAGAAGCCTACTCCTTACTTGTCAAGAGCAAGTCAAGATAAAGTTCATCAGAAGCGGATTTTTGAATATTTGTTCTGACAGACCTTTACTTGAAGGGTGACTTTCAAATGTGCCGCGAACTGTTCGAGGACTGTCATCTGTCAGTCATCAGATTAGCCGTAAGGCAGTGGCAGAAGGGCCGCAGAAAGCTTGTTCACCTTGTACGGGCAGTCAACGAACCGGCGCTGCCGACTGCCCGCGACCTATCTATTGGCCTTCAGCGGGAAGGGTTACGGAAAGTCGGCTAGTGGTACCGCTGAAAGTGTGTTGTCTCTATTTGAGTATATCCTAGCTTTCTCGTTTTGAGCCGGTCGAAGTAAGGCTCATCGGGCTAAGCATGTCAAAGTCTAATTATCACTGTTATAATTCCCCATGACCGACCGCTCCACTGCCTGCTCTGCCCGGACTCATCCGAGCAAGCTAGGCTTTAGGCTTTATTTCACCCCCAGCCGTTGGTGATAAAGTAAATCGAGAGCTTTCCATGGTTGTCCCAGAGATTAGTTTTACATACAGATCTCTTATTGGGATATACCCTGTCGCACACACCAACAGGAGAGGGACAGACATCATTGGGAACCAGCCCACATGCGCTTGAGAGCCAATGGATCGGTCGTCCCTACTGGTCTCAAAGAGAATTTCTAAATAATTATGGTACTGATAGAACTTCTCACGATTCTGTGGTAGAGTACTTCAGGATGACCGGGTTCAACCGTTTACAAGTGATGGCAAATATTTGCTTCAAAAAGCCTCAAAAAAGAGGCTCAAAAAGTCGTTAAAGGCAGCGTACACGCTCGCAAACATGGTCGAGATATCAGCATAAGTAGGCCCGCACGGCTCCTGTCATGTCGCCAACGACGTCTCAAGCGCTGAAATTCATCCAGGAAGACAATATTTGAGCAATCATGTTTCGCACGCCCGTATTTTCACACCCCTTCGAGTAACAGAATGAAAAGTTAAACATGAGAAAACATGTGATAATTAAGAGTGATAGCACTATCAAATGGGAGTGCGCGAGAGAAACAGCTTGATTTACCTGGATATTACATGTTTGTGCACTGAAGAAATCCTCCATTTTCAAAAGCCAGCCGGAGTAGAGCGGCATTCTCGAAAGTGGATGAGAGTTTATGAGTGTTTAGACAGGTAATACTCAAGTAAATCGAGCTGTTTCTCTCGTGCACTCCCCTTTGATAATGCTATCACTCTAAGTTGTAACATGTTTTCCCAAGTTCAACTTTTCATTCTGTTACTCAAAGGGGTGTGAAAATACGGGCGTGCGTGATAGGGATGGTCAAATACTGTCATCCTGGATCGTTTTACAGCGCTTCAAACGCCGTTCACGACATGGTAGGGGCCGTGCAGGCCTATTTATGCTGATATCTCAACCATGTTTGCGAGCGTGTACGCTGCCTTTAAGACATTTTTTACGGTAACTAGAAGTGAGTCGACAATCCCTGTGGTCCGAATCGTTGACTAATACGAAAAATAGAGTTAACGACGTTCATCACAGTCCAATCTGAACTTGTCAAAATTCACCGTTTTGGGGCAGGCTTCGCTATGAAGACCTTTGCTGCCCTCAAGAGAAGGTAGTTCCGGCCATCACAAAAATGGAAATAAGTGAAAAATTGGAGGAAAACGCTCACAAACAAGCTATTGCTTGGTTCCCACCCGCTCCCAATTATCGAGATTTCAATAAATACCTAATTTGTCATCTTTCATTTCGCTTCTATAGTAATTTCTGAGCACTTCTCGAGAATTCTGCCTATTTTGGGAGCAAAATAAGAGACGGATAGACAAGCACTCATCTAAAACTCGATAATTGGGGGGGAAGGGGCAAGCAGACCTGTAATTAGCCATTGTACCTCATTTTTTGTAAGTTTTTCTCGCAAATTCGCTTGTTTTTACTTTTGTGATGGCCAAATCTATATTCTTATGAAGAGAGCTCAAAAATCGTTTTTATCGCGAACCCTGCTTTCAACTGTGGCGCTGTTCTACCTGTGTATACTCCAACCCAGGCACATGTTATTCCACATCGACCAACTACTCTGTCGCGTACTATTCGCTATCAATTACGAACAACATCTTTACTGGCTGCTTGGTGCTACTCTATCGTTACCAGTTCTCTCGCTGCGCTCCCCTTCCACACCACTGGTGGTTACACGATAAGCGGGGCAGGCAACGGCACGAAACTGCGAGTTGTTGTAGTGTTGAGAATGAAAGTATGTAGTCAATTGGATCAATGTGATGGGTCTGGCGAGGGGGAACGCAGCCAACACCCATCGACCGGTTGCATCTGTCCCGCTGTACGTGTTTCATAAATGTACTTTAGTGATATGGAGAAGGGAAAAAAGAGAAATTCCCGCCAGTTTGATTAATTGAAGGAGTGAAAAGAAATGTTTAAGAACAGTCGTAAGAGTGACATCTTGAGTGATGGAAATGCAGTTAAAGGAAAAAAAACCACTATCCCCTCTGTTCCCTCTGACACTTCCATGCCCGGTGAGTATTCATTAATCTACTGTGGGTCCGCGCTCTTTGGTTACTTACTGCGTCTATCGTTCGCTACAATTGTTGACCTTCCTGGAAGACTACGGTCAAGGCGAGTGCTTCAGCTTATGACCCTTCAGGCGGTTTCACAAAGATCTACATCAAGGCGAAAAATTATCGAAACAAAATACCAAGTCCAATTGCGAATGTCCACCCGCGAGGTTGGCGTGCGTGTCGAGGGGCCGTCGCGTCGGGTATTTGTGGACGAGTTTTACCCGAAGGATGACTGGAGAGGACAATATATTGTTTTTTGTCTACTACTATTTTCCCCGTATTGGTGAGGGTGGGGTGTAGATTGGTTTTTTCCCGTTCTTTTTTTGGTCTAAGACTTGATTGGTTGGTTTCTTGCATTTCTTGATGAACACAAGTTGAACTAGTTTTTTTTATCCAGTGTTAATCAACATGGTGTTCGATATGTTTTTTTTACTGTTAGAAATTCGAAATTGGGTGGAGGTGGTTATTTGCAGTGGTAGTTTCCACGAAGTCTGTCAGGAAATGCAAGACAAGCTCAACAACTGAGCATTTGTAAACTAACCATTTTTGAAAACAGACCGTTCGATAGCCTAAAGTAGAAGCAGGGTCAAATCTACAGCCTGCAAAAAGATGCAATAAGTTTGCAGAACTCCGGAGTTCTGGGACGAGAGAAAGGGTCCAAGGGGCAAAGAAAACACCAAACGCATTATTCCATAAAAAGTCACTCCCCAAAATATCAGAAACAACTCAAGTAAATCCCTAAGAGAAAAAAAGAAATTTTATGCCTTCCTCTCACCAAAACGGGGCAACCTCAACCCATTTCCACCAAAATCTCACAGTTAGTTGTGTAAAACAATTAAGCAAAACTCATCTAAAATCCTGGGAAAGAGAATTGGAAACGAGAGTAGTAGGCAGTTACTGCTGCTATCAGCTATTTTCTGCCAGGGAAAACTCGTCCGTAAACTCCCAACGAGATGGTCGCTAAGCACGCACGTCGACTGCACGAGGGGACATTCGCATTCGGACGCGCATTACAGCTGTGTTAAGAAAGCCGGCTCTCTCGGGATTGGAGGCACTATTTTCTGAGAACCCTACGTTTTTTTTTCTCCGAATTTTATAGGTATTAGGAGAGGTTTTATCTATCCACCTGGTCCAAAGAGGAACGAGCAACTTGTTAAGTTCCTTTGAAGTTCGAATAAAAATGTTTGGTGTAATCAAATGCGCATTAAAAAAAGTCAAAAACCTAATTCCGCATCACCGTTTCTGAGCACTTGCCAGGAAATTAGTGCTGCATTGCTGTCTGTCATCCACCTGTTCTCCAATGTCATCATGATCACAGCCGCAGCAGCAGGTGATTCAGTTTTCCCTCAATTCCCAGATTTTTTCGGAGTTCCGGAAGAGCGGCATCAAAAACGCTCTATTCCAGGCTAAGTCTTTTAAACAGGCCCACCAGCTATTCCTCGAACGCGAATCACCTACGGAACGATAAGAAAGGTTGTTCATTCGTATCTTTACAGGTTTCAAGATGAGAAAGGTTGTTCTTTCGTAACCTTATGAGAATGCACAACAAAAAATTTGGAACAGCTGTTTGCTGGTGGAAGATCACCCCCAATTAAAGCGATTCTCATGAATGCCTGTCTTGCTGTCTTCTTGTTTGCAGCTAAGGGCTGTGTTCACGATGGAAAAATTGTCCTTTTTTTACAGAAACCTAAACTTTGGGTCCCCCCCCCCAAAAAAAAGAGTAAGGACGGAAGCACGATAAAAAACGGCCACGACGTGGATGTAAATCTCGCGGTGCAGCCAACGCATCGGGTCACTCCTCCCACGTCATATAATAGTTGTCCTGCTCAGCGTCGGAACAGTTCGTGTTCGTCTCACAAAAGGAACGGTAACTGAATTTTGAATGCTCTTTATCCCAATGAGTTTTGATATCCAAGCATGTGCATAGAACCATCTTATTTTTTAAGAGTTTCTAGGGTACACGAAACAGTAAATAACGTCACTTACCCAGGAATTTCAAAGCGCAAGAGAAATTTCGACGTATGGTTCGATGTTTTGTCCGTAGTGAGCAATACACTCAAAGAAACATGACTAAATATTCAAGAGCGTTTTTGAACAGTTTTTCCTCCAATATTTGAGAATTTTATGGAGACTTTTCCCATTGATACTCTACTTTGTGATCTTGCATTCTCAAAAAACATCGAAAACTAGAAGACGGTATTTGTCTTGAACCCTGCCCTTAAAGTACTTGGAACACTATCAAAGAACTCAGCAACTGCTTCAAGACTGAAATAAAAGACGGTGAAACAATTGTTCATAGAAATAATTTTACTTCGGGGCGGGCGGACACCCTGAGTTTATTCGCCCTAACTTGTTTCTGTGATTTTTTTCTCGAACTTCTGATTCGATTCATCTTCACTTTTGTGATTTCCGAATTCAGATCTAACTGCTCATGAGAATACCACAACAACCGATTTTATCGCGACCCTTCCCTTCAAAATCCGTCGGACCTCAAATCGTGAGTTTTTGTTCATGACAGGCACGATTCTCTTCCAAAACCTACTGTTTAAGTGCGCAATGTTTTAGCACAACATTATAGAGACTTTCATGTTTAAGGTTAGGAATTTGAATGTTCGCAAGGTTTTGTGAGATACGAATGGCAATCACATGGAGCTTTAAGTAGATCCTCTCTCTTTCTCCTCCCGAAGCGCTTTAAGATGCGAATCTCCTCGATTTCCTTGCACTAAATTTTCGTAAAAATTTCCGTGGTGTTAGAAGTCATAGCATCATCCGTGAAAGCATGTGAACACACTTTCCTGGGTAGATCGGCTTTTAAGGAAACCCAATACTTATCGACTGAGTCCGCTGAGGAAAACTATGGAGAATGCGAACACCCTGAAAGAGCCTCACCATTTATTTCACACCGCACTTTCAATTCGTAGACTATTTGAGCAGACGAAGGGAGGGCATTTGAGCAATGCGGTGGTAGTCCCCCTCAAGGGATGGCACGAAATTGACGATGTAGGTGACCACTCCTGGAAGAATCTTCAACGGGGTCATTCACGAATCCTCAGCTACTGCTTTGCACTTCACCGCACAGTGCGGACACATCTCCAAAAGTCGTCGTGATAGGCGACAAAAAGCGACCCGTGCTAAATTCAAGCCATTTGTCGTAGATGGACAATGACGCGGACGCAAAATCGCCGAGCGCCAATGCTATATGAATGGATGCGGTGAAGTGTGAACAGGACATAACATAATGTGAGGCAAAGGGTTTGCGGGCCATTCCGATATGCTTTTTGTGTGCAGCAATGGCAATCCAGGCTTACACAAGGTTTCGCAGGATGTAGAAAACGATCGGCCTAGGAACATAGCTTCGAAGCTCATGACGCATATTTGTTTCTAAAAGCAGAATATCCTATGAACAACATTACAATTGGAAATCCATTGAGATTCTTATCAGTGCACTGGTAGTGTCGAGTGAGTAAAGACCTCATAAACGTCTATTGCGATTGTTCTGTGATTTTTTTTATCCAGAGTAGATGCTAATCAGGCGGTGGGCTACGTTTCAAGATGTTCCGATGATATTTTTGAATGATTGTCGCCAAAGATAGCAAGTACATGCAATAGGCCATCTTAGATGACTCAGAGTTGGAACAAAAACCATGGCAATTCAATATTCATGAAAATTATGGGGGTGAAGAAGACTCGAATCCGAAGGAAATGCGTTTTGTACGTTCAAGTATCACCTCATTTTTGATCTTTTTATAATTGTTACTTTATCAAATTTTTGTTAAAAACTCATTCGTGGGTATATTTTTTTTTGCAAAAATCTGTACCTTAGGTAGCTTCTACAACAGCGATAAAGAGAAAATCTGTCGAAATCTGGAAGAAAGATCGTGGAACCGCTAACCCATTGCCTCCACTAACTCACGCACTTGCAGGGTTACTACTCAGCCCATTAGGTGTTATACTAAAGAGACCACTAGAGCTCAAGTCCTCGTACATAGTGCTGCTGTTGACAACGCACCCTGGGCTTCCATCCCTTCTGATTGAGATGATAAAGAGTTCCTCGAAGTCAGCGGAACATCATTGACTGGAGAGGGATTGTGGGCTACCACCCAGTTCGAAAGAGCTTGGTGAGATTCATGTGACGACCCGCATCATGGAGGTCAAGCTTACCAGCGCCCGCAACAAGGGCGTCATGCTCGCCACAACGGAAAAAACTTTCCTTGCGTTGGGCCATGGGAATGACCCCCTCAGCTGTCAGAAGCAACGTCGAGAGAGTGACTCAACGTCAAACGGACAAATGTCTTCCCACCAAGAAGAGGCGCTCCACATACCGAGACTTTCATCGTAGAAAAGGGTTGCTACGGGTTTAATTCGCATCTGTGGAATCAGGAGAGGGAAAGTCGGGCATGGGAACAAAATTTGCGAGTCAGCAGCAGCCTCCAAAAGCATTCAAGTAGACCAAGCTGCAGCACAATGGGGGAAGGTGCTGCTCCGGAGCAGCACCTTCTTCTTTGGTTCTGTCAACCTCTTCTTCCTCTTAGTCCTTCAATGTCGTTCATACGCGGAACCAGCGATTGCGTGAGGAAAAAAAAAGAGTTGATTAGCAGCTTTGACGTTCAAGATTTTGTGATCTAAGGTCAGCATTTAATGTTTTCCCTCTCGCTTATGCAGTACCGCGATCTGAGGCTGAAAGGAAGCGGTTCAGGATTTTGAGAAAAGAAAAACATTCCAAGCCGTTCGGAGAATATTGCATTTTATCAATGGAATTCAAATCTAGCTCACTTCAGCCATAAGATCTGTCCGAACATCATCCGCGGTGAAACTTTAAAATACTAAACAAGGGATGAAACTAGGGATGACAGCATGCGGCTACTAGTATTTCTAGCACTACTTTGTTTCGATGTTGTATTTACGGCATAATAGGAACTCAGTACGTTGATAGGAAATGGAAACAGCGGTTGAAAGCGGGGGGACAAAACAGAACAGGGAAAACAGATAAAGTTGCAATAAACAACAGATGTGAATGTGATTGAAAGGCGATTTACGTTACCAGGTGCGCATCGATTCGAGGTAAATGAGACATAATATTTTGGCATTCATCGAAACTCGTCCCTGTAGAGAGCTCAACTGGAGTTCAGCCTGTGCTGATGATGAGACGGGACAGCGATTTTATAGAGGGAGAAAATGAACTGTACCAGCGAACTCACAATTCCGCCTCTGTACCATTCTACTTGTCTCAATCATGCTTTTAACAAGATGGGAGGCAAGCCTGTCCCGCTACCACCGTTAAACGAGCTAATGCGAGAAAAACATACGAAACCGACGGAATAGATGCGCAACATTTGTTCTCGAAAGTAAACAAAAGTTATTAAATGAAGTTAAACGAATAGAAAATCGGTCAAAAATAAGTGATTGATCCAATGATCATCTTCTTACCTGTCCAATGAGGAACAGAAGGATTAGAGCGCGCATGCGAATTCTGAGCGCGATGTGACTGCGACCGCTGCGACTCGAGCCACGCCCTCCTGCGCTCGACTCGCGTGGGAGCTGCTGCTACACTGCCGCGACAACCCGTCGTCGACGACGAGCTGAAGCAGTCAGTCAGGCCAGCCAGCTATCCCCGCCAAGGACGCCATACACCGTCCTATGTGTTACGGAGCGTATGTATGCAAAGCAACGAACGTCGTCAGAGCGTGGCGACGGCGCTGAAAAGGCAGTCGTTGTATTTGCAAGAGAAATGTGGCCTACACGTGCTTAAAAGCACTGTTCGCGATAAAAAAAACGCTTTCCTGTTTTTTTTTGCCTATCTTGAAACGGGTCCCATTCTGATTCCAATGATGCTTCTGGAATCGTACAAGACCTTCTGGGTACGGAGTTGTGGTCCTTCAAAATGTGAGCTAAGGAAACATGGTGGACGAGTTTTCCGAGGCTTGTAACTTCCGTCGTTTGCAGCCGATCTATGCTAGCTGACCTGAGTAAAAAGAGAAGTTGAGAATGAAGGGAAGAACGGGGCTAATGATTGGAAATCATCGCTCATCTCACGATCTCGAGCATTTATTTGTTCACGTCGATGGGTGTGTGTTGCGCTTTTAGGGCTTGCCTTGCACTCGAAGTGGCGACTTCTCTCAAAATGAGCTTTTCCTGGCTCGTTTTCATGCGTTCTTTCGACGTCAACTTTACAGTGTATCCCTCCTCTACCCATTCCTAGTGGAAACTGAAACACATTTTTTATCGTAAACACTGTCTTTAAAGGTAACTTCCGCACAGACAGCCATATTGTGTTTTTTTCTTAATTCAACGTTAGAACTAAGTGAAGATGGTTGGCAAAGCTTGAGACCTCGAGGTTACTTATACATATTAGAATAGCTAATGAAAACTGCTCTGTGGACATGGAAAGTTTGGTCCTGGGTCGGTCATGTAGCACGAGGAACAGAAACGCCACGAAGATTTTGGGCTATTCAAAAAAAAGAGTCTTTACTTCAAGAGACCCTCAGATTCAAAAGTGTGTATTGAAGGCTATTTATTTTTAGAGAGTTTTCGACAATAGACAGACAAACAGAATTCCTTAGCCTAAGGGGATTAAAGTAGTAAGCTATTTCAGACGTTAAGTTCTCTGACGTTTCTGTATTATATTACATAACGCGCCAGGATAGGCGTAAAAAGGGAGTTGCATGATTCGGGATTTATGGGCGAGTTTTTCTCAAGATCATATTTTTTGGCATATTAGATACATATACAGCATGACCTCGTAGGCCTGCCTTCGCAAAATAGCAGAAAAAAATAGGACACGTTTATTTGAAGGTACGTTGCTTCAAACCCCTTTTCCTTTCGTTTTATCTAGGAATCGGAATGTTCTTGGGGTAGTCATCATTAAGGGATTGCCACACCTTAGCATCTGTTATTCAGTTTATCGATCTTTTTTGAGATTACGAGCGTTAGATTTCCGAAAAACTCTCGCTGCCATTCTCAACTCCTTGTTTCGCATCTGTTCTTCCTGTGGAGCAGAACTAAGCTGCATATACTGCAGAGCTCCAAACACCAACACACCGTCGTCGTTTTCCGCAACTACATATCTCTGCCCCTTACTAATATCTGCGCTTGTCTCGGGAAAAATGAGAGATGCTATGGGCAAAATGAAGGCTAATCAGGAGAAAACTGAGCGTAAAAGGCGGTGATCACCACTGTCATGGTTCCCAAGATTTCCACTTACTGTGAACTGTTTTACCCTCACCAGGACGATTTGTAAGCCAACTTTTCGTTGTTGTAGGTGTGTCACATTGCGTAAGGGATCCGGGTTCAAAACCCTCTGAACGCCCAGAGATTTCCAAAAAAAAAGATTTTTTTCCATTGCCCACGAAAGGGAAACTCCTATGGTGCTCCCTAAGTTCTGCTAAAAAGTTTTTTTAGAGATTGTTTAGGACACAAACCAAAATCGTGGTTCCGCTTGTCGCTATTCTGAGGGTTACTAAGAGTTACCGTACGCATTATGTCTTTTACTTTGCGTTACCTACCTTAATGTTCCAAAAATTGACTAGTGAACCTGAAATTCGTCTAAGAAGAAGTAGCTAATTGAACCACAGATTTGTGATGTGCAGTCCAAATGACCCATATTGAAGAGTTTCGGGGTAACTTTCTCGTTGTATAGCATTTTGGCAATTTAATGAAGTTTCAACAAGCAGATAACTTTTTGTGAACAGCAGGGTATATAGGAGCTTTGAACGTTTGCTGGAAACGCTCTTGAATGACAGGAGGGGGTAGTGCCTGCTTGAGTCAAATCCGTCACCGTCCTCTTCGTTGTTCCCACAACGTAAGCTGCTTGCTGTTGATCTGTAGTGTGCTGCAAGTTGAAGTCGACAACGACCGATGCGTTTTTTATCCGTAGTTTGAAATACCACACCACGATCTTCCTGTCAGGAATGGAAAAATCAGCTCGAACTCTACCAGTCCTTCGCAACGAGTTGAAAATAAATTGACCCGAACTGCGAAATTTTGGGCAAACGGCTTTTTCTGTCTTTTGGGCTCTGTCTTGCTTCCTTAAGAGTCCGACTAGTGTTGAACCGGGGCGGTCGCACTCAAAGAGCTCAACGATTCTTGGCTGCGTTTTACTTGCACAACCCACGGCATGATTGCGCTCGCTCAAACTTGAGAGGGCCAAAGATTTTCAGGCATTTGAATTGAGAGCTCCCAATATCTATTTTTCATCACTCATCTCTTACGCCAGAAAACTCCTCCGGGAAACCTAAAATAACCGATTTCAACTTCGATGCTATAACTTGTTTATTGTTCTACTTCTACCGCTGGAATGCTGCACCTGAGGATCTTTGAGCACGGCAAATCTAGCGATCATTACAGATTCTGCGACAAACTTCATCCCGACCTGATATAGAATTAAAAGGCGTATATGCTTTCTAATTCGCTGAATTATCCATAGAATTTTAGGTGTTTTCACTGGGAACAGTTGTGTGGACGGCAGCATTTACACAACTTATATAATTGGGAAACGAGAGACCATTATTCATATTTGCTCAGCTCTTTATTGGATGTGATGAAATATGTTGTTGTTTGCAGTTCTTCAAGACGGTTGAACGCAGAGACCTTTGTGTTCGGGTTTTCCATCGGAAGCACAGGTTCCTGGCTCGCACTGCGTACATGTTCCTCCGAGCACATATATTGGTTCTCCAACGATGTTGCCGCTGAAATCGAAAGGTTATACGAGAAGAAAGAAGATGAGTGAGATAGGGATGCTATGGAAAAAATAATCGAAAAGACTTCGTGGAAGAATGAACTCTGCCCGCTCCGCACTGATCGTTTAGAGGGTGGGAGACGCGTCTACCTTGAATGCCTAACGTAGTGTAAACCAAAAAAAATTGTAGAAAATGTAGCGCCAGCATATTCTAATGATGTTGCTGGGCGAACTTTTGATTTACTCATTGCGCAAGGAGTTAAAGGGCGATATTGCCTTGTGGATTCAGCCTTCACCAACCGATGTTGCTATTCAGCCTCCATCGTTGTCGATATGTGAATAAAGCACGCCAAACGAAGACAAAAAATTGTCACCCTTTTGGCCGTTTTCGGTCATCCGTAGATCTGCGTGGGTCTTCCGTAGAGTTAGAGTTCACGCAATCATTTTAGTCTGATCGATGGACGGGGCTGCGATGGTAGATCACCCCGCGCGAATCGAAACCCCATTTCCCACTGAGGCCGCCAACCCCGCACGGCCAGCCGCCTGGTCCATGCGTCAGACTAAAATGAAAACGAAAACTGTACCTTGTCCCCACCCGGCCGTTATGCAATTAAAACAAGCAAAACGAGGACAAAAAATTCTCCTCAGATGTTCCCTTCTGGTTGCCACTCGTTTCTGCCGTAAAAAACATGGTGTGGCACAAAAGTTGATGAAAATATACTCATGACTCCGAGGTTCTAGGAAAACCGGACTCGGAGGTTATAATCTGCCTCTCTCGGAAGTCTATATTTTTTCCTCTGGAGAACTGTTGGCTTTCGGACATTGTGCAAAAGAGAAAAAATGTTTAAAAAGTTTAATGTTGTACCATTTATTGAGGAAGAATGTTTAAAAAGTTTAATATCATAAAAGAGGTCAAATACAAAATCCTGAACACTATTTCTTGATTTTTAAAAACTTTCTGTCTTCTGCCCATTTTGGAAATTTTTCTGTTTTCTGTCAGACTGTTTTTTTCTGTTTTCAAATTTTTTCACGCACATCTCTGTTAGACATCCTTCGTCTCACAATGCAGAGGATAATGTGAAGAGTTCACTTGGAATGCCTCACTATGCTAGAGCCTCACCTAGGTTCGTAACGGCATACAACGAAACGAGCCTCCGGACACGCTTGTGAGTAGCAGCCGATCTTGGTAGTCTTGGCCCATGCCATCTGAAAATCACATTTGATCTGTGAATCAATAAACACAGGCTCGATAATCGAAATGACGCACAATTTCTCAAAGACAGTGTCCATGATAAAAACCATGTCTGATTTTTTGGTGGAGATCGGCAGCTGTGGGGCCTAGCGCAACCCTAACGTTGAAGAAACTAGGAAAAATGAGCTAGGAACGGTCCCCTACGGCCCCAAAGTTGGACACCCGTCAGCTCGTCACACCCCAGATGCACTTTCCACGCCCACCGACGTGAACAAATGAATGCTCGAGATTGTGAGATGAGCGATGGTGTTTTCGGTCAATGGCCCCGTTCTACCCTTCATTCTCAACTTCTCTCTTTACTCAGGTCAGCTCGCATAAATTGGCTGCAAAAGACGGAAGTAACACGCCTCGGACAGCTCGTCCACCATGCTTCCGCAGCTTAATTTTTGAGGGACCATAACTCCGTTACTAGAAGGTCTTGTGCGATTCCAAAAACGTCATTGAAGTCAGCATGGGACCGTCTTCAAGATAGGCGGAGAAGCAGAAAAACGATCCTTATCGTGAACACTGCCTTTAAGCTGAGTCGAGAATTCAGCAATTTAACTGAATTTTAGGCTTACCTGTGTGAATCCCGTGTACATAGGGTTTTCCTTGATAGATACCGTATAATCAAATCCACGAATTCCAAACAGTCGCAAGACTGACCACCATTGACTTGCAGCCTGAAACATACTGCAGAGTGTTCCCGACGTTGCGGGACGATTGGGAGAGAGGCTTAGGGACGTTTGGACAAAGATGAGCACCCAGCGGCGTTTAGAAGCTTACCTAAGGCATCTTTAATATGTAGTCCTAACCGCAAGCGCGGCACGCGCATGACGCGCGAGACAAGCGGCGTACTATGAGAAGTATCAGTGCACGGGATGCTCGAGAAGCACCCATGAAATCTTCGGTGGCACCACCATGGCAGTGCGCAGTAATGTTGGGCCTATACTGTGCCATGCACAGATATTCTACGTTTGCAGTTGCACACACGGTAGAGAATGATAGTCATAGAATTTTTTTTGATGAAGTAGACTTGAATCGAGAATAGAGTAACTGCGAGTTGAAAGTTTCCATAGCCTCCGCGCGTACAGCGCTTGCGGTGAGGACTATGAAAGATACCTGAAAGAGCATTATTTGTCAGTGGCTGAAAGCGGGACCAGGCTCCGCTGCCAGGATTCAGCTTCAGTTGAAAATAAGAGAGCCCACCGAAACGGAAGAGGGTTGTATACTTCTTGTCGACTGGGGAGAGGGGGTCGTTTCTCCGGCTGATGTTCTAATTTCAAGTAATTCCCCAAATAAAGTTGACAAAAACTAGGAGGTTTCGTGATTACTAAGTTATATCGATTATAGCCGGCGAATTCGTCTCGTTCCTGTAAGTGGACGAAAAATTATTACACTCATGTAGTTGAAATAGAGCGCGGTGGTTAGATTATTTTCTACTCGTTCTTGACTACCGATTTTTGTGTGAATTTTGGTATACGAAACAGCATCTGGCATCAGCACAAGCTGCGCTCATAGTAAGGAAAGGGGTTCGTACTCGACTCTTGAGCACTAATTGTAAGGAGAAATTACAGCGTGTCAAATAGGGTGCCATGCTTCCGGCGGCACAGGCAAGAGGCAAGAGTATCACGCAGACAAGAAACAGAAAAAAATTACAATCGAAGAAGGGCCGAGGTGATAGGGTGATAGACAGATCTTTCTATCACTCGAAAAAGTTTTAGTAGTCTTCTAAACGGTTTTTCAAAGTGGAAACGTCACACCCCAACCTTGTGATAAGGAGAGGGGGTCATTCGCCATTTTTTTTTTCCAACTTGTTTTCCCTAGTGTGACCTCGAATCCCCCTCAAAAGTCTAACTGGTACCTCATCGTGGTGGAGCTCGGGGTAGGGAGCCTTTCCCCTTGAAGGACTTTTGCGAACACCAGCTCTGGTGACGCGCTGTCTTAGAAGGGTTAGCATCCCAAAGGTGCGCGTGAACTTCAAACTTGTTCATACACGTACAAGGAGGGTCCGGAGCGGCACAGAAGGAAGTCCGAGCTCTACGTGCATTGGAGCAAACGACAACTGGAAGGGACCTGCAGAACAAAACTGCCGCAGGGAATGGAGTGCACAGAACAAGTATCAGCGGACGAGGTATCAACACTGTCTACGTATTTGCACCTACAATTGCAGAACCGTCAACTCCAAAGCTGATCTGGCAATGCTAATGGAGGCCAGCCAGAGAATCCGCTACGACGTGCTGGCCCTCCAAGGAACCAAAGTCAATGTGGAAAGTACCAGAAGGACAACTGACGCGGACCTGATCATACTTGGAGCCAAGGTTGACAGTAAAAACATCGGAGGAATGGGATTTATTGTCCACCGGAACCTCGAACTCAAGATTGACTCCCACGAAATTATCAGCCCCAGGCTCGCCGTTCTGCGGATCCAGATGGATGCGGTGACAACTATGGCGATCATAAACGGATACGCTCCGACAACAGCTGCATCTGAAGACGATAAGGATGAGTCCTATATTGACCTCGAGAAGATCATCAAACAAGAGACGGTCTACTACAAGATCGTTTGTGGTAACTTCAACGCCATCATCAACAAACCTCAGCCGCCCACTGCTAGAGTGGGATCCTACGGACTTGGAACGACCAACGAAAACGGAGAGCGTCTGATGGACCCAATAAAAGCCTGTAATCTCAAATTCACCAGGTTCCATCCTCCAGCATTCTCGACAGGGCAATCATCAACAAATCCTGTAGAGTCGCTGTTAAGGCATCAATTCGTGCATACAAGGGCAGCAGACTGAAAGTGGCTGCAGAGAGAAGGGCCAGTTTAAGAAGATTCTGGACGACCCTCGGTAACTCTCAAGCTGTAAGCACTCTCATGAAGGACGCCAGCGGGACACAGCACACGTCCCGTCGAAAGATTGAAAAGATCGTCGTGGACTCCTACACAGACCTGTACCGATCATCAACACCCGTTCCCAGAATTCCCACACCTACTCAAGACTAGGCTCCCGAGATACTTCTTTCTGAAGTTCGTCATGCTATTAGACAAATGAAGCCCAAGACAGCCTCAGGACCTGACCAAGTTTCCGGAGACTTTCTGAAGACCGACAACGAAATCATCGTTCAAAAGCTAACCGCTCGCTCCAACCGCTATCTGGCAGAACAAGGAAACCCGGAGCAGTGGAAATCGTCAAGAATGGTGCTGATCTTCAAGAAAGGTGAACGAGATGAGGTCAAGAACTACAGGCCAATCGCTCTTCTGTCCCAGCCGTAAAAGCGATTTACAAAGATTTTGCTGAACAGACTGGGAAGCACGTTGGATGAGTTCCAGCCCATGGAACAGACCGGTTTTCGTCGCGGATACTGCTGTATGGATCACATCCACACGGTGACTCACCTAATTGAAAAGACACGAGAGTACAAGCAACCGCTCCTAATTGGCTTCATCGATTATGTCAAAGCATTTGACAGTGTCGAACTGAACGCAGTTGGGAACGCTCTACTCCGTGCCGGCGTGGACCCGATCTACATCAACATGCTAGAGAAGTGCAACATGGGCACATCTACGAAGATCAAGATGTTCCACAAGGAGCTGACAGTGCCGACTGGGAAAGGAGTCCGCCAAGGTGACACCATCTTACCAAAGCTGTGCACTGCTGCTCTCCATCACGCCATGATTGATCTACATTGGAACGACAGGAAAGGGGTATTCTCATAGACGGCAGGAAACTCTCAAACCTCCGCTTCGCCGATGACATCGTTCTGGTCAGCAGCAGTCAAACCGAACTTCAACAGATGGTGGATGAATTGAACGCAGCTGGCCGCAGAATCGGGTTGACGATGAATCGCAGCAAGACAGAAGTTGTGAGGAACAGATGGGCAGACCCAGCACCCATTACAGTGGACGGAGTCCCCCTTCCTGAAACGGAAAAGTTCGTCTACCTCGGGCCCCTCGTGACTATGGACAACGATTTGAGGGCCGGAGTCAGCCGAAGAAGAAGCGCTGCATGGGCTGCGATGCCCAACATAAGGGAATCAGCTCACACTGCCTCCAACAAAAAAATCCGCCCGCATCTCTTAGACTCCACCATCCTCTCCACCATGTGCTATGGAGCTGAAACCTGGGCTTCCAACAAGTCTTCTGCAATTCTGATAACACGGACGCAACGACACCATGTAGAGATCACGTACACGTAATGAATTTTGTGCGGTGACTGGACGGGGCTGTGACGGTAGATCGCCACGCGCGATTTAAGCCCCATTAGCCGGCGATGCCGCCAACTCCGTACGGCCTGCCGCCTGATCCACGCATCAGACTAATTATGATACGGAAACCATGAGCTCTCCTTAGTGCCCATGAGTCAAATACGACCCCCATCCTAGAAGCTTAAAGGCAGTGTTCGCGATAATCTTCGATTTTGAGATTAGTCGCTATATCGATTGCTTGGCCCCCACGTAGAACTGAAATCACGGAGAAATCGAGAAAAGCGCTCCAGAAAGGCACGAAATCCATTACTCTCACTCCGCCTCTCTACTCTCACAGAATTTGTTGGTTGTGACAACGAAATCGTTTGTGGACCCGTCTTTTGCAATTCTCTACTCTCTGCTTCACCGTTCTTTCCTTCGGGCCCTAACTAATACTGTTTTGCCCAAGACATTCTTTCATTTATGATTAACCCCAGTTTTCACCGATGACAACCACCATGAACATGTTCATCCAACTGGACAACTAGTCCAGGCCACAGAATAATGTCACTGAAAGAATACGTTTTGGTGCGTTTCAAGCCGTCTCTTCGTAATTTTGGTAACACTTGGAAACCAACGCAGTATTTCAAGTGAGAAACTCGGGAACGAAAATCATCGTGAACACTGCCTTTAAGGGCAGTGTTCACGATGACTATCGCACTCGAGTTCGACCCAGGTCGTGCGGTAACTCATAGTGCAGAAACAGTGGAGAAATACATCCAAAATAAGCTAAAATAACGGTTTCTAACGTTTAGGGCATAGACGAGAATCTGATTTCCGCAAGCGCGCTAATCGCTAAATCTGCGCGAATCGATCAAGCTTTATCGCGGCAGGGTTGCTTGGCAATTCGACATCGAAACGTGTGCGGCGCCAGTAGCTCGTCCGAACGGGAGGCGGACCGGGATAGGTAGGCGCACCGAGATAACTTTCAAAGCCGTTTCTTTTGATCTTTGGCCCGTTTTCGTTTCTTTCTTCGACCCTATCCTCTCCAGCAGTAGCCAACTTAGTGTCTCACACCGAACCCTCGAGAAAGAGGTTTACCGTGGACACTGCCTTTAAAAGGCAAGGTTCACAAAAAAGTTTCTGAGCTGTCTTCACAAGAATGTGGATTTTGTCATTACAAAAGTAACAATAAGTGAAAAAACCTGGAAATTGGCGAAAAAAACGCTCAAAAAACAAGGTTAAACGGCTAACTGCCGGTGTCGGCCGCCCCCTAATTAATGGCAATTTCGTAAGGGTTTCTCACCTTCCTATTCGTATGATTTTTCGTACTCCATGGACGCTGAAGGATGTTTTGACCTCGTCAAGGATCTACGAAAGCAGATGCCGGGATAGTACATACCGCTATTGTCAAACAGAGAAAATCTGCATGCTTCGTGGGACTGTCAACCTCGTCCGCTGTAGAGGATGCGGAGAACGCTATGTGGGTGAAACAATGAGACCACAAAAGGCACGTCTAGATGAACATCGGAGGGCGTTTACAAATCCGGCCCCCTATCCGAACAGCGATTTCTCGAAACACCGAACAACGAAGCATAGCAGTGAAAACGCGCCTTTATTCGATGTATCGTTACTTCACCGACTGACCATTGGAAAGAAAAATTATGGAAGCGAGGGAAATTCAGCGCCTACGTCCTGAGATAAACGCAAAGGAGGAGCTCTGTGACTTTACGAGATTGATCACTTGATGCCGGGCCTATCCTTCCTCCCTCCCTTCCCTTGAGAGTCGCCTTGGTGATTCTCATTCTTGAATGTGACTGGTCGGGGTAAGTCCTACATGACCATCATTGTCGTATGCGTTCCCCAGTGACCTATAACTACGACATTCAGCGCTCGCAAACACCTCCTCGGCTACCATTCTTGGGTCTGGTGTGTATTTCCCATGTAACTATCATATCTTTGTACTATGTGAGCATGTAATTGCATTGTTGAGAATCTGAAGAAGCCATTATTGGCGAAAGCTAGCCAAAATAAAAGGTGGAAGAAGAAGAGTCTCAAGCTACCACTATAAGAATGCCAATTTCGTTAATGCATGTCTATCTGCCTTTTATTTTGCTGTGAACGTAGTCAGTGATTTTGATGTTTTTGAAATATATTTTATATGTTTTTGAAATAGAACCTTTTTCTGTCATGGCAAGATGTCACAAGGTAGCCGAGTTGAACGCAAAACTCAGGTGTCAGGAAGAACTCGAACCTGCACTGCACATATTTCGGGCTAGAGTGGTACCATTACAGCACCGACATCCCGTTCCGATTCCCTCAGCTATTCATACATAAACTGTGTAGGCACAACAGCAATCACTTGTAAACGGGTATGATCTGGTAAGCACCTATCGGCATTATATCCAGTTAAGCTGGGGCCTTGGAAGATGTAAGGATGTGAAAGAGGCCTTGGAAGATTAGAAGAAGGCATCAAATTTACAAATTACATAGCTTAAAGGCAGTATTCACGATGATTTTCGTCTCCGAGTTTTTCACATAAAACAATGCGTTGGCCTCCAAGTGTTGCCAAAACTACGGAGAAATGGCGAGAAACGCATTTAAACGTCGTATTTCAGTGACATTATTCTATAAAATGGACTAGTTGTTCGGTTGGATGAGCATGTTCATGGTGGTTTTCACCGGTGAAAAGTTGTGTCAATCGAAAATAGGAGAATATTTTATTCAAAACAGCATTAATTGGGATCCCGAGGAAAGAGCGGGGCAGAGGACAGTAGAGAGTTGCTAAGGACGGGTCCACAAAAGATGCTATTGTCACAACGAACAGTTCCTGTGAGAGTAAAGAGGCGGGGTGAGAGTAAAGGATTTCGTGTATTTCTGGTGAGTTTTTCTCAGTTTCTACGGCGTTTTAATTCCACCCGGGGGACACTTAATCGATAAAGCGAATGATTTCAAAATTGAAGATTATCGTTAACACTGCCTTTAACTGGATTTAATACCGATATGTGCTTACCAGACTATACCTGTTAACGTGTGATTGCTGTTGTGCGTACACAGTTCACGTGTGCATAGCTGAGGGATGCAGAGCGGGGTGTCGGTGGTGTAATGGTAACATTCTCTCCCGGAAAGCACGCAATGCAGGTTCAAGTTCTGCCTGACATCTGATTTTTGCGTTGAACTCAGCTACCTTTTTTGTAGTCAGTAGTCTTCAGAAGTGCTCAGAAGTTACTTTAATTACCTTGTTACTTTGTAGAAGTTACTTTTTTCCTGAACGTTTTTATTCAATTTTTTGCTTATTTTCACTTTTGTGTTGTCCAGATCTACCTTTCCACTAGTATAGCACAACAACGGATTTTATTGCGAACCCTGCCTTAGGCAGTGGTCGCGATGAAAAAAGTAGTTGAAAAAACCATAAAAATGATATTGGTTCGCAAACGGCCTAAAGATCGGGTGGGTTACGGGTCAAGAAACGGGCCGTATTAGAGTTATTAAGGTCCTTAGTTGATTATTCGCGCACATGTGTACAGCTCCGCCCAAAAGGATCGGGTCTCATGTGTGTATAGACAAAACTCATCGGCATTCACATGGAAAAATAAATGCAAATCTAATTAAGAAAAGCAGTTGGGCAATGAAACGCCGTTCGTCAGTTTATTTGAAGTTTTGACTTGATGAAGACAGAATATTTGAGCAGTCCAGTCTGAAGGAAATTGTTCATTGATTGAATTCCTATTTCAAGCCAGCTGATGTTCTCGATACTGGAGATCATAGATGCCAATGATCTGGAGTGTGCTCGTCTGCCATCAAAAGACTCAAAAGTTTAGGTCTAAGATTCGCTTGGAAATGGTTTTTTTTTGCAAATTTCCCTGATAGGTCCTACTTCTGTTAAATCAGAAAAGGATTCAGAAAGGAAAAGAAGACAAGCACATTTTATCGCGACCACTGCCTTAAAAGATTCAGACCGCATAGATTGGGAATGGGTAAAAACTAGCTTGACTCTTTCTTGCCATGGGGGTAGAATGACTTACTTTTGACTTAATCGGTTGGCTTTCGCCTGACGCGGTCATTCCGCATCTTCACCGAGGTGTGCCGTCCTAGTAGTCAGCCGTGTCCATTTTTCACGGTCTTCAGCCACAATTTGAACACATTCCATCCAGCTGTCACTATTCCATTTCCTGCGAAACGAAACATCGCGCCTGAACTGTCTTTCGATGCCGAGTGACTTTAAATCCTCTTTAACCACATCCGTCCAGAACTTTCGCCTACGCCCAGGTGGCCGTTTCCAGACAGGATTTGGAAGCATTTTTAAAGCGTGTTGTACGAGACGATCCGGCGTTCTTCTTAGTATATGCCCGAGCAGTCGAAGTCGACTTTCCATTGCTGCCTGAGATGGCGTTAGGAGATGCTGGCACCTCCCTCGTGTCAAGCGTTGATGTACTGCGTCGATTTCCTTGTAAAGGTCTTCGTTATGGCATACACGCGGCCAGAAATATCCAAGCAAACGCCTAAAAGCTTCCTCTCCGTGCAATCCAACCTTTCCATCTGCGTCTTCGATGCTGCCCACGTCTCCGATCCGTACATCATGATAGGGCGAATAGCGGATAGGCAGACGCGCAACCTGACTTCCTTCGCGATGGTGGTAGACCACAAACACTTGGTTAGAGAATTGAATGCAGACGTAGCTTTCGCACATCGTTGTCGAATATCCGCTGCATAACTACCATCGTTCTTCAGCAAACAGCCCAAATAACAGAAATCGTCCACCAGTTCGATACATTGTCCGTCCACACAAACTCCAGTTGAAGGCCTCTGAGAGACCCACATCTGCTTGCATTTGTCGGGACGAAGACGAAGTCCATAGGCTGCGGCATACTTCGAAACGAGGTTCACAATCTTTGCAGTTTTGCGTTGTTTTCAGCGAATAACACAATGTCGTCGGCGTACTCCAGGTCGACAAGGAGCGTCCTGATGGTGTTAGGATCACATCCGCAGGAAACTGTTCTGCAACTCTACGCATGATGTCATCAACGGCGAAGTTGAAAAGAAAAGGTCCTGCAACGGCTCCTTGCCTTACTCCTGTTTTCACCTCGAAAGCTGACGTAAATCCGACAGGTGTACGAACTGCTGCTGTTGTTCCTTTGTTCATGTCCTCGATTAACCGAACATACTTTTCCGGGACTCCATCTGCTCGCAGAGCATTGAGCAATCGATCACGATGAGGAGAGTCGAACGCAGCTTCAAAGTCCAAAAAAGCAAGCTGTAATGGCTTCGAAAACCGCTGCCACGATTCAATTACTCTTCTCACGACGAACACTTGGTCGATGGTCGATCTTCCAGGTCGAAAACCGGCTTGCTCATCTCATGTCGTTCCTTCACGATGTTTGATAAGTCGCTCGAGAATGATACGTTCTAAAACCTTGTACATGACACGAAGTAGAGAGATTCCTCTGTAGTTCTTAGGATCCGTGACGGATAGCTTCTTGTGAAGAGGTACGATGATCGCATGTCTCCACGAATCGGGTATCCTTTCGCTCATCCATATGGCACGGATGGTGTTGGTCATTTCACGAATCCCAGACGGAGGAAGAGCTTTCAGCATTTCAGCAGTGATGTTGTCATCTCCACCTGCCTTTCCATTCTTCATTTTCCGGACACAATCCAAAACTTCAGACTCAGTCGGCGGTTCCTCACTGACATCGTAATGTGCTCTCTGAACATGCGGGAGCTCAGGTACTGATGGCGCTGGACGATTCAGTAGTGAACTGAAGTAATCCTTCCATATTGGCAGCGTCGCATCACCAACTGCAACTCCATTGGTAGTGTTCAAGACAGGAGAACATCTCTTCATCTTCCCGCTATACTGTCGCAGCAACGTGTAGGCTTTCCTCGGATTCTTCTCCTCCCAAGCCTTCTCGAACTCCTTAGCTCTACACGTCCACTCTCGTTCGCGGTCACTTTGAAGCTGCCGACGCAACTTCCTCCTCAGACGCTTCTCCTCCACGAAGTTTCCTGCAGTTCGGAGAGCACATACTCTGTTGTAGGTAGATGTTGTTTCTTCTGAGACGTAGGCGAACTTCTTCTTAGGCTGTACAACCGGGAGTGCCTCTTTCGAAGCGTCCTGGATGCACTTGACAAAAGAATCCGCGTCGCAAAGTTTCTTCTTAGTCCGTACTCCGATGTGAATAGAAACGCGTTGTCGGAAATTCCTTCTGCACTCTTCATCTCTGAGACTTGTCATGTCAATCCTCTGGAGAGGCTGAGCCCCTCGCTTCCTCTTATGAATCCTCGCAGTGAAGTTCAACAGAACAGGACGGTGATCCGAATCGAATGCGACATCCCACACAGCTCTAGATCTTCGAATGTCCGATACTGGAATATTCCTCGTTAGGACATAGTCAAGCTGTAGTTTCAAAGTTGTCATCTTCCGCTTCCGCTGCTCTTCTGGAGATAGCCGGGTTGGTCCCTGCCACGTAAGCTGATGGCGGCGATGATTCCTCTTGAATGTCGATGCAATAATCAGACCACTGCGTTCACAAAAGTCGACAAGGCGGTAGCCATTGTCCGATGTTTGCTCCACTGGGTAGAACCATTTACGGAGTACTTCGGATTCCTGATCAAGTCCCATCTTCGCATTTGCGTCAATCCCCACGACAACAGCATGTTGACAAGGTATCCTGGCCAGCAACGTATTGAGTTCCTCATAAAACGCATCCTTCGAATTGTCTTCGGCGGTTTCAGTGGGCGCATGAGCACTCACTATCCACAGATTGAATCCTCTGTGATCCCGCAGTCGTAACGAATGCATTCCGACACGACGTTGAGCCGAACTCCTTGACCATACCATGGAAATCCTTCCTTACAGCTATTGCACAGCCTCCCACTCTCCTATCGTCAGCGTTACCGCAGTAGATGGTGTACTCTCCGACGCTGATGACGGGTCTATCCTTGAGGCGGGTTTCCTGCAAAGCAGCAAACGGTGCATGGAAATAGCTCAGAAGTCTGGATAGCGCAGTTTTTTGGATATCACTCGACAGCGATCGACAGTTCAGGGTGGCGAAATTGTGGCTTGTGGCCAAAGACTCCATGACTCCCTAGGTACGGATCCTAAGGTGTTATGGACCAGAGGCCTTAGTGTGCCGGACGGCGACACCTTTATGCAATGTGCGGGATACTTTCGCGATATAGTTGTGCACGCTATATCGCTCGAACGTTCCCTGTGTACACTCAAACGTCTGCTGGGTTCAGTAGAAGCAGGGGCACCAACGAGCAGGTACCAACAGACTTGTATACACACCCCCATGGGGGTAGAATAAAAAAGTATTCAGGAGCTGAGGAGGTGATTGCAGATAATGCCACTATATAACAGAATTCATCCACAAGTTCAATACTTCACCAATCTACAAGAGCATCCGTTTAATCGGACATACATCTATTTGCATTTGGCGCTACAAAGGCGGTATCACTGGGCCCCAACGTACCTCGAAACGGTAACAATCCTTTGCAGATTTGCATTGTTCACAGTGTGTAGCAAAATGTCGTTGGCGCACATATTTCGGACACTACAGGATTCGATTAAAAAAGGTTCTGTCACTGCACCTTGCCTCACTTTTGTTTTCACCTCATTAGTACTTATTCTACTTGCTCTACTTGTATTAAAGAGCCGTAGACCCTCCATATCACATTTATGCATCTAGAATTCAATATAAAAATGACTGCCGTACATCCATGGTATCCAAGTCTTAGCTATAGTTTGCTCTCAAACGATTTGCACTGAGCTCAATTAATTATGGCTTCATGGACCATGGCTACGTGGTGAGGTTTGTGAAACCTATTCAAGGACTATGCATTCAGTGTCGACCACAAACTTGAGATGTCAAGCTGGCAAAAGTGTTAAACGTAGTGTTGACGATAAGAAAACCGTATTCTGGTTCTTGATGTGTTTGAGCAGGTGAATCCAGTAAAAAGGGGTTAATAGGGTAAAGTCGCCACAGAAAACTTAAATGCCGGAGAAAAACTGTTCAAAGGCAGTGTCCATGATGAATCTCGTTCTCGAGGTTTTTGTGAGAAACACTAAGCTGGCAGATACTGGATAGGATAGAGTCAAAGAAATCAGCAAAAAAGAAAACGTCGACAAAAACAGCTTCGAAAGTTATCCCAGTGAGCCTCCTTATCCAGGGCCACCCCGCATTCGGACGAGCTTGTGTAGCCGCGCACGTCTTTGATGGCGAATTGCCAAGCAACTCTGCCGCGCCCAGCCTAACGGATTCGCGCACATTTCGCGATTAACGCGCGCCAGCGGCAATCAGCAGGGTCCATAAGTTCGTCGACGTCCTGAACGTTAGAAACTGTTATTTTAGGTTATTCTGAACGTTATTCATAGCTGTTTCTTCACTATTAGTTACCTAACTGCTAAACAACCCCATTTTTGATAGATTGTGATATTCATCATGAACACTGCCTTTAAAGAAACCTCTGGAATATAAAATTATGCCTGTTTGGTGGTTTTGTTCTTAGGTAAGTGACTTTGTTTTTGTTTCTTGTACTGAATACTCTTTGAAAATTAGATGAACCAATGCCAATTGTCGCGAAAGCGATGCTTCCTCCATGTGATATTGCCTGGGCGCTTACGCGCCTGCGGAAGTGATCTGACGATCGGTCTGATGAGGCCGGCCGCTGGTCGGCGTGGTTTTTGGGGGCAGTCGATGTTCGTCAACGACCGCGGCCCCGACCGGCTGCCTGCACTTTCCTCCCAGGACCTACCGCAGGGCTCTCTGCCCTTAGAACCACATTTGTAGGATAGATACCGGTACGACGACTAATCCAGCTCCACCACAACGCCGTCGGGCTTGACGCCTGAGGCGATTATCTCATTAATATCCCAAAACAGTATCCTCACCATTACTCTACTACTATAGTCTGTTATTTAATTGGGTGAAGTAAAGGTTAGTCCACACAATTGGTTTGTCGTACTTACTGGTGAATACAGGTGTTATCTCCGGTATTAGTAAAAGCTGTCTCTGTAGAATGTCGTCTGAGGATTAAATTTCTTGATAACTTCATCTTGACCATGGGCCGTGCGAGTAGTATAGGTAAAACCCCCTCGTTTAGTGCTATGCGGCGGCAGGGAACCCACTGTTCGCAACACAAATGATGGGATGTGAGAATCTTTCGCGATAATGAGTATTCAAAATTCCGGCAACTTTTCCCCTAGTGAAATGAACGCAGGACAACAGTTGTATGACGTGGGCGGAGTGACCCAATGATTCGGCTGGCCCCCTAGATTTTTACCCAATTCGTGGCAGTTTTTGGTCGTACTTACTCTTTTTGGAATGATCAAAGGCTTGCCTTTTTGCCAGAAAAACCGGTAACTTCTCATCGTGAACTCTGCCTTTAGTAGTCGAAAAATGAAAGGGTCGGGCATAAGGTGGATCGAAAACACTATGGGTATTTTCTGATATCTGAGATGCTCGAGCTGTTGACGAAAGCTACACAACCAGTCAATCACAAAAACGTTTGCCTGCCACTCCTTTCGATCACAGCTGCATAAAATCATGAAGCTGCCTTTTATATAGATGAACAGTGTCTGGCCACCCAATGGCTCTCACAGAAATGCATTCTCGAAGGTCACATTAGAAACTAGTTGCACCACAAATAAGCATATACAAATCCTATATAGACAATAACTCACCAGTTCCAGAGACCTCTGTTCGGTTAGGTATACATTGCTGTCGGACCACACGTTTTCTCCCTCACCTTTGCGAGTTGAAGGGTCACTATAGTTCAAGGTGCACTGTTTGGCATACTCATACGCTTGATTTTCCAGTTTGCAATCCCATCTCTGCAGAGTTGAAAATCAGGGAAACTGAGATTTCTCAAGAAAGGTGTTCAATTCTCACCAGCATGTTCATGTTGGCGGCGGTCGGGGCTTTTCCATACGCACCATTCAGAAGAAGTCCTTGGGCGAGTTGCGACCTGAGTAGTTTCCAGTCAATAACGCTTTAACAAAACTGAGAAGTTCAACCTTCCAAAAATATGGGCAGTAGAGGAATAGCACCATGAACTCTGCCTTAGGTAAACTAACAGTATTCTAATTTGCCTGGTTTTGAGTAGGCAAGTCCATCAAGAAGGGGATAATAGGAATAAGTCCCCACAAAACCCTCGAATCTCGGAGGAAAAACTGTTCGAAAAACCTCCGGAATATTCAATCACGCCAGTTTGGTGCGTTTGGTGCACTACGAATTTTCGACAATCCAAATGTCGCAAGTGGTTTAGCGCTTAAAAATCTTAGGTAAACTCTGACACCGCCGTAGTGAACTATGCGATCGAGCCTCACTGGCTGCGCGCGGTCGCGCCGCGGGCTCACTTCGGCGAAATATTCTGTGATAGGATTATTATCCTATTCTGCGACTATTCCAAGTAAGCTTCGACTTTTGAATAATTATCCTATCGCCGGCTACCGAGCCTCACCGGTTGCGCGCGGCGCGGCCGCACGCAGCCGGTGAGGCTCGATAGCGTACCCCACTAAGTCGGCGTGAAACTTCAAAATTCGGCAACTGTTCATTGGGGGCAGCGTACACGCTCGTAAACGTATCTGAGATGACGACGGAAATAGAATGGTATGGCTAAGAACACAACGCCTATGCATTTTGAAGCGTCAAAAACGACCCACAATGCCGTTACAGGAGTAGCAAGTTTGACCCCGCCCGTATTTTCACGCCCCCCCCGCTTATTTGCCCTTTTTCTGCAACGCAAGGTTGCACCGTCATCTTCACCGTCGGTACTGTTGGAGGATTGCTTAACAAGTGAACCAGACACGTCACTGACGACGAAGATGGCTCAGCAACCCTGCGTTGGATTAAAAGGGCAAATACAGGGGGCGTGAAAATACGGTCGGGAACAAACTTGCTACTCCTGTAACGGCATTGTGGGTCGTTTTTGACGCTCTAAAATGCGTAGGCATTATGTTATAAGCCATACGGTTCGATTCACGTTGTTATCCCAACCACGCTTACGAGCGTGTATGCTGCGTTTAAGTGACTTCGCTTTCCGTTTTTTTTGTGCCGGGAACTCTCGTTAAAAAAGGTGATTCAATGCACATACTCAAATGTTAGACGCATTCAGCATGAAGAACATTCAAAATTCGGCAACTGTTCATT
The DNA here is from genome assembly GCA_029168955.1 of Aplectana chamaeleonis. Taxonomy (NCBI): domain Eukaryota; kingdom Metazoa; phylum Nematoda; class Chromadorea; order Rhabditida; family Cosmocercidae; genus Aplectana; species Aplectana chamaeleonis. Next base: position 123,239 of record JAPDOI010000414.1, read on the forward strand.
GGGGGAAAGGATTAGTGGACGACTGTCATATGACATGGGCGGGTGATCCAATAGATCGGCTGATCCATGGGATTCTCACCGACTTCCTCACGCTTGTCAGCCCCCCCCCCCCCTCTCCCCTCCTCCCTGAAATCTGCCTTGCGAGGGTCCGACTCCACATATTCAGGACTGATTGACTTGTTTTGTTAGTGCTCAAACAAATGAGTTGGTATGTCTACACAAGGTGCTGAGTTGATCGCAAAACGCTTGGCTCCGGGCGAGATTAAACCAGCATATTCCCTTTCCGGGGGAGCGCCTTATCGCACTGCACCACCGAAGCCCCAGCGCCGCTCTCACTCAACTGCTAGGTAAATCTTCACCGAAGCAATCACTGCACTGCGACTTTGAACTGCAGTTACGGCAAAGAAATATCCAAACATCGTGTAAATGAGTTGGTGCTGAGGATTTTCTCCGAGTTCTTTATAGGCAGTTGTCGCGATCAAATATGCTTGTCGTCTTTTTCTCTCTAAACCCTTTTCTGGGTCTCGAGTAGTAGGACCTATAAGAAAAAATTGCGAAAAAACCACTGTTTTGGGCCAAATTTGAAACCTGAACTTTCTTGTCTTTTGATGGTGGACGAGCCCACTCCACATCATCGTCATCGGTGACCTCTTATATCAAGAACATCAACTGGCTTGAAATTGAATTTCAATCAATGAAACTTCGGATTTATGTAGAGTTCGCACAATAATTTTAGTCTGATGAATGGACGGGGCTGCGGCGGTAGATCACCCGCGCGAATCGAAACCGCATTCTCCAGTGAGGCCGCCAACCCCACACAGCCAGCCGCCTGGCCCATGCGTCAGACTAGATTGGGAACCGAAACCATACACATCTAGTCAAAAACATTTACTAAAGTGCTTGCTTTCATTGTTCAACTGTTTTATTGGGTAAATTTGCATTTATTTCTTCCTCTGAATGTCGATGATTTTTGACTGCTCGGCATGAGACTGCGATCTTTTTCGTCATCGCTGTGCACGTGTGCACGAAACAGCTTCTTTGATCCCTAGAAACTCTAATTCTGGCCCGTTTTTCACCGCTCTACCTTCATAGTTTTTCAGCTGTTTTTGATCTAAGCTGATTTTTGTAGGTTTTTCTATAACGTTTTTCATCGTGACCATAGCCTTTAAAGGCAGTGTCCACGATAAAAACCATGTCTGATTTTTTAGTGGAGATCGGCAGCTGCGAGGACTAGCGCAACCCTACCGTTGAAAAAACTAAGAAAAATGAGCTCGGTACGGTCCCCTACGGCCCCAAAGTTGGACACCCGTCAGCTCGTCACACCCCAGATGAACTTTCCACGCCCACCGACGTGAAAAAATGAACGCTCGAGATTGTGATATGAGCGATGGTTTCCGATCAATAGCCCCGTTCTTCCCTTTATTCCCAACTTCTCTCTTTGCTCAGGTCAACTCGCATACATCGGCTGCAAAAGACGGAAGTTACAAGCATCGGACAACTCGTCCACCATGCTTCCCTAGCTTACTTTCTGAGGGACCATAACTCCGTTCCTGGAAGGTCTTGTACGATTCCAAAAACATCATTGGAATCAGCATAGGACCGTCTTCAAGATAGGTGGTAAAGCAGAAAAACTATTCTTATCGTGAACACTGCCTTTAAAGGCAGCATACACGCTTGCAAAAGTTGTTGAGATAGCTACATTAGTGGAGTCGTACGGGCACTACAAGAGCCATCGCGAAGTTTCAAGCGTTAAAAACGAGTTGAAATGACCGCATTGAGCCACCAACTCATCCTTTCTCCTCCCACCGATACGGGCTCCACCCCTCAATACAAATATTCAATGCTCGATTACGGTCACTTTGCCTCAGTTTTTACGCTTCTAACGGCGTAAGCGTTCCAGAAAGGGCTGTACGAATACATTAGCGTCGTTATCCCAACAAATTTGTAGCTAGCTCCGCTATTTCAACCAATGTCGTACAACTCGTCCACTTCCGGACCCATATAGAACGAACCGATATATCTTCATTTCAGTCAAATTTTTTTCGGTTTTTTTCGTTATTTCTGAATATTAACGACTTCAGGCCTTCGATTCATTCCATTGAATTGATATTATTTTTGAGCGTGTATGTTGCCTTTAAAGGCACAGTCATACCTCAGAATCGTTTTTATCTTTTTCTGCTTATCTTGTAAACGGTCCCACGCTGATCCCAATGATGTCTCTGGCATCGTTCGAGACCTTCTGGGAACGGAGTTATGACCGCTCAAAAATTTACATACTGAAGCTTGGTGGACGAGTTTTCCGAGGCTTGTAACTTCCGTCGTTTGCAACCGATATATGAGAGCCGACTTGAACAAAGAGAGAGGTTGAGAATGGAGGGAAGAACGGTTCTATTGATCGAAAACCACCGCTTATCGCGCCACTGTTGAGCTCGAAAGATCGTAAAAGGGGCGTGCCAAAGTGGCTTCCTGGTGTGGGCGCCCCAGGGTGGCTTCCTCCTATATCTCGCTTATTCGGATGAATTGAGAGCTCGCACTTGGCAGGTGTTATACGGGGTGGGTCTACTACAAAATTATGTGAAGATCTTAGATATCGTCCCTGAGCTTGGACTGTGCCTTTAAAGGAAGTCGTGAAGAGAGTCGACCGCACCGTAGGCTGATTTTAGCTAGATGTGTACTGTGCGCGAGAAAACGGCTGCGTTCCTATATACATAACTAATTTTATCTAATAATCTTCTGTTTTGAAATTATAAAGGTTGCCTACTTCTCAACAACCAGAAAATAATTTTTCTGTATACCTTGCATTATTTATTTCCTTTTCATTGATTGCAGCTTTGTGGAATTGCGGTATCAGCATAGTTCTTCCACTCTTGCCTTCTAGGGTATACGGCGCCTTATTCCTGCTTTGCCCCGGACACTACCTCTTCCTTCATGTGATGAACGGACGTTCTTGGGTTCTGACTTCCCTCATGTCTTCTTCCTGAGACGATTCGTAGCCCTGAGCCGCGCCTTACAAGAATCGGAGCCGACTGACTCGTTCGACTCGTTGTTCCGATCCGCGGGTTGCTATCTGGGCTCCACCAGTTCGCCCAGTCAGCGACTGCAAATGCACGGATATCGCGAGTGAACAACTCTGAAGAAATTCCCCGCGATTGTTCACGGATAGAATTCCCTCGGTTTCTGGTAGGGGCCGAGAAGATACTGGCTACCACGGAACGATTGCGAGATTCTGCCAGTCTTGAACCGAGAGCGTGCTTCGTTCATTCATCGATGCTCCAACGGTGCTCCATCGCGGAACCTCGAGGAATCGAGCCTGGAGCTATCAAGGAACGATCGCGAGATTCTACCATACTCAACCTGAGAGCAAATCGCGTCTATACACTGATCTATTCGGGGTGTTACATCTCGGAAACGCGATGAACCGAGCCCGGAACTCTCGAGGGACGGTCACGAGATTCAGCCAGTCTCCATCCCTGATTGTACCAAATCCATGCCCCCTCGGTGTTTCACTCGTACGGGTGTTGCCTATCAGGTCAACACGAACCTATAAGGTATTGCCGTTGCCGTATTTCGCGCAACTTTACCAATTTGTTTAGCATGAAAGCGGGGGACGGTGGGGGGGGGGGAGGGGGAAACGATCATGGTACCATCGCGGATCGCGAGTGCACCTCGGTACTAGCGCGGTAAACTTGATAACGATGGCGGTGCATCACGGTACGAGAACGAGGATGTTAACGGATGAGTCGATTAAGTAACTACCGCGTGACGGACGCGGATCACGGGACTAGGGGGAGACGAACACGCTACTATCGCGGATCGCGCGAGCATCACGGCACTAGCGCGAAAGATTTTCTCAGAGGAGCCGAACTGTCAGGCGGCTCCCAATGCCTCTTCGGCGGGGCTCGGGACTGAAAACTTTCCGAGCCTGTAGTAGGCAACAGATTCGAGAATTCAGCGCGATCTTCCTATTTTTCCTTTCGACACATTTCAACTTTGCTTGAATCAGAAGATAGCGGATTTCGGCTGCTTTTCCTTATCAGGCGCAGCACAAAACCTTTCCTATTGGGGTCCCTCTAATAGGAGCTCCGCGTTGACGGATCATTTTATTCATTTGTTTAAAGGCAGTGGTCGCGATGAAATATACTTGTCTACTTTTCTCCTCTAAACCCTTTTCTAGATCTATAGTGGGAAATACAGGAAAAATAATTGCGAAAACAAACCCTATTTTGAGTCTCCGCCAACGCGTAGCTAGATGCCTCACACGGAAACCAGAGACGCCCAGGGTCTGGGAGGCAGCTAGTCTGATTTTGACACGAGAATTTACGTAAGTTACGGAAAGTTTAGCCTCAGTTGGGGAAACTTTAGCTACAGCGCCAGCATATTCTACGTAAATTCTCGCTACAGCACCCGCATATTCTACGCTTATTGTCGTTGCCGCACTCGGTCGATCGATCCACCCAGATAGACCTCTTGATCCTTACAAGGAAGGCGATACCCGCTGGGGTCGAGCGCATCGCCGTTTCTTCCCCACGGCCTGCAGCATCCCAACGGTCAAAATTATCCTCACCATGGTCTCCCAGAGAGCGACACCGAGTCACCCTCCACGGCCACCCACAGAGTGTCGAGTAATCACTCAGTGAGAAGACTGGACCAACACTGTTCGAACGACATCCCTGCGTTACGCGTACCCAACGCGGGTTGAGATTGCATTCCAACACAGGCTGTCGCTAAATCCGTAGATTCTCGCTATAAAATTATAGCGAGAATATACGGGTTTAGCGTCAGAGAGATCAATGTTTCGAATTTAGCCTTCGTTTTTGCGTAGAATTTGCACCCTTGTAGCCTTGACACTAAAATTTGCGGGTTTTAGCTATCGTAGCCAAAACCCGTAGTTTACCGCTACATGCAATGGGGCGGCGTTTCAGGCCCCGCCCTCGGAGGCATCTAGCTACGCATTGGCAGAGGTGAAACTATTGACATCATCTTTCTTGTCTTGTGATAGTGGACGAGCCCCTTCCACATCATCGGCATCGATGATCTCTAGTATCAAGAACATCAGCCTGCTTGAGGCAGCGTCCACACGTCGCGAGAGCGGGCGCTCCAGCTGTTGTGCGCCTCTCGACGCTCCTCAACGCTGCCCGCAAATTAACACAGGCAAACACCCCCCACCTCGTGTTGATTCGATTGAAAACGTTTGATCGGGTGATCAATCGCTCGAGTCGACGTAACGGCTGATAATTTTCCACAGTTTTCGACTTCCGTGGTGGGATTATAAAAACAAGGGCTGTAGTTTCGCTACGAGTTTAGTGCCACCTGCTTTAGTGATGGAGCAGTAAGCTTGAAACTTGCTGCTTGCTTCGTGGTGCTGGCGTAAGCTTGCGAGAGCGAGCGGGCGAGGGCGCGCGAGAAGGAGAGATTGTGAGCGGCTAGCGAATCGTGTGCCCACGATGACCATCGATTTTGCGTAATCGCACGCTCTCGCCAAGTATGGACGGAGCCTGAAGTCGACATTTAATCAATGACCAATTTCCTCAGGACTGGCCTGGCCGAATATTTCTATCCTCATCTGGTCAAAGCATTGACTGAAAAATGCTCGCGTTCATTATTCAACGGTTATTACTGGTTGAATTTGCATCTATTTCTGCCTCTGAATGTCGATGACTTTTGACTACACAGCATAAGACACCGATATTTTGGATGGGACTGTGCACTTCTGCATGGATAGGCAACTTAGGAACCCTATTACTCTAACTGTAGCCCGTTTCTTGCCCTGTAAGCTCCGTGTTTTTTCAGCCGTTTGCGAGCCAAGACAATTTTTATGGTTTTCTCAACAACTTTTTTCAGCGCTCCCACTGCCTTTAACTGCGCTTTGTCTCTGACATGGTCTGGAAACGTGGGACTTCTAGTTTTACTGTTAAAGGCAGTGTCCACGATAAAAATCGTTTTCGAGTTTCCACCGGAAAACGAAGGTTTAGAGTCTGACTGTTTAATCAGTTAGAAAGAATCATGAAAAAACGCTGCGAAACATTCAAAATCAGCTCCTCTTTTTGGAAGCCACAATTCAACGGTGGATCAGTTGCGCGGGCATGGGCCTGATGTAAACAGCGTGCGCAAATGCTCCCCAATGCTAAAACTCAGCAGCGCTCGCGCTCCGATTCCAAGGTAGAAGCGGACCAAACTGTTCCTCGGGGAGCTCGCCCGCGAGCGGAAGGGCTAGCGCGAGCGGACTTCGGAGCCGTGTGGGGCTCTTTCGGGCTCGCATTCGCGATTTGTTGACCCCAGTGCTCCAATGAGACCCTGAACTTTCGATTTCCGGCTAAAAACCGAGGACGAAAGTCATCGTGGACATTACCTTTAAAGGCAGCATACACGCTCGTAAACGTGATTAAGATAACCTAGGAATTAGAATGGTATGGCTCGAATTACAATGCCTACGCTTTTTGAAGCGTCAAAAACGACCCACAGTGCCGTTACAGGAGTAGCAAGTTTGACCCCGCCCGTATTTTCACGCCCCCCCCCCCGCTTATTTGCCCTTTTTCTGCAACGCAAGGTTGCACCGTCATCTTCACCGTCGGTACTGTTGGAGGATTGCTTAATAAGTGAACCAGACACGTCACTGACGACGAAGATGGCCCAGCAACCCTGCGTTGGATTAAAAGGGCAAATACAGGGGGCGTGAAAATACGGTCGGGAACAAACTTGCTACTCCTGTAACGGCATTGTGGGTCGTTTTTGACGCTTTAAAATGCGTAGACATTATGTTGTAAGCCATACGGTTCGATTCACATTGTTATCCCAACCACGCTTACAAGCGTGTACGCTGCCTTTAAGAGACACGATTCCACTGACCTTTGACATGGTAAACGAATTCTTGGCGATTGGTAGTAACTCAATTTATGTACCTCTGGATGTTGTGTGAGTAAAGAACACTGTCTTTTGCTGCAGTTGGCATTCTGCAAACGGCAGGATTTGAAGGGCTCGTGGCAGCAGTTGGAGTGCTCGTGTCAGCAGTTGGAGTGCTCGTGGCAGCAGTCGGAGTGCTTGTGGCAGCGGTTGAAGGATTTGAACTTGGTGGTACTGAAATGCAATACATACTTTCTGCCTGGTCGGCAACCTCGAACAGTTTTGCGAATCTCGAAGCAAGCAAGATAAAACGCAACCCAAAAAAACTTCCTTTTCCGTTTAAAGGCAGTGTTCACGATAAAAATCGTTTTTCTTTTTTTTTTCGCCTATCTTGAAAACGGCCCCATACTGATTCCAATGATGTCTCTGAAATCGTACAAGACCTTCTGGGAACGGAGTTATGGTCCCTCGAAATATGAGCTGAGGAACCATGGTGGACGAGTTGTCCGAGGCTTCCGTCTTTTGCAGCCGATGTATGCGAGCTGACCTGAGTAAAGAGAGAAGTTGAGAATGAAGGGAAGAACGGGGCTAATGATTGAAAATCATCGCTCATCTCACGATCTCGAGCATTCGTTTGTTCACGTCGGTGGGCGTGTGATGCGCTTTTGGGGTTTTCAATGCGCTCGAAGTTGCAACTTCGGGCTCTTTTGGGGCTCTTCCTGGCTCGTTTTCATGCGTTCTTTCGACGTCAACGTTACAGTGTGCCCTTCCACTACCTATTCCGGGTGAAACTGAAACACATTTCTTATCGTGAACACTGCCTTTGAAGGAACTTGCCCTATCTTCGAGTGGAGCCTTGCTCGAGGTTTTTTTTTTAATTAAGTAAAGGAGTGTTCGTGGCTCAATCAAAGGGTATAGCAATTCTTCATAAGGACAACAAAAAGTTCTTTCACAGACACTAAAGTTTAAGTGCTAAAAGATCTGAACTACTGCATAACTTTGATCATTGCAAGTTTGTTACATCATGAGACAACTCTGAGTCTAAGCCAACAAGGAAGGTCTTTAGGTGGTAAATGCATCTGCGCAAACGACTAGAATTGTTAGTATCTCTTGTGCCTCAATAGTGAAACTGCGCAGTATCCTGCCCCAAGCGCAGGTTCCAAGAAGTTATAAGCGTTTTTCAAGATTCACAAAAAGACAAGGGCATCAGGCATCTTTTTGGTTGTTAATAAAAATTTTCTCGCATTTGTTCAAAATTTGTAAAAAGGGTTTTATTAAGGGGCTGAAAACGAATTTGGGGACCAGTCTCCAAATATCTTCGCTAAACTGTAGGTTACGGTAGGTACAATGTCATTTAGTTAGCAAAACCTACCTCAGCATTTCGAAAATTAACTAGTGGACATTAAATTCGTAACCAGTACCCCCGAATAAACCCGCATAGAAATTTTGAGTCTCAGGAACTTTGCCCGAACTACCGTATACCCGCCGTAATCTACCGCGAGCTGTCGAAAATCGGAAAACGAGCTCGAGATTGGTGTTCAACACTCCAAATAACCTCTAGAGAAACATTTTGAATTATTTCTATCGAAGGGTCCCGGAAATCGTCAAAAGTCGCGTTTTGCCCTCAAATTTTCCCCCCGTTGGAGGCTTTGAACAAATTTGTTGGGAACTTTGGAAGATCGACAGGTAAACCCCAGATTCGTGGTCAGATAACCCACCTGGGAAGAAATTAGGTCAAATCTGGAAATTTTCTCTTAGAGGACTCTAATTGGTATAAATAAGAGCTTAACTGAAAATCCGTACAAGTCCAAAACGCTATCAGTGTGTGCAAAGTTTCGAAAATATACCTTCACCTAAACTTTGCTCAGGGAGATTGTTTTGGCCTATGGAAACAATTATGAGGTCCGTTTCCTAAATTTCCAAATACTGGTACGCGTTTTGAAGGGTACAAAAAGCGAAAAAAGACCGTTTTAGGCGTGTAACTACTCTGAACGTGCAGTTAGGGGGTGGGATAGTGAGCAGTTTAACTATGGAGGTCTAATAAATACTTACAATGCAAGTCGTTTTTGCAAATGCGTTCACCGCCATAAATACTTCCCTTTTTAGGTTTTTTTGTATGGAGGGAGTATGTTTTGACAGATTCACAGGTGACAGAAACCATACAAGACTTATTCCGAGAAACCACTGACAAAGGAAGTGTTCAAAGCGGTCAGGGCATCTAGCGAAATGAATTCTGTCATAAATATCTCTTGGGCATTCATCGTAAAACTGCTTAGTGTGCCGCCCCGTGCTGCTGGCTACAAGAAGTTATAGGCTAAATGAATAAATAAATGTTTAATTGAGTTTTACGCACTGGACAAAGTTTGGGTGAAATTACATTTCTCGAACCTTGAATATAATGACAGCATTTTTGACTTGTACGGATTGTTTGTTGAATGTTTACTTTACGAGTTTGGGGGTTCTGAGAGCGTTCAAGAAAAATGTTCCAGATTTGACATAAAGCTCTTCCAGAGAGGTTAGTTGGTGTGCTGATCACGAATCTGAGGCTTAATTGTCGATTTTTTCCAAAGCCTTTGACTTACTTTGTTTAATGTTCTCTTTCGGGAGAAAATTTGGGGGCAATACGCTACTTTTGACGATTTTGGGGATGTTGCGATAGATATGGCTCAAAATGTTTCTCTATGGGTTGCTCGGAGTGCTTAAAGGCAGTGTTCACGATGAAAAAAGTTTTCGAAATTACACTAGGATTGGGTAGTGGAGGGACACTCTGTAACGTTAACGTCGAAAGAACGCATGAAAACGAGCCAGGAAGAGCCCCAAAAGAGCCCGAAGTTGCAAATTCGAGCGCATTGAAAACCCCAAAAGCGCATCACACGCCCACCGACGTGAACAAATGAATGCTCGAGATCGTGAGATGAGCGATGATTTTCAATCATTAGCTCCGTTCTTCCCTTCATTCTCAGCTTCTCTCTTTACTCAGGTCAGCTCGCATAGATCGGCTGCAAAAGACGGAAGTTACAAGCCTCGGACAACTCGTCCACCATGTTTCCATAGCTCAATCTTTGAGGGACCATACCTGCGTTCACAGAAGGTCTTGTATGATTTCAGAGACACCATTGGGATCAGCATGGGGCCGTTTACATGACAGGCGGAAAAAGACAAAATCGATTTTCATCGTGAACACTGCCTTTAAAGGCACAGTAAAACCTCACAGGTAATTTTTGATATTTTGGTCCGGTCGCCGTCTATAGTAACCCTGCCTAGCGCGAAATCTCAATTCGCTCAAATAAGCGAGAAAAAGCTAGGAAAATGTCGACCACGCCCCCTTGAAAGAAAAAATGGGCAACGCCCACTGGCAGGTTTCCGACCTCAATAGGCCCTAGTTTACACCAGCGGAATGAAAACGTCTCGCGATGACATTGCCGCCGCTTGCCGCGTGAATTAGGGACTAGTCTGCAATGTTGCGTCTTTGGCGTCTTTGACGCAATACTGCAGACAAAAAATTTCCAAGCGTTTTAATGGTATTTTATCGGTTTTTTCGCTTTTGACACTTTTTACTTGCAGAATGTCACCAATAATCAATTTCTCTCGTCATTACAGTGCTCGCTATGTCGTTTTTGTGATGTTTTAACTATTTTAAACCTGAAAAATAATCAGCTGATGGAAATTGGCAAATTTCCAACAGGGCAGGCCCCGCAAGGATACAGTATACGGTGCCGCGGCGTGTATAACTGCTCTGTGCGGCCTTCCGGCGCGTTTTTCTGCGACTACTGTTCCTTTTGGCATGCCTGAGCACAGTTCGGGCGCATAGTTGTCTTGCTATTTCCGCAGCCTCCCGCCGGTGTATAACTAGGGCCATAGGGAAGAGACGCGCGAACGATTTTATTCAAAATTGATGTTGTTCCTTTTATTTTCGGTCTGGCTTTATATTATGAGCTGCTTCAGAATGATGGCTGCAAATAACGAAAACATGCAGGCTTGAGACAACTCGTCCACGAACTTCTACCAGTTCAAATTCAAAATTTTTGAGGAGCGGTCACTCAGTTCGCAAGGAGTTCTGAGCGATTCTGGAGATACCATTGTGATCAGCGTGAGATTTTCTCCAAGATAGGCAGAAAACCGAATAATCGATTCTGAGCCTGGACTGCGGCTTTAACACGAAACGGAGTCCTATTGATCGAACTTGGTCAGCCTACGGTAGACTACGGTGGGGACAATGTAGTTTTTCAAAGTCTCAGATTTAACCCAAATTTCTAAGCGGGGTTTATTCGGGGTGCTGAATACGAGTTTAACGCTCATTTATCGATTTCCGAAGTACTAAGTCAGGTTTACCCCCTCCCTTCCGTAAAATACAGTGAAACTCCAAATTTCGAGAAACGGACCCCAGATTCGTCTTCAGCACCCTAGTGAACCTCAACATTCGAGTTTTGAGACGAAAACGATTTTTTAAACCCCGAAAAAATGTCTGATACAACACTCAGAAGTCGTTTACTACCTCCACGGCGCGGCGCGCCGCGCCACTCGAAAAATCGCTCCACTAGGATCTATAGTCGATCTGCGCCGAATTGACGCTGCGACGCGCATTATTTGCGTACCTGATCATGTATGCGTTGCGTATGTTTGCGTATCCTTACATTAATTTTGTTAGGAAAACAAGCTTCTCAATTTCCATCTTCTCTTCAATCTCTACTTCTTTACTTTCGATGCCAAATTGTTTAGAACTTTACATTTCATGTAAAGATTAGCTCCTGTTCCTGTCAAAACATTGAGATTAGGACACTGAGAAAAAACGAAATTGAGATTTTTTTTTGTGTGCGGCAATTGACTCTCACCCCGCGAAAGCGCCATGGCTGCACCTTTGTCGCAGAATGAGGCTTACCACAGCCTGGATTAGCTCTGACGTAACACAAGGCCAATTATGATGAGTGATTTCTTCTGCAAAAAAAAACACCTATAATCTTTTTTTTCATAACACCGCGCTCGGAAGCAGATAGTCTTCAAATATATTTTCTCTAGAGAAAATGATTTCGAAACAAAAAAAATAGCACTTTTCACAACATAGCCTACTTTAAACAACGCCCATGACCTCGGAAAACTTTTAGCCATGAATCAGAGGAAGAATTGAGAAGGTATGTGAAATAACAACAAAAAAAGCATAAGCCGTTAATGCGGACCGCACGAGGCCTCCGCGCCGCATGCTCTCTCCGGGCTTCGCGGCAGCGCCCAGGCGGCCGCCGCGTGTGGAGCCGTTGGGAGATTTTGAGCAGAAAACTCTAAGGGGTCGTTTATACTTCCGCAGCGAGGGTGCGCGGCACAGTGCAATCCTATGGTATTGATCACACGGCGCCGCACGAGCGATATTATAGGAATGCACTTCGCCGCGACGCTTGGCGGCGGAAGTATAAACGACCCCTAAACGCCTCGCGCCGTCGCGAGGCGGTCCGCTTGATCGATATGGCTGTATTGCATCTCGCCGCGGAGCGGCGAAGTGCATTTCCGTAATATTGATCACGCGGCGCGGCACAATCAATATTGTAGGATTGCACTTCGCCGCGCTGCTCGACGGCGGAAGTATAAACGATCCCTTAGCCGTCGTTTATGCTTCCTCCGCCAAGCGGCGCGGCATAGTGCAATCCCATAGTATCGATTGTGCCGCGCCGCATGATCAATATTAGAGGAATGCACTGTGCCGCGCCGCTTGGTGGCAGGAGTATAAACGACCCCTAAGGGGCCGATTAGAGTCCCACCGCTGAAATGCGCGGCAGTATGCAATGGAGGGCAATCGATCTTGCGGCGCCGTATGATCAATATTCCTCCACTGCACGCTGCCGCGCCTTTTCAGCGGCGGGACTCCATTCGGGCACTTAGGCCGAGATCATACTTCCCGCGTCCAACGAGAGCTTCAGTGCATATCGGAAATATCGTTTTTCGGTCAATATTGATGGTGAGCATTGCGTCGCGCTGCTCGTCGCTGGAAGCATGATCCCGACCTTACCTCTTCACGAAACTTGAAAAACGCTTATGACTTTTCGGAATCACCTGTACGGGGCGGGATACTACGCAGTATTTACTATGGAGGCCCAAGAGATGGTAATTATACAATTCGTTTCGCAGATACGTTGGGCGCTCTAGACACTTCTCTAGTTACTTGGTTTTCCTCGCTCTATTATGAATGGTTCTCCTTGAAAGCACCGACATAGAAAGGGTTTGAGTTAAAGGCAGCATACACGCTCGCAAAGGTGGTTGTGATAGCTACGTAAGTCCCCCTTTCCTCCCTCCCCCACCCCGTTCAGCCCCCACTAAAACGCTTACGCCGTCTAGTAAAAGCCGTGTGAGAGTGTATTAGCGTGGTTATCTCAACAAATTTGTCGCTAGCTTTTCTATTTCAACCAATGTGGTGTAACTCGTCCATTTTGAAACCAATACAGAAAGAACCGGTATTTCTTCATTTCAAGAGATTTTTTGAGCCTTCGAATCATGTAATGAATTTTTTTAACGAGTGACTTAACTTGACTTAATCGGTTGGCTTTCGCCTGACGCGGTCATTCCGCATCTTCACCGAGGTGTGCCGTCCTAGTAGTCAGCCGTGTCCATTTTTCACGGTCTTCAGCCACAATTTGAACACATTCCATCCAGCTGTCACTATTCCATTTCCTGCGAAACGAAACATCGCGCCTGAACTGTCTTTCGATGCCGAGTGACTTTAAATCCTCTTTAACCACATCGGTCCAGAACTTTCGCCTACGCCCAGGTGGCCGTTTCCAGACAGGATTTCGAAGCATTTTTAAAGCGTGTTGTATGAGACGATCCGGCGTTCTTCTTAGTATATGCCCGAGCAGTCGAAGTCGACTTTCCATTGCTGCTTGAGATGGCGTTAGGAGATGCTGGCACCTCCCTCGTGTCAAGCGTTGATGTACTGCGTCGATTTCCTTGTAAAGGTCTTCGTTATGGCATACACGCGGCCAGAAATATCCAAGCAAACGCCTAAAAAGCTTCCTCTCCGTGCAATCCAACCTTTCCATCTGCGTTTTCGGTGCTGCCCACGTCTCCGATCCGTACATCATGATAGGGCGAATAGCGGATAGGTAGACGCGCAACTTGACTTCCTTCGCGACGGTGGTAGACCACAAACACTTGGTTAGAGAATTGAATGCAGACGTAGCTTTCGCACATCGTTGTCGAATATCCGCTGCATAACTACCATCGTTCTTCAGCAAACAGCCCAAGTAACAGAAATCGTCCACCAGTTCGATACGTTGTCCGTCCACACAAACTCCAGTTGAAGGCCTCTGAGAGACCCACATCTGCTTGCATTTGTCGGGACGAAGACGAAGTCCATAGGCTGCGGCATACTTCGAAACGAGGTTCACAATCCTTTGCAGTTTTGCGTTGTTTTCAGCGAATAACACAATGTCGTCGGCGTACTCCAGGTCGACAAGGGAGCGTCCTGATGGTGTTAGGATCACATCCGCAGGAAACTGTTCTGCAACTCTACGCATGATGTCATCAACGGCGAAGTTAAAAGAAAAGGTCCTGCAACGGCTCCTTGCCTTACTCCTGTTTTCACCTCGAAAGCTGACGTAAATCCGACAGGTGTACGAACTGCTGCTGTTGTTCCTTTGTTCATGTCCTCGATTAACCGAACATACTTTTCCGGGACTCCATCTGCTCGCAGAGCATTGAGCAATCGATCACGATGAGGAGAGTCGAACGCGGCTTCAAAGTTCAAAAAAGCAAGCTGTAATGGCTTCGAAAACCGCTGCCACGATTCAATTACTCTTCTCACGACGAACACTTGGTCGATGGTCGATCTTCCAGGTCGAAAACCGGCTTGCTCATCTCTGGTCGTTCCTTCACGATGTTTGATAAGTCGCTCGAGAATGATACATTCTAAAACCTTGTACATGACACGAAGTAGAGATTCCTCTGTAGTTCTTAGGATCCGTGACGGATAGCTTCTTGTGAAGAGGTACGATGATCGCATGTCTCCACGAATCGGGTATCTTTTCGCTCATCCATATGGCACGGATGGTGTTGATCATTTCACGAATCCCAGACGGAGGAAGAGCTTTCAGCATTTCAGCAGTGATGTTGTCATCTCCACCTGCCTTTCCATTCTTCATTTTCCGGACACAATCCAAAACTTCAGACTCAGTCGGCGGTTCCTCACTGACATCGTAATGTGCTCTCTGAACATGCGGGAGCTCAGGTACTGATGGCGCTGGACGATTCAGTAGTGAACTGAAGTAATCCTTCCATATTGGCAGCGTCGCATCACCAACTGCAACTCCA
The DNA here is from genome assembly GCA_029168955.1 of Aplectana chamaeleonis. Classification (NCBI taxonomy): domain Eukaryota; kingdom Metazoa; phylum Nematoda; class Chromadorea; order Rhabditida; family Cosmocercidae; genus Aplectana; species Aplectana chamaeleonis. The sequence continues at coordinate 138,371 of JAPDOI010000414.1, forward strand.
TTGGTAGTGTTCAAGACAGGAGAACATCTCTTCATCTTCCCGCTATGCTGTCGCAGCAACGTGTAGGCTTTCTTCGGATTCTTCTCCTCCCAAGCCTTCTCGAACTCCTTAGCTCTACACGTCCACTCTCGTTCGCGGTCACTTTGAAGCTGCCGACGCAACTTCCTCCTCAGACGCTTCTCCTCCACGAAGTTTCCTGCAGTTCGGAGAGCACATACTCTGTTGTAGGTAGATGTTGTTTCTTCTGAGACGTAGGCGAACTTCTTCTTAGGCTGTACAACCGGGAGTGCCTCTTTCGAAGCGTCCAGGATGCACTTGACAAAAGAATCCGCGTCGCAAAGTTTCTTCTTAGTCCGTACTCCGATGTGAATAGAAACGCGTTGTCGGAAATTCCTTCTGCACTCTTCATCTCTGAGACTTGTCATGTCAATCCTCTGGAGAGGCTGAGCCCCTCGCTTCCTCTTATGAATCCTCGCAGTGAAGTTCAACAGAACAGGACGGTGATCCGAATCGAATGCGACATCCCACACAGCTCTAGATCTTCGAATGTCCGATACTGGAATATTCCTCGTCAGGACATAGTCAAGCTGTAGTTTCAAAGTTGTCATCTTCCGCTTCCGCTGCTCTTCTGGAGATAGCCGGGTTGGTCCCTGCCACGTAAGCTGATGGCGGCGATGATTCCTCTTGAATGTCGATGCAATAATCAGACCACTGCGTTCACAAAAGTCGACAAGGCGGTAGCCATTGTCCGATGTTTGCTCCACTGGGTAGAACCATTTACCGAGTACTTCGGATTCCTGATCAAGTCCCATCTTCGCATTTGCGTCAATCCCCACGACAACAGCATGTTGACAAGGTATCCTGGCCAGCAACGTATTGAGTTCCTCATAAAACGCATCCTTCGAATTGTCTTCGGCGGTTTCAGTGGGCGCATGAGCACTCACTATCCACAGATTGAATCCTCTGTGATCCCGCAGTCGTACGAATGCATTCCGACACGACGTTGAGCCGAACTCCTTGACCATACCATTGAAATCCTTCCTTACAGCTATTGCACAGCCTCCCACTCTCCTATCGTCAGCGTTACCGCAGTAGATGGTGTACTCTCCGACGCTGATGACGGGTCTATCCTTGAGGCGGGTTTCCTGCAAAGCAGCAAACGGTGCATGGAAATAGCTCAGAAGTCTGGATAGCGCAGTTTTTGGATATCACTCGACAGCGATCGACAGTTCAGGGTGGCGAAATTGTGGCTTGTGGCCAAAGACTCCATGACTCCCTAGGTACGGATCCTAAGGTGTTATGGACCAGAGGCCTTAGTGTGCCGGACGGCGACACCTTTATGCAATGTGCGGGATACTTTCGCGATATAGTTGTGCACGCTATATCGCTCGAACGTTCCCTGTGTATACTCAAACGTCTGCTGGGTTCAGTAGAAGCAGGGGCACCAACGAGCAGGTACCAACAGACTTGTATACACACCCCCTTTTTAACGTGTATGCTACCTTTAAGACGAAAAAAGTGAAGCGTGTCTCCAGGTTCCTTATGCGCTACACATAGCACTGTGAAGCTACATGCTGTATTTGTAGGGACCATCCTAGACGGGGAGGGGGTACTCAAGATTCAAGTCAGAAATGAAGTGAACCACAGATCTATAACGCTAGCAGTCGAAGTATTTATATAGAATTTCATCAACAACAATGATTGGTAGCAGGATCAAGCATCTCTTATCAGGTTTTCCATTCATTTCTATGGAAAAATATTGGGTGCCCCCCCCACCGTCTAGGATAGTCCCCATTCGTATACTACGTGGCGGCATGCACGAACACTGCGAAGAAGTTAAGGGAGCCGCTCCGCAACTTTTGCGCCTAGCGTCGAGCCATGGGACGGCGCCGAAGGGCATGGCGTGTATTAGTGAATCGCGGATGTAAATGCACTTTCCACTGCGAGCTCTTTCATCCCACTCACATTTGCTTCCAATTATTGAGATGAACGGAATGAAAAAAGTGCCAGAGAGCGACTGGGATGACAGAAAATGCCGCTTGGCGTAGAGTTTGCTGTAGAAGGTGTATTTACGTCCGCGACACACCAATATACGCCATGCACTTCGGAACCGTCCCGTAGTTCGACGCTGCGCGCAGATGATGCGGAGCGGATTCCTGACCTTCTTCGCAGCGTTCATGCATGCCGCCCGGGGGGCACACCAAAATCTCCCTAAACTTCTTCGTTCGAATCTTATCCTTAGCGATCATTATAAAGTTGGGTAGCCTGTCTCACCGGATTCCTGAATGGTTTCCCAGATCCATAAAATGTAAACCCAGCGCTCTCACGTAACACGCGCTGCGAACGATCCCCAAACACCTTAAAAACGCGTTCATGCATGAATCTCCTGCTGCAATAACACGAGTTTCAGTTTTGCAAGTGGAATAATTTGGGAAAATATGAAACGAATTGAAAAAAAAATTGGAGAAGTCATGTAGGGTTAATGTCAGAACTGTAAAGAACCTGGGTTAAATTTTGGTGATCCTCTTGAGCGATTGTTCGTGCTAGGACTCGCTTTTAACAGCATAATGTCTCATAGGGGTCTATGGATTGAGCCAGAGTTCTCTATGCTGGACCATGCAATTGAGTTCTGTGACGGCCGGAGCTCAGACCAGTCTTCAGCCTCAGTTCGTGCGCATCGTGAGTCTCTTTTAAGCACTACTCTTCTTTTCTCTGTGAAGGGTACCCGCACAGGAGCACTGCAGAAATGTGATTATGTGAAGATGAGAATCGTACCAGAATGCTCCATTTGTTTGGAGGAAACTCCGTGAAACTCATCTGTTGTGAAATGATCACGTTCTCCCCGCTATGGAGAACTCACGCTGCGGAATTGGCCTCAATCTAGGGTGTCTTTGAAGTCGAAGGCAGCGTTAGCTTGACACGCAACGAACCGGTTGCCAGTGTGCATGATGTAAAGAGGCAGCCGTTAAGACGGAATGCAGGGCTTGAACGTGACTCTTTCTCAAAAGTCCTCTTTGTCATTTTCCAGGCTTCTCTATTTTTGGGCCGGATATGCGGAGGTCAGTTCTCTGCAACGCGATTAAAGTGTCTGTGTCGAAGCAATTGAAGCAATTGAAGCTTTTATGGATCTGGAGCAACGCTGGCTAATGTCGTTGCTTGTGACATGGTCCAACGTAACATTTTCATCTCCTTTACACTGAGCTGGGGCGGCAGGGGTACGATTGATTTTGTGATTTACGAAGATCTTCGAAGGCGCAGAATGCTTTGCCCCTTCCCCAACACGGCCTGTTGATACATTCGGTCCCTGCTCTGACGGAAAACTCAATTTCAGAATCTTCATAGCAGACGAGGGTGATCAATTGATAGTCAGAAAATTATCTATTTTGCCATCTTCGGCTTACCTAAACTCACTTTTTTTGGGCATTGGTTGAGTGTTAATCGATTTTCACTTGCTTACTTCGATCGAGCTAGCGCAGAGCTATGAAGCCCCGTACCTAATGGTTTCTAAGCATGCTTTTGCGGAGCGCAGGTTAGAGAAAATCAGAGAGCGCATGACAGAAGGAGGAAGCAGAATTGCGCTCGCCGCTCGCGCCATGGGTCGCGAGAATTACGACTTTTTACAGATGGTATCACCTAAGCGTTTGCGAGATTCTGAAGAAGACCTTTTACCTTCTCCCTTATCCATGCAAAGACCATTGAAGCAGAGCAGAGCGTCCGTACAATCGGAATTTGTTGTGCACGGCTTTGGAGGTGGTTTCTGGGTTGAATTGCCCGCGTCTGTAGCATCTGAGTTTGCATTTAATTAGGATGATCAGGCTTACAAAAACTAATCTTCCTCATATCTGAATCTTTGGGGGGTAAGTAACGTCAGCTTTTCCAATTTCCACACTCTTAGGTTCACTCGAATGAATTATAGAACACTGAACTTATCAATTACATCTGCTTTTGCTCTTTCTGCACCTGTCTTCTCCAATTGACAATGTGTTGCTACACTGTGAACTGTTTGATCCCTTTCCCCACTATTCAATGTGTGGTCCGAAAGACTCGAACACGCCAGTCTCCGTGGAAAACTCGGAAACGAAAATCATCGTAAACACTGTCTCTAAGCAGTTCTAGAAATCTTCCGTAATAGTGCCCCACCTAACTTGTTAAAGGCAGTGGTCGCGCTCAAATACGCTCGTCTTTTTTTCCTCTCTGAACCCTTTTCTGGGAATATAGTAGTAGAACCTATAAGAAAAAATCGCGAAAAAAACGCTGTTCTAGGCCAAATTTAGTGCGTGAAATTCCTTGTCTTTTGATGGTGGACGAGTACACCCCACAACATCGGCATCGATGATCTCTAGTACCAAGAACATCAGCTGGCTTGAAATTGAATTTCAATCAATGAACCTTCGGATTTATGTACTCATGTAGTCACAAACATTGACTGAAGTGCTTGCTTTCATTGTTCAACTATTTTATCAGGTAAATTTGCAGTTATTTCTTCCTCTGAGTGTCGATGATTTTCGACTGCACGGCATGAGACTGTGATCTTTTTGTGCATGTGTGCACGAACTGGAAGTTTAGGGTCTTAATAACTCTAATTCTAGCCCGTTTTTCACCGCGCTACCTTCATAGTTTTTGAGCTGTTTTTGATCTGGGCTGATTTAAGCAGTTTTTTTCGATAACGTTTTTCATCGTGACCACTGCCTTTAAAGGCAGTGTTCACGATAGAAATCGTTTTTCTGTTTTTTCGCCTATCCTGAAAACGGTCCCATGCTGATTCCAATGATATCTCTGAAATCGCACAAGACCTTCAGGGAACGGATTTATGGTCGCTCAAATATTGAGCTAAAGAAACATGGTGGACGAGTTGTCCGAGGCTTGTAACTTCCGTCTTTTGCAGCCGATGTATGCGAGCAGACCTGAGTAGAGAGAGAGGTTGAGAATGAAGGGAAGAACCAGGCTATTGATCGGAAACCAGCGCTCATCTCACAATCTCGAGCATTCATTTGTTCACGTCGGTGGGCGTGGAAAGTGCATCTGGGGGTGACGAGCTGATGGGTGTCCAACTTTGGGGCCGTAGGGGATCGTTCCGAGCTCATTTTTCTCAGCTTTTTCAACATTAGGGTTCCGCTAGGCCCCGCAGCTGCCGATCTCCACCAAAAAATCAGACATGGTTTTTATCGTGGACACTACCGTTAAGGCTCTCTGGAACTCCTTCTTTTGAATTAGATAAGTTGGGTTACCGCACTATCTCGTTTGAGGAAAGTTTGAAGGCTGTCCTAAGCGCTTTGCTCCCCACATTAGAGCATTGCTTTCCGTGGCTCGGAAAATACATGACCCAGAGACAAGGTCAAGCTCACGTTGGTCCGCGGAGCAGCGTGGAACCGGGAGGGGATCGTTATTTTTTTTTGGGAAAACTTGAGAATTTTGGGGATGGGTTATTTTTTCGACCCGTCTGAAATAATGTGTTTATCGCCGAAAAATCGAATCTAGAGGCAAAATTAGTGCTGCAATGATTACATGAAACGAGTCTGGAGATGTTCGAATGTCAGGTTCAGCAAAGAGTATCCAAAAGGAGGGTAACAATCAACTGGAAATGATCCAAAAATAATCTCTTGATAGGTGAAAAAATAACTTCTTCCGAAAACTGACGCCGCTAAAGTCAGTCTGAGTCCACGTCGTCAGACGAGGCGACATCGGGTAGCTCGAAGGCTGGTAAAGAAGCTTAAGGAACGACGGGTCATGCGAAAGATTGAGCCTGCGTCTCCCCTCTAGGACCGGTAGGATCGAATTCCGGAATGGATTGGAATCGCCTACAGCCGCCTCGAGACTACCGAGATCAATGGGCTGGAGAAAAATGGAGCTCAGAGTACGTGTAGTAATTTCCGACAATGTTGGAGCATCTCAATAGATGTGCAGCTGGCAACTACGGAAGATTGGAGGAGCGGATCTCGTACTACGCATTCCTCCTCCTGGTTGCTTTAGCATCCCAGTCTTGGATGCTGTCCCACCTGTGCTAAATTACAGACCACCTGTCGACGATCGGTCTCTTCTAGCAGTCACGAATGCTGTGGATTCGCTCGCCATTATTAGAAATGAGGCAGAGGAGCAGCGTTCTGAGAAACCTGATATTCCTGTCAAGCAAGCAGTGGAGGTGCTGGTAATCTCGCTTCACGATTCTTTTGTACGAAGAAGACGATGCTTTTCCAGGTGACTACTTTTATTACTCTGCACCCATGCCGACATGCTCAAAAAGACCCAATGTCAGCATCTGACTGATGCAGTTTTGAAGGAGCGTGAGACTATATATGAGAAGGAAGATCGGTCTTTCAAAAAGCAGCAAGAGTGGCAGTGAAGAAGGACAAGGATCACAAATGGAGATTGGTAAACTTCAACTCGTCCCTTAAAAGCACAGTCAAACCTCAGAATCGTTCTTCTGTTTCTGGGTCTATCTTGAAAACGGTCCCACGCTAATTCTAATGATGTTTCCGGAATCGTACAAGACTCCTGGGAATTGAGTTATGGCCCATCAATGATTGAGCTGCGGAAGCATGGTGGACGAGTTGTCCGAGGCGTTTAACTTCCGTAATTTACAACCGATGTATGCGAGCCGACCTGAATAAAGAGAGAGGTTGAGAATGAAGGAAGAACGGGGCTCTGCATCTGAAGCCATCGCTTATCTCGCCACTGTTGAGCTCGAAAGATCGTAAAAGGGGCGTGCCGAAGTGGCTTCCTGATGTGGGCGACCTAGAGTGGCTTCCTCCTATATCTCGCTAATTTGGAGGAAACGAGAGCTCGCACTTGGCACGTGCTAAATGGGGTGGGTCTACTTCACAAATATGTGGAAATCACCGATTTCTTCCCTGAGCTTGGACTGTGCCTTTGAAAGTTCAGACGATAACCTAGTAACGGGTCACTTCGCGTTTTTGTTCACCGATGGAAGTCTATCCATAGATTTCTGGGCTTGGGAGACTCTACGAGGGTACAAACTATGGTTGAGGGGAGACCCTCCAGAACCTGACGTATGCACCAGGTTAGAAAACTCACATAACCCCGCCCTAGCGTATGAGGGACATCAGTTGTTTACAAGGGGAGCAATGTAGTCTGTGAGTTGGTTTGAAACGGTATGGATTCCGTCCGTTTTCGGTATCAGAAAAATAGATGGATTGGTCCACCCAGTAAATAGTCTGAACGAGTGTCTGGACCAAGGATGTGCGGCAATTGCCGTTTGCCGGTTGCCGATTGCCGTTTGCCGGCCAATTTCGGGGGATTTTTGTCGAATGTCGTTTGCCGTTTTTCTTCTCACTTTTCGACAAAATTCGGCAAAAAGTGCGCAATAGATAACAAACGCCGCGATTAGGACACGCATGGTAAACCCGATAAGCCTTGCAGCGACCAGCTCGAATGTATAGGGACAGACTATACGTACTCTAAAACTTCAAGCCAGTTGATGTAATCTGCCTTGCGGTCACGTCAAAGCAATTGCTAGTACTGTAGTGTCACGCTCGTCTGGGCCGTATTGTCTGGAAGAGCACCGAATTCCCCACCCCCTACTTGTTGGGGCTTGAGCAATTACCGTAGGGCTCTTCGGGACAAGAATTACCATCCTGAATATTTCCAGGAGAAGGCACAAGGGTTTAGAAAAACGCTGAATGGCTCAATTTCTTCCGAATTTTTTTCAAAGCGTCGTGTAGAGGATGTTGGACTTCACTGGCAGTTTGTGGGCTTATGCTTTTTGCCATGTGCTATGCTCACACTTGCGCCGAAAAACATGCAACCAATTTGAAAGTTGGAGTTCAGAGTTGAAAAAAAGGGAGAGGGTGTAAACGGCGTGGGGAACATCCGTTTTGATTAAATTCGCTGCTTGACTATAAACTGGATGCACGGAGGCGGGGGTGATCAGTTGGGAGCAAGGGGTGGCGTACAGTTTGGGAAGGAGGTGGTTTGAGGTAATCGTGGTTTTTCAGGAATCGTATTTTTTGAAAGCTTGAAAAACTGCTCAGTTGTATTTGAATTGTCTGCGCGCAGTTGGGAAGAAATTTGAAAGGTTGGAGGGGGAGAGATGCCAAAGATGGAGCAGTTTTTCAGGAACGCTTCCAAGACTGTCCGAAAACGTGCGTTTAATTTGCATTTGTCCACGTAGTTATCTTTTATCTAAATAATATCAAATACTAAACACACCGTGAGGCCCGCCAAAGAGTACGCCGCAAACTCTGAGAAAGTTTGCCTCGGCTGTGCCAGGATAGTAAGGCGACCCTCAACTGTGCTGCGAGAGTTACGCGGTAGTACACCAGCGGCTTCGCAATCATCACTGTGCCGATACGATTCTGTTGCAGTTCTTTGAGCCTCGACAACGCCACGACATTGCCACGATAGTACCGCAGCGATACCGCGTTAGAACCACACCGGCTCTGCGAGGATGCATCAGCGAGCCCGCGTCGACTACGATGCACTGTCCTGTGTAGTTTCGCCTGTTCAATCACCCAAGTTTCATTACCCACGTCTCGTATCTCCTTACCCGCAGTAACGGGGATACCCTCTGTTCCTATAAGACAGGAACTAACAACCGTAGGTGCACATTTTGTTCGTAGGCCTCTCCCAGTTGTACTATGACTCATAATTAATTTCATACGAGTTACCCTCAGTTTGTAAAGGCGCAGCCACCAATCCAGAGCCGCGGCGGCACTTTCGCGGAGCAGCTGTGGTGCCTGTAAGAACCGGTGTGGCTTTATCGCGGATCCGCCGCTGCAATTTCTACTAGAGAAGCGGCGCGGCTGCCACGCTCGTTAGAAAATAATCACCTAAAGTAGGAGCACAGTGAGCTCTTCATCTCTTTGAATGAATTTCAAGTGTTCACCCTCTTAACTTGGATTGCGCGATACTTTGAATTTTGTGAATGGAATTGAAACACTAAGCAAATAAATGACTACTACATATTTCGAGAAAGGTTGACATTCGAGAACCTCGAAAAATTACTATTCTTTTACCACAACATTTTTATTACCAGTGTTCAATAGAATGCTCTTTAATTTTTATTACCAGTGTTCAATATAATGCTCATTCCGGTGCCCTTTTTTATATCAGATATTGTACCATCGTAAGAGGTTCAACTTCTTGTGGTATTATTGAAACACCATTTCTTGTCTGGTTATTGAAATACGAAATAAGCATGGGAACAAAGTATTTTTAACCGGTACTTTTAGAACATTTGTATTGTTTTTGTACAAGTTTTTTATTTTGCCGTTTGTCGATTGCCGTTTGCCGGCCATTTTTGGACAAATTTTGATTCCGTTTGCCGATGTTTCAAAATCGTTTGCCGCACATCCCTGGTCTGGACACGATAAGGGATTTGATTCACACGGGATCATATACGGTTAAATAGGATAAGCTCTGAGATTCCCCCCGAGATCGTTCACGGATAGAATCTCCTCGGTTTCTGGTAGGGACGAGAAGATACGAGCCCAGGGGTATGGCGGGACGATCGCGAAATTCTGCCAGTCTCAAACTAAGAGCTTACCGCGTTCGTTCATCGATGCTCCATCACGGAACCGCGAGGAATCTAGATCGGGGCTACCGCGGAAGGATCGCGAGATTTTACCAGTTCCAACCTGATAGCATATCGCGTCAGTTCATTGGTGCATTCGGGACTTCACATCACGAAATCGCGTTGAGGCAAGCCCGCAACGATCGTAGGACAATCGCGAGATTCCGCCACCCTCCACCCCTTATCATACAGCGTCCTATCAACCATACCCTCACGGTGTTTCAACTGTGCGAGTGTTGTCTATCCGATCAAAACGAAGCTAAAAGGTATTTGCCCGTGCAGTATTTTGCGCTGTTTTACAAATCTTCACAGGATGAGAGCGCGGGGCCGTAGGGAAACTATCACGGTTCCAGCGCGGTTAACCTGGTAGCGGTCGCGATAGCATCATGGCACGAGCACGAGAATGTCAGCGGATGGGTCGATCGGATAACTATGGCGGGACGGACGCGGATCGCGGGACGAGGGGGAGACGAACACGGTACCAGCGCGGATCGCGGGAGCATCACGGTACTAGCGCGAGAGATTCTCTTAGAGTGAGAGGTGCATATTTTTCAATTCACATTCATGAGAAATTTCGAAATTTTTCCAGTTTTTATTTTTGGAGATATCATTACGGCTTCTGAACACTCCCATTCGGGCTTTCTTCGACGCCATATGTGTATACCCGCTTGCTGAAACATGCTACTTCAGCCTTAGGATAGCAGGGCGTTGGATTACTGATATATTTAGATGTCTGGCTCCTAGTCGCTGATTCAAAAGAAGCTTCGTTTTATGGCCTATTCTGCGCCATCAGCTTGCTGGGGCCGTATGCATATCGCCCCCGGCCGGGGATGGGGGCCCCCGACACGGGAGAGGGGCACCCGCCGGGTGCTCCCGCGACGCACACTATTTGGGAGCCCCCGGCGGGTGGCCCCATCTCTCCGGCGGGGCTCCCGACGTCCTCATACTCCGAACTATGGGGAGATGGAGAATTTCAGCATTTTTTAGCAAATTTTTCTCTTTTGTTTGCAGTTTTTCGGATGATATTCTCCGTTTCAGAGAGAAAAGATTTCTTCCATTATTGCAGCTATGTTACAATTTTCCAGCAAGAAAACTTTTATAAGATAAATTTTCCGGTTTATTCACCACACTTGATTTTAGTTCCAAGGATTGATGTTCTAAGTTCCTTCGTGTTTTCATTTTTTTTGCTGTTTCAACGGAATGGAATGTTTTTTTTGTAGTCAGAATCCAAAACAAACCGCATTAGAAAATTGTGTTTTTGCAGCTTATCGTGGGTCTAGGTTTGGGTTGCTTATCATGCTCCAATCGTATCGCGTCAAGAACGCGACCTCGGGTGGTTATTCGCATTTTATTCTCCTACCTACAGACGTGACGGTTTTTTTCCAAAAGAAAAATAGAACTCTTGAAAATTGATAGTCTTGAATTCCGTTCATCGCTAACTCCATGAAATATAAAAATATATTTTTTTAAAATATTTTTTCTTGAAGGCAGTGTTCACGAGAAGGCTCGTTTCTCTGCTTTTTTGCCTATCTTGAAGACGGTCCCATGCTGATTCCAATGATGTTTTTGGAATCGTACAAGACCTTTTGTGAACGGAATTATGGTCCCTCAAAGATTGAGCTAAGGAAACATGGTGGACGAGTTGTCCGAGGCTTGTAACTTCCGTCTTTTGCAGCCGATGTATGCGAGCTGACCTGAGTAATGAGAGAAGTTGAGAGTGAAGGGAAGAACGGGGCTATTAATCGGAAACCATCGCTCAACTCACGATTTCGAGTGATCCTTTGTTCACGTCGAGGGGCGTGAAAAGTGCGTCTGGGTATGATGAGCTGACGGGCGTCCAAATTTGGGGCCGTAGGGGACCGTTTAAAGCTCAAATTTTTTAGTTTTTTTTCCAACGTTAGACTTGCGCTAGGCCCCGCAGCTGCCGATCTCCACCAAAAAATCAGACATGGTATTTATCGTGGACACTGCCTTTCACAATGAAAAAGTACTAGAATACGATGGAGAGGAAGAAATGCATATTATCATGATCTCCCCTCCATCAAGATATGCAGCTCAAAGAACAAAAAAAGCTGCATAAAAATCATTAAAAATAGAGGACGCGCAAGTGACACCATCACTCCGCAATTGCACACAACATTTCATTCGACGCCAAGCAACTTCTTCGCGGGGAGTCTCCCTGCGGGGAGAGTTAGGGGGTCTCCTACTTTGGGCTGCCCCGGTTTTCTCCGCCGGGAAACTCTCCGAGTGGGGACGGGGGCTACCATCCTCTCCCGCTGGGGGCGTTATGCATACGGCCCCTGGAAAAGCTGGGCTTTACCATAATTTATGGAACGTCATGTCTTGTACCTTCTCAAAACTTGGACTTCCTTGACATTACTATTGACTCTACGAATTATCTATTCCTGGCACCTGCGCAGAAAATTGCGCACTTTGAACGAGAGGCTTCTAAGATCGTAAATGCTGGATCGGATAGGTTTTCTTTCAAAATTCCTACAAAGAGTGGTAGCACTATCGATTGCCAATAGATTGACTACTCATCTCTTAAAGGCAGTGTACACGATGAAAAAAGTGTTCGAAATTCCACTAGGAATGGGTGATGGAGGGACACTCTGTAACATTAAGGTCGAAAGAACGCTTGAAAACGAGCCAGGAAGAGCCCCAAAAGAGCCCGAAGTTGCCACTTTGAGAGCGGAAGGCAAACCCCATAGTCGCATTGCCCGCCTACCGACGTGAACGATTGAAAGCTTGAAATCGTCAGATGAGCGACGGTTTCCGATTGTGGGCCCCGTTCTTCCCTCCATTCTCGACTTCTCTCTATACTCAGGTCAGCTCGCATACATCGGCGGCAAAAGACGGAAGTTACAAGCCTCGGACAACTCGTCCACCATGCTTCTCTAGCTCAATTTTTGAGGGACCATAACTCCGTTCCCAGTAGGTCGTGTTTGACTTCAGAGACATCGTTGGAATCAGCATAAGACCGTTTTCAAGATAGGCTGAGAAACAACAAAACGATTTTCATCCTGAACACTGCCTTTAAGAAACCTACAGCGATGGATAAACAGCTTCCTCCCTGTAAACTGGGAAGACTACCAGGCTTGCGATCGCTTGCCGCCATTCTGTGCAACAGTGGAATGGATCGTGAAGAGACTTTGCGTTTTTTTGTTAAAGGTTGGCGCAAGCTCGGTGCACCTATCTGATAGCGTATGGTACCCAGTTTGTGAAAACCTTCAACAGTGAACGCGAAGTCTCTTCACGATTCATGCCGACGTCAAACGACTTGAGATGATTTTTAACGGAACCTCCGAGCAGTAGTTCCGAGCCAATAACTTGATGCAAGCTCTCGATAACAGTGACGTCTGATGATTCGAACAAGGGCTGGGGGCGCAGTTTGGCGTTAGGACGGCGCAAGGTACGTGGAGCACAGAGGAGTAGTCGTTACACATCGAAGAAAGAGAGTTAACCAATTGTTTCTTCAAGCTTCTATTCTTCGTCAGTAACACGCACGAAACATCGATCCGAGCAAGAATGGATAACACTTCGGCGATTTAATATCTAAACGAGAAAGGAGGTACAACAAGTTGTGGTCTGAACTACATTGCGCGCAGTATAGCAATTTGGGCAGGTAAACGGCGCATCTTGATTGTAGCATGCTACAGACCAGGCACAGATAATTGAGAGACGGACTTCCTGTCCGTTATTCCATGGATGTGGATTGGCTCATATAGACCTGTTTGCCCCTTGTTAAACCCCAAGTGTGAGAGATTTTTCTCTTCTCTTCCAGACTCACGCAAAATGACGGTCGACGCTCTCAGGAAGATTGGTCGACGATCTGCTTTTACGGATTTTCACCGTTCAGCATGGTGGGCTGAGCTATAAGCAAGGCAGTGGGAGAACACGCCAATCTGATTCTCGTGTGCTCAAAGTGACCAAGCCAGCCCTTCTGACCACTAGTCCTGGAGCACAGTCGAGAGAAAATCCAAATCGATCGACAACCAAACTTGTTTGTGAACCCGGTCGGATGTCGGCTTCTTCGTCTTCAGAAGAAAACGTTCACAGTGTTTGTATGCCTCATCTCGTCAAGTGCTGGGAAGGAGCCGGTTTCTATACAGCCTTTATCAAGGTATTAGTGGCTAGTTGGTCTATGGTAAAGCTGAACAGTCTGATAGCGCACTGAGAAGGTGGTCGTTCTTCTTCTCTCAGCGTAATATTAGCATTATTAACCCCGAGGTTAGAGACATACATTGCCAACACTATGGTGGTGTACACTGAGTGCTAACGGGAAAGATTGAACGAGGATAATAAGAACTTGCTCGCAAGGTCTATGAAGGCACTTTTCAGAATCTGTTCTTCCAGACCACGTTATAATTCAGCGTGGGCAGTGACGTTATTCATAAGTACCCTAAATAATCTCGGTGGCAATGATAAATTTCCGACAAAATGCTTCTTCCTCAAAACCACTATACTACTAGCCTTAGTTTCTCCTAGGGGTGGCATGCATGTTACATGAATGAGAACCGCAGGGTTGATTCCGTAGCCTATTCGGCTATTTTTACAATCTTTCCGGAAGATCACCGCTTGTGTCTTATTACCACACTGAAAGCCATTTTTGCAGAGTAGCTATCAGGGGTGTGCGGTAATGAAAATTTGTTTTCTTCGTTAGGCGTTGATCGTTACATTTCGGAGAAAACCGCGTTAAGCAGTTAATGCGTTGACACGTTAATTTTGGATTTCGTTAAAAAATTTAAAAACATTACCTGGTCACAGCAAAAATTGAGAAATCATCAGAGGTACCAGAGAAAAAAAACCCAATGACATGAGCAGGGACCGTATGCATACCTCCCCCGCCGAGAGAAACAATCATTACGTATTAAATGTTCATCTATTTCGTGTTAAATCATGGGAAAGCTGGTGCTAGGATCGCAAAGGTTCGAGGTTCTGTGTTAATGAACCTAAAAAAGCCCAACGAGACTCTCATTTTGCGCCGTTGTAGGACCATCTCACGTTTCGATGCGATAAAAACAAGCCACTTCTATTGAGGACTACTTTTTATGGTCCAGTGCTAACCTCCACAACTGTCCCCTTATTACAAAGTAAGGGAAATGTTGGGAGAAATCCACGTCATTTATCATTATTTTCTAGCAGATAAGCCGACGTTAAAATGTTTCGGACAAAATGGGTGTAGTTCACTTCATAGCACCCCGGTAGAGGCTACCTTGCATTTTTCGGGGGTGTTAGCATACGGCCCCAGGAAGTAGTGGAAAGTGGGTGGGGCTTTAGATAATGTGGACACAGGACTTCGTGGAAAATGAGTAGGCCTTCTGAAAATGTCCTAAAAAGTGGGTGGGCGTTCAGGTGACGTCAGCATTACTTCGTGAAAAATGGTTAGCGCTCCATGAGGGCGTGCGCCGCGTCATAGAAATGCAGTAGCGCTTTATGTAGAGCGTGCGACGCGTGGTAGAAACTGAGTTGCGCTTCATGTGCAGAGTGCACCGTGCAAAGAGTGATAAGCGCATGGGGAGGATGCACTGGAGTCTAGAAAATTGTTAAACAGGATGCAGTGGAAAGTGGACAGGACTCCGTAAGGGGTGTCTGGAACGTCTTGGCAAGTGATGTGCTACATTGTCTGGCATACGTAGAATGATATTCTTGAATCCTTGCTCAAAAGCTCTATAATCTGCGGCATTCACAGCATTTCGCATTGGTTTTGTATATGTGCAAACTTGAAGCAGATTTTATTGCGTTTCTCGGCTTAGACTGTAGTGCGGTCCACCAAATCTCGCAACCCGGCTTTCAATTCCCGCTCGTTTGGTACCTTACTCGACCGCAGAAATGTAGACTAGACTTCACATTTTCTTTGTGGAACTAGAAATGGAATTTTCCGATATTGAGAAGAAATAACTAAAACAGGAAAACAATGGAATGGGAAGCTTTGAGGTCTGTGATATAATTCACAACAAGCAAAAATCTTTCGACGTGCACGGTCCCAGTTTTGAAATTTGCCATTGAAGCATATCGATCAGTGCCGTGATTCCACTGCAATTACGAACTCAAATTAACGTGATTTCAGAAATTTTTCGTTAAGCCTTAATCGTTAATTTTCCGAAAGAAAAAAAAACAACGTTAACCCGGTAATGCGTTAAGACGTTAACGTTTTAACGCACAGCCCTGGTAGCTATGCAAAGGTTCCGGTCTAGACGCCTACCCCTTTCGTACCAGAAACCATACACTAAGGTCACAGCCACGACTATATCTCGCTGGCTAAAAGGTGTTTTGCTTCAAGCCGGGGTGGGCTCGGGCTATGGTGAACATTAAACCAGGGCGGCCGCTACAACGGCGGCGAAGCTTAAAGACAGCATATACGCTCGAAATTGACATTAATTGTATGGAATGATACAAAGGTCTGAAGCTGTTAGTGTTGAGAAATAATGCAAGAATCCGGAGAAAATCTATTGAAATGGATGTATAACGGTTCTCTCTGTATTGGTCCGGAAGTGGACGAGTTACACCGCATTGGATGAAACAGCGAAGCTAGCGAAGAATTGGATGGGATAACGAAGCTAATACACACGTACGGCCTTTACTTAAACGCTTACGCGTTGGAAGCGTGAAAAGTGACCCGATATGGCCGTAATCGAACATTGAATACTTGCATTGAGAGGTGGAGTCCGTATCGGTGGGCGGAGTTTGGATGATATGGTGACTCAGCACGGCTCAATCACGGTCATTTGAACTCACTTTTGACGCTTGCAACTTAGTGAGAGCTCTAATAGAGCCTGTTCTGTTCTACTACCGTAGGAATCTCAACGACTTCTGTAGGGAGATGGTCGTAATGTATTTCAAAGCGGGGAAACGGGGGATGAGCGGAGCTCGTGATTGGACGAGCGGGGGAGGAGCGAAGCGCGTGATTGGAATGGACACGGAGTTTACTTTTTCTTGCGGTTGGAACACACTACGAGCATCACCCGAGCGTGGGTGGTATGCTGCATTAGAAGGCGTGCCCTCGAAAGCTATCACGGAGGTGGCGGTTGGTACTTAACATGGGTCGACTATCGAATGATTCTATTTAAAAGGTCCTTCAGAATCATTCCAGAACCCCATCCTGGTGGAAACGTAAATCGAATAGGCAGATGTAATAGATAAGTACAGTGTCATATAACTGTATATTTTGCGAGACTACGAAGTTGTTGAAGCAAAATATTTTTTAATCAACAGCTGTTATCAATTACAGACACCAACCCGTTTGAATTCCCAACTCTCTATGTTAGTACGTTTCCTAACCAGATCAGACTTCTATTCTCCAGGCCGGTATTTCCGTGAGAAATAGCCTAAGCCTGCACGAAGCATGCACAAGAGAAATGAGAAGTTGAGAAAGGAAGCCAAGAAGAAGTGATGTATTCACATCACCAAATCTTGTTGCTGATTCCGTGGTTTCGCGTTGCATCAACCAGATAAAGATTCTAACCCTCGAAAATATCGTGAGACTTCCCCTGATTTGAGGAAAGGCGGAGGAGACCTGTTGCCAGCGGGTCTTCCCTTGTTCTCCCGATCGCCGGTCTTCCACATGCTGCCGCTACCCAACGCCCATTGTTGTTGCTTGATAAAAACAAACCCGCTCGCCAAAACTCGCTGTTTGCAGCAGTTCCTGTTCTTGAAAACTGGAATAGGACCAAAAATACTCACCTATGGCGGCAGATTACAGAGAAGCTTATTATCTTCCCAAAATTTAGACAGAGATATCTTTCACAGTCCTTGAATGGCAAATCTGCCCCCTAACTCTGCGAAGTGCGAGACCACCTCGAGACTAGGTAGTTTGCATCATCGTAGACGCTGCGGCTTTGTATTCGCATTCATCATGCTCGGGAATGGAGGCCAAGGGAACAACCGCGATGCAAACTTTCCTCATCCTCCTTCCGCAATCGGCGGATTCGAGTGTCACTCGTTGTGTGTATACCGAGGGGAAAGGGGCGAGACGTCCCCTCCGGAGGGGGAAGATATTAACAACCAAATCACGTCTGCTGTCCCCGGGAACTTCCCACAAATATTTGAGAGTTTCGGGAACAGATCAGACAGGCCACAGTGTAGCAGCACACTGTGGGTGACACACTGGAGAAGACAGGAGCTGAAAGGGTAAAAACCGATGTAATTGATAATAGCGATTGATGTAATCGATGTTTTACTTCAACAACTTCGTTTGCTGGCAGAATATGCAATGCTTTTTCTCAATGAGTGACAAAAGAATTGCATGTCACTCACCTCCTAATTGAGCAAAAGTCGCGGGCTTATAGATGACTTGGGACTGTTTTTTTTGCCCGGAATATATTCGTTTCTTAAGAGTTAAAATGCTGTAAAGAACTTACTTTTGCAATGGTCCCACTCTCCAACACAATAACTGGGAGTACCAGGTATACAGAGCATATGTGTTCCGAAGCGATTGCAATCAGCATGAGAAGTGCAGTTATATTTGTATAATGTGCACGGTTCACCAGTGTCCGCGAAGCAGGGGTTTTGTCCAGTATTCGTACATTTGTTTCCCACACAGGCAATGTTCTTCCCAGGTATTTGCTCACAGTTGCCATTCTCCTTGCATTTTTGGCCCAGTTTTTTGCATGCACTATTGTAGCAAGTAGAATAATGTGGATAGCCTGAGCATTTGCTGTCGTCTGTACAACTCTCCTGTATGATCGTCTGAGTGATATCGGTGCGTTGAATCACAATTTTGGGCGCAAACCTGAAAATTGATTTCAGAAAATCACGGAAATACAGAGCCGCACATCACCTGAGTGTTTGTACAATGTGTACCAACCCAACTACGCCTACGTCAGCGTTCATGTGAAGCTGTACTCAAACGACGATCGGGGTAAGTACAGTTATCCATGAGTTATTGACTGCGTCCTTTTGCGCGCCCGCTAGCATCCACGGCTAGCGTCTACTGCAGCTCTTAATCGCTGCCACGGAAAGGCTATGGTGAGAGGTGTAGAAGGGTGAGGCTCTTCAACGTCCGATCGGGGTGAGGGGGGAGGGGTATCGGACTTTCGACCAAAAACCGGGATGAGCTCTCATCGATTAAGGAACACAATGCGACTGAACGCGCGCAAAGAAAGCGGTCAGTAAAATCACATGAAGTTCAAGAATCACAAGCGTTCCGACCAGGGGCGTGCGTAATTACGGTTTACGATTTACGGTGTTTTCCGGCCTCATAATTACGGTTTACGATTTACGACATTTCGGACCATATGTCGTAATTACTCGCAAATAAAAATACATGCAATGGAAGCAAATCGCAGGATATCTCCAATTAACCTGCTCTAATCCCACCTTGTGTATACTAATATTTTTGGTCAGGAGATAGGACCGACCAAGGCGTGTGACTGTAGCACGATCCCGTTATCATTCTTTGATGTGACTCTATCATTACAACTTGGGACACACGGTCGGAGTTGGAGGCGCTGGTAAACAGATCCGCGTTGCGCGCCGCGCACGTCTCACTAGGTGCCGCCTACAACGAAATGCAATCTAAAAGCTCTCTTCTCGTGTAACCTGGTTTTCGCGTTTTTCATAACGATCAATTCTCCTGAATTCTATAACTAGATCAGCGTCAAAACATCAAGCGAAGCAGTCTTATCGATCTAAAATTTGCTTCAAATTGTGGTCCTGGCCCGTCTTCTGAGTAGATTACGCCTACTCAGAGTCCAAAAAAATCAACAAGAGAAGCGTTCGTTTTTTTTTCCCTAAAAGTTTGAAGCTCAAAATCGTTTCCTTCAGGAAATTTCTCTTTGTTCGGAGCAAAGGGACCCTCAGAAAAGGCGTTAGCGCTAGTTTAAACACTCATTTTCGCCCTTTTTTCTGAAACCTTTATCTTTCACAAATTCGAGCGTTTGATGGGGTCGCTTTGGCTATATTGGCTATATTTCTTAATTATGGGGACTAGACTACACAAAGCGGCAAAAATTAGAGAGCGATTTTGTGCTTACGTTGCCTTTAACAATCTACAGTATCGTCACCATAAATTTACGATTCTGCAAGTGATTTAATGGATATAGGAAAAAAATAACTTGGGCTGGGCGACCGACACTGTGCTCTAGATAGAGTTGCCACGGATCAGACTGATACTTTGCGATTTCTAACGAACGTTGGCGCAAGCTCGGTGCCATACTTTTTAACGTACGTGCACTAAGTTTGAGCCAACGTTCCATAGGGAACTCGAATTCTTACCGACTGTATAATCGGTGTTGCCGTTTCGCTAGCAAATGGGAGGAGTTTTTAAACTTGGCTGGCCGTTGAGAATCGCTCAAGTATCAATTACGGTGGTTCGAGATTCATGTTATTTATAAATTATCCTTTGAAGCGCCCTCTCCCCGTCAGAAGTTCTGACCACGGGTGTGCGGAATTTTTCGAAAAAAAAATCACAAAACAGAAGCAAACAGAAAACAGAGACGCCAAAATAGCCGCAAATCAAGAATCGAATAACAGAAAAAGTTTTAAATTTTCGTTCACGTGTATATATTCCCTGTATCTGAATTGAGGAGAGAATGAGGAAGCTGCATAATGGTAGTGAGCAATGTAATACATGCGTATCGACCGGGGCGGCCACTGACGGCGAACCCGTGCTCAGTCCGGTCACATAGTGTGGATTTTTTTACATCCGATTCGCACGATGTAGATGTTTATCGACCGGGCTGGCTAAGGCGTAACGGTGGGATCGATCATGAATCTATTTTTCACTTATATTTTATTGCTACTTCGAAAAAAAGAAAAAGTGTTCAAGAATGCCAGGGAATGTTCTTCCTGAAAAGAAACAAGAGAACAAGATCAGAAAAGTTCAGAACGGATCAAAGCGGCCGGATGGACTTGGAGTTCAACCCATAAGTATCTTCATTGATTCTCTTCGAAGAAAACGCTACAGCAGTTCAATCCACGAAAATTTACTTTTCGAGTACTGCATACGTCCAGCGATTTTTGAATTTTTCACCACCCCAAATGACAAACTCATCGTCGGCCACTTCGTTGGTCCTAGCTAGCTAGTATACTCACTTATCTATTTGAGAAAGCTCGAAAAACTTATCTTGAGGCACCTATCGCCGCACATTGTGATGAGGCCGCTTGAATGGGCTCAAATTTACACCGTGGTTTGGTCTGTCTCGTATATTAGGAAGCCTCAACGCAGCTTATGTCCCGCTATCTCGGAAGCAGAGCGATTGTTTCTCCATTTCTGTCGTTGTTTTGTCAAAAAGCAGCAGCTCGTTTTCTATGATAGAGATGTCATAGCAGCGAAGCGGCTTCCCAAAGTCAGGAGATAGACGATAGTAACGGCCCTCACACCGGCCGCTGTCGGTTCAACATATAGTGGAGTCCACCAAGAGTGTCTCATTTACTTATCGATAAGAAGCGGTCGGCCGGGGATCAATGTGCATGAATCCCATACCAGCACGCTCGATACCGTTTGAGCGAGAGCGGTTGTGCTGCAACGATTTTCATGTTCATTTATCTCCAATCGACCGCTTCTCATTGATGAGTAGATGAGACACACTCAGTGGACTCCACTATATATATATATATATATATATATATATATATATATATATATATATATATATATATATATATATATATATATATATATATATATATATATATATATATATATATATATATATATATATATATATATATATATATATATATATATATATATATATATATATATATATATATATATATATATATATATATATATATATATATATATATATATATATATATATATATATATATATATATATATATATATATATATATATATATATATATATATATATATATATATATATATATATATATATATATATATATATATATGGATCCATCTGTAGCACAGCTGACAACTTTTTCATTTGATCCTTCTCAAAGTAAGCACTACAGCATCCCTAACAAGTATTATTGGTTTTTTCATCTGCTCCAGAAGTCCAGGCCCGGATAACGATTTTGCAATTTCCCTTCGTCCCGACTGATCCCTCAGCTTCGGCCGCTTACTTTAATTGTAATGATAGCAAATTATCGCGAATCAACGTGCTTGTATGTGAGTGCCATTGAATAAAATCACTCCGCGGGAAACAGTAGAGGCAAATTACATCAGCCGACAAGTAATTGAATCGAACAGAACGAGATTGAGCGCGCCAAATGATCTGAAAATCTGGGGTGGTAGTAAATGGGGAATTCAACGCCGGCAAACCGCCACCTCTTGAGCCTAGTTTTGACTGCATCGCTGCTGTTTTTCATCGCAGCGATTTTGCATCCGCTGCTGCAGCGATGTAGCAGCGGCAGCGATTCTGTTCATAGTGAATAGGCCCACGGATGATAGAAAAAATTCAATCAATCAGTGAAAATAATGGCTGGTATTCATCAATAACGCGTTTCGACTTGAAAACACTGATCTTGTCACGTGAAAGGGTCAACGTTCATTACACGAAACGTGTCATTCGCTGGCAATCGCTCCATCGTTGCCATTTCGGCCGCGATGGAGCGATGGTCAGCGACCATTGAGAATCGCTCTTCGAGCAGCGATGCAGTAAAACATAGGATTTCGTCGCCGCGACCCAGCGATGTAGGACGTTTGCCACGAAACGATCACAATTGGAGCGGCTTTCCATTACGCCCGATGAAAAAGGAACAGTTGTCCCTCGAATGGCCGCAGCGACCACCTGCAGTCAAATCTAGGCTTTAGCCGGCAACATATCGCGACATAGATGTCATAGGGTTGGTAGTAAACCTGCCAAACTACGATGTTACACGAGATTAGTAACATCAAAGTTAACTATGAGTTTTTTTAGTCTTGACTGAAAGCGGTGTATTGATATTTAGGGCCTAAATGAGCTACTATCAGAATGTTGGGGTCAAACTTCGAGGTTAGCTGCTTGTAAACTACCTTCATACCCTCTAGAAAATTGTGATCGCGAACATTGATGTTCGCAAATTAATCAGCGCCGTCCGCAAACCAACGGTGAGACTCTGCGCGTGTTTAGGAGTGCGCTAGATGACGATGGCGGGTTTGGGTGAAAAGTCCTCGAGAGGATTTTTTGGCTTAACCCGCCAACTCCGAGTTTCTCACCCATCATCACTGGAGCCGTGATTGGGCCAAGAACCGTCTAAATATGCGCCAATTCCCCGACGGCTGGCGCACAGTTCGTCATGCTAGGTGATAACGCGATCAATAGCCTAGTATTGCCGTCCGTCAATTGATGCGCTCAGCTGACTGCTTTTCTCCAATTCTTCTTCCCTTGTTCAGCTTGTTGTGCTCTCGATTTTCTTCTGTTCTTAGATTTAACTAGGGCTGCTAATTGAGGTAATAGTGGCCAAGAAGTCTGTCAGTTTTAAAGCTAGACCAGAACCCACCGAAATTTCAATTTTGAAGCCTCTGCTCTCCAATTTCAAGTCTATCCTGCTTTCTTTTCACCTGTGTTCATGGAAGGTTAACTCTTCACTTTTTGTTGTAACCATGTATTTTTTTTGTTTTCTCAGGCATGTGAAATTCAAAAAAACAGAGAAAACTTATGCGTTGCCATTTTAACCTCCGAAGTGTCGACTAGACTTGGGACAGAAGCAAATAATTAGTCGCATAGTTCGATTACCTGAATATTTTGTTCATTTGGCAATTTCAATTTTTTTGATTATGCAGCTTATTTGGTCAATTACATTACTGAATTACTCAATTGAGTTATTGAAGCGGGATGAATGTTCGGAAAATCAATGAATAACAGAAATAGAAAAAATTCTCGACTGTGTTCATGAAGAGTTTTAATATCATTTTGATCTCAACAGCTACGTTATATTCTTCCAGGGTATTTTTTCAAAGTATTTCTCCAGACAGATTTCGAAAGTGTAAAGATAGATACTGCGGAGGCCGAAATGACAATTCGCGTGTTTTCTCTGTCTTTTTTCCTAAATACCGGGAAGAGCAAATAATACAGATTCATCGCACAAGTGTTGTAAGATTTTCATAATCACAGGTTCAGAAAGGAATGATTTAGACCTGGTACTCAAAAAGAAGGATTTCCTAGCAACTTTTCATCAAATTTCTGCCGAGCTATTCATCTGACAGAATTCTCCGTCCAGTTTCTCATGAATTCGCGATTCTCATTGAATTGAAAACATCGACAAGAGAAATCGGGAGTACATAATACATATATGTAAAAGCTAGACAAAGAGAAAGCAAACAGAGGTAAATTAATCAGCTGAACGGAGCAATCAACGAAAGCACGGTCATCATCTCTAACATAAAAGTGTTACTCTCAGGACTCAAGAAACATAGAGAGCACGGGAAAACCATTGCGCGCTGTCATCCAAAATTATAATTTTCGCTGTTATCATTATCACAGCGAATATCTTTGTCGAGAAAGTGTCAGCCGTTGGTGTATGAGACGCACGGTTTGAGCGCCTAGGAAAGCCTCTCGATGGTCTTTTCGTCGCCGAACAATTCCCTCCAAAATCTATGACGTGTGAAAAGCTTTTCCAAGCAAAAGATCTAGTAGGATTCTTTAATGCGTCCACATCCGATTCATCCATTTTTATCATACACATACTTTGTGCGGGACAGCCGTCGGCAAAAGTATTTTATACTCTTGTAACGTCCGCATACGTATTTCCTACACTTGGACACTTACGACGTTTACGGTGGAAAGACGGGGGATCAGAAAAATTACATGAACAATGCTATATGTTTCCTATCACCAAGTTCATTCATTTGGAAGAATATCAAAGGGAACTTCTTTAAATATCGCTTGTTCGAAACACGATCAGAACGAAATTTTTAAATTTCCCTTCGCTTGACAATCCAATTTCTCTTATTTTTTATTAGCTCCGCCAATTTAGCCACCCTTGAAAACACATGCTAGATTGATCGTTTGCCTCAACCACCAGATGTGTGTGATCTTACAAAATTTCGTATTTGTAGTACCTTTTTTGACGTTTCCTGAACAAAAATTCTTCTCAAACGAAATCTTGGGCGAACGAAAATTTGAAAATCCCTGGACGAATTAACCAAGAGGCGTTCTTGGGAAGATAACACTATGCAAAAAAGACCTTCCGAAATTCGTCGCGTAATGTATAAATTCAAAGGGTATCCTAGATACAACTGAAATGGTAAATTAAAAACCTATAGGAATGATGAAAACGTTTTGAAATAGAATTCAAGTGTTTTTCTGGACGCGTGCAACTGAAGACAGACGTTCGAGATTGGGGTAATGGTGCGGTCTCAGAGAGAATCCCTCGCGATCGTTCACGGATAGAATCCCCTCGGTTTCTGGTGGGGGCCGAGAGGATACTAGCATGGGGCTATCGCGTAACGATCGCGAGATTCTGCCAGTCTCAAACCGAGAGCGTACCGCGTTCGTTCATCGATGCTTTATAGCGGAACCGCGAGGAATCGAGCTTGGGCCTATCACGGAACGATCGTGAGATTCTACCAGCTTCAACCTGAGGGCAAATCGTGTCTATAAATTGATGTATTCGGGTTGTTACATCGCGGAACCGCGATGAACCGAGCCCGGACTATCACGGGATGGTCGCGAGATCCTGCCAGTCTCCTTCCCTGGTCGTACCGCATCCATGCCCTCTCGATGTTTCACCCGAGCGAGTGTTGCCTATCAGGTCAGCACGAAGCTATAAGGTATTGCCCTCGCCGTATTCCGTGCTGCTTTACAAATCTGCACATCATGAGAACGCGGAATCGGGGGGAAGCGATCACGGCACCATCGCGGATCGCGAGTGCACCACAGTACTAGCACGGTAAACCTCTCAACGATCACGGTACCATCACGGTACGAGAACGAGAATGCCAACGGATGAGTCAATTGGGTAACTATCGCGGAACGAACGCGGATCGCGGGACTAGGGGGACACGAACACGGTACTATCGCGAATCACGGGAGCATCACGGTATTAACGCGAAAGATTCTCTAAGAGGTTTCGGTCATTGATGCAGTTGAATCCGTGATGCGCTTGCCGTCTTTTCAAATTGAAACTCATCCCCGCCCGCAGTTAGTGTTGAAAATATATCGAGCAAACATTGCAAGGTAAGAATTGAAACACTCCGAGTAGCTCCACCAATGCACCAGAGCAAGTGAGTCGCGGACCCTCAGAATAAAAATTAGGAGGCCCAGGATGGCACTGATCTGGCAATGCATGAGGAGTCTTCGAATCTTGCAGAAAAAGGAAAATAAAGATAGTTGGCTTTAAAATCAAGTTCGCATTTCTTTACCACAAAACTCGCCCTATACGTCCCGACTAAAGCAGATTGAACATTACTAAAGCATCAAATCACATGAAAATCCGTCGTGTTCAAATTTCTCACTTTTTTGCACCAAAAAAATTGTGGAAACCCCTTCGAAATGCGAAATGCGAGCAAACAAAAATTTGCTACACACTCGTCCATAGGTTCGTTGGGGTGGAGACAGCGGTCCGAGAGGTGAAGATTGTTTAGGATACCTGAGTGGGGAGTGGTGCAGGTTCCCTATAGACTTGCAACTTCAAAATTTGACGTTTTATCAATCCCCTGTGTATTTGCATTCAATATATTTTTCTTTTTAATCATTATTTTGAAACATCTTTTTCCGTTAGATGACCTCCTTTTGAAATTCACTATTCTTAATGAATTGATCTGCCCAGGTCATGAGAAATTTTTTTTGAGCTCTCTTGAAGTCTAATTTTTTTTCGGAAACCTTTTCCAAACGAACTTCGAAAAAGTACATATTTTCAATAATAACATGTTTGCCTCTAAGGATGGATCTTTGAACGGAGCTGGTTCCAAAATCTTCATGAAATTTTGCGTCGAATAATGTTTTCAATTTGAGAAAAATACGTTCCCAATCTCTCAGCCGATCTCAATTTATGAAGTAACGTTTCTTTCACCAAAAGCAATCAGTTTTTCGTCCATAACTTCTCTACCATAGAAGACAGCCCTTTGATGAAGGTTGTTCACGGAATCCCATAACATTCTCAGACAACAGGTGCGGACTGACCGCTGGCAATCAAGGCCTGTCCGGGCGGTACGCCGGCAAGTTGCGGGCGGATCGCTGCTCATCGTGGCCTCGGCGGGCGGATCGCTGGCTATCAAAGCCTTTGCGGGCGGATCGCTGCGTCTTGGCGGGCGGATAGCTGCGCCTGGGAAACTTGAACACCCTAGCGGGCGGATCGCCGGCAAGCTCTAAAGCGGCGATCCGCCCGCAACCTGCCAGCGATCCACCCGCAAGGGCTTTGATAGCCAGCGATCCGCCCGCAGAGCTATGAGATGCAGCGATCCGCCCGCAACATGCCGGCGATCCGCCCGCCAGAGCTTCGATAGTCAGCGATCCGCCCGCTCAAATTGTACACGGTGAAACTGGTCAATCAATGATGAGTGGATTGGAGTTCAATTATTGATCCACTGCCACGCCATAAATCCCCATCCGCCATCTCTACTTCAGTGTCATAGTTGTTTCACTTCTATATGCCGCTTTTTTCTTGATGTTGCTTAATTGTTGAAAGATCTTATAATGCTTACCTTGTATTTAGCTCATTAGAGTACGTGTTCTTTAATTCTCCCAGTTTATCGCTAGTATCCTAATTCGGGGAAGCGGTTGTCTTTGAAAAAAAAACATATGGTGTATGCTAGAAATGGAGAGAAAAACGCTTGGCTCAAAAAATGGCGGAATAACATCTACGCCGCGGCTATTTAGAGATATGATAGAAACCATACAATATCGTTAAATTCTTGGCACAGATGGTGCTATGTACTATACTTCGGCGACTCGAAATTTTTTTCGAATAATCGAGTTTTCGACTAAGTCGATTTTTGAAAATTTCGAATAATCGAGTTTTCGACTAAGTCGATTTTTGAAAATTTCGAATAATCGAGTTTTCGACTAACTCGATTTTTCAAAATTTCGAATAATCGAGTAGTCGAATTGACTCGATTTTCCGAATAACCGAATGGCGATGTTTTTGACTAACTCAATTTTTCCAGTTTTCAACAATTGAGTTTCTGAAGCACCTTATCTCGACTATTTTGAGCATACCACTTTCTACTGCTTCAAGACATTGATTAAAAGTATATCTGGCAATGAAAAACGCCATCTTCACACAGTAAGACGGCCGGAACCAATACTCATGTATTAATGTCGATTAGCAATATCCATCGACCAAATTCCAGAAGCTTCAGAAAACCAAACAAATTTCACTATAGGAGAGAAATACGGTTCAACGAAACGAGATCATTTAATGGATGAACAATCAGAATTCATCTTTGGAGACGATAATCATGGAAAAAGCCGGAGCTGAGTGTAACAATAATTAGCCAGGGCAAATCGTAGTCTACTTCTAGATCATCCAAACTCATAGTGGACTCTCCTTCATGATATTCAGCCTCTTCGGCTAGACTTTAGCCGTTTTCCTCGTCTTTTTGGCCTTCATGGCCTTTTTAAATCTTCTTGCCCGATTTTTTCGACGGAGAGTGCAGCTTCTCCTCCGTATCTGCGAAGCTGTGCTTCTGTGGCCACAATAGAAGCTGTTAGTTTTCTGGACCTCCCACCTTTTTTCTAAGAGAAAGGAGGATAAAGCCAAGCATCAAAAACAAATTTGAAAACCAAAAGTTTCGGTTGCTTTGCGACGTTCCGCTGGTCCCAATGCATTCAAGCCTCTTGCATGCCTTTTTTTCTTGAGCAAGGTGAAATAATTGACTTTCATGTATTAATTTCCAGGCTATCGCGCGACCGTCTTGTTATCTCTAATGAGTTTATCGGTATGCTCACACGTGAGGATTGAGGAATTTTGGCGTAAATCAATTCCGGCATTTAGTGAAAAAGATGGTCGTGAGCCGTACGAGAACATTCGAGAACTATGAGCAAATAACAACTGGCGGCAAATTAGGTGCATGGTCTTCAACTGCATTTTGAAACAGTTTAACTGAAGGAGAACTTCTTTGACTCGAAGCAGTCGACTATCGAATTTATTCGACTGTTCGGGTCTATCGAATAATCGAGTCTGCGACTAAGTCGATTTTTGAAAATTTCGAATAATCGAGTTTTCGACTAATTCGGTTTTTCAAACTTTCGAATAATCGAAAAGTCGAATGACTCGATGTCGACTGTTTCAGTCGATACCAAGACTCGATGACTCGACTCGACATAAGTATACTATGTACTCATCCACGTTTTACAAGAGAAAGCTCAGGTCGCATCAGCGAAAACGACTTGTGTTGTCAGTATTTCTTGGGCAACTAGGGTGGTGGTCGTAATGTATTCCGATTACGAAAGGGACGGGCAGAGGGGATGATCGGAGCGCATGAGTGGACGAACGGGGGAGAAGCGAAGCGAAGCGCGTGAATGGAAGAGTCACCGAGTTTTCCCCGCCTCTCCTGCGCTTGGAGTAATCTACGATCATCCACTGACGGATCACTTGGCCTGTTTTCAGTTTTTCGCTTTGAAATTATTCGAAAAATTATTCGAATATATTCGAGTCGATTTCATTAGAAACTATTCAAAAATCGGACCTCAAAAAAAAGAGGCCATTCGAATATATTCAAAACTCGGACGTCAAAAAAGGGAGTCATTCGAATCTATTCGATATTCGGTCTTTTCTTTCAGGGCACAACTATAGTAAACTGGTGTCAACCTTGTTTTTGAAGGAAGCGAGCCTCCTTCGAGGGAAGTAGATATATGACGCATTTTTCAGGCGCAGGAGTCAGATGGCAGCTGCGTCCTCGGTTCAGTTACCAAAGTTTGCGGTGCTTGAACCCTATCTGGAGGTCCCTCTCACCCGGTGAAGGCCCCAATAGAGGTTGGAAGGAGTCGTCGCGCCGCGTGTCGGGGTGCCAGCCGCATCGTGTGTCGCTGTGCCGGGCGCGTCGCGTGTCGGCGTGCAGGCGGTGTCCCGGTTTAGCGTGCAGGCTAGCTGTGTGGGCGCAGTGTTGAATTCGAGTGATGAGGTTCCTCAATTTGGATATGTGGACCGTGACTGCCCACATTTTCGAGGATTTTCTATGGGAGGATACGAAAGGTAAGAATTTGAAAACCTGAATATACCCGAAAGTCCGAGTTTCAAAGTAGTCGAATTACGATATTTGAAATGTCGTATCTGCATGGATCCTAGTGAGACGTTCTGTTCCCTAGTAAACGTTGGCGCAAGCTCGGTGCCATATGCTTATACATAGGTGCACCAAGTTTGTGCCAACCTTCAATCAGGAACGCATGGTAAATAGAATTGCATTATTCCGAGACCCAAAATGCAGATTTTTCTGTAACTTAGGCAATGTAGGGAGCCCTTACTAACTCTGTGAAAGTGCCGAGTGAGCCAAATTGTCCGCTCTAGCACAATGTGATTTTACTCCATTTGCCAAAAGATGAAAATGCGACTAGCTATAGCTAGCAAAACGTTTTGGCGCGATTTAGTTAGTTGGCCGTATTCATGAAACAAAGGGAGCCTCCCGGGAAGGTCCAAAGTTCGCCCAACGCATATACTGGCTGCTTATAGGAACCCTTCCGGGAGGCTCCCGTAGTTTCATGGATATGGCCACAGAACTTTTCAGGATGATTGTGAACTGGCGCCCTGAAAGGATGGTCGCGTGAATGGTTCCACAATATCCAACCTGCGCCCCATATTGGAGCACAATCGAACAGCAAAGTACCCTACTAGCGCAGCTGATGAGCTTCAAATCTCTACTGCCCTAATCGGAGTTAACTTTGGGTCCGCAGCTACAAACAACCGTAGTTGCAGCGAGCAGCTCGGATATACTAGAGCTGGGTCTACGGGGTCACGGCACTATCATTTAGGTCCCAGCAAGATTGTTTGTAAGCTGCGTGCTGCAACAGATCTTATCTGCAAATGCGGAGCGCTATTTCACTCCTGTACGGACACTGAAGGGGCGGGCTGGACGTAAATCTTTTGAGAGACTGGGGCATTGCATTCAATTTTTGAAGAGCTTGACCCACTGCCGTGTCTGGTGTTCGAAGAGGCCTATCGTACACCGGTAGGTCAGTCTGTCGTGAACCAACATCTACAGAAAAATTGTAAAGTTTTCAAACATTAAAGGGTACAGTATGAGGCACGGGACGGAGTAGACGAATTGATTCATTATTATGTCGGTATAAGGCAGTAGATGAGCAGTACTGAGGTGTGCAGAAGTACGGCCGGCACGAGTCGCCCACACACCTTGCGTTCCTTATTGTGACTTCTCAGAAGATTTTAAACACCTTGCGCGCCACTTCGCCGCAAGCTCGCTGATTGCTTCAACGAGCTTGTTACTTCGTGGCGCCCAAGCTTCATAGGTGGTGGCGCGCAAGCGTGTTGGGTAGTAGCGCGCACTTTGCTAGATAGTGGCGCGCAACCTGTAATATACTGATGACCACACACACAGTGCGAATTAGATGTACGTCATCAGTTCTCACGAACAAGGAAGGTATGACAAGTGCAGGGCCCAACGGGTGAGAATGTTTTGCCCAACATTCGTCCGTACTCCGATCAGGGATTGTCAGGGGCGCTGACACAAGTGGGATATCCGTTCTTAACTATATTTAGAAGGAATTTCCGATGGTTTCAAGTACCTAAAAGGTATTATGCCTACAATAACCTATCGTTCCAATGTTAAGTCTCTTTGAGATCAAGGACTAGAGGCGAGATACACAGGCTTGTTTGTAATGATACACTTGAACAGTCTCAGATATAGTATTACATTTTCCCTTTCTATCTTTCACTAGTTATGATTTCCTTGTTAGTGAGAGATGACGTCGAGCATCTGTTTCATACCGAATGTGTGATCGTCGCTATAATATAGACAGCGCATATCTACCCAGTAGGCCCTTGTGGGCGCAAGCGAGGCTGTCAGGCGTATTGTACCCTCTTTCTCTTGCTTCTCCTCCCCTGTTCCTGCTTCTTCCCTGTTATTCACTCACATTTTATTTAATTTCGAGTCTTATTCCACGACAATTCTTTCGCAGTTTTCACAATGCATGCATACATAGGTTAGAATTCGTAACCCCTTTTCCTGCTCATTGTTTGTTGACTTCGTTCAAACAGCGGCGTATACACATTTTCAATATAAAGGGAATATGGGTGAGCAGTGCTGACGAGCAGCAAAAGCAAAATCAGGACTTATAAAAACGCGGGTGGTTTTTGTGTTTATGGTTCTACGGTTTTCATAGCGAAGATACGTGGTATTCTAGAGGTGGGTGGAAAATATCGCTTTTTTTCGACTTCTTAACAACGGTATCATGAAGGCGAGTACAAATGAACCTCAGATTCGTGATCAGCACAGCAAATCGCCATCCTGGGGAATTTTAGGTCAAATCTGGAGCATTTGTCTACAAAGCTTTCAGAGCCTCTTAATTGGTAGAAGTAAGCGCTTACCTCCACATAACGCCGAAAATGAATAAAAATCTTTCTAAATATTTCAGAAAAAAAAACTAGTTTTTTTTCGTGCTGTTATCGTGTAAGTGAAGTTTGTGCGTAATAAAGTCATTTTCTCACATACTTTTAACATGAGCAATTTCAATATAACGCTTAGAAGCCAGGAACAAAAACCGTGTTACATAGTGTAATCGACCGCAAAGTTGAAATTTTCTTCTGAATTCTCAAGAGAAAACATCGGAAACGTTAAAAAGCGGTGCCCCCTCCCCCTCCACACAAACACAGACATTGTCAATATATACCTAAAGTGTTTACCACAGATACATGGATTTTTTCTTCAAAATTCAGGAAAGAAATTAAACTTTGCCGTCGATTATGGTGCAACCTACAGTATTGCAAAATGGAAAAAGCAACCGCACAACCGTTTTTTTTCGCCGCCAATTATGGTGCAACCTGCAGTATGCAAAGTGGAAGCTCGACCGCACAACCCCCTTTTTTGATGCCGTGGACCGTTCGCATCCTCTATTTCGGGGCCGAATTAACTGTTTCTTCGCGCGCCTGTGCAAAGCGAGGAGAGATACAACGAGAAAGTATGGGGAAGGTAGACGCTGCATACTCACGCAGACGTAAGCGAAAAACGGAAATAAATTTTACCCAGAACTAGAGGATGAATGGGCACATTAAAGAATACTAGGTGCCAAAACATTTGTGCTCTGCTCAAGCAGTTTTTTTTTCTTGTTTATTTGGTTTTTTTCTCGGTAGAGTGTTTTACTGGTTATCTATATATGACTTTAGTCACCTCCCATGAAAGCATGAAATATGTCGCCGCTAACGATACGTGGGATCCCTCTGAGGGCTAGATGACACGAGTTGATTGTTACGAAGCCGATTGTTGCGAAAATATTGATGGTTTATAGGAGACAGATAAAGGTGTATAATCAAGCCGTTCTTGAACCACACACTGAATTTAAATGCGAATCAATGCTATGAGTACCACACCTTGCCAAAAAAAGTCTGAGGAACGTGAAAAAAGCTTGAAAAAATCAATAACTTTTCAACACGGATTTCGAGAAACTTCAATTAATGGTGCGTGGATGCCAATCAGGGTCAGTAAAAACATAGATCCAACGTGGCTTACTTGAAAGAGAATCACCAACATAAGAAAATGTGCAGTGGGTATGGAAAATCAGGGGAAAGTATTCAGATTATGAACTAGAGATCTTTTCTACGTCAAGGATGACATATTAATCATTTAATTACTGCATGTAGTGCCCCAGAAAAATGAGTATATGCATGCATTGATCAATTGGAGAAGTTATCGGAAAATTTTGGCTGAGGATGTGTTAGTCGATCGATTCAGAGGCAAGAATGCACATGTAGGGTTCTCCGCTTCCAAGGTCGCTGCGCGCAACCTTTTCCGCCAGAAAGTAGCTGCGCGCAAACTTCTCTAACTGCAGAAATTCCGCGAAGCTGCGCGCAAGCTTCAGCCTCGTGGCGCGCAAGACGGTTCATGAAAACGACCGCGCGCGCAAGGAGCATTCAGAAAAAGTCGTGGCGCGCAGCTTGT
This sequence comes from Aplectana chamaeleonis, assembly GCA_029168955.1. Lineage (NCBI taxonomy): Eukaryota > Metazoa > Nematoda > Chromadorea > Rhabditida > Cosmocercidae > Aplectana > Aplectana chamaeleonis. Next base: position 171,841 of record JAPDOI010000414.1, read on the forward strand.
TTACGCTGCTTTTGGTGGCGCGCAAGCTGTTTCAAATTTTCTGAGTTGGTGCAAACTCGGTGCACGCAAGTTATACATCGGCTTTGCACCAAGAAACAATAAGGAAAGCAAAATATCAAAGCGATCTGTTGTCGACTATACGCCGGTTGGGGTCTAGGGTGCGGCATAAACTTCAGGGCTTCATTTTCTTGGGCAGTAAAGGTTTTTGACCGGATTTTTTGGCCCAGGTTTTCCTCAACATGTATAGGTAGTCAACTCTTTGGGTTGATTAACACTGCGTCATAGGCGCTTAAAGGCGCAGTCCAAGCTCAGGGGCCAAATCTAAGATTTCCACATAATTATGAAGTAGACCCACCCCGTATAACACCTGCCAAGTGAGAGCTCTCGATTCCACAGAATAAGCGAGATATAGGAGGAAGCCAATCTGGGGCGCCCACACCAGGAAGCCACTTTGGTACGCCCCTTTACGATCTTTCGAGCTGAACAGTGGCGAGATGAGTGATGATTTCCGATCAATAGCCGCGTTCTTCCCTACATTCTCAGGTCGGCTCGCATCCATAGGTTGCAAATGACGGAAGTTACAAGCCTCGGACAACTCGTCCACCATGCTTCCGCAGCTCAATTTTCGAGGGGCCACAACTCTCAGGGGGCCTTGTACGACTAGAGAGACATCATTGGAATGAGCGTGAGACCGTTTTCAAGACAAGAAGGGAAACAGAAAATCGATTTCGAGGTTGAACTGTGCGTTTAGGAATTAGTCCCCGACCCGAGGGATCAAAAGGACAAGGGGTTCGAATTACGGGTACATCGCTGACAACTGGCGGGTAGATCGCTGATAACTGGCGGGTGGATCGATGATAACTGCCGGGCGGATCGCTGGTTACTGGCGGGCGGATCGCTGGCTAGTGGCGGGCGGATCGCTGGCTACTGGCGGGTGGATCGCTGGCTACTGCCGGGCAGATCGCTGGCTACCGGCGGGCGGATGGCTGGCTACTGGCGGGCGGATCGATGGCTACTGGCGGGCGGATGGCGGGGGGATGTCGATCCGCCCGCCAAAAGCCAGCGATCCGCCCGTACCTGCTGTCTGAGTTCTGCATCGAATTTCAGCTTCAAAAAATACGTTCCCCTTCTTCCAGCTGATTTCGGTTTATATAGTGAATTTTTTTTCGCCAGAAATTGTCGGTTTTTCATCCATAAATTTTTTGTGTTCGGAGAAAGACCTTTGATGAAGGTTATTTTTGAAATCTCGATGGAATTCTGCGTCGACTAGTGCTTCCAGTATGGAACAATATTTTCTCGATCCTTCAGCCTAATTCATTTTACGAAACACCGGTTTTTCGCCTATAACTCTTTAACCGATGAAGATAGGGTTTTGGTGAAGGTTGTTTTTTAGAATCCACGTAAAATTCTGCGTAAAATGATATATCGGGTTCCTAACTTTGCTTGCTCCATAAGCCAGCCAGGTCGGTGGGGCCGAGCCCCGTTGTAGGCTCCAGGAGAACTCCGCGTCTCCTACTTACACCATAGAGGCGAGAACACTATACGGAGATAACTATGGAGCTCAGCTCCACCGACCTGGCTGGCTTATGGAGCAAGCAAATTTAGGAACCCGATATGTCATTCGACGCAGAATTTTACGTAGACTTCAAAAACATCTTTCACCAAACCCTATCTTCAACGGTTAAAGAGCTATAGGCGAAAAACCGGTGTTTTGTAAAATGAATTAGGCTGAGGGATCGAGAAAATATTTTTGAAAACTGGAAACACCAGTCGACGCAGAATTCCATCGAGATTTTGAAAACATTCTTCACCAGCAGAGGTCTATTTCCAAGCACACAAAAAGTTATGAACGAAAAACCGATCATTTCAGGCCAAAAAAATGCACTTTATAAACTGAAATCGGCTGGTAGAAGGGGAACGTATTTTTCAAAACTAAAACGATATTCGATGCAAAATTTTATGGGATTCCGAAAACAACCTACACCAAATGGCTATCTTTTAGGGTAAAAACAAGTTGTGGGCGAGAAAAAAACCGGCAGTGACACCCACCCAATCTTGAAAATGACTTGCATGAGTGTTGGGTCACTTTCATTCGTTTTCGGGGTGTTTCGTTGTCACCGGTTTTCCCAAAGGTGAAGGTTTCCCACTTCACTGGCCCAGGGGTGAAGGTTGGTGGAGCACATGGCTCTACTCAACGAAGCTATGCACTCGTCACAGCCTGTGCTATGCAATGAATTATGAGAAGTAAACTAACCTGATAGCAGCGAAGCGAAAGAATTGCTAAAGGAAATGAGCAAAAAGAGGGGAAATGTCGGCGCTCGCCGAAAAATAAATAGCGGATCGGGAGGGATTGATTAGTGGCACACTAGAAGAAGGTGAACGTGAACTCCGCTTTGTATTTGATACACCATCACCTGTTTCCCTCGCGGTAGACGTCACAAGATTAATCCTTCTATCACCTTCCAGTTTCAAAGATTGCCTGCCGTTCTAGAGTCAAAATTATTGACCGTGTTATGATGTTTCCTTTACCTGCTGCATTAATTGAACCTGCACTTGCCCCTCAAGATAGATGGTCAAAACTGTTTCGATCGCGTCCTGCTAGCTGCGACCTAAAATTCCTCGGGTGGATTTTTTCGTTACTCAGAACTTTCTAGCCTAGCTATTTCCGCCTTATAAGTATGTAGTCTTATAGCATCATGCTACATACCATAAAGACGCAAATACCTAGAACTAAAGACGCATGTATCATTCCTCAAAGACGCATGTAACAAACGCAGAACACGCAGGCGCCTTACATCAAAGGCGCATGAATCATTCCTCAAAGACGTACGTAACAAACGCTGAACACGCAGGCGCCTTACATCAAAGGCGCGTGTATTCTTCGTCAAAGACGCATGTAACAAACGCTGAACACGCAGGCGCCCTGCTCTATGTTTGCGTGCCCAATACACTGAAAATCTCAGAACCCTCGTCACGGCGGCGGTTGTGGACGCGAGAGAGACCAAAGAACTACAGTGCGGTCGGCTGCCAAGGGTGAAAAGGCGCGGCGGGGGGCGCCGCTTTTGTGCGGCGCCCAACTTAGGAACTGTTTAACGCGTTAAACGATCTACTCGTATACTTGAAGCAGCCCTATGATTCCACTAAAGAAGTTTGGAGAAATGTCGACTTGTTTGAATTTTTCCGAAAAATTGAACTGAAAGAATGGCGAGTCTTCAGATGCTCATAAACATTTCCAAAACAACATTATATCGTCAGATATAATAGTAAGTGGTGCAGAATATTTGGTACTACAAAAAAATAAACATTTTCTTAAAAAAACACCGAGCTGAAAAGAAAAATACTCTAGACGAAAGTTGCAATTGAGCACTGCGCTGGTTGATTGAGATTAATTTTGATCACAGACAGGCCTGTGGTGGTTGAAATGTTATAATGTCGATTCAAATAATTTGTGTACGCAACCTCGAAACTACCAAAGAATTTTCTTGTCGATCGGGCATTTTCGAAAAAAATCTGAAATTTGGTGTTTTTTTTTGGGAATCCAGTGTCTATCGAAAATCCCAACAAAAGTATTCCTTTATGGTGATGAATGCTTACTGTCAAGACTAGTATGTGACACCACTAGTGAGTTATTTGCTCATTTTCGGTTTCTGATTTCCAAATTATCATTAACTCAACATTGTTCTGCGGGACGCAAATAAATTTTATGAGGCCCTCGACTGTATAACTCCTTTAAAGTAGATTTTTCGGAAGAGTTAATTATGTAAAAGTTCATGTGGGCATTAATAAAAAATATCAGAATAGGAGAAACACGAAAACGAGAAAATTTGAATTTTTTTTTGAAAAATTCGTCTTTCTTGTTTTTTAATCTTTGGTATTCAGCACCTATTTAAAGCAATTGATGGGCAGTGCAGCGATTATAATCCTGATCTCGGATGAGAGCTCATATTTCCACGCTATGAGTTAGTTTGAGGCAGATTTATCAAAGAATGGGTGAGGAAGGTTTTTTCAAAAAGTGCTCCACGCTCACATTAGTGGCGTTTTTTGATATTTGGCCGTATGTGGATTTATATGAGGAAAGGGGCTGTGGCACTGCAGCAGGTGTTTTTCCGCGTGTCAGTGAAAGTTTCTGAAATTCATGGAAGATTTTTACAGAAAATGATTAAACTTCGGTTTTGCAAAATAATATTATATCAAAAGTTCAATATTTACACCACGTCAAACATTCTCCGTTCAAGTTCAATCTCTTGCTCTTGTCAGATACGAAAGAAAAGAAAGGTTGCTATTGAACCTCACATTATGGACGAGAATCATTAGGTGGTGATAAGAAAAAATAGGAGCCGAACCCAGCTCCTCACGCTAATAATTCTTTGCCTCAGAGTATACTGATTCAAAAAGGTTTCATATCGTGATATTGAAGCGGAAAGGTTGCACATAGAATACCAATGAGCTAAGTCTCTTAATAGTCGTAGAATAGAATCTTAAACGTGGATGCGAAGAATCTCGATTTTTTCGTCGATGGAATTCGGAGCTCTGGGCCCGATCTGGGCTCACTGATGACTGACGGGTGTCATTAAAATTAAATCGACGAAATTCGTGCTCGCCCACAAAAACGCCTAAACAATATTCAGATACATAGAAAAAGTTCTTGTGCCAAATTTTGTGCGACATGTCATTCTTCGAGGGTAGCTGTGAACTGAAAATTCAGACTGAAAGCGAAATTTGAAGAAACGTGAAATCGTCAATACTGACAGGATTTTTCCACGGTAGTATAGAGATACGAACGTGTAGGTTATGGCAAATATCCTGACTCCTCTGAATATGCCCTGATTCGTTCCTCTGGCATCGATATGCCGTCGCCCTGCTAATCGCTGACTTCGCACCTCCAGTTGGACGCGTCAGGTCACCACAACGGCCCACCAACAGCACAGGACTCAACGTATCTCATTAGAATAGAAGTAACTAACACGCGGAAAAACACCTGCTGCAGTGCCACAGCCCCTTTCCTCATATAAATCCACATACGGCCAAATATCAAAAAACGCCACTAATGTGAGCGTGGAGCACTTTTTGAAAAAACCTTTCTCACCCATTCTTTGATAAATCTGACTCAAACTAACTCATAGCGTGGAAATATGAGCTCTCATCCGAGATCAGGATTATAATCGCTGCACTGCCCATCAATTGTTTTAAATAGGTGCTGAGTACCAAAGATTAAAAAACAAGAAAGACGAATTTTTCAAGAAAATTTTAAATTTTCTCGTTTTCGTGTTTCTCCTATTCTGATATTTTTCATGAATGCCCACATGAACTTTTACATAATTAACTCTTCCGAAAAATCTACTTTAAAGGAGTTATACAGTCGAGGGCCTCATAAGATTTATTTGCGTCCCGCAGAACAATGTTGAGTCAATGATAATTTGGAAATCAGAAACCGAAAATTAGCAAATAACTCACTAGTGGTGTCACATACTTGTCTTGACAGTAAGCATTCATCACCATAAAGGAATACTTTCGTTGGGGGTTTTTGATAGACACTGGATTCCCAAAAAAAAACACCGAATTTCAGATTTTTTTTCGAAAATGCCCGATCGACAAGAAGATTCTTTGGTAGTTTCGAGGTCGCGTACACAAATTATTTGAATCGACATTATAACATTTCAACCACCACAGGCCTGTCTGTGATCAAAATTAATCTCAATCAACCAGCGCAGTGCTCAATTGCAACTTTCGTCTAGAGTATTTTTCTTTTCAGCTCGGTGTTTTTTGGGAAAATGTTTTATTTTTGTATCGTCCATCACTGGATGAGGGATCGCCGCGACGCTGCTTGGCGGAAAAATTGCGCGCGGGAAAGTGAAGGGAGAGTGGCTATTGATCGAACGATTTCACGCCCAACTGCTGAGCGCGGCTATCTCTCTGTGAGACACCAACGATAGTACCGAATATTCTGCACCACTTACTATTATATCTGACGATATAATGTTGTTTTGGAAATGTTTATGAGCATCTGAAAACTCGCCATTCTTCCAGTTCAATTTTTCGGAAAAAATTAAACAAGTCGAAATTTCTCCAAACTTCTTAAGTGGAATCATAGGGCTGCTTCAAGTATGCCACAAAATCATAATCAGCCGAGTAAGTCGTTTAACGCGTTAAACAGTTCCTAAGTTGGGCGCCGCACAAAAACGGCGGCGACCGCCGCCCGTCGCCGCCTTTTTACCCTTGGCAGCCGACCGCACTGTATTTGTTCCGAATAGCAACGACTTCCCATTTTGAGGCGCGCCGTACATCGCGTGAGTTTGCAATCGATGTTCAATTCGTGGGAAAAAAAACACTAATTATCTTCATATTTGACTACGACAAGTGCATTAATGGATAGCTTAAAGGCATCGTCCACGATGAAAACCGAATTTGGGTTTATGCGTTCATTCGGACTAGTGGGCCATGACAATGTCACTCAGAAAGTTTGGAGTTACAAAACCGTCTCTGATTGAAGAGTCGCTTACCTCAAATTGGCTTCCTGGGTTTGGGGGGCCGGCCTTGGGGTCGATCCGTTGTTACAAGGAACAAAGCTCCTGGGTTGCTGACGGCGGGCGTGCCTTGACGCGTCGTAGGGCGCAATACACACGCCAGTCACTTTCGAATTCGGCATCGATCGAAAGCAGCCGGCAGCACTGGACGCAGCAGGTGGGCAGCCCATTTTAATTCAGCTGAAGCCGTAGTTGAGCGGCATCCTCGGTGAATTGCTTCCAACGCTGCGCCAAGGAACGAAGCGTAAAACTGTTCCTTGCATTCTCTGCGCAACTATCCCAAGTTGATGCCGGCGCGAAATTCAAATTTGCTATGAACTTTCTAAAAATGGGTTTTTCTCAAAAAGTTGACGTTTTTGAGGGGGCGTTTTGCTACCGTTAGTCACTATAGGGATAGTACAACACGAAAACATCAAAAACCCAAATATGGTTTTCATCGTGTACGATGCCTTTAAGGTTCCTACGTTCTTCCAGTTAACAAATAAAATAACAAAACATTATGACATTGAGATTATTACTGAATATTATTAAATCACTATGAGATTTAACCTTCATGAAGGAAGATTGTTTCATACCTCGAGCTCGCAGATACCTTACTGCAGAGAAACGTTGTTACTGCAATACCGGCCATTATTTTGGCGTTTTTAGCCCAAAAAAACGCTAAAAAGCATTTTTTGCTCTTCTTCCCATAACTCTTTTCAAAAGGGTCCATTTGGGAATCTAACAAGATATTGGGAATCAGCATCGTGTGCTCTTTTTTCTGGAATAACACATGGCTCCCTCTTTAACAAGATATGTATGCAAAATTGAACAAGAAACAATCAACCCGAGATCGCGATTTCGCAATCAAGGCATTTATGAGCGAATGTGTCCATGCTGTTACGCCTAAATGCTTTGTACAAAGTATGCCAAATAGTGCAAATGCTAAAAGAGAGTACTCTCGATCCTGATTCGAAATATTTCTTCGGATTCTCAAATTGACCATCATGAACAGAGTTAAGGCAAAAGGGCGCCAAAAACGCTTGTTTGCGTTTTTCGCGGAAAACGCAAAAATTATGGTCTCATAGTGCTCTTCTAGACCCGTTTCTGTACGTTTTTAACGCTAATGCTGCAGTAAGCTACCGATTGTTTTCACTTTCGACGAAATTAGGGAGACGATATTCACCGTGGACACGTAAGTGTGCGTAACTGAATTTTGTATTTTCGTGAAGCGCGAATCGTAATTTAGCGAAAATGCGAAATTTATAGTGGACCTATACTTTTGCACTGCGCTGTATACCAGAAAGAATCAGGTTTCCTATGTAAGTTCAAACCGAATTTCAGGGCGTGAAATTGCGGATCGCACGAATTTCTCTGTAATATGTGGATTTTGGGTTTTAGATTTTTTTGACAAAGCGTTATTGTACGCGCGGATGAGTATACTCATCGTCTACAGCTCCGCGGTTTCCTTATTTTTCACGAACACCGCGAATACTTGAGAAGCCCAGGATGTGTGAAAGTCATGTCTAGGATCAATGTCCCGACTTCAGTAAACACAAGACAGCAGTAGTACGCTACCGCCTTGTTTTGAAATATAGTGAGTAGAATCACGAACAAAACGAAAATCTGAGTTTTCTTATCAGCAAAACGCATGAACTTCTCTGCCAATTCGAGACTTGATGCCTCAGCAAAAGAGACTTGATGCCCATGTACAAGTCGGCATGAAGTCTTCATTTGCGGTGTTAAATTCACTTTATGGGTGAATTTGCCGGTAGGTAGGATAGGTGAGAATGAGGTGAATATCCCGTGAAAATGGTGCGAACTGGCAGCGAGAGAGGGTCCAAATTACCGCGAAAATGAGGTGAAATTACCACGAAAAATGGGTGAGTTTACCTCGAAAATTTCATGAATTTGAAGGTCCACAGCGCAAGAAGCCCCGCCTTGGCCGCAACATGGGCGTAATCTTCACCGAGGTCTGCGGTGAGGAGCCACCCTCTGCGGATCGCGGCGTAACTCGCCCCCCCCCCACCGTGAGGATACCCACTGTACCCTCCCAGCAGCCAAAATTATGCTGGCCTCCGAAGAGTGACCCGAAGTCACCTTTCAGGGCCGGCATCAGAATGCAGAATGAGGACTCTAGTGAGATGAGGCGGCTTTTATACCGGCTGTGCTCATAGTGAACACATCGAGACGTGATCAATTGTTTTATCATGTTTTCGCTGAGATGTTTTCACTTGTTTAGAGATTTCTGACATGCCAGCAACGGCGGTAATTTCACCGTTTGCGCTGAGTGATACCCAGCCGCTCAACAACTGATAAGCATTAACATGTTGGCGCTGGCGGTATTTTCACTCTTTGCGCTGACTGATATCCGACCGCTCAGCAAATTCACCCTTTGCGCGGATAAGCTTTGATGACGGCACTAAAGGTGAATTTGATGCCTAATGATAACAGAGCGTGATAAAGGCCGCTTTCCCCGAAGCATCAAGTCTCGAATTGGCAGAGTTATCGGGGAAAGGTGAAATGTAGTGACTAACGACGAGAAATCAATCAGTTGTGAAAGACGCACTCGTCATAAACAATTTGAGTAGCTTTCTTGCGTCTAAACGGTTTGTTACTTGCGTCTTTGTGGTCTCTTCCGAAAGACGCACTTACCATACGCGCCCCCTCGTATGTTACTTGCGTCTTTCATACGTGCAAGTGACAAGAAATGACGTTTTCGACCCTGCAAAGACGCATGTAACAAGGAATCGGGCTTATTAGACGCAACAACCTAGGCTGGAAAGTTCTGAGTAGCCGCGAGCTCCTTCCGCATTTTAGTACTATTTCCGTGATCTCTGCGAGTGGAAGCTCAACGTTAGTTACAGGACGTTACAGGCCGAAACTCCTGAGAAAAACAGCTCTGAAATCTCTCTGAACCCTTTTCTTGGTTTAGAGTTGTACGACCTATAAGCGAAAATCGCGAAAAGCCGCTGTTCCGGGACAAATTTGAAGCCTGAACTTTCTTTTCTTTTTATGGTGAACGAGCCCACTACAATTCATCGGCATCGATGATTTCCAGTATCAAAAGCATCAGCTGGTTTGAAATTGTAATTCAATCAAAGAACATTACTCACTTAGTGAAAAACATTGACTGAAGTGCTTGCCTTCATTGTTCAATTGTTTTTACTAGATAAAATTGCACTTATTTCTTCCTCTGAACGTCGATGGTTTTTGACTGCTCGGCACGAGACTCTTTTTACGTCGCGCTGTGCACATGTGCACGAACTGGCATCTTTGGGCCCTAGGAACCTAAATTCTAACTCGTTTTTTACCTCGCTATCTTCATACTTTTCCAGCTGTTTTCGATCTAAGCTGATTTTTGTAGTTATTTCGAAAAAGTTTTTCATCATGACCACTGCCTTTAACTCTCGGGAGTCTTCCTTAGGTTCCGTCCGTAGCAGACGACCTAGCGCCAAGTGACGCTGGGGTTTGCATCTTTATCATTCGTTATTGATATGACTCCCCAGCGACCACAGCAGCCGGCCTGTTGCAAACGGTGGAGGCATAGCGGCAGTAGCGGCTGTCACTAATATTATCGATACCATCGTTAACCAGGTGCCGTCCTCGGACACGTTGCTTGCGCCAGCCGTCGAGCGTCATGCGCCACCGTTTCAGCTCTGGCACATGATGCTACGACGCCTTTACGCTTTGCCGCTGGTCGTCTGCTATAAACGGAGTCTAGAATCTAGTGAGGTTGAACCCGCGTTTCACGCGAATCTAACGCCTGCTAACTTGCGTTTTCGACCCCAGTTTTTACCAACCCTGTTGATGTGCCTAGGCCAGATAAACAGAGCACACGGTCACCTACCAGATGTATTCGAAACTATTTAAAATTATTCTAATTCGAATGATCATTCAAAGAGCAGGTTTCGATTATTGAATAGACTCGAATGATCCTTTTTGAGGCCCGAATTTCGAATAATATTCGAATGGCACAATCTTCTCAGAGAGGGCCGAATATCGTATAGTATTCGAATGGCTCAAATTTAAAAATTCCGAATCCGACTAGGTTTTACAGGGGAGTTTCGAGGCGAATCTATCATTGGGTTTTGGAAATAAACCAGAAACCCATTTTGCCTGAGAAAATTTTTCCGGTGAGGGCCTTTGTACCTGACTTATCGAAACTCCTCGAGAGTCGACAATTAGACTTCCATTTTGTGTTCAGGACCCCGGATAACTGGCAGAAATAAGTTTTTAGCCAGATCGGAAACCATTATTCTTAATACTCTGAAACTTGGTTGGTGGGGGCCTCAGCGGCCTACCGAGGAAACCCGCTTATCTTATTTCAGAGATCTCTGCAACAGCTACAAACTGTAGATTGTAAAATTTCAGTGGAATTTTGTTGGAACCAGTTAAAAATTTAGTAATCGGAATGGGGTTGAAGTTGCTAGGAAATCATTTGATGATATCGCACTTACACCTTGATTATTTCAACATTTGGATTTCCGAGCTGAGGATGATGGTTGCAGCCGTGCTTGCATGCTGAAATGACATAATCCAAAAAATCATCATATAATTCTGCCTACGGCTTCAGCTTCTTTATCGCAAATTTAAAATAAATTTACCATTCGCTATGCTCAGGAAGAGGATCTGTAGCGCCTGCAATACTAATCTCTGTCAGAGTTTGAAATTTGAAAAAAAAAAACTACAGCGCCTACCTGAAGCACAGTATTTATACGCATAGCTTCAAAGATGATATGTAAGCTAGCTGTTACGTCAGCTGTTTCCTGAATGAGGCGTAATAATATACCGATTGCTTGAAGCTGTCGTGAGAAACTGCCCGAACACGTGAGAAATGCAAGGAAATTTACTGCAATTAGCTTAGAATTTGAACCTGAAACAGCCGTTATGAGAAGCTCATTCTCTCATCTACAAGATTTAGTAAACTCTTAGCGGACAAACAGCTGTTCGAATCACTTGATATGTAGTTTGGACATGCACAGCTGCTCGCTGAAGGTGCGGCTCGCACACTTATAGCTTCCAAATTAAATTTGGACTGACGCATGGACCAGACGGCTGGCCGTACGGTGTTGGCGGCATCACCGGCCAACGGGGCTATGATTGCGCGCTGCGATCTACCGTCTCAACCCCGTCCAACCATCAGGCTAAACTGATTGCGTGCACTCTATATCGTCGGCCTGGATCGTGAAGAGACTTTGCGTTCTCTGTTGAAGGTTGGCGCAAACTCGGTGCCATATGCTATAACATAGGTGCACCGAGTTTGCGCCAACCTTCAACAATGAACGCGAAGTCTCTTCACGATCCAAGCCGATGTTATCTGATTCTCCAGCATATCCTTCGCTTCATGGAAATGGAAAGCGACTGACTGCGCCGAATTACTCATAGTTTCCATCATATACATTGCGTCGGCACGGATCGCACTAGTATTTTGCAATCCTTCTTGCGCATTGGCGCGAATTCGGTGATTGTATATCATAACATTAGCGCACCAAGTTTGCGCCAACGCACGATAAGAAAGGCTAAGTATTACAGCGATCCGCTCCGCCTGTAGATAGGCATCGCCCCGCCTGAAGGGGTCGCTTCGGTGGGGACGGGGGCGGGGCTATGAAATATGTACCTAACAGTGGTCAGCAATGATGGTACGGCGCGGGGTGTGGATGTCCTTACAGAAAGGCCTGAGTTGCGCAACGATATGGGGAAGGAGGTCTGAGCCCCGCAGGGAGATCGAGTGAACCATTCTGAATGGGGCTAAACACTGTTAGGAGCCAATTTTTCACCGAAAAATTCGATTACACCGTCCAATTTACATGAAATATTGTTGTATCTCAGCTATTGTAGAGGTTAAGATTACAGTAAAGGCTCTACTAAGCTTGAATATATGACACATAGTAAAGACTCTACTAAGCTTGCATATAGGACAAACATTCCGACGCATACCATAGCTTCCAATCCGAAACCATTTACAATTCGTTACGGAAAGTTCCTGCATACATGACTTTTGCGTAACAAATTGTAAATGATTCTGGAATAGAAGCAGCAACACATTGGACAAAGTGCATTTGTTGTCACGATCCCATCCACCCATACTTAAGAACTAGGCTTGCAGTCCTTTAAAGTTTCGAGTTGTTTTCAGCGATTAGCACAATGTCGTTCGGCGTACTCCAGGTTGTCAAGGAAGCGTAACGGTACTGTTAGTATCACGTCCCCAGGAAACTGCTTTACAATTGTTGTCTTCCATTCTTCATTTTTAGAGACACAATCCAAAACTTCAGTCTCAGTCATGGGTTTCTCAGTGACACCGTAATGTGTTTTCTGTACATGCGGGAGCTCAGGTACTGATGGCGCTGTACGATTCAGCACTGAGCTGAAGTAACTCATCCTATCGGCAGCGTCGCATCACCAACTGCCACTGTATTGGTAGTGCTCAGGACAGTAGAAAATCTCATCTTATTGCCGCTGCTCTGTCGCAACATCGTGTAGGTTTTCCTCGGATTCTTCTTTTCCCTAACCTTCTCGAACTCCTTAGCTCCACACGCCCATTTTCGTTCGCGGTCGCTTTGAAGCTTTCGACGCAACTTTGTCCTCATAGGCCCTAGTTATACACCGGCGGGACGCTGCGGAAATAGCAAGACAACTATCACTTATATGCGCCCTAACTGTGCTCAGGCATTCCAAAAGGAACAGTAGTCGCAGAAAAACGCGCCGGAAGGCCGCACAGAGCAGTTATACACGCCGCGGCACCGTATACTGTATCCTTGCGGGACCTGCCCTGTTGGAAATTTGCCAATTTCCACCAGCTGATTATTTTTCAGTTTTAAACTTGGTAAAACATCACCAAAACGACATAACGAGCATTGTAATGACGAGAGGAATTGATTAATAGTGATATTCTGCAAGTAAAAAGTGTCAGAAGCGAAAAAACCGATAAAATACCATTAAAAACGCCTGGAAAATTTTTGTCTGCAGTATTGCGTCAAAGACGCCAAAGACGTAACATTGCAGACGAGTCCCTAATTCACGCAGCATGCGGCGGCAATGTCATCGCGAGACGTTTTCATTCCGCTGGTGTATAACTAGGGCCATACGCTTCTCCTCCGCGAAGTTTCCTACAGTCCGCAAAGCACATGCCCTTTTGTGGGTGTAGATGTTGTTTTCTCTGAGATGTAGGCAAACAAACTTCAACCTGGGCTCTACTACCGCGAGTGCATTTTTTGAAGCGTCCTGTGTGCACTTGACGAAAAGTCCGCGTCTTAAGCTTTATTCTCTTTCCGTACTCGGATGTAAACGGAAACGCGCTGCCGATTTTTTCTTTTGAGTTCTTCACCTTCAGAACATGACACGTCACTACTCTGAAGAGACTGGACCCCCTCTCCTCTGAGAACCGAGTACTTCGGATTCCTGAACAAGTCTCATCTTCGCATTTGCGCCAATCCCCTCGATAACGGCATGATGACGAGGAATCCTGGCCGGCAAAGTGTAGGGTTTCACACAGAACGCGTCCTTCGAGTTGTCTTCGCGTTATCGGTTGGCGCATGAAAGGGTTCGGCGTGAGGTGTGATGTATCACAGAGGGGGGAGTCGAACCCGTCGACGTCCTTTGGTGTGGGGAGTCGGACCTTCGATCAACCAAGAACAAAGATGGACTTCTATCGGGACGGTGGGGGGGGGATTGAGAGCCATACCGTTGGTATAAAAATGGCGGCTAACAGAGACGGCAAAATGAGATCACAATATGAGGTCAAAATAAAACTGGTAATAAAACTGAGTGGGCAAAATGAGACTGGTGATACAAAAAGAGAGAACTGAAGAGCGAAAGAAAAAACTGGGCAATACAAATAAGGCAGGATACGAAATGGAGATGTAAAAATGAGGCAGGAATTCACAAGAAGAGGGGAAAAATTACTGGTGGAGAAAGCGTGCAAGACACTAGACGACAGTAGCATGGCCATCGTTAATCACTCTGGCATGGAGGAGGGGTCCTGGCCAGGTAATTCGTGTCACCAAAACGCTCCTGGATATGTCAGCAGCCGTGGTGTTGAAAACTCGTTTTCATCGAAGTCATTACAGGCGGACTATCCACTCAACAAAATGGCACAGATTTTCTGCAAATTCGTAATTTAAGACGCATGACCAGGCGATTCGTGATTCACAGGTTCAGTCTCGCCAAAGGTCAAAATTTTTACAAGGCTGGTAAAAATGGATTGTTGACTGAATCGAAAGAGCATTCTTATTTGTGATATCTCTTGCGATTTCGTCCAGGAAATTGACTTGTTGGGCAATTTCCAAGGTGCGATGTCGCCTGAAGCACAGGATTTTTGATTCCTGAGGGCAAATAGGTTTGGTTGCGGGCGCGAAAACCACATTTTGAATACGAATGTCCACATGTGAAAACGCGCTCAAAATTTCATTGACGCACCTTCAATCCGAGCGGCGCTACACAGGGTGGGCGGAGCCTGTTCCCATGCTCTGAGGACACATAGGTGCTGTTTCGGGCGTGAGAACCACATTGTCATTGGCTGTCCGGATGTGAAACGCACCCAAAATTTCACAGACACAGCTTCAGGCCGAATTGCGCTACACTGGGTGGGCGGAGCCTGTTTCCATGCTCTGAGGACACATAGGTGCTGTTTCGGGCGTGAGAACCACATCGTCATTGGCTGTCCGGATGTGAAAACGCACCCAAAATTTCACAGACGCAGCTTCAGGCCGAACTGCGCTACATAGTGTGGAGTCCATGAAAATGGATTGCTTTGAAATGTTCACAAGTATTTATCGAAATTCGAATAAGGGAGTTTCGCGTTGTTACAACGTCCACAGAAATTTATAGGTGTGATTTTTTTAGGTGAGTTTCAATCGATTGTATCACACCTTAAAAGGTATCTTCAAAGAGCGCTTTGAACCGGTCAAAAGAACTAGATCGATTATTTGGGGCCGTGACTAGGTGTTCCGCACGTTGTAGCAACGCGAAACGCCCCAATCTAAATTTCGATAAATACTTAATGTTTCACAAAATATCTCCATTTTTTCGTGGAGCCCATACTATATAGCGCTGATCGGCTCAACGCTGCATCTAAGAAATGTTGAGCGTTCTTTCAAATCTGGACAGCAAATTAGAAAATGTCGTTTTCATGCCAGGAACCGCACCAATTCGCCCTCAGGGCATGAAATAAGGCACCGCCCACACTATGTAGCGCTGTTCGGCTTAATGCTTCGTCCACGAAATTTTGAGAGTGTTTTCACATCTAGACAGCCAACGAGTAAATGTGGTTTCATGCCCGAAACCGCACCTATGGGCCCTCAGGGCGATGAATGTTCAATCAATGAACAAACATTTGGTTTCATTGTCGCTGGAGAGTTGGTTTTGTCTCCTTTCGTGGAAAAAACATTTACTTATTTCCTAAATAGGAATAATTGGTACAATCGATGCATCGACGCCTTGCAGGGAAGAAGCTATTGAGCTTCTAGAACTATTATGCCATTACTTGACTGTTCATGACTTTCAACTCACGTCCTAGACATCTCTATATTTCTATTGCGTGTGCCTTAAGCAGCGTTTTCAATAAATAAATAAAGGTAATCTGGGGGGGGGCTGAGCAAATAGCTTGACTAGGGGGTGGGGTCGGAACGAAGTTGGGTTCTTTCACACCTCGCGCCGTACCCTGGCGCATTAGCGCTCACTATACACAGATTTTATTCTCTATGATTATGCAATCGTACGAATGCATTGGCACACGATTTTGATCCGAACTTCTCGGATACCATTGAAAACTTTTCTCACAGCTATTGCAGAGCCTCCAACTTTCCTGTCACCAGCGTTGCCAAAATAGATGGTATACTCTCCGAGGGGGATGACGGGTCTATCCTTAGGCCGAGTTCTTCTGCAAAACAGCAAACGGTGCATCGAAATTGATTTGGATAGAGCAGATTGTTGGATATCACTCGAAAGCGGTCGGCAGACCAGGGTGACAAAATTGTGGCTTGAAGTCAAAGGCACCATGAACTTCCTAGGTTCAGAACCTAAGGTGCTACAAAAAAGTGGTCTTCGCGTGGCCTGGCAACACCCTTGTGCAATGTATGAGATAACTTTGAGCTGTATACATAGCTGTACACGCTGCATGGCTCGAACGTTCCCTGTGTATACTTAAAGGCAGCAGACACGCTCAAAAATGGTATCGATTTTATGACCTAAATCAAAAATTTGGAGCTGGTTGTATGGGAACTGACGAAAAAACGAACAAAAACTGTGTACAAATAGAGGAATAATGGTTATTTCGTTATCAGGTGGAAGTGGACGAGTTTTACGGCGCGCGGTTGAAACAGCGAATATTAGCAACAAAACGGTTGAGAGAGAAAAGCCGATATACTCATACAGCCTGTACTGAAACTTTAACCTCAATGAAAGCATCAAAAACCAGCCAAAGGGACCATATTAGTACTATCAATCTGGACGAGTTTGTATTTTGGGGCGGGGTTGACGAAGCTCGTGGGCGGGGTTGCAAAAATTTTCCGATTTGCATTGTTGAAATTTAGTAGTTTTGACTCGTTTTTGACGCTTCCAACGACGTGAGCAGTCCACTAGGAGCCATGCGACTTCAGAAACCTGATTATCTCAACAACTTTTTCGAGCGTGTCTGCCGCGTTTGAACGTTTGCTGAGCCTACTAAAAGCAAGGGCGCTAATGAGCAGATGATACCAACCGACTCGTTTTAACACTTTCGAGCAAAGCTTATGATTGTGAACAGGTACGAGATAAGTCGTTCCAGTTACGTGTCTCTTGCTGTTAGTCGTTAGCTATGGCCTGAGCCTACTTAAGCTGCTGGCCGCAGCACCCAGCGGCGTTCGGCGCCCAGCAGCGATGGCGAGCGCACCCATCGCCAGTGGACGCTGCTTTACAGGCAGTTCTCCCGATAAACTTCGATTTTGGGTTCCCTCAAAAAACATTTGTGATAGCTCTTAGAAGCCCAGAAGCGTAGGAAGACAGGGTCAATCGTTCTCATAATACCGAAAAAGCGGCTTGTAGGATTGCTCCAGGGTTCCGGTTGCTCCCGCTTGAGCCCCAGCTGCTGTCATCACGGCTTTATCGCTGGCACGATTCGGACCTGCAAACACAACAGCACTGAATTTTTCTTTGTAAAAAGCAATGCGGTTGTGGAACGGTCGCTGAAAAGATAGAAATCTTCTTAGACAGAATGCTGACAAATCCTTTCTCTTTCAATGAAAATAACACTACTGATTAATTCTGGTCCAAGCGTGGCAGTGATAGAACAGAGACAATCTTCATGAAAACGACTGGAACCCAATAGGGCGACCTGAGCAACCTTAAAGGCAGTGTTCACGATGAAAAATGTGTTTCAGTTTCCACTAGTAATGGGTAGTGGAGGGGCACAATGTAACGTTGACGTCGAAAGAACGCATGAAAACGAGCCAGGAAAAGCTCCAGAAGAGCCTGCAGTTGCCATTTCGAGCGCAAGGCAAACCTCAAAAGCGCATCACACGCCCACCGACGTAAACAAATGAATGCTCAAGATCGTGAGATGAGCGACGATTTTCAATCATTCGTCCCGTTCTTTCCTTCATTCTCAACTTCTCTCTTTACTCAGGTCAGCTCGCATACATGGGCTGCAAAAGACGGAAGTTACAAGCCTTGGACAATTAGTCCACCATGTTCCCTTAGCTCAATTTTTGAGGGACCATAACTCCGTTCCCAGAAGGTCTTCTACGATTTCAGAGACACCATTGGAATCAGCGTGCGGCCGTTTTCATGATAGGCGGAAAAACAGAAAAACAATTTCCATCGTGAATACTGCCTTTAACACAAGCTGCTCAGCCGTTTTTCGCCATAGAGAGGGTTTTTGGTCTTGTTCTTATGACGCTATTCTGCTTCTAATAGGTAGCTATCGCATTTGTTCAAGCAGAAAACTCAAGAACAAAGTTCATAGTGAAAATTAACTTTGAACAATCAATTCTATACTGGAAAAGTTTTCACAAAGGAGCTAGGGCACACCTTGAGCAATATGCGAAGACAAGGGCCGCTGCCTCTTGTAATATTGCGAATGGAAGCTGTTATAAAAATTTAGCGCGTTTAAAATTCGGAAAGATAAAAGGATTATTGGTCGTTTTGTTTGCTCCGTCGTCTCAAGAATCCATGCATGGCACCTTAACAATCATTACGATTCACCAACCCGTGATTCACGGCCAATATGGTACAACGATACGGCCAATGTCTAGAAGACCAAAAAATTAATGATTCGATTTGCTGAAAGAGATACAAAAACGTTTTCCCTTCGTTTCTCAAATATAAGCTCACAGGCACAGTCCAAGCTGGTGGGTGAATTTTGTTAAGATGGTCCGGCCGCTGTGTATAGCAAATATATAGCCTAGGCAGCTCATTTTGAGCCGATCAGAGCTAGGCTTATCAGCCTTATCATGTCAAAATCTCCTTATCACTGGTATATTTTACCATCATCGACCGCTCCGCTGCTTACTCCGCCCGGACTCATCCTAGCAGCCTAATCTATAGTTGCGCTCTGAACGAAAAGACCGAATATCCAATGTCCCCTCTTCTCGACGTACGATTTTCTAATAGATTCGAATACCCCATCTTTGTAGACGGAATTTCAAATAGATTTGAACAGCATCGATTGGAATATATTTGAGTAATTTTTCGAATAATTTCAAATCGACAACCTGAACACAGCACAGGTGGTTTCACTCAAACTTTCTTCAGGTGGCTATTTTGGGAATATGAATATGAATCCCGATAACAGACTTTCGAAAGATTTTTGCTCGTTTTGGACGGTATAGTAGATGCAGAAAACGATCATCTTGAGATTATACTTTCTTTGAAACAACAGCTCGGGGAGGGGCGCTGAAAAGGGAAGGATCATTAAACGCCGTGGCCATTTTAAATGAAGTAGGCCTTTCTGTTATCAATTTTCGACGCAGAATTCGAATTTTTACATTTTAGCTGCAGAACCTTTCTCTGCACGGAGCTATATGCGTTTTTAGCGCTTCACTAGTAGACGCATCATAGCAAGTAATGCATGAGTTTTCGTTACCTCCCGAGACACACCGATGTGATTTCTACACCAGGAATCATTCCATAGTCATCTGGTGTATGATCGTCATCTCTGGTGTAGAAATTACATCGGTGTATCTCAGGAGGCGACGAAGACTCATGGATTACACGTTATGATGCGTCTACTAGTGAAGCGCTAAGAACGCATATAACTCCGTTCAGAGAACCGGTTCGCAGTTGCAATGTGAAAATTCGAATTTCACGTCGGAAATTGATTCTAGAAAGGCTTATGCCATCAATAATGGCCACGGCGTGTAATGATTCGTCTCTTGTGAGCAGTTTTACTATGGCTGCTTATGAGATACTAAATTTAGTTCATTTTGTCCAATTACCTTTGACGCTCTCAAAACTCGCCGTCGAGAAAAAGCAATGTACTACATGCGTATCGACCGAGACGGCCACTAAGGCACAGGGCGCTCAGTTCGGCCGCAATTTTTTCACACCCATTCCTATGATGTGGATTCTTATCGACCGGGCCGGCTACCAGGGTAAGGCGTAGCGGTATGTTGGGTGCGCGAGGAGTACTCCATAAATATAACCTGGTGACAGCCGACTCAGAGTCGGTTGTCACCAACTGCCCAGGTGGCCGGTCGTGCATGCTATCCACAAAACTCCAAGTGAGCGCAGCAGACACGCTAGAAAAAGTTGTTGAGGAAACTACTTTTCTGGAGTCGCATGGCTCCTTGTAGGCTGCTCACAACGTTGGAAGCTTCAAAAATGAGTCAAAATTACTAAATTTCAGTAATGCAAACCGAAAAATTTCTGCAACCCCGCCCCCGAGCTTCGACAACCCCGCCCCAAAATACAAACTCGTCCAGATTGATAGTAATAATACGGTCACTTCGGCTGGTTTTTGAGGCTCCCAACGAGGTGAATGTCCCAGTACACGCTGTAAGAATATATCGTCTTCTCCATCTCAACCGTTTTGTTGCTAATATTCGCTGTTTCAACCACGCGCCGTAAAACTCGTCTACTTTCACCTAATAACAAAATAACCATTATTCCTCTATTTGCACACAGTTTTCGTTCGTTTTTTCGTCAGTTCCCATACAACCAGCTCCGAACTTTTGATTTATGTCATAAAATCGATACCATTTTTGAGCATGTCTGCTGCCTTTGAGAGAGTCTCATCTGTTCGCATTTATCGAGACGAAAACGAAGTCTATAGTCAGTGATAAAATTCGAAACGAGGTTCGCAATCTTCCGCAGTTTTGTATTGTGTTGGGAATATAGCAAAAATTTGTCGGCCTAATCCACGTCGACAGATGGACGTCCTCATGGTGATTAGACCACGTCTGCAGGAAATTGTTGTGAAGTCTACACATGATATCAACACTGGCAACGTTGAATAAGAAAGGCAATGCTACGGCTCGTTGCGTCGATCCTGTTCTCACTTCAAAAGCTGACACAAATCCGGCCGCTGTACGATCTGCTGCTGTTGTTCCCTTCTTAGTGGTCTCATTTGTCCCAACATACCTTCTACTCGCGATTCGGCAAGGAGCGTTGAGCTGATTTGCGTTAGGGCCATGCGGCTACGCTGACTATCGTCTATTTCAGCTGGCTAATAAGTGTAACCACTGACTAAGCTGAGTGTATCACGGCCACGCGCACCTCATGGAAAACAGCTCTATGCGCTCATCGGAATCACGAAGCGGTTACTACCTCGGTACTCCATCGGCAAGCTAAGAGCAATCGATCACGACAAGGAGAGCCCAATGCAGTTTTGAAATCAAAGAGAGCATGCTGCAATGACTCCGAAAACTGCTGCCCGTTTCATGCTCGATGAATCGCTCAAGAATGATAGGTTGGTTCCAAAACCTCGAACAAAATATGCAGAAGAGATTGCTTTGTAGTTTCCAGGGTCCATGACAGATAACTACTTGTAAATATGTACGATAATCGCATGTCTTCATGAGTTGGGTATCCTTTCGCTCCTCCATATGGCACTGATCATAAAAGTCATTTCACAAATCCCAGACGGAGTTATTCACATAGAGCATTCAGCACTGCAGCAGCTTGCGCAAAGAAATCCTGAGAATTATCAGGAAACCGGGTAGATCTGTAAGACGGTCAACCTTGAACGACTTTCTTTGGTTTGTGGGTTCGTGAACTGAAGCGTTTCTGAAGTTTCGGTTGCTCAATAAGAACTGTTTGTTTATTCTTCAAAGGCAACACACACGCTCACAAACATGATCGAGATCACAGCGTAAATAAGCCCGCATGGCCTCTACATATCTTGTCGTCAACGACGTTTGAAGCGGTGAAAACCATTCAGGATAACAGAATTTGAGCATCCCTTTCTCCCACGCCCGTATTTTCTCACCCCTGTGAGTAACAAAATGAACAGTTAAAGGCAGTGTTCACGATGATTTTCGTTCCCGAGTTTTCCACTCAAAACAAAGCGTTGGCCACCGAGTGTTACAGAAATTACGAAGAAATGGCGAGAAACGCACTAAAACGTCATATTCCAGAGACATTAATCTCTGGCCTGGACTAGTTTTCCAGTTGTATGAGCATGTTCACGGTGGTTGTCACCGGTGAAAAATGGGATCAGTCGAAAATGGAAGAATAATATAGTAAAAATAGTACTAGTTTGGGTCCGAAAAAAAGAACGGAACAACAGAAAGCAAATATTTGTAAAGGACGGACCCACAAATGATTTCATTGCCACAACGAACATTTCCTGTGAGAGTAAAGAGGTGGGGTGAGAGTAAAATATTTCGTGACCTTCTGGTGCGTTTTTCTCAATTCCGTCGTCATTTATGTTCTACCCGGGGGCCAAACAATCGATTTAGCTATTATTCTCAAAATCGAAGATTATCGTGAACACTGCCTTTAAACTTGAGAAAACATATGATAAGTTAGAGTGATAGCACTATCACATGGGAGTGCACAAGACAAACAGCCTAATTGACCTGATTATAGCATCTTCACATGTTCATTATTCTCATCCTCTCTGGCATTGGGGGGCTCCTAGCCCACGACTGTGGGGACTGGGGCGAGAATACCGCGAACTGGCGCACGCGACTTTGCAGTGGTACTCTCCGGCTAATTTCGTGGACCACTAGCGAAAGGCTTTTTTCCAACTTTATAGTAGCCCACGAGTATACGGCTGTCATTAGTCGATGATTTGGTGTCGCTCCAAGCCCACGACATGGCCGTTTTCAAGAGTTGCACGTACGCCGACGTTGATTGTGTTGAGACAAATAGAAACGTGTTCAAACAAATCGCCACCTCATGGTTCGACATCATTTTAAACATTGTGATTTGTTTCATCCACACCTCATCTCCAACCCTTTTGTTTTCTTTTGGCTTGGAATGTCCTTCTTAATATTTTCTTATTCTCTTCGCTGTGTGTGTATGTGTGTGTGTGTAGGTGTGTATGCGTGTATGTTTGTATATGTGCATGTGTGTGTATGTGTGCGTGTCTATGTGCGTGTATGTGTGCATGTATGTGTATGTGTGTGTCTATGCGTATGTCTGTGTGCATGTGTATGTGTGTGTATTAGAGTATGTCAACGAATATTCGGAAAACGAATATTCGGCCGAATAGGGCCCCCGTCAGACTTCGTCGAAAAACCTGCTGAGTCCGACTGAGTCCGGTTGCCCCCAGCGCCAACCAGTTCCTCTGCGAAACACGCAACTGATAGTGACGATTATCACCTCAGCTGTGAATCGGAACGTGTTTGGTGGCTGATTTTTCTTGTTTTCAACATGTCTTTGTCTTCAACTCGTAAACGATTTTTAAGAATCACCATTGGACAGGTGGGGTGAGGATGATTTCGGTTGGGACGCAGCTGGACTCAGTGGTACTCAGTCGGGGCATTGGCCCCGCCCTTATACGCATGAGTACCATCAGTATCGACCGATGGGATTGCGGTGGGCATCAGACGGTCGCAGTCGGACACGGTGGGTTGATTGTTTGCACCCGTCTCCCACGAATTCGGTGCGTATCGACCCGGTGGGACTTAGTAGATCCACCGACTATGACGGGGGCCTTAAGGAATAATCCGGCCGGAATAATAAAGGAATTCGGCCGAACAAAGGAATAAATAAAAATTCGATTATTCGAAAAAATCAATTTTTTGATTAATTCGTTTATTCGGATATTCGAGAAAGTCAATTTTTCGAATAATTCGGTTATTCGAAAGGCCCAATATCCGAATATTCGGCCGAATAAACGAAAAATTTCACAAAAATGGGAAGCAGAGTCTCCGGCACAAGTTCATTTTTGCAGTCCAGAAGTGAAATGTCTCCAATCAAGCTGGTAGAAAGTTCGAATATGGGCGGTCTCCGAGGTCATCACACCTTCTGAAGATGCGAAAAACCTTTGCATGCACAAGTGCTGCCAAGCTACAGAAACGAGATAGAACTTGTGATTGTCCTGTTGGGTTGGTATTCGTGATGAGCGGAATTGAAATACGAAACATCGGAAATCGGGTTTCGACATGGCAATCCCTTCCTGGGTTTGAATATCAAATAAAAAAATATCTAAAAATACGGGTGGATGATTTACCGGTAGACTCTCCTTTCACTCCCAGTCCGGCAGTGCGAGCAGGCAAAGAGCTGGTCCTCAATCAGAATAACAATTGTTGTAAGTATGTCGTTTTTCTTTTCAAAGTTCAGTTATCAAAACTTGTCGATCCTCGATTTTGGATGGTGATATTATTGATTAGGTTTTCTGAATTGAGTTTTTTTCATCTGTCATACTGAAGATCTTCGAATAATAACTTCAAGAGTTCATTGTACTTTTTTTTGTAAACGTAAAAAGCGCGCATTGTTGCGCGTATCCAATGGTTTAACGGTTATAAGGCGATATAATCCAATGAGAGCAGCGGTCTAAGCTCAGACAAACGGCAGGATAATACTAGGTGTGCAATCGCTTGAGTCGAGTGGCCGTATCCATGAAACTATAGGCAATAACGATTTTAGGGTGCTAGAGGAGAGTAGGTACCGTAATCTTTGCCGTAAAATTAAATACTCAGCCGCTGTGGTTTGCAGGCCAAACAACTTTGGCGGGAACTGATAATTTTTCTTCTCTATATTGCTCCATGTGTTTTTTTATGATTATGGCTGGACGGACCGCTGCACTCCAATAAAATGGGGTACTACAGTGTTCGAAACTTAATTTGGGAATTGGTGCTATCGCTATAGGGGGGGGGCACATGGCTGTTGCTTTTGGCCGCGCCCATTTTTCCGCGTCGCAGCGGCTGCACTGATTTTGGAAGGGGAGGAAAACATGGGTTGGTGTTGTAAATCCGTTTCCGAAAAAAAAAACGGAAAAATGGGCGTGGCCAAGTGCAATAGCCAGCTGCCCCCTCCCCCTGCTGCGATAACACCCGACCTGTTTGTGAACCTCTTCAAAAAGCCCATAAGGGATGATGAGGTTCCAGAATTATGAGTCAATTCAGTTGTTTTGCCCGCAACCAACACTCCCGATGCATTTATTTTCACGGCAACGATTACGGTACCTATTCTCCGCTAGCACACTGAAAACGTTCTTTTGAACTATAAACGTTCTCGTAAACTATGGGAACCTCCCGGGATGGTTTTGAGAACCAGCCGATGTATGCGGCGTGCGAACTTTGGACCTTCCCGGAAGGCTCCCATAGTTTCATGAATATGGCCACAGGTAAATTTCATGGTGAACAGCGTTCGAACCTGGTGAACAGCAGTAGAGCCCTGGGTGGTCAGCTGTGCAATCTCAGGTCAATAGTTGGTGTATACCGCTAAGACTATACCTCAATATCGCTACAGCAACACGTATATGACACGACAATAGTGCGCCAGTGACGCGAGTATAACACGTCAATACCACTGCAGTAGCGCGATAGTAGCACGTCAACAAAATGGTAATAGCAGGACAAAACCGCGCCGGCACCGCGAAAATGGCAGGACAAAACAGCGCCCACACCGCGACGAAACCCCGTCGATACCGCGGGAAGGGCGCGTATATTTCGCGGCAGTGACACGCCAGTACCGCGACTATCACGATTTGGGGCTCGGAGCCCAGTTGTCCGAGCGCTCGGAGCGGTTTTCTTGTGGGCTAGGAGCTCCCCAGTGCCAGAGCTAGTTCGAGAATGCCGCTCTACTCCGACTGGCTTTTGAAAATTGACGACTTCATCGGTGACCTAACATGTTATTTTCTGGTAAATCTACCTACAGACTTCTCTCGTAGACTCCCATTTGACAGCGCTATTGTTCTTGGTCATCACGTGTTTTTTCAAGTTTAAGTTTTCATCCCCTCAGGGAGTCGGGGGTTCTATTCGGCCACGATTGGCTTTCGACTCGACTACAAAGCGGTTGGACGACGATATGGTCACGTAATTTCCTTGCGCCACGTGGCCTAATCGTCGTCCAAGTGAGAAGCACGTGGCGCCAATCATAGCCGTTCCACTCGGCCACGATACGCTTACTATTCGACTACGATGAGTTTGGACGACGAACGAGCCACAATGCCCATGATTGAACACGTTGATCGATCGCTTCAGAACTGACCCGGCGCATGTCAGCCGCACAGCACGTATGTAAGGTGCTCGATCCCAAAGAGAGCGCAGTGCGTCTTTCGGGCCGCTCCTGGAAGGTGTCTACGAGTCACTTTCTGAACGATTTTTGAACCGCTAAGGGGTCTCCCCCACAGTCCTCAGCGAGGGGAGTTCCCTCGCTGTCGACCGCGAGGGAGACCCCTTAGTGGTTCAAAAGATGTCCCTGTCGCGTGATGTCCCTGTCGCGGACTGCTGTGGGGGTGATCCCCTAGTGCGGTCCGTGATTTGGGCCGTATCCTTGTTGGGGGGGGAGACCCGCTCCCATCGAAGGTGTGGGAGCCGCCCCCGAGCGCCACGTGCTCATATCGAACAGGCCACGTGCTGCTGCGTGGGAAACGGGGTTTCCGAGAAAATTCTGCATGTCTGAGCCACTTGCTCCTATTGAACAGGTCACGTGCTTTAGCGTGGGAAATAGGGTGCGGCAAAAGTTTTGCCTCGCTGCGCCACGTAGTGCTATCGAACAGGCCACGTGCTGCCGCGTGAGAAATGGGGGTGCAGCAAGGGTTTTGTCTCTCTGCTCCACGTAGTCCTATCGAACAGGCCACGTGCTCCTCGGAGCAGCACGTGCTTCTGCAAAAGTTCCTTTCAACTCGACTAGGTAGGTACCCGAATAGAAAGCCTATCGTGGCCGAATAGGACCCCATCGACTCTCTGAGCTGTTACTCGAAGGGGTGAAAAAATATGGGCGTGCGAGACAGGCTTGCCCAAATATTGTCAAATGTTGTCATCCTCGATGGTTTTAGGCGCTTCAAACGTCGCTCACGACGTGGTGGGCACAGTCCAGCCTCAGAACCGCTTTTCTGATTTTCTACCTATCTTGAAAACGGTCCCACGCTGATTTCAATGACTACCCTGAAATTGTACAGGACCCCCTGGAAACAGAGTTATGACCCCTTAAAATTAAGCTACGGAAGCATAGTGGACGAGTCGTCCGAGGCTTGTAACTTCCGTCATTTTTAACCGATGTTTGCGAGCCAACCTCAGCAAAGAGAGAAGCTGAGAAAGAAGGGAAGATCGTGGCGATTGATAGGAAACCAACGCTCATCTTGCCACTGTTGAGCTTGTAAAAGGGGCGCGTCAAAGTGGCTTCCTGGTGTGGGCGCCCAAGGGTGGCCTCCTCCTATATCTCGCTTATTAGGAGGAATTGAAAGCTCGCACTTGGCAGGTGCTATCTGTGACCATGTGCACTTCACCATCACGTGAAAATCTCAGATTTCGTCCCTGAGCTTTTACTGTGCCTTTAAAGGCAGTGTCCACGATAAAAACCATGTCTGATTTTTTTGGTGAAGATCGGCAGCTGCGGGGCCTAGCGGAACCCTAACGTTGGAAAAACTGAGAAAAATGAGCTCGGAACGGTCCCCTACGGCCCCAAAGTTGGACACCCATCAGCTCGTCACCCCCAGATGCACTTTCCACGCCCACCGACGTGAACAAATGAATGCTCGAGATGGTGAGATGAGCGATGGTTTCCGATCAATAGCCCCGTTCTTCCCTTCATTCTCAACCTCTCTCTCTACTCAGGTCTGCTCGCATACATCGGCTGCAAAACACGGAAGTTACAAGCCTCGGACAACTCGTCCACCATGTTTCTTTAGCTCAATATTTTATTTATATTCAGAGATATCATTGGAATCAGCATGGGGCCGTTTTCAAGATAGGCGAAAAAACAGAAAAACGATTTCTATCGTGAACACTGCCTTTAAGCATTGGACTGATTGGAAGTGCTAAGGCAAGGCTTGCTAATAGCATGGTTATCTTGTTGCAGTTCTACGAGATCTTGTTTCGCAGACTCGGTTTTGAGGATAGTGACCAAATTGAGTTAGCTCTAATCGTATATGTGTAATCCATACAGGTCTGTGAAATCTGTGATTTTTGCACCATATTCGCTACTTTCACCCTTCTACAGTCATTGAGAGTGCCGTACAGCAATGCCGTATTGTTTATTTCAATAAACAAGCACAAACTAAATCTACGTGATAGCGTTCCGCAGGCACGCTTGGTCGCCTTCACACAAGACCGGCGGCAACCTGCGCTTCGAATCCGCAATCATTTGTTCCACGAATCATCTTGAAGAATCCTGAACATGTTTGCTTTATTCGATGGGAGCAGTAGGTCCGCTATCAACCGCATTAGGAACAGCCTCCCGTATTTGGTATTGGGTTGAAGAATGGGTTCCTGCGCTTTTCTCGTTTCAATTTTCCCGTGGTTTTCGCTTTCTTTAGCAACGTGTAACACCTCGTCGAGAACGCATTTCTTCCTCTATCTTATGCTTCTTGTGGCCAGCTCTAATAGATTTTGATCAACTTCAAATTTCATACAGAAATTTAGTTTGTGTTTCGACTACTGAATAGGTGGGCATGAATATGTAAACTCGCTTCCTATCAAAGCGCCAACCAGTCCTTGTAGGTGGAACATTTGGCACCTCTGAGAACTAGATGATAGCATCAAAAACAATAAGCGAAAATTCTTGAGTGAAGTGGAATTTGCTTTTTTTTTCGCAAAAAAAAGCTTCTGCAGTTGCTACTTAATCGAAAGCCTTCAAGGCAACGCGCCCCGTGCTATGTTTAGTTCATGGAGATTTCTCCATTTTTACCAGAAAACCAAAAACTAGTGCGAAAGTCGGTAACTCAGTGCTTAAAGGCAGCAGACACGCTCGAGAAAAGTTGTTGTGATAACTACGCCACTTGGGTCGTATGGCCCCTAGTAGAACGCCCACGCCGTTGGAAGAAAAACGAGTGAAAACTACTGAATTTGAATCGAAAATTTTCGCCAGCCACGCCCATGAGCTTCCAACCCCGCCTCCTCAATATACGAATACGGTCACTTCGGCCGGTATTTGAAGCTTCCAACGTGAAAAGCGTTCTAGTACAGATTCTAAGAGTCTATCGGCTCCTCTACCACAACCGTTCATCGTTAATATTAGCTATTTTAACCGCTCGGGCGAAACTCGTCCAATTTTAGCCCATAACAAAAAAGCCGTTATTCCTGTATTTGCATGCAGTTTTTGACGGGTCTTTCGTTAGTTTCCCATACTACTAGCTTCAAACCTCCGATTTATGATTACTCAATCAGAAAGCTTGTCTTTGCATACGTCGCTTTTTTGGCAAAATAGGAAAACCTTCCCTCTGATCTGTTTCGATGCTGGCGTGCAGGGCTCAGAGAGATTACATGTTCTTTCTGCTTCGTTGCTTCGATAGGAGGTGAACATGAGCATTTTCAATTATTCAGTACTTAGAACACATCCCAAATTCGAATTTATTAAACCTAATTTTTCTGTAGAATTCTGATGTTTCACGGGAAGCGACAGGAGGCTCAAGATAGAGCAAGGAATGTGGCATTTAAACGCTATACTGATAACATTTTGCTTAACAGAGCCCAAACTACCAAAAAAGGCAATTCAAAAACACGTGGGACATTGCTTCTTCACCGTCAAGCTCGAGTAAGCTCAATTCGTCTTTTCCCAGCGATCCGAACTTAGATTTCAGAGTCATCGTATCCAGCCTTTTGCTATTTACTGTGGTGTAGGGTGATACACACCGGTATGTGCCTATTACAAGTGCTTTGCTGTGAAACAAGGCCGCTCATTCTCAATGCCAACTTCAACTTTATTATTTATCAATAGATAACTAACCATTCTCTCCCCAACTGCGGCCGTATGTATTTGCCACTAGCCAGTATGGTACTCCATTCTCTTCTCCCCATCCAAGAATTTTCACTACATGCATGCCTTGCTTGCTGCCGGCTGTATGCTAAATGGTAAATTAGTTGAAGTTGCAGAATCGTATCCGAGCTAGAGCAAACGAAATGATCGACATTGAGGGAGTTTACAATTTTTGCGCTTCGAAAAGAAACTGTTGTTAGATGTTACTCAATAACTTGAACCATCTTAGATTATCTACAGTCGACACGATTTCGGTTCTGTTTTGCCGCTGCACAGAATTTGTGGCGTATTCTATGTGCACATAGATTGCGTTACCACATTGTAACCGAAAAATCTCACAAAAACCGACGCTTCGATCCAAGTCGCCACAGCATTCCAATGCAAATGCTGCTCTTACTCAGCAAGAAATCGCCGGGCCGGTTTCTCAGATCTACTCATACTCGGACAGTCGGGGCTTAGTACGTCGGCACAATACCGTTAGTATGTACGCCAGGGCAAACCTGGCGTACTAACGCTCGTTTTGTGCAGGAGCTGCTGGTTGCGGCAGCATATCCTGAAAACGTAAGCTGGCGTCCTAACGCTCATTATCGACAGAATTTGGACTTCCACCCTCCTTACCGGTGTTCGGTATAATTCTTGTCACGGCCAGCAGCAAGGAGGCCATCCTCGCCGCGGTCCGCAACAAGGGCATCGCCTTCGCCACGGTCCACAACGGGGAGGCTTCCCTCGCGATGGGCCATGGGGAAGATTCGCTCAGCGTTCAAAATTACCGTCGGAGAAGTGACACAAGGTCACCTCCTCAGACTGGTCTCAAACGGCCAACTGCCCCTCAGCGAGACTGGCCGCCTTATATACCCGCCGCCGTCGTACAAGAGGATGTTGCAGTGTTCATTCGTATCAAACAAAACAATGGAGGAGGGTGGCAGCAGACACTAGGAGAGAGGGGCTGGCAATAGCACGCGTGCCACGATAAACAAAGCGTTAGTACGACAGCACAAGCAGCAGGAGCTTCTGGTCGTTGCCAGCATATCCTGCTGTTACCAGCAGCTACAGCACAGGTGCTGCCGATCCCTTTGGCCGGCGTACAAACGGTATTGTGCCGACGTACTAAGTATAGTTGTGCAATTTCGAAAAAAATGTCGAACGAACGAAAGTCGAAAATTTTTCGTTCGAAAAAATTTCGAACGAACGAAAAATGAAAAAATTTCGTACGCAAAAATTTCGAACGAACGAGAAATGAAAAAATTTCTTCGAAAAAATTCCGAACGAACGATTTTCGAAGAAATTTCGAAATATCGGAAGTCGAACGAACGAAATTCGAAACTAATCGAAATTTCGATTTTTTTCGAAATTTCGTATTTTTTCGAAACTCGTCGAAAATTTTGAAATTTGTCGGAAATCTCAAAATTTTTTTCGAAATTCGTCGGAAATTTCGAAATTTTCCTCGAAATTTGTTCGAAAAAATTTCGAACGAACGAAAACGAACGAAAAAAATTCGAAAAATCTTTCGAAAATTTTCCGAAAATTTCGTTCGTGTACAACTATAGTACTAAGCCACGACTGTCCGAGTACATTCAGGTTTTCCTGATCTACTACCTTTCAAGCTCCAGCTATTGAACTGCCAACTTGTATGTGATTTCATCATGCTTGAGCCGTGGAGCTGCGAATGAAACGGAAGTTATGACTCCCTGCTAGCACGACTCCTTCGAAGGCAGCGTTCACGATAATTTATTTTGAGTTTCCGCTGACTACCAAGAGTTACTACAATCGCTAAGAAAGGGTCTAAATGCGCTAGAACTCTTAAATTAGTGAAAGAATTTTCTTCGGTCTGAACAAATTGTCCTCCGGTAGGCCGAAGTCGCGATCGGTGAATGATGAGGTCACAAGAAGAGGGAAGAAAGCTACATGCAAAACAGTATGATTTAGGGTCCAGATGAAAGAAGTAAAGCAGTGAGGTGTTGAAAATGTTAAAGGCGGGTACACAAAGGATTCCAACGTCCCAACAAACAGTTCCATTGAGAGTTCGGGGGCACAGTGAGATAACATTTCGTATTCTTCTGGTGCCTTTCTCTATATTATTTCCCTATGTCAGTTCTACCTGGGCTTAGGATAACCGTCCAGTTCTGTTGAACTTCACTGCGAGGATTCATTAGAGGAAGCGAGGGGCCCAGTATCTCCAGAGGATTGACATTACAGCGAGAGGCCCAGTATCTCCATAGGATTGACATTACAAGTCTCAGGGATGAAGAATGCAGAAAGCAATTCGGACAACGCGTTTCTATTCATACTGAAGTGCGGAAAAATAAAAAAACTCTGTGTCGCGGATTCTCTCGTGCATTGATGACACTTCGAAAGAGGCACTCCTGGAAGTAGAACACAGAAAGAAGTTTGCCCACGTCTCAGAAGAAACAACATCTACCTACAACATGATATATAATCTCCGGACTGCGGGAAAGCTTTCCGAGGAGAAGAGTAATAGGAGGTAGTAACGTCGGCAGCTTCAAAGTGACCGCAAATGAGAATAGACGTAGAGCTATGGAGTTCTAGAAGGTTTGTAACACCCAACGTAAGCTTACACGTTGTTGCTGCAGTATAGCGGCAAGACGAAGAGATGTTCTCGTGTCACGATCAAGGCATCGCCATCAGTACCTATGCTCCCGCTTGTCCAGAGAGTACATTACGATGTAAAAGGAAAACAGCCGACTGAGTCTGAAATTCCAATTTGTGTCCGGACAATGAAGAATGGGAATGAAGGTGGAAATGACAACATCACTGCTGATGATTATGCTGAGAGCTATTTCCCCGTCTAGGAATCCTGAAATGACCAGCACCATCTAATGTGGTTGAGAGATGAGATACGTTATTCGTGGAGACCTGCGATCAGCGCAGCTCTTCACAACAAGTTATCACGAGCAGAAACTCTAAAAACTACACGGGGAAATTTTCAACTTGCGTGCCATGTACAAGATTTTGGAACATATCGTTCTTGAGCGACTCATCAAACATCGTGAAGAAACGACACGAGGGAAGCAAGCCGATTTCCAACCTGCACGATCAACCATCGTCCAAGTGTACGTCGTGAGAGAAGTTATTTAATCAGCGACATTCGAAGCAATTACAACAGTAATGAGACGAAGAGCTTTAGCAGGACACTTTCTATTCAACTTCGCCGTTGATGACATCAAGCGTCGAGTTGCAGATCAGTTTTCTGCGAACGTGATACCAACACCTTGTCGACTTGGAGTACGCCGACGACATTGTACTATTCGATGAAAATAACACAAAACTGCAAAGCATTGTGAACCTCGATTCGTAGCGTGCCGCCGCCTATGG
This sequence comes from Aplectana chamaeleonis, assembly GCA_029168955.1. NCBI lineage: Eukaryota > Metazoa > Nematoda > Chromadorea > Rhabditida > Cosmocercidae > Aplectana > Aplectana chamaeleonis. The sequence goes on from JAPDOI010000414.1 coordinate 204,963, forward strand.
ACTTCGTCTTTGTCTCGACAAATGCAAGCCAATGTGCATTTCTCAGATGCCTTCAATGGGAGTTTGCGTACCTGGATGACGAATCAAACTTGTGGATAATTCTGCTGTTCTGGCTGTTTGCTGAAGAACAATTATTGTTCTTTAGCAAACAGCAGATATTCAGCGATGTGCGAGAGCTACATCTGAATTCAATTTTCTAACCAATTGTTTATGGTCTACCCATATTTTGAAAGAAGTCAGGTTGCGCGTATACGAATCCTCTATTCGGGCGAAACAGTTGAGACGTTTGCTTGAATATTTCTGGCCGCAGATGTGCCATAACGAAAATCTATTCATCGAGATCGACGTAGTTTACATCACTTGGCGCGAGGGAGGTGCCAACATCTCCCTACACAATCTGAAGCGGCAACGGAAGGTCTACTTCGACTGTTTGGGCACATTCCAAGAAGAGATCTTGTTCAACACACTCCAAGAATGCTTCCAAATCCTGTCTGGAAACGGATGCCTGGACGAAGGCGCAAGTCTTGGACGGCTGCGGTAAAGGAGGGTTTGGAATCACTCGACATTAAAAGGCAATTTAAGCGCGATGTTTTACTTTACAGGAAGCGGAATTGCTACCAGTGGATGGATAGCGTCCAATTTGTAGCTGAGGGCCGTGACAATTGGACACGGCTGGGGTGGTGGTAAACTAGCCAGAACTGAGAGTTAAGAGCTTTGATCATCTCGCGATAATGATGAGATAATGGAGACAGAAACATCAGAGTAACTCTAAGTCGGACTGGGAACCGCCACATAGGTACATGTTTGTTCGCAAAACTAGAGTTCTCTCCAATGCGAACCCGCGAGCTCTGGTTCGTCAACAGCGATACATCGCTTTCCAAAACCGTGCTGATCATGGCGTTTCAGAGATGAGTGAAGTCTTGAAATTTTCCACATGCATGCGAAAAAGTGTATGTTTGCGGATTCGAACCACTGACCACGCTGATGGCATCAGCGCGACATTGCGCTGCACCACCGAGCCACTTATAGAGCGGCTGCCGATATGCTCTCCTACTTTCTTTGAAGGCAGTGTTCACGATAATCTTCGATTTTGAGATTAATAGCTAAATCGATTGTTTGGCCTCCGGGTAGAACAAAAATGACGAAGGAATCGAGGAAAATCCATTAGAAGGTCACGAAATTCTTTACTCTCACCCCACCTCTTTAATCTCACTGGAACTGTTCGTTGTGACAATGAAATCATTTGTGGGCCCGTCCTTTACAATTATTTGCTTTCTGTTGCTCCATTGTTTTCTTCGGACCCTAACTAGTACTGTTTTGCCTAGAACATTCTTCCATTTTCGACTGACCCATATTTTCACCAGTGACAACCACCGTGAACATGTTCAAACAACTGCACAACTAGTCCAGGCCAGATTAATATCGCTGAAATACGAAGTTTTAGTGCGTTTCTCGCCGTTTCTGCGTAATTTCTGTAACACTCGGTGGCCAACGCTTTGTTTTGAGTGGAAAACTCAGGAACGAAAATCATCGTGAACATTGCCTTTAACCGTGATTCATACACATTAACACCTGTGAGAGAAGCAGTAGCTTTAACAATGACGAGAGTGGAAATCAGTTTTTGCTTAGCGCACACTCTCTCTTCTCGTGTTCATGATATACTTGTTATCCCAAGATAATTTTTCGGATAATGGATCGATTCGGATAATGCCGATTTTAAATTTTCCGGATATTGGTTCGATTCAGATAATGCGCTTTTTCAACTTTTCAGATAATGGATCGATTCAGAGATCGACTCAAGGCAAGCCTACGAAAACATCCGTAATTGAGCAAGGAGTGGTACTTCATTGCACTTGCAGCATGTTCACATACAAACTTCAATCTTCATATATGCATATTAATAAAAGTCACATTAATATTCATACGCAGGTTTTTCAGGAAAACCAGAAAGTAAAAAGTTTGCAAAGCTACAATACAAAAAAAAAACTTCTACGCAGAATAACTAGCCACTTGGTCATCTCACTTGACCACGCCCATTTTTCGGCGCCGCAGCGACTCTTCCGATTTCAGGAGGAGGAAAATCCTGTGTTGATGTACTGAATAGAAGGCGGTACGGAAAAATGGGCGTGGTCAAATGAGATGACCAAGTGGCTAGTTATTCTGCGTAGAAGTTTTTTTTGTATAGTAGCTTTTCCCTTAGTTTGAAGTGCCGAAATCTCGTGATTTTCCGCGAAAATTTATCCGACTTTTATCGAATGATGAAATCACTAGAATAAGGGGTTCTTGAAAATATTAGGCTTGGGTGTCTCCAACATTAGAAGGTGTTTACTATCTCGACATTAGAAGGTGTTTACTATCTCGAAACGTTTGGAAACGAAAATAATAGTTCTGACTGTGCTAACAAAAAATGCGTTATTTGCCAAAAGATGAATCATCAGAACATTATAGACTGTTGTGTCACTAAGTTTAGAATTAATACGTTCAAAGAGGCCCACAGCAGTTGTAACTCCACTAATGTACAGTACCAAGCATATTTTTTGCAAAAAAAGCGTTTTGCGGCGTTTTTTGCGCTCACAGCGCCGCATCGCTATATCTCACTTCGAAACTGACGAAATGAGTTTTTCAGGTAGTTTTCGTGTTCCTCTCAGTGAGGCGAATGTAATGGTATGTGTAGAAAGTCTTTTCGACTCCGGTATCCTATCGAAAAGTGTGTATTTCCTTCTGAAATTCAGATTGACCGTTGGTCAAAACATGAGAAATTTCTGCTGTCATGACCGTCTGATCAGTTCATAACGAGGATTTTGTGGTGCAAATATGCATTTTGATGCTTTTGTAGAGTTGAATATTTTATTTTGTACACTACCGTATAGGACTGAATGAAAGCAATCCAGAAATGACTTCGGAATGGGAATTGGACCACTTTGAAGCACGTTATGGCGATGCGGCACTTTGTGAGCGCAAAAAACGCCGCAAAACGCTTTATTTGCAAAAAATCTGCGCGGTACTGTAGTCTATTGCATGACCTGTGCGGATTGTAATAGACAGTACGTAGGTATCACCACTAGAAAACTTAGAGCCAGGATGTTGGAACACCTCAGAAACATCAAAAACAAGGAAAACAAAGTCTTTTATGAGCACTTTGAGTTAGAAGGATGTGATCCCAATAACATAAGAATTTCTATTCTAGACAACTTAGAAGAAAACAAAGACAAAAACATTTTACTTGATAAAGAACTATTTTGAATTAAGTTACTAATGACTGCTATGCCTTACGGTTTTAATGATAATATTAAAGGATACGGTAATCTTTCTAGTATTAAAAATCCTCTCTTACATAGTAAACCTAATCACCCTTTCTTTAATTTGAAAGTAGTCAAAAAACGCAGAAATAGGGGAAATAATAAAAAGAAGAAGGTAAAAAAGAAATATACTCCTCAAGAAGTTTTGGAAAACACTTACAGCATTCAAGCACAACATAATAACAAATACGACACCTTTAGATGTTTGAAGAATAAAAACAAAAATTTTCTTAACACTTTAATTCAGCTTGTCACCATTAATTCTCTTCCTTTCGAAATGAGTAAGGATAAGAAAATCAGTTTACTCACATCTTTTTGTATACATTATTTCCGTAATAATAGGTTCACCTCAGAAGAAGCTAAAACCAAGTTCGTAAATTTGAGATTTCCTTTTTATAATGATGTATTAAATCATACGAATATCAACAAAATAGTGAATCATCAGATCATCAAAGATGTTATTATACATAATTCCAAAGTAGATTTTGTGCCCTTCAGGGTGGTCTATAGCTATGAAAATCCCATTTCTAAATCAGTCTTCAACTATAACAAATTTCTCAAGAATATTACTAGATCTGAAATTCAAAAAGTTACTCAATCTTCATATATTTGCGATTCCCATCCTTTTGTACGATTTTGCGATCCTCACGTCAAGCATGTAGTAACAGGAAATATTGACATCGTTACGGATCCTGACATCAAATATATCTCCTGATCATACATAACTTTGAAGAAGAATTCATTACAACTCTTCTCAGAAACACGTATCAAAACATTATGAATTTTGAAAGCACCCATTTCAATCAAAAAAAAACTGTGTATATTTGGATCTTAACATAAAAATTGATAACGATAAAATTTTCACAAAACTATACAATAAAACAGAGCTTTTCGATTTTAAAGTGCATAGATTTCCCCATTTTGAATCCAATATTTCCTCCAACTTGAAGGAAGCTATAATTTACACGGAAACACTAAGGATTTCTCGAACTTGTTCTTTAACAATAGATTTTGAAGATAGAATAAAATTACTGAGCAGAAATCTCATTGACCTACACTATCCTAGACCTTTTATTCTCCTTGCTTTTCCAAAAAGTGTTGCTAAAAATAACTTGGGACATAAATTAGGAATAGGTAATGATTTCAACCTGATAAAAACACACTTCTTTCCATAATTTACAATAACTAAACGTTTATCACTATTCCTTTTCTGTTGCTGATCTCACAGATAGTGCTAGAACGTTCTCTCTCAGCTCCTTAATTGATCTCAGAGTCATATAAATAGCACCTACTTCAGGCACTCTTTTCATACTACACTCCTTACCCTACTGACGAGCCTCGGGGAGTGTCAGTTTTTCATTCTTTCCTTCATATGACTCTTTGATAACCACTCACAATCGTATAGGGCTAAGAGGCGAAACGAGTTTATTCCTTTTTCTATTGAATGCATCAGAGCACGTGCCAACGAGGATCCTCAACAGAAATAAGGGGTCATCGATGACATTGCTCTGGCAATATACAGGAAACATTCGAATCATGCAAAAAAAATCGGTTTGCTTAGGAAACAGCTTCGATTTGTCTTGCTATAAAACCCGCACACATCGTCGCTCCAAAACAGAAAATTAATATAGCAACAGATCGCCTAGAAATGAGTGTTTTCAAGTTTTTTATAATTTTGCTAATTAGGTGAAACTCTTTCTGGAATTCTTACACGCCCAATGGGGAATACAGCAGGAAAACCGGCGCTCGCCGAGAAATAAACAGTGGCCGTATTCATGAAACCACGGGCGCAGGAAGGAGGCGCAACCTTCACGTGCCCGGCATATGACAGCCATTCTTGTGCCTCCCCTGTCGAAATTTCATTCTCAGGCAATCGCCGCATTCAATGCGTGTCGAATATGCATTCAACTCGAAGACAAGGTGGGTTCGAGCACAGTCAGGGAACGTGCTGCTAGGGGAGCACGTGCTTCTATTGTGTTTCAAATTACAGCGCGTGCCCCAACAAATAAGCAGTCCAATGCGTGCATGATACACATTCAACTCGATTGCAAAACGATTATCCAACAAAGGAAAGTATACGATGCACTCCTGAGACGGAACTGAGAGGTCGACAGCTTCGCCGGTTCAATTACCCAAGTTTGCGGTACTTCCGGCCGGTCCAGTCGCTGACGGCCCCAGATGGTGCTCGGCGAGCTGGCCGCGTCGCACATCGGTGTGCCAGACGGGTCGCCTCAGTGTGCTGCTACGATAGCGCTGGGCTACCTTGAAGCACGTACTCCTGCGATTGAATTTTGCGGCATATGCTCCTGCTATAGAATTTTGCAGCACGTGCTGCTGTTTGGAGCACGTGCCCCTGTGATGAAGCCTTTCGATGGGTGTGGTCACTCAAGTTGAATGCATATTCGACACGCATTGAATGCGGCGGTTTTCTGAGTTACTGGCGGCCACCTCTTTGTCACCTGTGAGAGCAGAGACAGGCATGAGTAGTCATCCGAAGAGACGGAGAGGGGACCACCGGATAGAAGGCCATTGTGTCTCAGCTCCGCTATCAATGCATTCGGGGGCGGATGTATCAACGCGCCGGGTTGGGACAAGGGCATGGAAGTCGGCGACTTTGAAGATCGCAGTGCGACTCTGAGAGAATCCCCCGCGACCGTTCATGGATAGAATCCCCTCGGTTTCTGGTAGGGGCCAAGAGGATTCTAGCATGGGGCTATCCGGGATCTATCGCGAGAAACGGTCAGTCTCATACCGAGAGGGTATCGCGTTCATTTATCGAAGCTCCCGCCATGCTCCATTGCGGAACCGCGAGTAATCTAGCTCGGAGCTGTCGCGGAACGATCGCGAGAGTCTACCAAATTCAACTCAAAGGCAGTGTCCACGATAAATTTCGTCCTCGGTTTTTGGCCGGAATTCGAATGTTCAGGGTCTCATTGGAGCACCGGGGTCGAAAGAACGAACGAAAACGATCACCGAAAGAGCTCCATACGGCTACGAAGTCCGCGCGCGGTCGAGTTTTACGAGAAGCAGTTTGGTCCGCTTCTACATTAGCATGGGAGCGTGAGCGGGGCCGACTTCTAGCATTGGGGCGCATTTTCGCACGCTGTCTACTTCAGGCCCATGCCCGCGCAACTGATCCAACGTTGAAATATGGGTTTCAAGAAGAAGAGCTGATTTTGGATGTTTCGCAGCGTTTTTCATGACTCTTTTTCACTGATGAAACAGTCAGACCCTTAACCTTCGTTTTCAGGTGGAAACTCAAAAACGATTTTTATCGTGGAAACTGCCTTTAAAGGCAGCGTTCACGATAAAAATCGTTTTTCTTTTTTTTTGCCTAGCTCAAAAACGGTTCCATGCTAATTCAAATGATGTTGTACAAGACCTTCCGGGAACCGAGTTATGGTCCCTTAAAAATTGAGCTATGGGAGCATGGTGGACAAGTTGTCCGAAGCCTGTAACTTCCGTCTTTTGCAGCCGATGTATGCCAGCTGACCGAATCAGAAACCATAGCTCATCTCACGATCTCGAGTTTTCATTCGTTCACATCGGAGGGCGGGCCTTGCGCTTTTGGGGTTTGCCTTGCGCTCAAAATGGCAACTTCGGGCTCTTTTAGGACTCTTCCTGGCTCGTTTTTATGCATTCTTTCGACGCCAACTTTACGGTGTTCCCCTGTACTACCCATTTCTAGTGGAAACTGAAACACATTTTTCGTCGTGAACAGTGCCTTTAAGGGAGTATCGCGTCTATATACATTGGTGTACATATTCGGGGTGTTCTATCGCAAAACCGCGATGAACCGAAGCCGGCAACTATCGCTGGACGATCGCGAGATTCTGCCAGCTTCCACCCCTGATCATACCGCGTCCTATCATCCATGCCCTCCCGGTGTTTCACCCGAACGGATGTTGTCTGTCAGATCAATACGAAGCTATAGTCTACAGCAGTAGAAGTAGGACCTGATGAGTTTGCGGACTCTTCTTAACATCTGATTGTGTTATCACTCAATTTTTTCGAAATATATATCTGACAAGTAAAGTATACAAAGCGTAGGTCGGATCTGCCAAAACGACTAGTATCGTTAGTATCTCTTCTGGCTCTATAAAAAAATGGGCAGTATTCCGCCCCGAGCTGCAGGTTGAAAAAAGTTATGAGCATTTTTAAGCTTCGCGAAAAGGCAAGGGTACTCATCAGGCATTTTTTTGGAGTTTCAAAAAATTTTCTTGGATTTAGCTCAAAAGTTGTATTTAGGTGTAACGTGGTGACACGAATCTAGAGTCCATTTGTCAAAATTTTTAGGTTTACTGTAGGTTACGGTAGGTAACATGTCATTTAGGGGACAAAACCCACCTTAGTATTTTGAAAATCGACAAATGGACGTTGGATTCGTATTCTCCACCCCGAATATACAAATTTTGAGCAAATTCTGAGATTTTGACCAAACTACCGTATACCCACCGTAATCTACCGTAATCTGCAAAAAATCGATAAACGGACTCCAGAATCGTGTTTAGCACTGCAAATGACTCGCAGAGAATGACGTTGAGACTTATCTATCGTAGAAACCCGGGAATCTCGAACGTAGCGTTTTCCCTCGAAATTTCTACCGCTTGGGAAGCTTCGAACCAAATTAGTCGAAAACTTCGGAAAATCGACCAATAAATCACAGATTCGTGATCAGCGCCTCAAAAAACCTCCCTGGTGGAATTTTAAGTCAGATCTGGAGCATTTTTCTAAAACGCTTCCAGAGCCCTGTAATTGGTTGGTATAAATAAACACCCAATTGAAAATCCGTCCAACACGCTGTCAGTCTGGACAATGTATGGAAAATATGCTTCCACCCAGACTTTGCTCAGGGGGTAGTTTTGGGCGCTGAACACATTTATGAGATCTGTTTCCGGATTTTCCGAAGACTAACGCGCTTTTTAGAAGTTACAGAAAGCCCAAAAAATGACCTTTTAAAGCTTGTAACTTCTTGGAGCCTGCAGCTCGGGGCGGGATACTGCGCAGTTTTACTATTCAGTCACAAGAGATACCAACGACACTAGCCGTTTTGGCAGAATCGACCTACGCTTTGTATACTTCCCTTGTGAGATTGGTCGGTGAGTTTTTGTCTCCACTTTCACATTTTCACCTGTTTTCATTGCTTCCACAGATGTAGTCATATCGGTGAAAACATAGACTCACTAATTTATCACAGCTGTCTCGGGAACATGAGTGATACCACTAACAAACTACCGTATGTTAGCACGAGTCCGCAACCCCACCAGGTCCTACTTCGATTGCTGTAGACTACATAGGGTACTGTCCGTGCCGTATTTCGCGCTGCTTTACAAATCTGAACATAGTGAGAACGCGGGACCGGGGAGAAACGATCACGGTACCGTCGCAGATCGCGAGTGCACCACTGTACTATCGCCGTAAATTTGGTAACGATCGCGGCACAATCACGACACGAGCACGATAATGTCAACGGATGGGTTGATCGGGTAACGGACGCGGATCGCGGAACAAGGGGGAGACGAACACGGTACCATCGCGGATCGCGGGAGAAACACGGTACTAGCGCGAAAGATTCTCTAAGATGAAGGCAATAGATCATCCAATCAATCGTGCACCGGCCGTGTTTTTCGCTGTTCTAGCTGCCCCAGCCTCCTAGCTGGGGCTGTTGCGGCACGATTGATTCTGTGATTTGAGGAGACCTTCAAGGGCGCAGACTGCCCGGAATTCTCCCAGTGTTTCATGAATACGGCCACAGGTGATTGCGTGCAATTAATTTGTACCTCGTTGAGAGACGGCCAGAGTGTCTCAGCTATGATCTCCGTCGCACCACCGCTGTTTCCCTAGCCGTAGCCCTTAAAGGATTCTGACTTCGATCACATTTCAGTTGAGAGGAGAGGCTGTCGTTCCAGAATCAAAATCGGTGACCCTGTTATCGAGTTTCAGTTAACCACTGTAAAAATTAAGCTAGCACCTGGACTACCAGTAGAGATAGTCAAACTGCACAAAGTTAGCCATTGGAGCGTTTTATCTTAACCCCGCCACGACCACTTCGCACGTACTCAGCCCATGACCGAGATAGGAGCCTGTACATCTCGTGACTGAGCACGCTGCTCCGCTCACTCTCTCGCATATGGCGCCGCCACCATCGAGTTCAGCATCTACCTCACGTCAATGAGTGGCTCAATAGTTATAAAATAGCTGCCTCCTGTGACGGCCCGCTTGCACTAACATAGGAAAGCGCTCACGTTCCGCTGAACGAATGTGAGTCTCATGCTGGTGGCGAGGAGGCAGCTCTGAGTTTGCAGCATAAGGGGGGGGGAGGAGGTTGCTACAGGTCCTAATAGTTGAAATTTGGCAGCTGGTAAAGCGAACAATTTGAACAGTTCTTTTTCACTAACCTTATAAATTCCTGATTTGTATCTGAAGAAATCTTCGTAGACAGTGAACGTAGAGGTAACTGGTCCATAGTTGATAATGTCCAACATAATCTTTGTAATAGAATCGAGGAGGTAGGCCGATTTCCCTGAATTACCTTATCACTTTATTTAAAATGTTAGCCTCCAAAAAATCCTTAATTCATAGATCACAAACGAAATGCTCTAAAACTATAGAATCACAAGCTCCCTTTCGGAATCTCATTGCTTCTTTTTGGTATCGGATAAGTCTTCTTCGATGTGCGCACCGCTGGACAATGTTAGTCACACAACTCTACCACAGTTATCCGAACAGGAGTGGTGTTCTGCGCCTACAGTAGACACGGAACGGTGTGTCTGGAGACTGTGCTCAGCGTCTTTTCTTGGCTATGTATGATCTCTTAATAAAGTTCAATCTAAAGAAATGGCACAGCGCGACCAGTGGGACTGCGCGGCGTTCGCCACATCTCCGGTCTACAAAGTTTTGATCGCGAGCGACGATCTCCCTCTGCAACCACGCTCACTCACTAGACTAAAATGATACAAAGGCTCTCTTCTTATGCGGCGCACAGCATATATGTATGTTGTCGAACAGTTCCTCGCCATTCATATATGTATACCTGCGTGAACCTCCGAAAATATGGGATGTTACATTTGGTCATAGCTATAATGGGCAAGCCCAGAAAATGATGACTTCCGTATCCGCTAGAAGACATGTATAAGCGATTCTTCCTCGCAAGAAAGGTTCACCGAGCTTACCCTGTCGGTATCACCTTATCATTGTTATAATTTGCTATGATCGACCGCTCCACTATCTGCTGCGGCCGCACTCTTATGAGGGGGGAAGGGCTTTACGCTTCCGGATGGTTAAAGGCAGCGTTCACGATGATCATCCTCGTTGACTTTCCACAATGAGATGATAGGCGAGAAGGATCCGAGGCTCCCACTGTCGAAAGAACGGTAGAAAACGAGCCAGGGGCGGCAAAATAACGGCTACAAACAAGCGTTTTGGTGGCCCAGACACGCCTGGTGTCCCAGATCCGCCCCCTCGGAATGAACAAATGAAGACTCAGATTACAGGAATGATCAAAAGAAGGAAGTGCTGATAGGTGAGCTGATCGCTTCATTGCAGTGATATGTATTATCCTTCTAGCGGTCAATTCCTCCTCGCTCAAAAATTAAAGTAAACAAGAGAGGGCCTATTTTTGCTTAAAAAGGCGCCTTTCTTGTCCTTTTTGAGCATGCCTTGTTGTATAGGGCACCAGACCTTCCGTAAGCCGTGGGAATTCCGGAAGTGGAAATTATCGTGAACACTGCCTTTAAAATTTTCGTTTATCTATGCATGCGTAACTGATCTGTTGGTAGAGAATGCGAGTGAAGACATTATGGAGACTTATTCATGACTACGACCATATCGCGGGGTTACACCACAGTTAACAACAGGCGCTTCACCACCTGAGCACTGCACTGAAGTTTCTTGGTACATACTATTTCGAACAGTGGTGGGGAACGGAAACCCGTCAGAATGTGCATTCGAAGTCATTCCTATGTGAAGCTGCGATTATGTGAAAGCGTGCAGTGGAAAGCCTACGCTTCGTACCTTCTAGTTTGCCACGGTGTTACGCTGCTACCTGAGAAATATATGTTGTTGGGACCCACATACATTCGAACGTTCATTTTCGGAGTAATGTACGCACGACTCAATGCAACTCTGAAGCGAGGCAAGGCGGGGTCTAAAGATGAGGAGCGAGCAGCATGCACGCCTCCTTCATTGCACCACGTTAACGTTGCTTTGAAAAAGTGTGTATGTACCTTTATGAGTCACAGTATCCGTCTCGTAAGGAATGGAGTAGCCAGCTTCACACGTGCGTTGGCATGATGGCGCTTTTCGATTCTTTATGCACTCACGCTGTCCGGCTCCTCCGCATGGAGAGAAAGTGTACGGCTTGCAGCCAATCTAAATAGACACCTCAGAATAGAAAATCTGGGCTCATAGATGAGAAAAAACTACCCGTAACACAAAAAAGAGCATCAAACAAATCTGAGTATGACAATATCTAGGCTGACAGAAACCGTACACGTTTGTGAAGTACTGATTAGAATTTTTTGACTCAGGGGGTTTATTATGCTATAGTTCTGAGCAAGGAAAGCATGTTAGGATAGTTTTTCGAGAGTATCGCCGCTTCTATGGAAGGATGAGGAGCGAAAATAGAAAAGAACTCTGATTTAGATGTAGCGAGCCTTCTAATACAGAGGTTACATAATAAGAAAGGAAAAACACGAAGCGTATTAGGGTAGGTCCACCAGGCACACAGTGTGGTAAATTTTATGTAAATATCATGGGTGGGCATGGTATTGTTGAGTCTGTAATGATGAATTATATGATAGCGATGAGGACTCCAGAATCGTGTTTAGCACTGCAAATAACCCGCAGAGAATGATTTCGAGACTTATCTATCGTAGAAATCCGGGAATCTCGAAAGTGGCGTTTTTCCCTCGAAATTTCTCCCGCTTGGGAAGCTTCAAACAAAATTAGTCGAAAACTTCGGAAAATTGACTTATAAACCATAGATTCGTGATCACCGCCTCAAAAACTTCCCTGGTGGAATTTTAAGTCAAATCTGGAGCAGTTTTCTAAAACGCTTCCAGAGCCCTGTAATTGGTTGGTATAAATAAACACCCAATTGAAAGTCCGTGCAAGTCCAGCACACTGTCAGTCTGGACAACGTACGGAAATGTGCCTTCACTCAAATTTTGCTCAGCGGCATAGCTTCGTTGGGTGGAGCCGTGTACTCCACCAACCCTCACCCCTGGGCTGGTGAAGTGGGGAGCCTTCACCATTGGGAAAACCGATGACAACCGGTGAACCGCCCCGAAAAAAGAATGAAAGTGATCCAACACTCACGCAAGTCATATTCAAGATTGGGTGGGTGTCCCTGCCGGTTTTTCGACCATAACTCTTTTACCCTAAAAGGTAGCCCTTTGTTGAGGTATTTTTTGGAATCCCCATGAAATTCTGCATCGAACTGCGTTTTAGGTTTCTAAAATACGTTATCTTTCTACCAGCCGATTTCAGTTTATAAAGTGATTTTTTTCGCCTGAAATGATTTTTCGCCCGGTTTTTCGTTCATAACTTTTTTGTGCTCGGAGATAGACCTTTGGTGAAGGTTGTTTTCGAAATCTCGATGGAATTCTGCGTCGACTAGTGTTTCCAGTTTGGAAAAATATTTTCTCGATCCTTCAGCCTAATTCGTTCTACGTAAGACCGGTTTTTCGCCTATAACTCCTTAACCGTTGAAGACAGGGTTCTGATAAGAACTGTCTTTTAAATCGACGTAAAATTCTGCGTCGAATGACATACCGGGTTCCTAACTTTGCTTGCTCCATAAGCCAGCCAGGTCGGTGGAGCCGAGCTCCATAGTTATCCCCATATGATGCTCTTGCCTCTATGGTATAAGTAGGAGACGCAGAGTTCTCCTGGAGCCTACAACGGGGCAAGAGCATCATATGGAGACAACTATGGAGCTTGGCTCCACCGACCTGGCTGGCCTATGGAGCAAACAAAGTTAGGAACCCGGTATGTCATTTGACGCAGAATTTTACGTAGATTTCAAAAGCAACATTCACCGGAACACTATCTTCAACGGTTGAAGAGTTATAGACGAAAAACCGGTGTTTCGTAAAACGAAATAGGCTGAAGGATTGAGAAAATATTTTTTCAAACTGGAAACACCAGTCGGAGAAGAATTCCATCGAGATTTCGAAAACAACCTTCACCAGCAGAGGTCTATTTCCAAGCACACAAAATGTTATGAACGAAAAACCGATCATTTCAGGCCAAAAAAATGCACTTTATAAACTGAAATCGGCTGGTAGAACGTATTTTCTGAAACTAAAAACGCTATTCGATGCAGAATTTTATTTAAATTCCAGAAACAACCCTAACCAAAGAACTATCTTTTAGGGTAAAAAATATTATGGACGAAAAACTGATTGCTTTTGGTGAAAGAAACGTTACTTCATAAATTAAAATCGGCTGGTAGAAGGGGAACGTATTTTTTGAAACTGAAAACGCTAATCGATGCAAAATTCCATGGAGACTTTGGAAAGAGCTCCGTTCAAAGATTCGTTTAAAAGCGCAAAAATTTTATGAGCAGAGAACGGGTAGTTTTTCAAAAATCGCTAGGAAAATTTTTCCGAAAATTGTTGACTCCAAAACAGCTCAAAGGAAATTTTTCATGACCTAGGCAGATCATTTCATTAAGTATAGCAAATTTCAAAAGGAGGTAATCTAACGGAAAAAATTTATCAAAATTAATGATTAAAAAGAAAAATATACTGAATGCAAAAAAACAGGATTGAGAAAACGTCTAATTTTGAATTTGCAAGTCTATAGGGAACCTTCACTCCTTCACCATTCCCCATTCAGGTATCCTAAACAACCTTCACCTCTCGAACCGCTGTCTCCACCCCAACGAACCTATGCTCAGGGTGGTAGTTTTGGGCGCTGAACACACTTAAGAGACCCGTTTCCGAAATTTCCGAAGACTAATGCGCTTTTTGAGGGTACAAAAAGCACAAAAAAACTACCTTCTTAAGCTTGTAACTTCTTGGAACCTGCAGCTCGGGGCGGGATACTGCGAAGTTTTACTATTGAGCCACAAGAGATACTAACGTTACTACTCGTTTTGGCAGATCCGACCTACGCTCTGTATATTTCCCTTGTGAGGGTAAAAAATTGGTGGACAAGTTGCCTCAAGCCTGTATTTCTCTTCATTTGCAATCGTGCGCGAGAGAGAGCCAGGATTTGGAGACAGTCCGGCGATGGACTGAAGAACGAAGACTCGATGGGTATTGATCAGAGTGAGGACCGAATATTCGAGTTCGAATAAATATTCGAATTTTGCGAACGAATTTTTATTCGAACATTCGAATATTCGAAAAGTGTGAATATTCTAGCATTATTCGAATTCGGCTATTCGCAAAAGGTGAATATTCGAATATTATTCGAATTCGACTATTCGGAAAATGTGAATATTCGAATATTATTCAAATTCGACCATTCGGAAAAGGTGAATATTCATTCGACTATTCGGAAAAGGTGAATATTCGAATATTATTCGAATTCGACTATTCGGAAAATGTGAATATTCGAATATTATTCGAATTCGACTATTCGGAAAAGGTGAATATCGAATATTATTCGAATTCGATTATTCGCAGAGGTGACTATTCGAACGTTATTCGAATTTGAATACCCGAGCTGATTTAACAAAAAATATGAAAATCAGCTCTAATGTATGAAGGAATCGATATACCTTTCAAGACTGAATTCATTTTCTTCACTACTCCATTGTTCCAATTTTCCGAACGCAAGAGCTAAATTTTTCCCCACACCGTCTGATGAGGCTAGTAGGGCGGTTCTAACAGGGGGAGCCACATGGCAATCACACTTTGCCAAGCCCATTTTTTCATGCCGCCGCGCAATGATAACACCAACCATAGCTTCGTTAGGTGGAGCCATGTACTCCACCAACCTTCACCCCTGGGCAGGTGAAGTGGGGAAGCTTCATCATTGGGAAATCCGGTGACTACCGACGAAACGCCCCGAAAAAAAATGAAAGTGACCCAACACTCATGCAAGTCATTTTCAAGATTGGGTGGGTGTCAATGCAGGTTTTTCGTCCATAACTTTTTTATGCTTGGAGATAGACCTTTGGTGAAGCTTGTTCCCGAAATTTCGATGGATTTCTGCGTCAACTTGTGCTTCCAGTTTGGAAAAATATTTTCTCGATTCTTCAGCCTAATTCATTTTACGAAACACCGGTTTTCGCCTATAACTCTTTAACATGGTGAGGGTTGTTTTTGAAATCTACGTAAAACTCTGCGTCGAATGATATATCGGGTTCCTAACTTTGCTCGCTTCATAAGCCAGCCAGGTCGGTGGAGCCGAGCCCCGTTGTTGGCTCCAACAGGACTCTGCGCCTCTCATTTGAACCATAGAGGCGAGAGCATCCTATGGAGATAATTATGGAGCTCGGCTCCACCGATCTGGCTGGCTTATGAGGCAAACAAAGTTAGTTAGGCTCCTCGAATAAGCTCTTTAGGCTATGTTAGAGCGGAAAAGTTGATTTTGTGGCATTCCTTGTGTTGTAGCCCGTACAAGTTTAGAGATGGGTCGTGCCTTATTAATTTCAATTGTGGGTGGAGACAAAGCTTAAGAAGAAGAATTCAACTTGTTATTGCCGCTCACGATATTGCTATATATGCTTTGACTATTCGTCATTCGAGTATTCGAATTTAGAATATTCGTTCGTTCGAAATAAAAAATGAACGAATTTATTCGAAATTCGTTCGTTCGAAATAAGAAATGAACGAATTTATTCGAAATTCGTTCGTTCGAAATAAGAAATGAACGAATTTATTCGAAATTCGTTCGTTCGAAATAAAAAATGAACGATTTTATTCGAAATTCGTTCGTTCGAAATAAAAAATGAACGAATTTATTCGAAATTCGTTCGTTCGAAATAAAAAATGAACGAATTTATTCGAAATTCGTTCGTTCGAAATAAAAAATGAACGAATTTATTCGAAATTCGTTCGTTCGGTCTCTTTTTAAAAAGTCCTCACTCTAGTATTGATGCATCCATCTAGCCGCGAATTCCAGTAGGGGTGTGGTTCCAGGTGGTGAGCGAAGGAGGAGGGGCCTGGGGTGGTCACTTATATCTCGCTTATTCAAAGAAATTGAGATCTCGTACCTGGCAAAAAAAACAGGCTGAAACTTGCGTCTTTTCCAAATATGAACACATTTTTTCACCTCAACAATGCGATACCAATTGCTTGGAGTGAAATAATTTCAAATCATATCAAATCTTTGAAAATTCGGCTTCTCGGACGGTGAATAGGTCGTAAGTAGGTCAGAATTCGTTTTTATTACAAAAACAAATACATATTTCCAATCAGCTTGGCGAGGTGAAGCGAATGGTCTTCTCAGAATTCAAAAATACTTACTCTGATAGATAATATCTTTCCGAGAGAAAATGGGTCATAAGTAGATCAAGACCTGAGTTTTTCTCAAGCCTGAAAACATTTTTGAAATCAGCGCGACGATTAGAATCGAACGATTTTTTCAAATTCTCGAAGTCTTCATTCTGAATGCTTTTGACGTTTTATTCGTGTTTTTCCGTCGCGGACGGATAATTGCGACGGCGACACGATTTTGGACACGTTTCGTGGGCGGTATTGTACAGGAGGGGTCTACTACACAATCGAAAAAAAAATCACAAAATTCATGTCTGAGGGTGTACTGTGCCTTTAAGCGCTTTCTCGCGATTCAAGTGTCCTTCCTCAATAACAATTTTCCAACCCTTAGATCTGAAAACATTACTCGCAAACCATGCGACATTCAAACTCTGACAACTCAGCACTTGTCAGAGTTCGATTTCGAATAAAAAAGATGATTCCCAGGTCGTTCTACAGTATACGTAGCGATGGGGTATTTGTGAGCTGTAGTATTGCACACCAAGAGCTCCATTTCAATTTTTTTGTGCGAATCAAAAGCGAAAACAATCACGGCATAGTTGATAGCCCTCCTCACTAGGTTCCTAAATGCTTCTTCAGATCCGAAATAAAATTTACATTGAAGGGAGTTATTGAAAAAGGGCGCTAAAACGCTAGAAAGCGTCGCCACTTACCTTCTGACGAAATTCTACGAGCGGTATTGTGGTCTCCAATATTTTTGAAGAGTGCTGCTTCAAAGGGTGGTATCAGTTAGCCTTCATGTGTGGGGATCTCTCGCAATTTTCAAATGAAGGCCGGGTTAGCGAGAAAACGGTTGTTGCGTTATCCTCATGAGAAAGTAGATCTAGCCATCACAAAAGTGAAGATAATTGAGAAGTCGAAAAACAAAAAGCTCAGGAAAAAGGTAGAACGGGAAGCTACTGGTGTCCGCTTGCTCCCACTAACGAGATTCATATTAATGCTTGTTTCGCCGCCTTCTATTCTGCTGTTAGTGGATGTAGTTGATAACTATCTTGAAGGCAGCATACACGCTCGTAAATGTGGTTGGGATAATAATGTGAATCGAACCATATGGCTTACAGCATAATGCCTACGCATTTTAAAGCGTCAAAAACGGCCCACAATGCCGTTACATGAGTAGCAAGTTTGGCCCCGCCCGTATTTTCACGCCCCCTGTATTTGCCCTTTTAATCCAACGCAGGGTTGCTGGGTCATCTTTGCCGTCAGTGACGTGTGTGGTTCACTTGTTAGGCTATCAACCAACAGTACCGGAGGTGAAGATGACTCGGCAACCCTGCGTTGGAGGAAAAGGGCAAATAAAGGGGGCGTGAAAATACGGGCGGGGCCAAACTTGCTGCTTCTGTAACGGCATTGTGGGTAGTTTTTACGCTTCAAAATGCGTAGGCGTTGTAATCTGTGCCATACCATTCTGTTTCCATAGTTATCTCAATCACGTTTACGAGCGTGTATGCTGCCTTTGAAGGCAGCATACACGCTCGTAAGCGTAATCGAGATAAATACGGAATTGGAATGCTATGGCACAGAATACAACGCTCACACATTTTCAAGCGCCAAAAACGACCCACATTGACGCTACACCAGTGAGAAGTGGGCCCCGCCCCTGTATCTGCCCGCCCCCTGTATTTGCGTCCTCCTCCAAAACAGGGGTGCTGGGCGATTCCTGCCGTCGGCGACGTTTGAAGGTGGTGGAAAAGGTACAATTGGTAAACCACACACATCGACGACGGTGGTAATGGCTCCACACCCAAGTTTTGCAGGAGGACGCAAATACAGAGGGCGGGCAGATACAGGGGCGGGGCCAACTTCTCACTTGTGTAGGGTCATTGTGAGTCGTTTTTGGCGCTTCAAAATGCATGGGCGTTGTGTTCGGTGCCTCCCATTCTAATTTCGTAGTTATCTCAGTTACGCTTACGAGCGTGTGTGCTGCCTTTAAGAGAGTACTAACTAAGATCCGTCCCTAAAAGACTGTTCACCCACGAGGTCATCATGAGCGGGTATCGGGGCAGACTTAACTTCAAAACGAAATAGAGATAGGGAAATAAAGCAATCATAAAGAATTAGGAGCGGGCTCACACCCGTAATTAGCCGTCCCAGCTTTTTTTCGAATTATTTCCTCCTTTGTGACGTGAGCATCTACCTTCTCAAGATGATAGCACGACGACCATTGTCATCGTAAACCCTGCCATGGAGGAGAATGAAGCACTGGGAATTCACCCAGCTGGCGATTTCTGTTCTGCTACATCCTCTTCTGACATCGGAGTACGGCACCACCCGTTCCACCTTGATACCTGTGTACGTGATCGAAATTTTTCATGCTCTGGGGTGCGTTCCAAGAATGTTTTCACGATGCAATGGGAGGGCAAATAGCCTTTCCATGGACAAACTTGTTTTCCATGGCTACGATTTATAACTACAAAACGCTTCCACGCCGCGGTGGCTAGGTTTCCATGGGAGCCTTTAGCCATGGAAATGTTCTTGGACCGCACCCCTGGAAAACAAAGAGTGTGGTCATTTATGCACCCCCCACTCCTTCCACTTGGACTAAAGCTTAGTGGCAAACCGGAAAAGTCAACTGGAGGACACAGGAAAGATGAACAAATTCTGCCTCACTCGAATTGTAAATCACTCCAGGGCATCCCAGAGAAAGCGAGGAGCTGCGCGAAAATCGACAACGGTCGATGATTTTAATTAGGTGAAAGTCCTGCCCTTCGAATCTGTCAGTCCTCGCATATGAAGACGATACGACGGGCTGTATCAAGTGAATGCCTTTTGGATGCAATGGAGGCAGTTTAGTGGAGTTCTCTGATTGTGAAATGAGATCATCCTTTTGTTACTTGGAAAGTATGTTTCTGCGGCTATTTATGGAGGCGAGAGCTAGACTGCAATGAAAAAAAGAACACCAACGTTTACTGCACTGCATGGAAAGATAAATGCTTCGCTGAAAGATGGTGTCATCTCAACTGAAGTAATTTTTTGGAAAAACCACACAGTTCGGCTTGATGACGCTCACGAACCCGAATTCCAGTGCAAGAGAGAGAGAGAGAGGCGATTGAATTCGAGGTTGCAGGAAGTCGGGTAATGGGGAAAACGAAAAAGAGGTGGTTACACAGCGTTAAAACATGTATGTTTCAAGAACGTTTGGCAATGAGAGACACTATGGACCGACCATCTTTTTTGTGGATGAAGCCTGTGAAAAAAGCGAAAAAGACAAACACGTCGTGATCCGCACCCTTGAATCATAGCCTCCTCCAGTACAATATCCATTTTTGGCATACGAATCCCATACAAATGCAGAGACACCGCCATCACACCTGGAAAAAGCATTACTTGTATCGTCGATGAAACACCAGTAACGTGTTTAAAGCCACAGTCCAAGCTCAGAATCGATTTTTCGTTTCTCTGCTGATCTTGGAGAAAATTCCACGCTGATCACAATGGTGTCTCCAGAATCTCACAGAATTTACTACGAACTGAGTTACGGCTCCTCAAAAGATTTGAATTTGAACTGGTAGAAGTTCGCGGACGCGTTAACTCGAACCTGTAATTTTTCGTTATTTGTAGCCATCATTTTGAAGCAGGTCACAATATAAAGCCAGACCGAAAATAAAAGGAAGAACATAGATTTTCGATCAAATCATTGGCGCGTCTCGTCCCTGAAAAAGGTCGAAAACCTGCTATTGAGCGTTGCCCACTTTTTCTTCCAAGGGGGCGTGGTCGACTTTTTCCTAGCTTTTTCTCGCTTACTCGAACGAATTGAGATTTAGCGCTTGGCAGGGAAGCTATAGACGGCGACCGGATCAAAATATCAAAAATTACCTCTGAGGTTGGACTGTGCCTTTAAGTACAGTGCAATGCATATGCATTATTGTCCCAGTTTTCACGGAAACAGGTGAATTGTAATGCAAGCCATCACCTGGCGATTATGTTAATCACCAGTTAGCATGTGCAAACTGTTTTGCAGTGTTCTGACCACATGTTGCTGGCGCTGTGGCACCCGTCAGAGTAGGACGACTACTCCCACCCGGTCGATATGCCGGTGAAGCACGCAAAATCAGGACAAAAATTGTCCTTCGATAGCCTCTAATAGATCGCCTACAGTCCCTTCCTGTCTCACCCCGATCAAAGTTGGATCAATAATACCATCAACGCCACTGCGGCATCCCGTCGAGAGCTGCCTATGAAGGCGCATGGACGACCCTAAGTGGGACTACGGACTTCCTAGGAGGGACCAGTGGTGCGTTCCAAGAACATTCCCATGATAAAAGGCTTCCATGGAAACGTAGCCACGGCAGCGTGGAAGCAATTGACAGTTATAATTTGTGGCCATGGGCAACATGTTTGTCCTTGGAAAGGCTATTTGCCCTCCCACGGCATCATGGAAACATTCTTGGAACGCACCCCGGGTCCGACTATCATGCAAGTATGACGGGCCTGATAGGCACCTATAAAAGACTTCAAACGGTGCACTCCCAGTATTGATTGTGTTCATTACGCACTCACTTGTTCGCTGTTCTTTCATGTTCATCTTTGACAAATACGAAGTTTTTGCAGAAAATAGGCCACAAGAAGCAGGCTGGTGTGGGGCGAGAAAATGAAAAATGGGCCCAAAACATATCTTCATTCGCTTCACTTCTCGTACTAGTGTAAGCATTCGCCATAAGTCAAAAAAAGTTATGTTAAAAACATTAAGAAGTGGACTGGCCATTATGCTCTTCTGGAAATGAGATATGAATCTCCTACCCGTCCAATCCTTCCATTGTAGAACAGGTTACAACATCGATCGCAGAAATGTCGACCTAAAATTGATCTCGAGGATTTAGAGTAAGCCTAAGAAGTAGCTAAATACCTGCTGTTTTCCCCAGCTTCCTATGCAAACCCGATCACTAATCGCTGAAGCTGTAGAGACCGCATAGCACGAACCTGAAGAGGTTACCGCAGTGGTTCAAAAATGAGTATATGCTCAGGAGTAAGATTGAGGAATACTGAAAGCAATGCCTACGTTAATTTTTTTACGCGGCTTCCAATACTTGCTTACCTGACATAAAGTGACATTATGGAAACATTTAACGAAGAGCTCAGTGTGGAACGAACGAAGGAAAAAAGTGAAAAAAAAGATTTATGGATGTTTTCTGCCGTATCTGCACTTCCATAGTAATAAAGGAGAGTGGTATTTCCCTCCGTCCGTCCGTCCGTCCGTCCGTCCGTCCGTCCGTCCGTCCGTCCGTCCGTCCGTCCGTCCGTCCGTCCGTCCGTCCGTCCGTCCGTCCGTCCGTCCGTCCGTCCGTCCGTCCGTCCGTCCGTCCGTCCGTCCGTCCGTCGTCCGTCAGTCTGTCTGTCTGTCTGTCTGTCTGTCTGTCTGTCTGTCTGTCTGTCTGTCTGTCTGTCTGTCTGTCTGTCAGATTATTGCTTTGACTTCGGTGAAGATTTACCGAGCAGTTGAGTGAGAGCGGCGCTGGGGCTCGGTGGTGCAATGCGACAAGGGAATATGCTGGTTCAATCTCGCCCAAAGCCAAGCGTTTTGCGATAAACTCAGCACCTTGTGAATAAAACGTTATGAAGCTGCTTTCTGAAAAATTTTCGTCGAACATGGGAGCCCGGATGCGATTGAAGGCAGACTGGAGACTGATCATTCAAATTCGATGATGAATCGATAGTTGTGGGCACGGGTGGGAAGGAAAAGGAAACGAGAAAAGAGGCGATAGGGGAATGGTCATTCTTGACCACGACACTGGACGAGCGCTGCGCATCTTCTCTGTAAAATCTTTTGTCCTCGCTCGCGCATCTCCTTGTTCTTCTCGATGTTAGGAACTTTGGGGGGGGGGTGTTCAAAGATTTCCTGGTGTTTTCAATTGGCGTTTTGTCGTGCCTCGTTTATTTGTGTTATAATTTATTACAAAGAAGTGTGTTATGTCATTCTACGGGTGGTTTCCCGGATTATCCGGAAACTTGAGTTTTCTTGTTTGTTTTTAAATTTTGTGAGAGAACAAATTCAATTTGGGGGCCAAGCGTGAACAAACAAGGTGAAACATCAAGGGAATCATGAAGAACCACGTGGAGTTTGCACATCAAGTACTGTGCTTATCTGAGCTAAATTCCGGTCCGCAATCGCGTCTCGACACGCTTCGCAGCCGCACGCGCTCGAGTCAATCGGGTTTCCAGCGCCAAAGCCGACTCGATGTGGCTTTTTTATACAATGTTCTCCGATTTTTCTTAGTTTCCCGTTTCCGAAACCCACCTAGAGTCAGCAGATCGGCGGCTGCGGAGCTGGAAGCTCTTCTGACTCGGGAGCGTGCGGCCGCAAAGCGTGTCGAGACGCAATTGCGGACCGGAATTCGGCTCGGATAAGCACAGTAGTGGAGCGTCTACATAAGAACGTAAAGGCGAACCGAGCATTGCTCGACACGACGCGGTCGCGTCACGGCTCTCATAAATAAAATTAATGATAACGATTTAATAGAGGGTAGGGTATAAAAGAACGGGAGAGCGGTGTGTCTTCATTCACATACCGTCCTCCTTCAGGGGTGAGCATTTGAGGATCTGCCTGGACTACGAAGTAGGAAAACAGCGCCACTGATGGTCAAGATATAACAAAATCAGAATAAAAACTTATAAAGTTATAGAGCCGTGACGCAACCGCGTCGTGTCGAGTAATGTTCGGTTGGCCTTTACGTTCTTATAGCGTCTACCTGTCATAAATGGAGATGTCGACCTTCCAGAACCGTGATCGGCGCTGGTGAAAGTAGCGAGTGTTCACAGTCTGGTTCCTGAGAGAGAGGCCATGCTTTTCTACGACAAATACACTCGTCAGATGAGACCCTGGATGAACATGGAACCGATATCTGTGGGCAGCTTGCCGCGACTTCCAACCAGGTTAGAGACCTTTGCCAATACAGCCGTCCGGAAGAATAGGGGAAAGTCCAGAAACAAGGAAAGGAGATCGGAGCAGAGGAAGAGGCGCAGGCGGATATTATGACCACCCACCTTCGTCTCAGTGATCTTTCTATCCAGTGATTGTTAGTTGTTGCGTTTAGAGTAGGAGCAGCAGAAAAACTGTCGTTGTTTTATCACCTGTTGATAGGTAACCGTTTTATGGATATGAAGGTGATTAAAAAAACTCTTTCACCGTTTTAGCGTATACCAGTGCGCTAGCTTTTGTGTGCCGCGAGACAGAGCAAGTGGATCTCTCTCACTCTGAAGGGGGAACTTGTGGAACGAACGAAGGAACAAATGAATAAAAAACGTTTTGTGAAGATTTTTTGAACAACGCGTCGAATAAGGAAAATCGTGTGCGATTGCACGCACGGAACAGGCAGACTGACGACTAATCATTCAAATTTGATGTTTTGGGCACGCGCGGAAAGAAAAAGGCAACGAAAAAAGAGGCGATAGGAGTATGGCCTTTCTGAACTCCGATACTGCAAGAGTGCTGTGCCTCTTCTCTGCAAAAGGTGATGGCGGCTCACAGGTGACGTGCCTAATGAGTGTGATGCATTATTCAGACATTGGGATTTGCGGACCGCCGGTATTTGCTTGGCGAGCAAAAACCATTCCCGGTGTCGGACAGCCATTAACCAGCGGTCCGCCAGGACGTTGGCCGACCGCTGGCAGTTGCTTGACTAATACCTGGCAGCCCGCTGTTGAGCAATCATTTGCCAGCGGTCCGCCAGACTCTTGGCAGACCTATGAGTCGAGGTGGGTCCGTCACCGCAGATCGTTGCTTACGAGATCGCCTACGCAACGGTCTGAGGTGGGGGACACACCCCACCTCCCCCCTAGCCGTGGGGACTTGCCCCTCAGCTGCCAAAAATATGCTAGCCTCTGTAGAGTGACTTCAGGTCACCTTCCAGGGCCGGCATCAAAGTGCCGAAAGAACACTCATTGGACTGAATCGCCTTATATCCCGGCCCGCCTTATCAGTGAAATCAGAGATCAAACTATAACATGTTAAAACGTAAGTAGTCGTCAACTCACTCGAGTGCCAGCCATGTGAGGACTCAATGCCAAGCGAAGGCCACGGGCGGCTATGTGCCAGCCAAGCGCCGATTGGTGGATAACTGCGTTTTTATGCGCTCGGTAATTTCGAGGTTTGATTGCCTTTGCCAGCTGAGTGCAAGTTATCACACAGCATTCAGGCAGCTGGCACATTTTCGCCAGCGGTCCGCCGCTAGCTCTAATTGAGATGCCAAGGATGAGCCAGCTGTCGGCCTCGTAATTACCAACTGCCCGCTGAATTCCAGTTATCACCCAGCTGTTAGGCGACTGGCACATACATATTCGCCAGCCGTCCGTCGCTGGCATTAAAGGCAGTGGTCACGACGAAAAACGTTATCGAAAAAACTACAAAAATCAGCTCAGATTAAAAACAGCTCAAGATCTACGAAGGTAGCGCGATGAGAAACGGGCTAGAATTAGAGTTATTAAGACCCTAAACTTCCAGTTCGCGCCTCCTTGCACAGAAAGATCACAGTCCCATGCCAAGCAGTCGAAAATCATCGACACTCAGAGGAAGAAATAAAGGCAAATTTACCCAATAAAACAA
The DNA here is from genome assembly GCA_029168955.1 of Aplectana chamaeleonis. Taxonomy (NCBI): domain Eukaryota; kingdom Metazoa; phylum Nematoda; class Chromadorea; order Rhabditida; family Cosmocercidae; genus Aplectana; species Aplectana chamaeleonis. The sequence goes on from JAPDOI010000414.1 coordinate 230,255, forward strand.
AGTAACAATGAAAGCAAGCACTTGAGTCAATGTTTTAGATTAGATGTGTACATAAACACAAAGGTTCATTGATTTAAATACAATTTCAAGCCAGCTGATGTTCTTGATACTAGAGATCATCGATGCCGATGATGTGTGGTGAGCTCGTCCACCATTAAAAGACAGGGAAGTTCAGGCTTCAAATTTGGCCTAGAACAGCATTTTTTCGCGATTTTTTCTTAAAGGTTCTACTACTCTATACCCAGGAAAGGGTTCAGAGAGGAAAAGAAGACAAGCATATTTGAGCGCGACCACTGCCTTTAAATGACATGCCGAGTTTGTGCCAACTGTTGGCCTCGTGATTGTCATTGGCCAGCTAAATGACAGCTGTCCCCCAGCTGTTGAGCAACTGGCGAATTTTTGCCAGCCGTCCGCTGCTCCCAATGTCTGAGTAGTTCTGAACCGATTTTGAGGGTGTGGTTATACTCCTAAACTGATCTTTTGACCGTGTAGTGATCACAAAATTCATACTTCGAGCTATTTTAGATCCTTGATAACGACGATAACGTCGAAACGTCAGACCAGTCAGACCAGTAAATAAATAGTTCCACTATAACAACCTGTGAGGCACAGAAGCATTACACACAAGAACTAAGAAGATGCCCATGTTGCAAGATAGTCGAACATGGACACTATTAATATTATCGTTAACATCGTTAAGCACGTGCCGTCCTCGGACACGTTGAATGCGCCAGCCGTTGAGCGTCATGCGCCAGCGTTTCAGCGATGGCGCATGATGCGCCGATGCCTTGACGCTTTTCCGCTGGTCATCTGCTTTAGACTTAGCCTAAAGGGCTCTGCAGAGTTGCGGCGACCGGTGGCACGTCGCCGAGGGAGAGGTTAGGGGTAGGGTCGAAGCATGACCCAGCGTTGGAAATCAAGACCTCGCAGAGTTGCAGCGAGTTTGCCGTCGGAGCCGCTATTTTACCATTGCGCACGCACTAATTATTCCGACGTCACAATTTTTGAGTAGTTTTTGTTTTGCAATGCTTTGTGACTTTGACAACTTCCTATGAACAAAGTCTGGAACTTAGCAAAAATAAAAATCAGTAAGGTGAAACTATCATTTACGTTCTGCGAAATGATTAGGCCTTCGTTTAGAGATTTCAACACAACAAGGATAGTAGGGTTTACGAGTATTTGCATACATACCGACTACACTGCAGCAAAAAAATTGAAGCTGGAAATCAAAGAATTAAAACCGGGATCAGTCTGGAAAATCGCACACTCTCAAATATTTTCCATGAATTTTCTCTCAATTTCAGCTAATATTTCAAAAAAGTACGCCTATAGAAGAAGGGTTTCACGATGGAGACAAGAGGGGAGCTTGAATCGATCCACGTCGACGTTCCTCGCTGGGAATGGTCTAGACCATTTCCTGCCGCCGCTCGCTAACGGCGTCGCTCCGGGAGTCGCTCCTGTCGCGGCGGCGGAAGCACTCTGCGAGGTCACCCCGTCGCCGCTCTCGCGTGACACGTCGCCGCCCTCGCCCGCTGCTTGGCGTCCCCCATTCTCCATCATTGCCTTGCCGCAGCAATACTCGCCGCGGTGCAACTCTGCGGAGCCCTTAAAGGCAGTGTTCACGATGGTTCTCGTTTTCAAGTTTTCCACTCAAAACAACGCTTTGGCAACAAAGTGTTACCAAAATCACGAAGGAACGGCGAGAAACGCACTAATTCGTCTTATTTCAGTGACATTATTCTATGGCCTGGACTAGTTGTCTGGTTGGATGAACATGTTCACAGTGGTTGTGACCGGTAAAAAATGGGACTAATCGAAAATGGAATATTTTGGGCAAAACAGTATTAGTTAGGGCCCGAAGGAACGGAGCAACACAGAATGGAGAATCGCAAAAGGCGGGTGTACAAAAGATTTCATTGTCACAACGAACAGTTCCATTGATACTTAAGAGGCGGGCTGATACTTGAGGATTTCGTGCCCTTCTGGTGCGTTTTTCTCGGTTTCTTCGTCATTTCAGTTCTACTCGGGTGCCAAACAGTAGATTTAGCGATTAATCTCAAAATCGAAGATTATCGTGAACACTGACTTTAAGGCGTGGTTTATACTTCCGCCGGCCGAGCGGTGCGAGACGCCGCGTTCCCGCGTATCCTTACATTTATTTTGTTAGGAAAACATAAACTTCTCACTTTCCATCTTTTCTTGATTACCTACTTCTTCACGTTCGATGTCATAACTGCCGCTTTTACATTTGATGTCAAGATTAATTCAAGTCTGGAGTGGATGAGGAGAGTGAGAAATTTCCTGTTTTCAAAACACTGAGATTGAGATATCGCGAAAAAACAAAATTAAGATTTTTTGTGTGCAGCAAATGATTTTCACCTCGCGAACGCGTAGTGGCTGCTTCTTGATCGCAGAATAAGACTGAACACAGCCTGGAGTAGCTCTGACATAACGCAAGGCCGATTTTGATTAGTGATTTCTTCTACAAAAGAAGCATCTATATTATTTTGTATCATAACACCGCACTCTAGAGCAGATAGAATCCTTGAAATCGTTTTTCTCTAGCGAAAAACGATTTCAAAAGCAAAAAATGAACTTTCCAGAACCCAGCCTACTTTGAACAACACCCAGGACCTCGGAAGAACTTTTAGCGATGAGTCAGAGGAACGAAAATTGCGAAATAACGGCGAAAAAGCGTATGATGTTGATGCGGATCGCACGCGGCCGCCGCACCGCCTGCTCTCCCTGGGCGGCGCTGCAGCACCCAGGCGGCGGCCGCGTGCGGCGCTGTTGGACAATATCGAGCAGAAAAGCACTAAACGCCTGGCGGCGCCGCTTCATCGATATGGCTTTATTTATTTTATTTTATTTATTGCATCTCGCCGCGGCGGAAGTATAAACGACCCCTAAGAGGCTGATTGCTTGAGTACCTCTATGCTCCCACAATGACGTGGAGACAGTCGTGGTCATGGGGGATGAGCTCCATGGAAATACATTTCGAGACTACCACGACACTACGCATAGTGAAAATATTCATGAGTCGTACTCAATTTTCAATACAACAGCTTATGGGAAAATTTTCTCGATTTCTTGAGACTCTGTTGAGACGCTTATCAATTTTCGTAAACGTGTAATTCAATAAACTAAATATTTTTGGAGCCTACCGCAGTCTGCTTGATCGTAAATAGCTTTCAGAGATGGGCACCAAGTCCATTGCTCGCGAGCATCAAATCTGAAATAGAATAACAATTCAACTTAATTCTGGTGCAGGGCGACGTCATGTGACGAGCCCTTGCCAAAGTGATGGCCGAAAAGCGGCTCTAAGCTCTTTCACTATCATACACTAAACCGGCAAGGAAAGCGTTCGTGAGTGCTTCCGTGCCAGAAGAAGCAGAGGAGGAAAACTTTCGGTAACCTTTAGCTTGTACATAGAGTTCGCGTAATAATTCTAGTCTGATGATTGAGCGGGGCTGCAACAGTAGATCACCCGCGCGCAAATCAAAACCCCATTCTCCAGTGAGGCCGCCAACCCCGCACGGCCAGCCGCCTGGTCCATGCGTCAAACTAAATAGAAAACCGAAACCATACATGCATAGGTAAAGCAGAAATGGCAGCAACAGGAAGGCGGCCAAATGTTCAAGTCGAAGAGTATTTTGCTTTTGCTACCGAAGCAGCCCTGACCATGTGGTCTAAGTTAGCAGACATATGTAATAGATCGGAATGGAATCGAGTTCGAGGTCCGATGCAGCATTCTTGTGAAATTGAACATTGTGAAACATACACACGCATGACTTTAGTGTCACACTGCTCAGCATTCTGATCAGCCTTCACATTTTGGATTCTTGTCTGCACCCAAACAAAGTAAAATTTCAAACTTGGTTCGAGACTTACAGGTACAGTCCAACCTCGAAATCGTTTTTCTGTTTTCCTGCCTATATTGAAAACGGCCCCACGCTGATTTAATTAATGGCTCTGAAATCGTACAAGACCCTCTAGTAACTATGTTATGCCCCTCAAAATTTGAGCTACGGAACCATGGTGGACGAGTTGCCCGTGGCTTGTACCTTCTCTCAATTGCTACCGATGTATGCGAGCCGACCTGAATGGATAGAGAGGCTGAGAATGAACTGAAGAACAGTGCTATCGATCGAAAATCATCGCTTATCTCGCCACTTTTGATCTCGAAGGATCGTAAAAGGGGCGTGTCAAAGTAGCTTCCCGATGTGGGAGCCCCAGGGTGGCTTCCTCCTACATCTCGCTTATTTGGAGGAATTGAGAGCTCGCATTTGGAAGGTGCTATATAGGGTGAGTCTACTTTACAATTATGTTGAAATATCAGATTTCGTCCCTGAGCTTGGACTGTGCCTTTAAAGGCATCGGGCGCGCTGAAAACCAAATTTCTGTTTTTGTGTTATATCATTCAAGTGGGCCTTGGTAAGGCCATTCACGAAGTCTGCAGTTTCAAAATTAAACCGAAATGAAGATTTTTTCGAGTGGCCTTTGGGTCGATCATCTATTACGTCCGTTCACCACATGACAAAAGAAAGTAATTGATCAACAAGTAATATAGTAGAAATCAGTGGAAGCTGATGGAATATATCATAGGATTAGGTCATGAATGATTTTTCTGCAGATATCGGTCGAACTTTTCTCCTTTGAAAATCAGCTAAAACTATGATGAACGAGATTTGATCGGGAGATCATGGGTCAATACAGCGATTCGTAGCGATCGAATCTTCCTTTCTCACGAGTCGATTGGTTAAATCAGGTCGGAAAACAAAGAAATAGGGTCCGGTAAAGCAGTTTGCAGAAACTTTCTCGCCGTTCTTTCGACATGGTTTTTGTGTAGGGTACCAGAGCTTCCATTATATATTGGAAACTCAGAAACGATTTTCATCATGAACGATGCCTTTAAGATGTACTGAAGAGTTCGCCCTGTGCGACATTAGTTGACTGACTCACGTGTTTGGAATGTAATAGTTTCTGTTCCATTTCAGCATGGTATAATTTGGCGCGAATGAGCTGTATTCGTATGGTACCGTACGCTTCATGACCTTCATCACATGGGGCTGTTGGTATGCTTCATCTTCTACCTGAAAATGAGTCTTTCACAACAACGGAGTCCATAAACGCGCTTATTATATTTACCTTGAAAAGCTTCTGATTGTTGTTTAAATATTCGGTGAGGGCATCACCTTTGAGAGACACTGCTTCAGGCGGGATAGCTTGATTTTTTAGTTTGCCTGCAATCTCCAGTGTAATATGCCTCAAGTTTTCCTGGTGAAGCTGCTACCTCCTTATCATTACATAATTATCTGCTACATTGCACAGCAAAGCAGTTGCGCGCCTTTGGTTCACAGGTAGAGTGCATAATCGTAACGTGGTTCGGCATCGAAGTTTTTGAAGACTTTGAACTCATGAATGTTCAAATTATGTTTATTATAAACTTCTTCGTGGCCTGATTAGTCTGATCCCCTGCTTTCACCATTCCGAGCGATCACTATGGGTCTACTGATGGCGATTCAAAGTTGTCAGTTTTGACACACTGAAAGTATCAAATTGGCAGGGTTTGAGTTATAAGCACGCTGATCACAGGATTCGGTAGAAAAATTGAGTTTCTTTCCAGCAGCTGCATGTTCAGGTGAAATGAAGACCGTTCCGCCTTGAGGAACTACTATTTCCTTGTATGTGTCCAAGACAAATTAAATATAGTGTTCGCGATGGAAAAAGGTTAGTCTCAACTCAAAGTAATGAATGCAGCCGAAAAATATCAAATTGATGACAAGAAACCATTTATTAAATATCAGTTTCGAGCCAACTGGTGACCACTAAAGTTTTGAGTTTGACTATGCTTGCCTTGAACAAGGTGTTGCGATGAGAGGCATCGTTCGCGCTGGAAACCACTTCTCATTTTTCATGCTCGAGATGATGAATGAGCCTGGTAGACCACACCGGTAAACTCCAGCGCATCAAAAACTTAGGGTTATGAGGTTGGAAGGGGTTAGAAATGAGGATTCGTCGACAGTTCTCACCTATCACTTTTTTATAGAATGTTGATGCAACCGTCAAACAACAAAAACCAGTTACGAAACAAACTGCACATGCGGAAAAACTTGATCGAAAATCATTGTGATGAGGTCTCCAAATGCAGAAAAACTTCAGAACGATCGCGCTGAATCCAAAATCGATTTTACAGAGTGTTCAAACTGACTTTCCTTCACGAGTAAAGGTTTTTCATGTACCCTTTCGACAGTTTCGTCCACTAGAGAGGTCAAGTACACAAAAACATGAAAAAATAATATATTATTTTCTGCGAGCTCGATGCCTAAAAAAATTGATCAAACTGATCCTTACCGAGCAGATCAACGTTGATAGACCGTCCGAAGGAACAGGAGAGCAGCAGGAGAAATAGTCTCTGAAAGAGAATTCTAGAATGACTGGCTCCCAGTGTACCACACGCAAAGTCCCATGAAGTGATGAGTAATATGTTTTAACCTTCTTATCCCAGAAATAGTGTGACTCAAATATAGTATGCCAGATTGATCGGATGGTTAGTTATCAGTTGTGAGAAGCTGCCGCAGGCACCTGATGCAGTGTGCGTAGTGCGTTCACAGCGTAATACTATCTCCCAGATCCGCACCATCACGCATATTGGCCGGACACGCACCATTGTGTTGTTTCGGCGATAACTGAACCATCGAACTGCTTTGGCGAGCGCCTACCACCTCTTATTTACCGCGTACCGCAGCATGGATCGACGGCACTGCGAGTAGGGAGGAGATCACTCCGGCCCTCGATGCCGGCCATGGAAAGTGTCTTTGAGTCTCTCCAGAAGATCCTTCCAGCTCTAGAGGATCTTCTAGAGGAAGGCTCAAAGCCACCTTCCTGGGCTCGAACTGAAGTGCCAAGTTAGGAATCTGTAGGACGTTCGCAATTTTGGAACGGAGCCAGCCATAGCTGCACTATACTTACTGAAATTACGCAACCGCCTTTTTTCCGCTGCCGAGGACTGTATGCAGCCCAGCCTCTGATTAGGCTTCAACTTCGCAAAACAAACGTAGTGCTGGTCGGAACTAATATTTTTCATAGAAAAACTTCGAATTCGCTGCTCATGTAGGGCAGTGAAACGTTTGACGTTGAGTAGGTTACAGTACCCGTCGAGTCTATTGAGAAGGAAGAAAACGAAACTCACCATTTTTCAGGAGACGCTGTGCTCTGTTCTGTGTCCTCCTCCTTTTATACGAATCGTATTGAAAATATAAGTCACAAGTCCAGTTCACATTAAATGAACTCTGGAGCACAGTTTATGAGTTGAAAAACATTTGATTTCCGTGATAGGGATTTTATAGATCATTCGCCAATATTCTCTTCGAATACGAGTGCAGTTCTTTTCCAACTGTAACTCGTCGTGCGCTATCTGCCCTTTCACAAAAATGTGTCATGGGTTGATGACTTGTGTGCTGTGAACAAAGCATGAGGTCGGAAGTGTTTGCAGCAATTATACAGTTAAAGGCAGTGGTCCCGATGAATTAGGCCTGCCTTCCTTTCCTCTTTAAACCCTTTTCTGGATCCACAGTAGTAAGACCAATAAGAAAAATAGTCTATTTTGGGCCAAGTTTAAAGCCTGAACTTTCCTGACTTTTGATGGTGGACGGCCCATTCCACATCATCTGCACTGATGATCTCTAATATCAAGAATATCAGCTGCCTGAAATTAAATACAATCAATGAACAATATTCTTTGGAACGACTCAAATATTTCTGTCCTTGTCAAGTTATTCTTTGGAACGACTCAAATATTTCTGTCCTTGTCAAGTTAAACATTGAAAAAACGGCTTGCTGTCATTGCCTAATTGTTTTCATTAGCTAAATTTGCATTTATTTCTTGCAGTTAACGTCAATGTTTTTGGGCGGAGCTGTGCACGTGGACCCGAATTAGCAACCGGATCTTGATAACTCAATTTTTAACTCGTTTTTTTTTTGACGCGTAACCTTCGTGATCTTTTAGCCGTTTGTGGGTCAAGTTGGAATTTATGGGTTCTTGAACAACTTTTTCATCGCGACCACTGCCTTTAAATCAACAGCTACGTGTTTGTTAGGTTCTACACGAATGTTGGAATATTACTATATGAGAAAACTAGCTATAAATGGGGTCCATTGAGTGAAGTTATCAATAAGATTCAGAACCTTTAACCACTACTATGTATACAACTCCTTCACTGCGTACTGAATTCCGTATTTCTCCCCCCTGGTTAGTGGAGTTCTCCAAAAAGCGCTTCTCAGCTTTAGAGCATTTTTTGCTACCATTGCACAGACAAAAGCTTTGAGACGAAATTTCGCCGCTAACATAAAAGCTTTTGTAGGTGTTATATCATTCGGTCATATACTTCTTAATGACCATACAAAAACGATCATCCATATGATATCTGTCAGGTTCTTGTCATTTTAACTACTTGGACCATATCAGAGGATTTGTTCTATGCTTGAAGACCTCACACGTAGTTTTATTAGCTGGAGCAGCGAAGCAATGATAAAATATGGAGGAAAACGACATGGCTGACCAACAACCAATATTGACAAGTTTGAAAGGCAGGTAGACTGGCGTAGATATGCAACGAACTTCGAATCGTTGAATCGTCAGCGATATTAGTATTGTTTGTCCCAATTCCTTTTTTCGAAGCCTGTCCTTCAAGAAGAACAGTTTACATGTATTTCACACTGCGTGCGCACCAATCAGAGTAGTCACCTTTTTGAATCTTTTTCCCGCTTTCGGGCAATGACGCTCCTCAAATCTTGTACAATAAAGCTCATAACACGTGTCCTAAAACGCGTCGGCGACGCGAAAGCGCGTCGGAAACGTCGTTTTGGTTCAGAGTGAATGATTTTGGAATCTGAAAGCACCGTTCGATTCGTCTCGTCGCTAATTCCAAAAATGTATTCAGGTTTGGGAAAAAAGCAAAGCTTTACTTAGATATGACCTACTTTCTCAGAAAAAAGCCAAGATCTTCCAGAGTAGATATTGTTCAAATTCTAAAACGTCAATGCATTCGTATTGTCATGCTGATTTGAAAAATGTATGCATAGTCCACATCAGTTCAATTTTTGACCTACTTTCAGCTTTTTCAAACTCAATGAAATCCAACTTTTTTTTCAAAGCCGTTAATTTGAAAATATAATAGCACCGTTCGATTTGCAGCATCATTCTGATTCAGAAAGTCTGTTAAAATGCGGAGTAAACTGAATATCAAGCCTTATTATCATTTATTTACGACTGAACTTTCTGATGACCTCGCTAATTACTTTCTATACTGGCGCGCGCTGTCTACAAAAGGTGCAATATGGGCGACTCTGCTGGAGACAACCACATTTTCGAATGCATTTCAAAGCTTCTCGAACTTCTTTTTTGTCTTCTGCTTCTCATGATGACTCCGTTGCCAGCGAACTTAAGTGTATAAAAAGTTGCATTAATCGACTAAAGACTTCGAAATGGACACATTGATTTATTTTTCATTGTTTTTTTGAATTTTTGTCATTTTTCAGTTGCTGAAGCTATTATATTTTCAGATCAACCGCTTTAAAAAAAGTTTGAATTCATTGAGTTTGAAAAAGGTGAAAGTAGGTATAAGATTGAACTGATCTTGACTATGCATACATTTTTGAAATCAGAGTTGTAAAATTTCAACAATATCTACTTCGGAAGATTTTGGCTTCTTTCTGAGGAAGTAGGTCATAACTGAGTAAAACTTTGCTTTTTCCCCAAACCTGAATACGTTTTTGGAATCAGCGCGTCGAGGCGAATCGAACGGTGCTTTCAGACTCCAAAATTATTCACTCTGAACCAAAACGACGTTTCCGACCCGCTTTCTTTTAGGACACATGTTATGAGCGGTATCGTACAAGATTTGAGGAGGGTCATTGCCTGAGTGCGGGAAACAGATTTCGAGTATCGTGCGTCGAATTGGCATTTTGTAGACGGGACTCACAGCGAATCATTCCGTTGTCGTCTTGGAAAAACGATTTGTCAGGGCTTTCGCAGATCTTCAGCACTGAGATCCTGATGCGTGTCACGTACATATCAAAGCTTTTTCGGCAGCACTCATGTCGTCAACTGTTATTGCTACCTCGCTTAAGAATTTCAGAATGTTTTTGAGCCGGGAAATTCTTCCTTTATGACATAATTGTCTGCCAATTTGGTGATGAATTTCCCAAGAAAGATGTCACACGTAATGCCTTCGTGGAATCACTGAATCTTTGAAGATCGAGTAGACTGGCTGACTCCTTGCAAGGTTTTGACTGCATTTCAACAAACGCAACTTAGCATCGCCTCCCTCGTCAACGAGGTCGTAGGATTCAATGCAGTCTATGCTTGTGAGCTGTTTTCTTTCGTTTTCTTCTAGTAACCATTGTGGTCCTTTTATCCAGTCCAGGCTGGGCAGTTGAGAGCTTGTGACCCCTCGTGTCCCGGTATCTGCGGGATTTTTTCCTCCGGGGACGTGGAAAAGACGGCACGCACATCCTAGACTTGTGAGCCTATTGATAACCCTATGTAACACTTTTTTGTTCCTGGCTTCTAAGTGTTATATTTCAATTGCTTATGTCCGAAGTATGTGAAAAAATGACTTCATTGAGAACAAACTTCGCTTACACTACAACAGCACGAAGAAACCCCGTTTTTTGTGCAAATAGAAAGATTTTTATTCATTTTCGACATTGTGAATAGGTAAAAACAAAAAATTCACACGGAATAGACGAACACAGTCGGAAAGCACTCAACAAGGTTTAGAAATGTGTAGATTCTGTAGATTTACGATTGTACTCTGAATCACTCTCTCGAAGTTGCACTCAAATGTAGTCCCCCATCATGTCGTTAGACTGTCTTTGGTAACGAATCTGTCCGAGGCTAAGGTTAGGCTGGTATATTGGTCGGACCACAGATCAAGAGGATCATAAAATGTGAGGATTTCCAGAAGCTGTTGAACAGAACGGAGAGAACGGCTCGGAGAAATTTCGTTGCAGTTGTTCACGGCTTCCTAAGTGATCACAAGGTGAAAGCCATGTGGAGTTGGTGCATTCTCATAAAGAATTACGCCTAAATGGGATACAGAATGTCTCTAGAAGTCCATATCATTGATTTGCATCTTGACAAATTTAATGAGCAAGGCAAGCCCTTTCATCAATATATATTGGACTTTGAACGTCGTTACCAATGATAGTTTAAAGAAACCATGAGGGGAGACTACATTTGGGTGCAATTTCGAGAGAGTGATTCACAGTACAATCGTAAATCTAGAAAATCTACACATTTCTAAACCTTACTGAGTGCTTTCCGACTGTGTTTGTCTATTCCTTGTGCATTTTTTTCTTTTTACCTGATTATAAAGCCGAAAATGGATAAAAATCTTTCTAATTTCACAAAAAATGAGTTTTCTTCGTTCTGTCGTCGTGTACGGAAAGCTTGTGCCAAATGAAGTCATTTTTCACACACATTGAGACATAAACAATTGAAATATAACACTTAGAAACCAGGAACAAAAATAGTCTTACGCAAATACGCGATTTTCCAAATTTCATTGTCCTAGTCACTAAAGCGAAGTTTACCTGGAACAACAGCGATTTCCTGTCTGTTCTAGACCTAACGAGTTGGGAAAACACATTTTCAACCCAGGAACAGAAAAAAGTTAAAATTTGTTACATAGTGTAATTGTCCTGATGCGATCTTTCTGATTGGGCGCGAAAAGTGGAAGCTTTCGTTGTGATTTGACCCAGCTAAGTGCGATTAAGCTATCACTTGCTTTGTTCACTTCTACAAATTTTCCAAATACCGCAGATGCGATAGATTCAGCTAGTCTGAGACCAATAAGAATAGCAACAGTTTCTAGCTCAGTCATGGACAACTCCCCTTTTTCAGGTGCTAGTCTGGTTTCACCGCTGACGAGCTCCGATATCTCAGGAGAGTTCAGGTTTTCCATGCACGCGCAGACGGCCATCGCCTGATTGCTCGCATCAGAGAAAACCCACAGTCTCGCACTTTCTACAGATCTTCTAGAAAAAAATTGTTGCGGTGTTTTCATGTGAAAAGATTCTATGGCTTTGGTGATCTTCTGCCACTCATCTTTGAACTGTGGATGAACAGTTGCGCTCCAATCCGAATAGTTATCGAAAAAAAAGGCAAACGCTTCTGGCTAATCATGAGCGGGGCACCAAGGCCAATGGGGTCATATATCGAATGGTGCTGACACAAGAAATCTCTTTTTGTGTATGGCTCAAGGGGGAAGCTACAGTACCGAGCAAATTTTTTGCAAAGAAAGCGTTTTGCGGCGTTTTTTGCGCTCACAAAGCGCCGCAACGCCATAACTTGCTTCAAAGTGGTCCAATTTCAATTCTGAAGTCATTTCTGGATTGCTTCCATTTAGTCCTATACGATAGTGTTCCAAAAGGATAGATTTAACTTCGAAAGTTTATCGAAATTTGCATATTTGCACCTCTAAACCCCTCATAATGAACTGATCAGACGGTCATGATAGCAGAAATCTGTCATTTTTTGACCTGTGGTCGATGTGAATTTTAGAAGGAAATACACATTTTTCAACAAAATGCAAGAGTCAAAAGAGCTTTCAACACATACCATTACATTCGCCTTACTGAGAGGAACACGAAAACTATTTGAAAAAACTCATTTAGTCAACTTTGAAGTGAGTTATGGCGATGCGGCGCTTTGTCAACTCAAAAAACGCCGCAAAACGCCGTTTTTGCAAAAAATATGCTCGGTACTGTAGTATCCAACGAAAAGGTGTCAGTTACCGGGTCGCAATTTACCCCAAGCAGTTTCATACATTTGAAGGGTGCTTTGTCATTTTCTGGTATGTGACAATTGATCGCTGTTGAGCTACTTACAAACGCTCTTAAATTCAATCCGATGGTAGTAAACATTTCTTTTGATTACTCGTATTTTTTTGACAGCCTCCTCTTCGGGATCTGCTACCATTAGTACGTTGTCAACGTAAAGCAGTTTCAAGATTTCGTTGGCAAGTGGCGTACTGATGTTACTCAAATACGTTGAAATCACCATGTTCAACATACTAGGAGAGGCCATGATTCCAAACGGGACGCGCTTCCAGCGATATTCTACCGAATTGTCGTGGAATGGTGGCTTGTTGGGATCTCGTATCCAGAAGAATCTGCATAGATCACGATGTGATTCCTCAATTCGAATTTGTGTGAAAGCGGCCTGAATGTCTGCTATCAATATTATTGGTTTCTCTCTGGCTGCAATCATAATGTCATGGATCTTATCTACAAATGATGCTCCTGTATAGATGACATCGTTCAGAGACAGACGGCCCCTCCACTTAGAAGAAGCGTCAAACACTGAGGGGGTTCGGCTTCTGCTCTTTCCATACCCCAGAATGATGCATATAATATGTCCCTACTGAGTTTGGAACAGTACCGATGACCTCCTCAATGATATCTTCTGCGAGGTATTGATCAATGATTTTCACGTACCCCTGTATCCGTTCCGGAATGGATTTGAGGTGCTTGACTTATGCTATTAGTCGGCGGAGCGACATATTACAGGGTGTTCCATAATTATTGGCGGGCAGATATTGACGTGTTTTTCAAACCCTACGCTGGATTTTGAGAATAATCGAAATGGATACTATTATTCTAACTAGCGTTAAAGCAGAACAGTGGCCACATTTGGAAATACTCGCCATCTGTTCGAATATCGGCTCGTAGTAGTCTCAAGAAGACGTGGCAGCAGTCACGGAGGTAGTCGTCATTCATTTCATTTAAAGGCATCGTCCACGATGAAAACCGAATTTGGGTTTATGCGTTCATTCGGACTAGTGGGCCATGACAATGTCACTCAGAAAGTTTGGAGTTACAAAACCGTCTCTGAATGAAGATTCGCTTACCTCAAAATGGCTTCCTGGGTTTGGGGGGCCGGCCTTGGGGTCGATCCGTTGTTACAAGGAACAAAACTCCTGGGTTGCTGACGGCGGGCGTGCCTTGACGCGTCGTAGGGCGCAATACACACGCCAGTCGATTTCGAATTCGGCATCGATCGAAAGCAGCCGGCAGCACTGGACGCAGCAGGTGGGTAGCCCATTTTAATTTCGCTGAAGTCGTAGTTGAGCGGCATCCTCGGTGAATTGCTTCCAACGCTGCGCCAAGGAACGAAGCGTAAAACTGTTCCTTGCATTCTCTGCGCAACTATCCCAAGTTGATGCCGGCGCGAAATTCAAATTTGCTATGAACTTTCTATAAAAGGGTTTCTCTCAAAAAGTTGACGTTTTCGAGGGGGCGTTTCGCTACCGTTAGTCACTATAGGGATAGTACAACACGAAAGCATCAAAAACCCAAATATGGTTTTCATCGTGTACGATGCCTTTAAGGCTTCCTTGAATACGGCTCTCCAGTCAGCCATTTTGGCATGCCGATGATCACAGATCTCAGACTCTATCAGGGACCACACTAGAAAGTCCAGCGGATGCAGGTCCGACGAGCAGGACCACAATTCTTCGTGCGCGTTTGACTCAGGATAGCACACTTCGACACTACTCTTAAACTGATTTTTTGTGTAGTTATCCATGGCCTAGTGTGAGACAGCAGAATCTGCTGCCGCATCGGAAATTTCAACAGCGGTTCAAAACAACCCCTAGACTCGTTTTCCTGCTAACTTCCTTGTTGATCTTCATGTCAGGATCCACGAAAAACGGTGGAGTTCTACTCTCGCTAGCGATGCCTCCCAAACTATCACAGAAGTCGTATGAGCAGTTCAACCAGTGACATTTGCTTGCAGTTAGACCTTGTTAGTTCTCTTAGCTGTTTATCAACTTCAGACTGATAATTTTTTCCATCTAAAAGCGCCATGATGCAATGCGTGACTGCGGTGCAACGGTGCAGGAGCTTCCTGAACTTTCGGTCTCACTTCAGCTTCTTGTCGGCGGACACCAGACGGGTCTGCTCTAAATGATGTGAACAAAGATTCAGCTTCTTCCTGACCAGTTTCCAGATGGCTCCCAGCCACAGATTCCTTTCTCTAGCTTTCCTCTTCATCGACAGTTGTGAATTGCGGTAAACTTGGGCACTCACCCTCTTGACAACCTTGGATATGCTAGAACTGATCCTAATGCTTCCACAAGTTATGTCAGAGATTGGACTAAGCTGATGAAGACGACTGATAGCGTTCAGGGTAAGTCTGAGCTGATTGGCGTTGTGTCTCGTCGTGTGCGTCAAATTTTGCGTTGCGATGGTGGCGCCGCCTCGATCGTACTGACTTAGGAATCAATATTTACAGAGCAGTGGTGAGAAATGCAGAGCTGAGACTCAAAGGAATCCGAAAAATTGAAAAGAAATTGAACTTCTAAACCCCTCATATGATGGAAGCCCATTCGCGCGCCAATATGTTTAGAACACCCTGTATAGTTATCTGTCAAGTCCACAATATTTTTCTTCAATGGAAACGGAGCCGTTATGCTGTTTTCTCCGTATCGGATTGACTTGGCATACTTGTCGAGGTAAGCGTAGGTGCTTTCGTCATCGGACCCCTCTTTGGTGGAAATTCCTAGAGCTTCTAATTTAAACACATTTTTGATCATCTCTGCCTCAGAAATAACCGTACTACAAGTTTCGACATAGCCGTCAGGGGCCTTTGATTTGAGCTTTCCACGCCCATAGGCTGCGTATCCGAAAAGAGTTCTCGCTACTTGTAAACACGTGGGAAGCTCGATAGCAGAGGTGTTTTCGAGTACAAATGTACTATACAGATCGATTCCAACGAGAATATGTGGAAGCTGATGCTCTCCGCATAGTCTGGTGTTTGCAAAGCAAATATTGTGATCTTCCATGAATGCAATATCATTCTCCGTAATAACCGCAGACGGAAAGCCCTTGGTTATTGTTGGTTTTGTTTTCACGACAAACTCAAGTTCTCTTCCTTGCGCGGTTTGGATTTTCAACAGAACCTGATAAGATAGAAAGGTCTCGCAAATACTACTGATTCCCGATAGTGATACTTGATCACTTTTCAGCACCGGAAGAGCCAGGAATTGTGCGAATTCTTCAATAATCAAGCTCACTTGCGCACCTGTATCGAAGAAAAATAGTGCTTTCAGGTACAAGTTCTCAGGCAATCACCGCATTCAATGCGTGTCGAATAAGCATTCAAATCGAAGCCAAGGCGATTTCGAGCACACTCAGGTAACGTGCTGCTAGGGGAGCACGTGCTCTTAGTGTGCTTCAAATTACAGCATGTGGTCCAACAAATAAGACGTTCAATGCGTGCACGATACGCATGCAACTCGATGATAAAACGATTTTCCAAAAAGGAATGTATACAACGCAATCTTGAGGCGGAATTAAGATGACGGCAGCGTCGCCGGTACAATCACCCAAATTTGTGGTACTTGACCCGCCCAGCCTCTGTAGGCCTCGTCTAACCACTGGCGGCTCCACTTGGTGCTCGGCGAGCTGGCCGCGTCGCATATGGGTGGGCCGGGCACCTCGCGTGTCGGTGTGCTACTACGATAGCGCTGGATTACCTTGCAGCACGTGCTTCTGCGAATAAATTTTGCGGCACGTGCTCCTGCGATCAAATTCTGCAGCACGCGTTGCCGTTTGGAGCACGCGCCCCTGCGATAGAGCCTTCTAATGGGTCTAGTCACTCGAGTTGAATGCATATTCGACACGCATTCAATGCGGCGGTTTCCTGAGTTGGAGGCGTAGTTCCATCATAGAAACCGCCACATTCAATGCGTGTCAAATACGCATTCAACTCGAGTGAACACACCCATCAAAAGGCTCTAGCGCAGGAGCGCGTGCTGCAAACAGCAACACGTGCTGCAGTCAAAACTTATGTTTTATTTATTGTTTTAGCTCGATATTCTTGGCGCTCCATCACGTATTTTGAAGTGTTCTTTGCAACGATTTTGAAGTGTACGTGCGCAAATTTAACACAAACCTGGGATTCTCCACCCCTTAAAGGTATTGGCAAGTCCCGGGATGTTGCCGGATTTGGGCGCGTTAACTTCGGAATCGCTGCGGCTCGGGAAAATGGGCGTGGCCTGATGCAATGGCCTGGTGGCCCCCACTGTTTCCGATAGCAGAAAGGGAACAGAGTCAACAGATCAAAACCTAGACGTGTAACAAATCAAATAACCGGTGCGTAGTGACCTGAACGTATGAAACGTTTACTAAAGCATACAAAGCGGACGCGCCATGCAACAACAGTAACTCTTCGGAAGAAGATGGATGAATATACATGTAGCACATAACATTTACATAGAATGGCAGGCATAGTTCATGTCGTGGGAACCGAATGCGATTCACCGATACAAAGACAAAAAACAACCTTATTCGGGCAGAAAGGATGCACTCCAGAATTTAAATTAGTGATATGTCGAAGGCATTCATACATCTGACCATGCTTTTTGTCACTCACAGTGACCGTATGAACGTACCGTTAACAATCTGAACCCATTCACCAGAACAGAACCGTATCAGCACCCAATGACTCCAGAAGTTTAACAGGTATTCTCAGATAGGTAGAAAAAGACAGTGATAAAAAGAAAAAAAACAACAGGTGATGGCACTATAAGAGCGAACGCTCCTTCCCTTGCAGTCACCACCTTGAAACTATCCAATAACCACACTTCAAGAAGTCTTCACAAGCCGATGTGCACTCAATGCTGTTGACCCGAGCGAATATCAGTCCTGAAGAACCACATTAATAGCTTAGTAATATACGAAAACCACTAATCAATACACGTCAACTTTGATGCGACCCCTCCCAGATGACGTGCTGTACCCAGCAGCACCCCCGTACGTGGAGATATAATGACAAAGGCCGGATGGGTCTTCAAATTCATCCGTATAGTACCCTCAATTATTTCATGACTAGAGTGAAAAAACAACTCATAGGTGCATCTGCAAGCCGGCAAAGATATTTTTCAAAGCCCTGAGGGCACACAGGTCAGGATTGAGCAGGGCTGCGCTTCGGCGCGACGGGGGTCGTGGAAACGTTGGGAAATTTTCGAAAAAAAAAAGAAATTCGGGGACGAGGCTCGTAAAAATTTTGAGAGAAAAGGGGAATTTTTCCCAAACCACTCGGTGGGCTAAAATGAGATGTGATTGCCTTTTATTTCCACAAGTTTTAAATTTTTCTACAGATTTGTGTCACTCTAAAAAAGCTAAAGAAATGTTCAATTTCGGGAGGAGGCTCGTAGAAAAATGTTCATATTTTTCAAAATTTTGGTCAACAGGGGGTCGTAGCAATGCTGAAAATTGGCGCAATGGCATGCTCAATTCTGACACTGGTGCAGTCTCGGATACGGAAACCACTTAGATTATCTGCCCATATAGTGTAGTGCTCTTCAGCTTGTAGCTGCCTCCACGGAACTTTGGTTACGTTTCCAGATACGGACAGACGTATTCTGAATGTAGTTTTCCTGAACAAAAAAAACTGCACCTACAGTTCACCTCCGCACTGCCGTTCGCGAGTATCCTCAGACGGGGTTGGGGGATCACCCGGGCTCTTTTGGCCTTTGGTGCCCGGGTTATCCCACCGCCCGGGTGATCCCACATCCCCGTCTGAGGATACTCGCAACCGCGCCGCAGCACGATTTCGCAATCAAGCGCACTTTGCGGACTGAACGGCAGTGCGGAAGTGAAGAATATGCGCCCTAGGGACATTGGAAAAGGCTCCGACCAGATAGTGTAGCGCTTTTCAGCTTCCAGCTGCCTCTGCGAAACGTTGCTAACGTTTTCAGATACGGACATACATATCCTAAATGTAGTTTTCGTTGGCGAAACTGCACCTGTGTGCCCTGGGGACATTGGGAAAGGCTCCGCCCGGGTAGTGTAGAGCTCTTGAGCTTTTGGCTGCCTCCACCGAAACTTTGGTGACGTTTTCAGATACGGACAGACGTATTCTAGGAGTAGTTTTTGTAGACGAAACTGCCCCTGCACCTGTGCGCCCTGGGGACATTGGAAAAGGCTCCGCTCATTTAGTGTAGAGCTTTTCAGCTTCCAGCTGCCTCCACGGAGCTTTGGTTACGTTTCCAGATACGGACAGACGTATTCTAAATGTAGTTTTCCTGAACCAAACTGCACCTGTGTGTCCTGGGGGCATTGAAAAAGTGTCCGCCCGAGTAGTGTGGGGCTCTTCAGCTTGCAGCTGCCTCCACCGAGTTTTGGTTGTTTTCAGATACAGGCAAATTTGTTTTGGGAGTAATTATTGTTTACCGAAGCCAACCGCCCAAATTTTAGAGATGATGATTGTCTCACCCTAAAGAAAGGCATTTATCTAGCGAACAAGACTGAAAAACCTGCAAAGCTCTCGGCAGACTCTTCATCAGCTGCTTCCTCCAGAAAGAGCGCTCATGCACCATTTCGTTGAATACCTGGGCGCGCTCCTCCTACGCACTGCCTAGACTCAGAAAAAACCTGAAAAGTTTTAACGAAACAATCGTACAACACAACAAAAAGATGCAGAGCTACCTCGACTCTTGCGCGTTAAAGGCAGCATACACGCTCAAGATTGCTATCGATTTTATCCCTTAAATTAGAGGTTTGGAGCTGCTTGTATTGAAAACTGAAGAGAAAACCCGACGAAAATCGCTTGTAAATGAAGAAATAACGGTTCAATTTTTTAACAGATTTTGGAGATGGACGAATTCGGCGCGGTTGGGTGGAGCGCATGCTCTGAAGATTTCAGAAATGTTACGAACACTAATTTCAACAACTTACCGAAGTCTTCTATAAGTTGTTTAAATCGTGATCGTAAGAAACGCAGCCTCATGCCCTAATGTGTTTGCAACATTTTCGGAACTGTTCTGTAACTCTCTAAAATGTTGATTCCAACTATTAGTGTCGCGCTGCAAACCCCCCGCCCCGGCAATTAGGTCGCGGCGCCGCGGGGTTCGCGTTGCGACGACGGGCGATCGGGGCGCGGGGCTACGCCCGTGTGTTTTTTACTTACATTTGCATCCATGTATTGGGAGCGGTTGAAACCGTTCATAGGAGAATAAAAGTCTACCTCTAATGAAAGAACATTCGGCTTCTGTTAGAACTAGATGATGACACCCACAATGACTCACGGGATTCCTTCATGACAGCAACTTTAGCAATTTTTTCACAAACTTTAATTCACAAAATTTCTTCTTTGTGCGATAAATTTGAGACGCCAATTTTTCTAGTTGAAAAGTTCAAACAAATCACTAATCAGCAATTTTTATTTTGCGAAGTATTGATTTTGTTTTCAAAAACTGAAAAAAAAACTTAGAATTGGTTGTTTGATGAAGTAATAAATAAATAGTGATATAAATTCATTCAAGTCATTCATAAATTCTTGAGTCATTCAACAGTAAAATTTTCTGTAGCAGGCTGAGAAAAATTGATTTGCTTTCAGTTCTCAGAATCCAGGACTTGTAGTGGCCCTTTGCAATGGTAACGACTGCTTAGCTAAACCTCACCGTTGGATGTAAAGCGGCTTTCCATGATCCTACCTTATGACACTTCGTGGATTTTCTTGATTTTTAGCCCTGTATGGCTTGTGTTGTTATGTGCCTTTTGTATTTACTGAAGTATGATTCTATGGTGCCCTCCAAACTGAAAAAAACGTGTTTCTAATGAATTCAAGGTCTGCTATTGTTCAAGTAGGATATTCGTGAGCCATGATTTGAATACCTTATTTTTCCCTCCGCAGTCCATTATCCTTCCAGTAGCCAATACTATGCGGGCATTCCAAAACCATTACACTCAATTCTATCCTTATCCAAAAGATGCCTCAGCAACAGTTTCAATGGCCGAATTTCGATTGCAGGTCTATGTCAGAGCACTTTTTAGCAGTGCTGTGCTTCTGTGCGATGAATGAGGTTATCGTTCATGTTCTCGTGTCACGTCAATCCGCCATGACCATTTTGACCAGTGTGATAGCTTATACTGTAGGCACCCCCGAGTCAGTGCCATGAGTTCGTATTTAGATCAAAGAGATGCCTCCGCATCCGCTCGTGAATGGTCTCCTACCAGTTGCGCTGGATCTCGGTAGGGTTATCCTACAGACAGCTGCTCAATGGTCAAAATCTGGTCAAACCCTCTGCTTGGGCGGGCGGAAGTGATGTTAACGAGAGTGTCAACGAAACCTCTCATTCATGCTGCTTGAAAAGTAACAGAAAAATAAATCTTGATTTCTCTATTTGTTTCTATTTATTTTTTCAATTATCCATCCCTTTTAGAACCCCAAAACTGTTGGCTGCTACGGATCTTACTCAACACATTTTTTCTCTATGTGATCGGCCACTGATTTTCGACGAGCTTATAATCAAAACGTCAGATCTTTCAAATAGAAGCACTGTTTTTGCGGGCGAAAAGCTCAGTTTGCTTTAAGCTTCTTTTTTAGTCAATCTGGTTGTATATCAATTACTTTTATGTTTTCTGTTCTCGACACTGCATTTGTTTGATTTGTTTGTTATACATATTGTTTTTTTTCTGACGCACCTTAGCGTGCATTCTAATAAATAATTAAATAAATAAACAGGTTTGAAAAGGGAATTGCTTGTATTACTCAGTTACATATGAAGTTAGTGCTCCAAAAAGAAGAAATTTCACGAATCGGTGTTATTTCATTTAGGGCAGATTAGGCGATTCAATAGGACACGAGTATCGACAGATATAAATATTCACTACTGCTACCACACACTTTATTCAAATGCAAATTTCTAAAGAGAACAAGTTTCACGGGCAGTGATAAGGAGCTTCGTTTAAAGGGAGAAATCGAATTCTATATCACGCCTTGTGAAAATAACTGAACAGGGAGGAAATTTTTTTTTCAAAAAACTGCAATTATTCTAGCATAAACTTTGTAAAAATTAACCCATCTCATTTAGTTACCAAAAGCTGTTGTAAACCGTGACTCGGAATATTATTGCTGCATTGTACATACATTCTTCATTCAGATGCTAACCATTTGTCCCCATTTGAATTAACACAGTCACAGGAGAGCAGAAGCTTGCTTAGAAGTGTGATTTCTACGGTAGTACGCAGTACTTTGTAGAACATGCAATTCACACCTCTATCCGCTGGCGTGTACCCCGACTTTTTTGGCAATAAACCTTGGCTGTAGCTGTGAGCACGGCTCCCTGTTCCTCGTATATTCTTCGACTGCTCCATCATCTTCTTCCGAAAGGGGATTTCGTGGCAGTGAATGAACAACTTCGATCTTTTACTAATTCTGTTGTGCTATCACTTGGAAACATCGTTGATTCGCCACGAAGAGAAGGCCGTAGAAAACTACTCGAAACCTTTTTGCAAAGCAGGAAAGCTTAAAATATCGTCCGAAAACTCCTTTATTAAACCAAAATAGCCATAGTAACTCTAATCTTGATGCCAAATCTTTTTTGATAAGGATATTCAGATTCTCTGTCTAATATAAAACAATATCATCAGTTAATAACTATATTATAAGTATAATATAATATCATCAGTTAAAAAACCACAACATAATTTTCCAGTACAGTTCTTGGTGCTATTCTTTTCAAAGTTGTTAGACATTCGCACGGATTATCGACCCAGATGTGCTAGATTACTAACCCCAAGTCCATTTTTGGGAGGCCATAACACTCTGGGAGCGCATCTTTAGAGTCTTAAGCGGCATTGATGATTTCAGCTAGCTAGGCCCAATCTGAAGATTGTGCCTAAAAATTGTTAAAATTTTAATTGTTCTGTTAAACAAATGCCACAAAGCCGTCAAAACCTGACTTCTGAACACGCTGTTATATATTTTTTCACCCGTGCTTAATAGGTTTATAAAAGGAAATTTGATAAGCAGTGAAAAAAAAAGATTTGCGAAAGTATGTGTAACACACGAGCAAAGTGAAGGGTGGAAAACGATGAAACTGATCAATAAAGGAAGAGGTTGCAAAAGCCTTACAGTTAGTTGTTCCTGCAAATATTTGTCACGCTTCCGACGTCTACAAAGTTGCCTGCCGAATAGCGCGATTTGTAACTAACAATAACTAAACTGCAAGTTTCTCCCCGCTCATAAGGCTCATGGAAACATGATTTTAGCATTTTAACCTGCTCGTAACATTATCGAAAACTTCAGAGTGGACGAGTTTCTACGTTCATTTGTTAGGTGCCGTGTCGTTGGATTGAATTGGGCGCTGCTTGTCGAGTGATCAGCTGTTCTTTTTTTATTTCATTCATTACATTTCCTTCCTCCTCCGTTTTTATCTGTGTTCATTTGTCTTATTTTAATCATCGGTTCCTTCAAAAGTCTTCTGGTAATCCTTTGGAATTGAGGAATCATTTTTTGTCGAAATTTCTTTTCCCGCTAATGCCTGCTCATGGAACGTGTGGAAACGTGATTTTTCTTGAATCGTGGCTCTTTTTCGACGCCAAGTTTGGAGAAGATTCACGTTTCACAATGTTTTTCTATTGTCTTATACGTGATCGGTCAGTTGGAACGTTAGCATGGAACCGTGTGTTTCAGAATAATCCGGAGCTCTGCACAGGGCGCACATTCCCGTGTGGAGTTGTGTGAAAGCTGCCGTGGCTCCACCGGATTTTAATACGCTGGCCGGCGGACGATGAGAGGGACGAAAACTGAGGCGAAAGGTGAGCTATCTCTTTTACCGTTCCTTTTTTTCAAGTAAATAAACCGAGTTGCGGAGGCTTGTAGTGCTCATAATTTATAGGGGGAGAGTGACAGGAGGGGTGCTGACTCCCTTCCCCGCCTCTCCTTCTTCATTTTAGTGGTCTCCTCATTTGGAAGATGATAGTGATAGCGTGATGGAAACGTGTGCGTCGCATTAGCTGCACCCTAACCCCTACCCTCTATGAGGGTCGGGTGACTTCGGCGAAAAATCGCATTTTTTCTGGGTGGTAAGGGATGCGCGGCAGCCAATGCTTGCATATCGTGCTTACGACTCTCCTAGGTTCCACTAAGATTGATTTTTTTCTGCCCGCACTTTGTCAGGGGGGGGGGGATAAATTGGGGTGCTGAGCACGAATATGTGGTTCGTCCTAGGTTTTCGGACGGCTATGCTAGGCTGCGGTAGTAACAATGCTATTTTCTAACACAACTTTCCTCAGTCGTACGAAAAAACCCCATGTTAGTGTTCAGTACCCCAATTGATCCTCCTGAGCAAAGGCTAGTGATGCAGAAACGTCCCATGTTTTGTGAATAATAATAATAATAATAATGAATTTTGTGAATGATCCACAAATCCCGATAAGAAACAGCCGTTTTCAGAGACTCTCAATTGGGGTGGGCAAATTATTATGTAGATTGATTTGCAGCTTACTCGAATGTGCTGTATTCGTGGGCACTAACTCGTTTTTTTCCGGACCTGGATTGAGCGGGACGTTGTGAAGTATAGCCTAGCTCTCTCATTTTGAGCCGGTCGAGGTAAGGCTTATCATGTCGAAATCCCTTATGACTTATATTTTGGCATGACCAACCGCTTTCTCCTCCTATCCCAGCAAGCTAGGCTTTATCTAGTGGAGCTACGCCCCCCCCCACATTTGGTGATTTAAATTTTTCAAAAGTTTTGGCGCCTCCTTTCAAATTTTCGAATTTTTACCCGACGTTATTATGATCCCCACTCGAATTTCCATTTTTGGACTGGGATTCTCACTATCTCACTCCAATCGTTGAGAAGTTCCGCGACCGCGCATAACCCTGTTTCAGACCCCAGGCTTTACAAGAAAGTTTTCTTCCTTTTCATTTTCGGACCACAAGAGTAGAAAATGGCATTGTACTGTCGCTCTTGGAGCCAAGTTCCGGTCCGCATCTGCGGACTACGGCTGTTGCATCACGCGACACGATGATAATCGTGCTGGGACCGACACGACTCACTTTTCTCCCAGCACGATTATCACGTGTCGCGTGATGCAACAGCCGTAATCCGCAATTGCAGGCCGGAATTTGGCTCCAAGTACGACAGTATCTACCTTATCCTAGTATAGTCGTCGTTGTGCAAACCACATATTTGTGTTCAGCACCCCCAAATTATACCCCCTCCCCTAACAAAGTGCGGGCGGAGAAAAAGTTTCAATCTTACTGGAACCGAAAAGAGTTGTAATCAGGATTGAGCAGGCCGTTTCGCCAAGATCTGGCGGAGCTACGACCCCCCACCCCTTGTAGACGGGAATTTCGGAAAAATTTTTTACGATCCCCCTCTCGAGATGAAGACTTGCTTTAGCCTTTTTGAGTGAGAAATTTGGAAAAATTTCAAACTTGTGGTTATAGAAGACTACTTTCCCATTCCAACCTCATTCTACTTTACCAAATGATTTGGAGAAATTTTCCATTTTTCTCCAAAAATTTTACGACCCCCCCAAATTTTCTTTTCCCTTTTTTTCAAAAACTGCCAGAAAATTTTACGACCCCACGTTCCTCCGAGTCGCGGTACTGCTCAACCCTGGTTGTAATCGTGTTGCAAGCATTGACTGCTGCTCGTCCCTTACCACCCAAAAGCCTTGCCGAAATCGTCCGACAGTCATAAGGGAGAGTGGTTAGGGTGCAGCTAACCCAGCGCACACGTCACCATTACGCCATCACTCGTCTTCGAAATGAAAATACCACCAGTAGTGCCGATGTCCGGCGCGTGCATTCACGCGTATACTTCGTATTATTTTCACCAAAACTCTCGCTTCCGCACGCGTTTGCAGAGGAACAAGCTAATTTTTACTCCGAAATAGGGTATTTACCGTTGTGACTCTGTGTTTTAGATTCGACCCAAGCCAGGGTCAAGCGGCGGGGCGATGCGTATTTTTTTTAAATCGAAGCGACCCCCCACCACAAACGAGGATTTTTTTTGAAAATCCAGTTTTTTCTCGACCCCCGGATGCGATTTTCGAGCAGTTTATATGGTATTTGATTACTTAAACTGTCAGACCCTAAAAATCCATTCAGTAGTCAGGCTTGAGCGTCTAGAATCTGAGAATTGCTACGATCCTCTTCTTTGGCGGCCCAAAATATCGAGATATTCCGGAATATCGCGGAATTTTCATTTTCGGTCTTCGAATTTCTGCGATCCCCCTTCTTTACCTTCATTTTCGGGCCAAAAATTTACGACCCTCCCACCCTCGTTGGGGAATTTCGCAACCCCGCTTGACCCTGACCGAAGCTTAGACCGGGGGATTCTTTAGTATGCTGATCCCCAAAATAATAGCAAATCTTTTTCGTTTTTTGAAGAGTACATTATATTTGTGTCATTCGCCTACCGTAACCTTATACAATCCTTCGAGAATTGAAAACGGCTCGCCGTTTGGTGATTTGCACTTCTCTGAAAAAAAATTTTCGAGGCGTAGTCGGGGGAAGCAGACCGTTGCCTCGGGCCTCGGCGAATCTAAGACCCCCCTCTCCGATGAGCCATCCTAAAGCTTTCAAGCTCGACGTTCGTTAAACTGTTCTCATTTTCAGTATCGGAGAAGTAGGAGACGGAGAAGCAAGCACCATCACTTTTCACCTGGTGGTTCATCTGTTCTTGCGCGGGTGTCTTCATGGATGGAAAAGTGGAACCTTCGCCAAGATTCAAGGTATGCTAGATTTTTCTCAATTGTTCTTCCCTTTGACAGCGTGGCTATCAAGTATGTTCCGCCGGGAAGATATCCGTAGAAATTACCTTACGCGCACCTAGTTGATATCGATTTTTCTCTGGGGTACCTACGATAGCAAGAATTAATTTGCTCAAAGAATGTCAAAATCTGAGGTCAATTAGCCGCTGTCTGGCGAGGGAACGGTTGATGAGGGGGTCGTGGGATTTTTCGCCCGGAATGAAAATTTGCGGGGTCTGATGAAAATTTCAACCTAAAAACGATAGCTTTGGTTAGAAGATCGTTTAGTTTTTCTAAATTCGGGTCACAAAGGAGGGGGTCGTAGCGTCGTTTGTTTGAGGATTGAGTCTAAATATCATGCTGATTGCGGGGCAAATCATCTCCTGCAGGTTCCAGCAGGGGGTTGCAAACAAACCCGACGGAGATACGACCCCTTGTGGTGTAAGAAACTGGAAATTTTTCGAAACTTCTACGAGCCTCTTTCTTGGTGGATCCCTCTCACAAATCTATAGGATTTGCTTTTTTTGGTCCAGTTATTTCATGACAACCCACTCACACCCGTTTTGACCGGTCACAACTGCGCTTGGCTTAGGGTCAAGCGTGGCGTTAATTTTCGAAATCGGAGCGGTTCCCCACTATCATTTTTTTCTAAAATCCAAAACTTTTGCGACCCCCCCCCATCCAATGCACGATCTATTCATGAAATTGGAGTATACGGTTTTTGAATATTCGGGTCGTTCAGAAAACCAAACTAATCAATATATTCGATCACTAAAACTGTCGAACGCCGTAAATTCGTTCAGTAGTCGAGCTCAAGCGTCTAAAACCTGGACAATGCTACGATCCTTCCCTTTGGTGACCGAAAATCTCGAGAATTTTCGAGATATCTTCACCGAATTTTCATTTTTGGTCGGAAGTTTTTGCGATCCCCCTCACCTTCATTTTTGGGTCGAATTTTTTCGCGACCCCACCCCCTCAGCCCCCCTCCCCACCCTGCAAAATTTCCTAACCACGCTTGATCCTGGCTTGACTTTTTGGCTTGGCTTGATCATTCGAGGATTATCTTCAACATGTGCACCGTTAGCGGCAAATTAAAATATGCCCTAACCGTGGGTGCTTGAGAGGGTCGAGGCCGTAGGTGTATGGGAGACGAAAAATTCGAGAGGCTATACATAAATTGTTTCTTTTATAGAGGGGGTCGAACCTCTGTCAGAGTTATGCACATCAGCATGCTCGACACTGCCTAGCACCCGGCGACAGGATAGAGAGAATTTTTCCAGTAGCAGGGTTAAGCCGACTATTGTCTCAGACGTCGATACCGTCGACGTACAGTCGATATGAATCGCATTGTTGGTTGTGGTTGGTGCAGAACACGTTGCCGCGAAGTTGATGCACGCGCACAGCGCCAACGTATTATGCACCGACCAGAGGAAACCACGATCGACACTGCGATTCGTTCCACTGCGATTTGTTGCTGTCGACCGTTCCTTCTTCCTCATAATCGAAACTGCCAAAAAAGTGATCGCTCTTCGAGTTTTCGTTTATTTTGCTTTCCTCAGTTATCTATGTCTATTTAGGATCTCATCAATATTTCATTCTAAGCTGACTCAGGCGGAGGTGCTGCCTAAACTGCTGAGATAAAGAAGAAGGGACCGAAGAAAATCTCATGATGAGATGTGATCACCATTGAAAGTCTTCTTGTTTTCTGTTATTTACAAATGTGTTTTAGCTGTTCGCAGGCTGTGTAAGATACAACTACAATTTCAACTTTATTTCGAAATTTGTAAAATGCTCATTTTTAGAGCTTGACTAGATCGAATAGTAGCTGGACAGATTGTAGTTCCAGCTACTGGGCTCTCTCCTTGACCTTCGTTGAATCAATGTCCTTTCGCGAGACGCTTGTCGTTATCTGGAAAATTATTCGGTACAAGGTAGTGATAAGGAAATCCCTGGCAGTATGATGAAGTGAAACTTGCAGTCGAAGCCGGAAAAAGTGGTAGTCGACAAGCTGACAATAAGTTGGTGAAACCACGCACTATGTGTAATGGCAACTATATTTTTTGTATTCCTTACCCCTATCCTTATCGCAACAATTTTCCGTTTCGCAGTTGCTTACAAACACTACCTCGACACGCAACACGACCAAAATCGAGCTGGGACTATGGAGCCCCAGCACGATTATCTTCAGACCACGTGCTGCAACGATTGTCTGCAACTGCGGATAGGAATTTCGTTCCGATAAAGGCAGCAATTCCGTTCATTCATCGAGAACCCTCGTCCGATTCGAGCCGAAATTTACTTTTAAGTATCCTTTACCAGAAAATTCAAGCCGAAATTTACTTTTAAGTATCCTTGACCAAAAGACCCAAATTACCCTTTTACGAAGAGGACCAACCAGGTCACAGTACATGTAAGTAGAATACTCGAGAAAGGGGTTAAGTTAAAAACAGCGATTTCAAAAAAGTATGGTCGTTCTTTTTTTTAAAGGATGTAAAGCATTGTGCTGATCAAGTTGCGCTCGGGCCAGAGGTGTGCGGTATTTTTTGTCCGGTAAATTTTCATCTTTTTTAATTCTGTTATTAATAGCATCCCCCGCAATCAAATCGAAATTCTCATCCCTCACGCCTCCAGCGATGCTGCAGAATCCGTCTGCCCTCCGCTCTATCGCTGTATCTAGCCTTCGCTCCGCACCAGCACGCGTAGGAAACATGAGAATTTTTCGTTTACATCCTATACACTGACTGTCGAGCTGAAGAGACTGGTAGTTTTCATTGTTGGCTCTAGGTTTTTGTCCACAGGAGCTAATGATAACGAATTGTGGTGTCGGATAAATGAGAATGTCAACGCTGACTGCAAATTCGCTGCAGCTCTGTGACCTCTTGATGCCCGAAGCCGCGTCAAGTTTCGGCCTCGCCCTTAACCTTCTGCTCAGCGACCGTCGCTGCAACTGTGCAGAGCCGTGAACTCATTCGAACCCCTACGCACTATCCGAATTTCCCAGTCACTGACGCGATTTTCATACCCTCCAGAATACTTTCGCTGCAGCTCAGACCCATCGAAACCCCCAATGTCTCAATTGGCCTCGTAGCTAACGTACAGATGCCTTCAAATCGAGTCCCCACTTAACACCTTGCGTCGCTGACGCCCAAGCTCGTCCAGCTCGGACGAGTTACACACCAGTCACCGTGAAAGCTAGGTTCGAGTTCTAGAATTCTATATACCTTCTGTTTTTCGGAAAAAAGTCTATTTTTTTGCGTGTGTGTGTGTGGAGTGAAGGCAGGGACAGTGGCAGTGTGTGTGTGTGTGGGGGGGGGGGGCGGAAGCAGCATACGGGCTTCTAAATTTTACAGAAAAAAATAAACCAAGTCACGCTGAATGGGAGGGCTTTTCTTAATTGGATAAAGATATAGTTCACGGCTATAGAAAAGGGCGTTCGTTGGTGCGGTCGCCGACTTCGCCTAATATACTGCTGTATCACTCGTTTTTTTCCGGAGCAGTGGCTATGATTAACTGGTTGAGATTTTGTTTTTACTGATATTACTACAGCTGTTGGAGCAATGAAAACCGGCAAAATGCGAGAATGGAGACAATAACTCGATCCATGGCAGCTGTTTAGGAAAAATGATTCATACTACAGTATGCTAGGTGTCTGCGACCGCACCTCCACCTTTTGCGGGGCCATGAACCATAAGGGCAAATTTTTTCATCGCAAATTTTTAAAATGTTCGGAAAATTTGTCTCTGATTTGGCTCAAAATGTTTCAGGAACGCGCCAAAAATTGACCAAATCACGCTCCTCCGGCACGATTTTCTGCAGTATTTGTCCATGAAAACATTTTTTAAAATCAGAATCAAGTGTGAAAAGGCCCAGAAATCAGCCGGAAATCCGCCCCAAGCAGACTAAGAAAATTTTTAAAGAAAGGGACCGAGAAAGATTCGAGCGTTTTATGCGATTTCGTTCATGGTTTCCTTCTTCTTCAGCAAACGTTGTCCCTGAGGTCTCAATTTACTCGTCATATACAGCATATGGAGCAGAAAAACTAAAAAATCGCCTGAACGACTTCCCTCATCCACTCTTTCTAGTTTCAGGGTTACAATTTTACACCAATTAAAGCGCTTGGTCAAATATATTCAAACACGATGGCAAAATAATTTTTTCTCAAACAAAATAGTAAAGGTAGAAGAGAGGCCCACCTGATGCGGAAACCAGCCATGCCTAGCCCACACACGCTGCCGTTCCTGAAGAAGTTAAGCATCAGAAAAGGTTATAAACAAACGGAGAAAACGCGAAAACAGATGAAGCAGTGGAGAGAGCAGGACAAAGAGGAGAACATCTTTGAAGACCTCAAGAAAAAAAATCAAATAGGTTCTCATGAATCGATCGCAGCATATGATTGGCAATCGACGCTACGACATTTCAAACGACGGGGTGGGATTATGACGCACCCGTCTTAATTGATGGGTTTCGTTCGATTCTCGTATAAGGAGGCGGCCTTTGGATAGCGGGTGGGCGGTGTTCCACTTTTAATTACTCGGTGGCCCCAAATACGGCCACTTAGCCTCATTTTTGAGGCTTCCAAGGGCGTAGGCGTTGTGTTAGGACCCATATGAGCTCACTGGCATGGCTAACTCAACAGCTTTTTTGAGGGTGTGTGCTGCCTTCAAAGGCAGTGTTCACGAGTAATATCCCTTTTCTGTTTTTTTTTCTTATCCTAAAAACCGTTTCACTCTGACTCCAATTATGTCTCTGGACTGAGTAAAGAGAGAAGTTGAGAATGAAAAGAAGAACGAGGCTTTTGATCGAAAACTATTGCTCATCTCACGATCTCGAGTGTTCCATTGTTCACGTCGAGGGGCGGAAAGGGGACGGACTTGCCCAAAGCGGTAGGGTTTGCCCACTTTTCTGAGCCGTTTTGCGGCTCCTGGGTAGCTTTTCGTCCCGTTTCTCCTACGCTGTTCTGTTTGTGAGAGCCACAGAAGCGTTTGTCATGGGAAATTCGAGAATGATTTTTATCTCGAACAGAGCTTTTAAACACGAATCCAGCCTTACGTTCATCTGCACATTAACCCATCATATCTTCTCCAAAATCTAAAGCAAGAGCTCGCTAAAGTTTGCAATCACTCTGGCGAAGGACATATGACGCTTACCGAGAAGTGTGATCTCTACAGTTGCCGGCAGATTTAGAAGTTTATCGTTTCTGTCCTGTCTTCCATTGAGTCTCACTGCATACTCTCCGATTTTTTCTGCATACTCTCTGATTTTTTCTGGCGGAACAGGCACCTTAACGAAAACGGTACGAATAAAAAAACCCACAGACAATTTCGCTTCATTTTTGTAGGAATCCGCGACGCAGCTTAGGGGCTCTTGTTGCACGCGCTGAGGCGAGTACATGATTACCCTCTCGCCTCCAAACATACGCGGCGCAGCGAGTTCTCACAAAAATGGACCAGACGGTACATATACCATCACAGAAAAAGAAAATTTAAGCAATATAAGAAAGCAAATTCATTGAATGCGTTGGTCACTTTCCTTTTTCAATGCAAGTCGGAAGAGCGAGAGCGACTGAACAAAATTGTAGGCCCTTGGTTTGGGAATCCAGTCGACTGCAATGGCAACAAGGACAGCCTGCAAACACTGACCGAAAGTTTAAGAGGAATTTCAGTTTGAAATCTCACAAATGAGTAATCCTTGCATCAACGAACGGTGGATCCTCTCTTATAAGCCAAGACCTAGTGCAGTTGCGGACGTCGAGACGAACATTAGAGCTGCGCTGAGGAGGCTGGTCGGATGTCGACAAAACAAGCCCCCTATCCATCATAGCAGTTTTGCGTGATCTGCCTAAAATGGGTATTGTTATGAGTGAATGAATGACACAAAATGAACTGCTGCCATGTAAATACCATTGCCTGCGCAGTCTCAGCGTGGTAGTTCCAGTAATCATTGAATTCCGCAACACGCGTGATGTTGAACTTGAGAATTCAAATGGAGGCGTTACGCACGAATTCCCAAAAAAATTTAGTCTGCTTGAACTTCATCACTGAAAGAGAGGGGCGAGAGCCTATCTTATACCATCCTTCACTGAAAACTCTTCGCTGCTTTAGACAATGTAGAATAAAGCCGGAGTCGAGCATGTCCAGTACGCCATTAACGAGGCAGTCTTCGAGCGTGGCGGGAGGTTGTCTTACCGGCTGCCGAGTTATTTTGCACGTGAGATCCCTCCGCATAACGCTGCCTAAAAAAACCTCCAAAAATCCATTGTTGAAGAATTATGTACTGAACATCCACCTTGCGCGTGTTCTTCAAGCCTACCAACTTCCAAAACCTCTTCTGCTGTAATCGAACGATTCCTGTAATAAAGCTCATAAAATCTAAGCGCATAGGTGAAAAGAACCTGTAGACGAAGAGCCTACATAGCTGTGGGCTGTATCCGTTGCAATACTCTTGTTTTCACATTGCTCCATATAGTCTATAGCGATTGAGAGAGATGTATATCTTTAAGTATCCTAGTGAAATATTTAAACACTTGAGCGGAGGGATCAGGTAGGAAAAGTAAGCAATGTACGACAACAATCATCTTGTCATGATAAAGTGAGAGATGGATCACTCAAACGAACAAGGAATCCCTGGATGCAGCATGAAGACAAAACGTTTGTATATGAAATGTTGCGAATACGGCAGTAGGTTCAAAGCTCTCTGTGGAGTTTCTTGCCAGTGAGGTTGTTTCACGGTCAGGAAATCGAAATTTTCGAGTGATGGTCGAGGATCACATAAACAAAAAAACTGACCGCGCGCATGCATCTAGATTACTCAAAGGGATTTCTGCTCATGAGAAGATTAGACACATGGAAGAGCCACAAGCAGTAAGTACGCGCAGGAGTGTTAATTTTTCACTGACATCAGTCATTGAATGCGCCAAAACAACTTAGGAGAAACGCCCGAAGCACACCACTATATTCCGATTCATGACGACGTTGGTGAAGAAAACCACAACCGGGAGATGGAAGTCGGCAGAGCATCTCAGGAGATGGGTATATGTCATGTAAGCAACAATTCGCCGCATAGAGCAATGAAAATTGGTTCAGCATATGATGACAAATTTCTCTATTATGCTATGTACATACAGAATTTCGGTTTGTCGATGGAAGAGATAGAACGGATGGAGAGTTTGATGGGTGTACAGTTCATCGCAGTGTTAAAAGGACATTGTGCGGTTGCGGTCACACACTAAAACTACGGTGGAAGACGCCTAATTCCATCATCGATGGACAGCACAGTTGATTTTTAGGGTGATATTTTTAGGGTGGTACCATTTTGCTTTTTTTTCTCGTATACTTCGGCATTACTTTTGTTTCTGACTTTTATAATATTACGAATAGGGGCTTTTCTTAATGTGCGAGAGAAATTCACAGTTTTTTTATTACAAAACAAAATTTTGAAGAAAAAACACTTTGAAGTCCGAACAAACGGCTAATTTCCCTCACGCACTAAGAATAGTCACTATTCGCAATATTTAAACAGTTAGAAACAAAACTAATGCCGAAACAAACATGAAAAACCGTAACTTACAGAGAAAATCAGCTGGCTGTGCTGTCGATAGATAATGAAATTGGGCGTCTTCCACCGTAGTTTTAGTGTGTGGCCGCAACCGCACCGAGTCCTTTTAGCATTGCGCGAAACTGTATTGTACGGAGTGGCGCCTCCTATCTGTGTAAATGCTCAAGAAAATTTCTCTCAATCACAGCAACAAACGCGCTTTAGAACAAACGTGATGTGGAATCTATTATTGAGAAGACTTTGCAATCGGCTGAACACACAAAATACTACTATTGCAACAACTTCGACTATATGATGAATAGCACTACAGATATATGTCGTGACCTGGCGTGTGCACTTTATGGGTGAGCTATATTGAAGGCAGTGTTCACGATAAGTTTCACTATCGCATTTCCGATCTGAAATACTACGCTGGCAGATGGACGGAATGGTGTCGAAGAAAACACCAAAAACGCTACAGGATTCGCAAAAAACGGATATGCAAAAGCCAGTATGGAAAGTCAGCCCGCCCCAAGAAAGCCAGCCCGCCTTTCTCGTGAAGAGTCTTCTATGATATAGACGATTTCAGAAGCAATTCGCCAAAGACAGCCGCTCCACCCATTTTGATCAATATCAGGGGCAATCATGACTACCTCCACTGCCGGTTTGCTAGACGGTCCATCCCTACGTCTTCCTTGCTTTGTAATTGATTCACTATGTTTTTATCGTTGCTCTTGAGATGTTTCTTGTTTGTCTTTTCTTTGATTCACTACTTCCACGTCCACATTAATGTTTCGAGGGCCAAAACCCGAGTTAAAAGCGCGCTCCATGGAGTTCGTCAGCTGATTCAGGTATTGCGCGAACTCGTCCTAATCTCCCTCCTTACACAGCAGCTCGTCCAACCCTAAAATTACCTGCAGCCAAGAGAGTCACAATTTTAGCCGCTTCCAAATGTTTTCTATCGTTTTTTGCTTAAGTACTGGCCTAAAGACATATCCTCTATTTTTGGTGGAAAACCTGAGACGATTTTCATCGTGAACACTGCCTTTAATGAGTGCTTTTCAAAGAGCTAGCACTTTCAAACACAATTCAGGGTAAAAATAAAACGGCCAAAAGGCTGTGAACGAGTAGAAGTATACGTATTGAACATCATACCTCAACTAGAGAATAATGTTGCGTGTCACTTGCTGGACGTTGTCTCTATACATGACCGACTTCACAATGATGAGGTTATTTTGGGTTTGCAGTGCCAATGATTACTATAGAGCCCTTAAAAATACGCGCTGCTTTGCAATTGAGGAAAGCAGAACGACTGATCGCAGTGATGTGCGGCTGTTTGAAAGAATCCGAAACAATATTGAGTCAGAGGAAGAGTTCGAAAATAACCGTTTACGAATATTGGTGTCAATCTCGATGGGTGGACTGAAAGCTAAGAGAATAACACGGTGATCTAGAGAAATGCTTTTCATGTCCTTTATAGCTTCAGTACGGCAACACTTCAGCAAAGACATGTGGTCGTTGTATGGTTTTCGTTTTCAATCTAGTCTGACGCATGAACCAGGCCGCTGGCCGTGCGGGGTTGACGGCCTCACTGGAGAATGGGGTTTCGATTCGCGCGGAGTGATCTACCGTCGCAGTCCCGTCCATTCATCAGACTAGAATGATTGCGCGAACTCTACCTAAGGGGTGACTATCTCGGACCCGTTGCCAGCAAATACGAGACTTTCCTCAGCGGAGCCGTTTATGAACGATCGAAACCCAACGACGTACTTATTTAAAACCGAAACGTCAGTCGCTTAAAGCCGGTTACTACCTCGTGCCAAGCTGCATTCAACTTCACCAATATTTAAAACCTCTTGAGCGGGCCAGT
Source organism: Aplectana chamaeleonis (assembly GCA_029168955.1). Classification (NCBI taxonomy): domain Eukaryota; kingdom Metazoa; phylum Nematoda; class Chromadorea; order Rhabditida; family Cosmocercidae; genus Aplectana; species Aplectana chamaeleonis. Next base: position 266,220 of record JAPDOI010000414.1, read on the forward strand.
GGTAAAAGAGGTTACAAGGACACTAGGCGAAATACTGCCAAATTAAATTTTCCAATACTAAACTTGCAGGCTGTCATTTGAGTTGAAGGATAATGAGGAAAAGCCACTTTCCATTGAATTTGAAGGGTAGGTCTGGCATATTTACGCAAAGCTATACAGGGGCGTCGCAGATCTATATGTAAGTTTGAGTTTCTGTATTCGCATTTCAACCACTGTATTAGAGAAAGAAGACCTGAATGAAAGTTATTTAAGCACAATTAGCCCTTTTTGCTACTCCTCGACGGAATTCGAAGGATGGTTCTTTAATATGCTACATGCCTGGCGTGAGAATGGCTTCTGCTCGAGCGTGGCTTTCTTCACCGAGATCTGACTTCGACTTGAGCAGTCCTGAATCAAACCTCATAGATGGAGAACGAAACAGAAACGGAATTACACGTGGGGATTTCTTAACCTATAGTTATTTTCAACGGTACTGAACTTTTTTGTAAGGAGTAACACATGCTATGAGAATGATGGCATCGTGTATACACTCCACGGACGCTCTTCACTTTTGTTCGGAGGGAGTCACGAAGGACTGAATTAATGGTACGGCAAGTTAGCTTAACTGAAGCAGAGCTCCATTTCACAAACAAGTCATCGCAGCGATGCCCCCTCTTCTAAATATGTCATTTCGCGCACTACACGTTTAAGATATTTTGAGTCTTAGCAAGAAGTTTGGTGGAGTGAGGATTTGCACACGCGCCATCGACCGATTGAAGCAAAGTCTGCTAAAGACGTCGGCATACACATATGGCAACTGCAGGATTCCTTCACTGGAAGACTTGAAAAGTTTCACAGGATCAGAGCTAGACCACGCAAAAGTAGGCTAAGGCGTTTGATAGTTGGACGACCACTCATTTACACGACATCTTACCCTAGACCCGTGAGTTCCTTTAGGCTGACCGTGGAATACAACCTGTGAAGCATTTCAGATCGCGTTCATAGTCTTGCCGCTCCTTGCCGCTGTGAGTGCGTTTCCAAGCCACATGGCAGCGGCATCTATGGTTGGATACTGGCTTTCCCTGTGTCCGATTGCCAAGACATCATGGCTGACAACGGGCACGATACGGGTTGCACAGTCTTCGAGCTTCCCTCGCTCCAAAAGTTTTTACCATGAAGTGCCACGTCAGTTAAACTAAACCATGATTTCATAAAACATCAGAAAAGCTGGCAATTTCAGTGCTTCTTCGATGGTGGAATGCGAGAGGAATTGGACAATTAAGGGACAATATACCAGTGATCATCGAGCCTATTTGAGCCTCATCATCGACGGCTACAAGTGAAAATGAATCAAGCCACCACAAACGGTAGCACGTTAGTGATTGAAAAGTAAGTCGACGTAGTCTCGAGGGACAGGGGCTGTCTACACACGGAGTGTGGCGGATCTCACCGCATAGTGAGATGGCCGGGGAAAAAATGGGGGTTTTGGGTGGTTCAGGGGTTTATTCAAGAATAATTTAAAAAATGGGATACTGGAATTTAGGGCAGTACCTGAAAACCTTCGATCCGTGCTAGTCGTCTGAAGAACGGCAGGTCGGGTTCCGCTGATCCAGTTGTTCGGCCTCTTGGGTGGCCTATGTGCGAAATCTGACGCGGCAATCCGAGGTTCGCAGAGTAGAATCTAATAGCAGGACGGTACCACGAGATGAGGCCGACCGGCCGTAGAGAAGAGTCCAGAAGTGAAGATGTTTCGAAATGCTCGCTTTCCCCAAAATACCCGCGACGCGACCGCGCCGAACCCTTGGGTTCCCACAACGACGAAGGGGGTAGGTGTGGGGGCGGCGCGCTGGCTGTTTGCCCCGTGTGGAGGAGGAGTTGGGAGGGGCAATCAATAATTTGATCTCTCGAGTTGAATTTGGTCCCGTTCTTCGGCACATTTCCCGCCCGGCCTCTTGGGAGGTAAACGTAAAAAAGTAAATAGAAGAAAAACATCTTGGAAATGGTTCCTTGACTAATCATTTTCCTTTCCTTTGCGCGCCCTGTGATCTGTTCTTCTTCCAATAAGCATATATAGAGACCATACTGATAAACTTCCATGAGCATAGTGCAGAGTATATTGTAGAACATGAAGGTTATGCAGTAGAACAGAAACAAATAACATGCGGTGAGTAACATATTTTCGATGCACCTTCTACGGTCTTTAGTGGTGCACCTTCTACGCTCTCCTCTCTGTTTCAGAGAGCCCGTGGGCTCTCCCTCCTCGCAATGCGAGCTTCTAGGTCTCGCTTGCGGGTTTCCCAGCGATTCCAGTCTTCCGGCAATCCACAATTTGACGTGTGGTGGCTCATACTCGCACAGTAATCGCAAAGCCTTCTCTCAGGACACTGCGGATGAGGCTCCTTGAAGCAGAACCAGCAGCACTTCCTTCTCTTCAGGATTTCACGCCTTTTGTCGACCAATCTGATGTTCGGGCACCGATCATGTATGTGCCTTCCTCTGGCTCCACAGAAGCAGCAGATCACCATCTGGAAATCCTCACCGATCACAACGAATCCTTCATTTTGCCAAATCCTTGGTCTGCAGCGAACGAGCGAATTGAAATTTATGTTAACTGCTTCCAACTCCATTTCGTCGCTGACTCTTTCTCTCTTGGGTGGGATCCTTTGAACGTCCTCCTTTCGTCTCTTTCTGTCCGGTTCTTCCCTTCTATACGTCCTTGGCACCCTGCTTCGGCTGCGATGACGCCCTGCGGACCGGGAGCGTCCCCTCGACCTCTCTCTCTTGGATTTTCTCTTAAGCTCTTCCGCGAGCGCTCTGTGTGTCGCTCCTTCGACGGCGATCTTCCTTTTTCTTCCTCTTTTTCGACTGGTGCCGGTGTCTTTTCTTTGATCTTCTCAACGAAGACTTCATCTCTGTCCTTTATCTTCTCCGAAATTTCTCTCAGCATCACAATCTGTTGAAAAGCGGCTTCGAAGTTCAATTCCAGTTTCCTCGACAACTCCTCATTTGACGATTGTGGCCTTTCCACTTGCAACTTGGCTACTTTCTTCTTGAGAATCTCAATTCTCCCTCCGATGTCCACCAGCATTTCTTTCAATCCATCTTCAAGTGAGACGTGTGCTGCCTCTTGTTCAGGCTCATCCACTACTCCACTGAAGTCTCTGCCGATCCTAGTTTGGAAGTCTGCCTTGACACTTTCGAAGTGCTCTCTCTCGGTGTCCGAAACGGCTTGCGTATTCTCGTACGTCACGCATCTTCCATGCGGCCGTTAGCGATAGCGGAACACATGTCTCGCAATCGTTGTCGCGTGGCCCGCGTTTACGAGAAGAGCGTAAACCTCCCATAGCAGCCACGACTTATTCTTGCATTCCAACAGTTGTGTTCTTGTCTCGGCGGCGTCATGCGACCATTTGCAGAACTTCCAGAAAAAACTTGCGTGTGCCTCTTTCTTCCTCCAACTTTTCGTACACTTCAGTGAACTCAGCCTCGAGTCTCCTGGCCTTGTCCAGTGTTCGGTATAGCAGCACGTCTTGTGCTTCAATAGCGCCTTGCACTTGCGCCTCATTCATGCATCTGCCACCCCTTCTTACCAGTCTATCCAGAAATTCTCGTGCTTCTCGATGCTGCTGAGCTATGCTGAAAAGTGTCAAATTGGGATCGAACATGAAGGGATGAATGGATTTGGGCTTGGTTGGGCTCTTGGAGCGCAAAAATGGAGTTGATGAAAAAACTTTCATCGGTTTCTTCGTTCTCACTGTCCACCTCTTGGGGGTAGTGCCGTACGGGCCTAAGGTTGTACCGACCTGTTAGTTGAAATTGTTGTGATACCCCCTTATTGAGTGTTTGTGGTGAGATGATTGTGTTTGCTGGCCGTATTGGCTGCTGAGTTTCGGTTTTTTGTTTTTGTTGTGGTAGTTGTGGTGTATGTGGATTGGTTATAGGTTGAATGGTTTCTTTGGTGAATTCCTCGATTTCCAACGGTATTAGCTGGTTGATCAATCTTCTTTGGATCCTTCCTGATGGCATCCTTATCTCGGCCTCTCTTGGCAGACCGCTCGCTGTTTCCCTGGTGAGCTTCTGTATTCTTGCCATCCTCCACGTAATTCTTGGTTGTATTGGATCCTGCACCAAAACCACTTGACCGGTTTGCGGATCTTTCCATGTCGTTCGACCTTGTTGATGCGCGACTTTATGATGCTCTCTCAGTTCTGTGGGGTACATCTTGTTCCATATGGTCCAGAACTTCACTGTCAGTCTATATGATGCCTTCAGGCTTCTTGAGCTTCCTTCTTGGTTGTGATTCGAAGTATTTCTTCTGGCTGATCGTAGTCTGTGTCATCTCGAAGGGCATAGTCTCGCGCTTCCAGCGGGTAGGTCAATGACTTGAGTCTTTTGTCTTCTGTCCAACACGCAGAGACTTCTTGGCTTATCGCGTTGACGGCCGTGCTGTCCACAAGTTGGAAAAGGTTTGCTTCTTCTTTCCAAGCTGCTTCCTGAGGTCCATTCCACCAGACGCTGTCTTGAAATTCGATAGCACTTACCCCTGTACTGCCGAGATCGGCTGGATTAAGACCAGTGTTGACATATTCAAACTGAACCTGTATCTTGTCTTCTTGGAGCGTGTCCACTATCTTGAAGATTTCGTAACACCTATTCCTTACGAGTACTCCAGCATCTTTCTGTTTCTCCGCGTTCCTTAACCAGCTTAGAGCGATTTCGGAATCTGACAAGATGAAAATCTCGTTTATTTGGAGCTGAATTCGTAGTTCTTTAGAGGCACTTAAAGCCAGTCTTACTCCCATCGTCAATGCGTTTAGTTCCATTTTTGGAATAGTGTGTTTGCAATGTAGCGACGGAAGTCTTGATTTTGATATCTGAAGGTGTTGTTGGGTTCCATTTTTGGCGTGCACTGCTGCGCAAATTGCAATCTTGCTGGCGCCTGTGAATACTACCAGCTCTTGTCCCATCTGCCTGTCTGCTATTCTTCTTGGTAATTGTCGTATGAAGTTCTTGGTGTCTTCACGGATCCGTTGCCATTCGGCTTCATCTGACTGCGACAGTTTTGTATCCCAGTCGTATTCCTTTGTCCATAGACCTTGGAAGAATAGCTTGGTTTTGAGGGTGAGTGGTACCAGGAACCCCATAGGATCATAAACTGATGCCATTGCACTGAGTACTTTCCTCTTTGGGATTTGGCTTCCTATGTCCAATGACTTGTGGGTAACGATTAATTCGTCCTTTGTGGTATCCCAGTGCGTTCCCAGAGCAGATACTTGGCTCTCCTTGGCTCTGTCCTGCTCTTGCAGCAGCTTATTGAAGTCTGCATCAGTGGAGTTGAATTCCCTGAGATTCATGTTTATCCATCTGAACACGTCCTTCGCTTTCTTGTATTTGTCGACTGCTTCTTTGGTTGTCTATGCCAATTTAAAGAGGTTATCAACATACAGATTTTGATTGATATCTTCTGCGATATTCTCGCTAACCTCGTTCTTGTCGACATGATACTTGATGGTTGCTGCGAGTAGAAAGGGCGACGGCTCTAACCCAAACGTGACTCGCGTGAACCTATACATGATGGTGTTAGCTTCATCCCGCGGTTTGTCTATGTCTCTTAACCAGAAACACCTTGTAGCACCGCGATCCACCTCTTGCAGCCTCACTTGTAAAAAGGCTTTTTCCACGTCAGAAGTGATTGCGATTCTTCCTGTCCGCAGCCTCATGATGATTCCTATTGTTGCTGGAAGAATCAAAGGGCCATGATGTAGCATATCGTTCAGTGAAGGTTTTCCTTTGAAGTGTGCCGAGGCATCAAACACCACCCTCATTTCGGTTGTCGTCTTCATGGGTGTCAATACTGCTTGATGTGCTAGGTAATGCGTGTTTTGTCCAGAGACTTGCGGTTCTGGCACTTCTTTTAGGATACCTTTTGCGACTTGATCTTTTAAGATTTCGTCGTAGGACTTCAGGAAAACTTTGTCCTTTTGGTGATTGTTCCACGTTGATCGAAGCCGTTTTTGGGCAATTGCTCTATTGTCCGGTAGTGCGACATGGCTTTCTCTTCATGGAAGTCTAACATAGTATCCATCCTCTTCTTTCACGATGGTGTCGTTGAATTTTTGAAGAACGCTTCTGTTGGTGTCTTCCTTTTCTTGGTTCTTGGTTCCCGTGAACTCTTGGAGTCCTGATGATTCGAGAGTCCAGAACTTATCCCACTCGTTCTTCTCATCTTCGCTTATTACTAATGTTTTCGACTCGGTCACTAATCGCTCCTTTGGTTGTGGTTGAGCGGAAATAATGTAACCAAGCTTGGTGTTGATGAGATACAGACCTGAGGGAAGCTTTAACATGCTACTGCCACTCATGACCTCCCACAACTGATCGCATCCTAATAGAATTTCGGCGTTCGAGGGTTCACTGGCATAACCGATCTCTACCTGGTTGTCTTGCATGAACTGTCGATCCTCTTGGCTGAAGTCTAGACGTGGTTTTGATATCGTTGTCACCTCCGTCTTGTACAGCTTGATTCTGCGCGGACATCCTTCGATGTCTCTGACGTCTGCCATCACTTCTTCGTATTCGTTGACTTGGGTTTCCTTGGTTCCAAATGTGTTGAGCCGGGTTGTTCTTGATGAGCCTGTGGCTTGAAGCTTGAGGTCGTCTGCCAGCGCTGTCTTTATGAATGATAGCTGGGATCCAGTATCCAGTAGGATTCGCACATTCTTGTGTCCTCCTGGTCCCTCTACTTTCACGATTCCCGTGAGAAGTTGTGCGGCGTTCCTTGTTGTTTCCTCCTTGGAAATCTGTAGGATATCACCTTCGGCCACTTCTTCTTGGGTTCCTGCCCTTTCTATATGCTGTTCGTCTGTTTCAGCCACAAAGGTCTGTTGGATTATAGATACCGATCTTCTTGCTTGATTCGGTCCATTTTGCTGTTGCCTCGTCTGTCCTTGGCTCCATTGTTGGCTTCGTTGTTGCTGTGCGGGGGCTTGTCCCCTTTGATCTGAACTTCCTTCCGGCGCTTGTTGTGTCCTAGTGGGTGTGCTTGTGTTCGTTTTACATAGTTAGAAGTGGTGTTTGCTTCCACACCTTGGACATCTTGATTCCGACACACTTCTGCCGTGTGATTCGGTCGACCGCAATTCCTGCACAATCTTCGCTCTATAAAGAAGCCTAATCTCCTATCCGGCGGTACCTCGCGGCACTCCGATGGCCAGTGATTGGTTCTTTTGCAATATAGGCAGCTTTTCGTGCCCTTGGTTGACTGTTGCAGTGCTTCTCCTCTTGGGGTCTTGTTCTCCTCGACTCTGGAAATTCCTCTAATCACCTCCTTTGTCTCCTCAACCGTCTCTTGTTTCGAGATAATGCTCTCGAGTGCATTCTGGAATATGGTCTAGTTCCAGTTGGTTTGTTCAGCCTTTTTTGTCAGCAGCTTGTCTTGGATTTTTTCTTCAAACTTTCGAAAGACTTGAGTTAGCAGCTGTCGATGGCCTACGTCTTCTCCCTTGTTCTTGAGTTGACTCATGATTGTCGCGATTTCGTCGATTCTCTGTGCTCTCGTTGAGTTTGATTCGGCCTTAGTATTTTCCAGTCGCACGTATAGCTGGTCCACAATAACCTCATCCTTCCCGTAACGCGTCTTGAGCCATTCTATTGCCTCTTCGTATCCTGGTTTCGGAACTTGGAATCGTCCCAGTGTGTCCTTGATATCTTCCGACAACGCTGCGAGTAGGTAATTCAACTTGACTACTGAAGACATGGGTTGATTGTGAAAATTGTGGCAAAAGATTTGCCAAAAGTTCTCGAATTCCCAGGTTTTTCCTTTAAACTTTGGGATTTGCAGGGTTGGTAGCTTCGGAGCAACCGTGGCTGCCTGTCGTTCAATTTCGTGTCTTGACTGGTTCGCACTTGTTGCGAATACGGCTTGTTCTTGTAGGTTCTGGAGCCCTGGCCGTGTCATTCTGTCGATTTTGTCCTGGATGTCGATCTCCTTGTCTGACAGTTCCCGGGCGAGTTCATTGAGCTGCGACATCGTTTCCGTAGTAGTATCACAATAGTTTTGAAAAGAATCCATTTCCAGCTTCTTGTCTTCCTCGCATAGATTATTTTATCCCTGTAGCAGTTTCTCCGCCGCTTTGTCCATATTCTCCTCCATCATCTTCAGCCGGTGACTTCGTTGCCTGATCCTCGTGCGTAGCTGCTCCATGGAATCCTGGGCTTGTTCAGGATCAACTTCTGCCAGCCATTCCTTCGTTCCTTCGATAAACTTTTGTGCGCTCGATTTTAGCCTTGTAATGCGGGATTTTATTGTCTGTAGAGCCATGTATGTTTTTAATGTTGATGTTAACTATGGCCATTCGGATGGGTTTCCTATAACCCGCAAAAAAATCCCAGCACGAAAAAACCGCGTTCTCGACGAAAAAGGAAGGAAAAAATCTTATATCGTCGAGCGGACTGACGATTTTCAGCAACGAAGGGAGAAATTAGAAAACAATCCCAAACAGCGGATCAGGGAAAACGAAGAAAACTACGGTTTTCTGGAACCCGGAAAAAACTTCACGACGAGGAAAAAACGCGGCCCAGAATTTTCGCTACTGCCGATGCACCATGTGGCGGATCTCACCGTATAGTGAGATGGCCGAGGAAAAAATGGGGGTTTAGGGTGGTTCAGTGGTTTATTCAAGAATAAGTGAAAAAAGGGATACTGGAACTTAGGATCCGTGCTAGTCTGACGAACGGCAGGTCGGGTTCCGCTGATCCAGTTGTTCGGCCTCTTGGGTGGCCTATGTGCCAAATCTGACACGGCAATCCGAGGTTCGCAGAGTAGAATCGAATAGCAGGACGGTACCACGAGACGAGGCCGACCGGCCGTAGAGAAAAGTCCAGAAGTGAAGATGTTTCAAAATGCCCGCTTCCCCCAAAATACCCGCGACGCGACCGCGCCGCACCCTTGGGTTCCCTCAACGACGAAGGGGGTAGGTGTGGGGGCTGCGCGCTGGCTGTTTGCCCCGTGTGAAGGAGGAGTTGGGAGGGGCAATCAATAATTTGATCTCTCGAGTTGAATTTGGTCCCGTTCTTCGGGACACGGAGGGAGGAGTTGTCCCATTTTTGCAGTTTGAAACGTCACACCACTCAACGCGAGCGAAGTGGTCCCGAGTGGAATTAGAGCCGCGAAAGGCGGGCCAATTCCTCTCTCGGTGTGTAAAGAGCCCCTGTCTTTAGTCTCGACATCATTACAAACCGTGGTTGAAGGATGTGAAAAAAACAGTGACTGAGATATTTGCTGCCTAAAGAAATACGGCTCCGACTTAGCAAACGTTGCACTAAGATGGCATCCGCTATTTGCAAATTGATGGAAAAAGTGGACAATAATAATCAAAAAAGGTTAATCTTATCAAGATTGAAAACAGCTTCATTATTTGAACAGCGAAGATTCGAATTGAAAGGCGATACAGAAAAAAAAACAAGAGGCAATCCAATACTTGATTAAGGTTTCCACAAGAAATCTACGTGAACAACCACATGCACATTCCGATAAATAGCAGTGTACATTCCACATGTACATTCCGATAAATAGCAGAATAGAGCCGACGGCTCTTCTCAATGAGCATCAAGGCTATCATCTTCTTCAAGACTGAGATGTGGCGTAGTAAGTGTTTGATCCTGTTAAAGCGGATACATAATGATCTATCCGCATTTCAGTTCGAGGTTGGTGCTCCGAGATAGGGTCTCTTCCTTGAGCGTTCATTGGAAGCGTAAAAGGTCAACGCGACAAGATATGGGCCCGTAGTAAACCCCCCTTCCGCGCTGAGATGACAAGACGGCTGTGCGCTGAGGTGCCTCATCGGCCCCGTGCAATCGGCTGATACAGTGATGAGCGATCAATGGCAGGCGAGAGGCCCTCACTCAATGAGAAAGGCCAGTGGTCACAAGGAGTGGACATGAGGGTTAGGGTATGCGACGCATGGCCAAGTGGTTACCGACGAGGGCTCGGGCGCACGTGTCTCAAGTTCGATTCTAGTCAAGTCGGATATTTTTGCAAATAAATTGTAATGCATGCCTTTTACGAAGGAGTGCTTGACTGTGCAATAAATGTGTTAGATGGAGCAGAGGGCAATGAACGACATGTGGAATTTTCTATCTTCGCTACGGGGAATGTTTTTGCATAATTTATTATGCTAGTACTTTAATACTTAGTGTGAAACGGTGCAGGTATTGTGTGGCTTATTAAAATTTCGTCCAGTCACGTAATTTGGGCCGTTTAGAGTTTGAGGAGCATATCGTTAGACTCTCGAAAACCCATAGTGACCTGTGGATTTCGATTATCAGCAGCAGAAATATCACCAGTGAAATATAACTAGTGATAAGGAGGTTCCGACGAAAAAGCCACCGCTCCGCGCTGTGAATCGAAAACAGGAGTTCACTTGAACTGAACAAAAGTCTACCTGGGAGAAACAAGTTTTGCCAACTAAGGGAATTTTAGTACCCCATATAGCAAGCAAGCCGCGGCAGCAGCCCTGCTAAGCAAAGATCAGCAAGAAAACATGAATATTAAGATAGAATAACTTTTTCGAATGAGACCTCATAAAATAATCCAATTGCATGCATTCATCATACAAGACCTCTGAATGTTTTCAAATTAATAATGTCGAAAACCTGACCTCTATTCAAATCGAATACTCGAATATTTTATAACAGTGATCGAACGAATTTTCGAATGAATTCTAATTAAATCAAGAGTAGTCTTGAATGATTTTCATTTTTGCTAAATATTCGAATGTCGTGCTTCTAAATAGGCCGAAAAATGAAAACCCGAATATTTCAACGCCCTCACAGCTCTATAAATCGATTTGCTTTAATAAAAGGAGTTCAACAAGCAACAGAAAACTGCAGAACGGATAACGTTCCACAGTGTCCATCACACAGTGCAAAAACAACCCTAGTAACTGTTTACCGAAAAAAAAATGAAAAAAAAACAAAGGAACCCTCCCCACATCAAGTACAGTCCCACGCATGGGTACGAAAACACCAAAATAGTTATAAGAACAATTTCTCATGCTAGAAAACTCATCTTCGCACTATAAGAATGAATTACTAGACTGATATTGAAAAAATACGGCTGCTATCAGCTGTTTTGCGCTCGCAGAAGATCCACCCACTCAGCATGAATTGGTTATGGCCGTTGATTTCGGGTTACTGTACGAGAATGTGGAACGCAAACCTGCGGAGTGCGACGACCGTCATGCGAGAACCGTAAGTTGCAAGGGGGCAACTCACGGGGTTTAAATGACCGTCGCGCTGCGTCTTCGCGCAACCTGTGCTATTTCTCCTTGCCCCAACAGCTGCCAGCAGGCGCTGAGGTGACCCTCTTCGCACCACAAGTGCGTCGAGCCAGCCGTGTGGCCACTATTTCCACCCACAGGGAGACCAGCCATCGCTAACCGTGTGACGGTTTGATTGATGCGGCCATGCCTCCCTGCACAAGGTGACCGCATGCAGTGAGCTCATCTCAGCGCACTGGGGGTTTACTACGGGCCATAATGTTTCTGCGAGGAAGTAGCCGAGTCATTTAGTTCATTCGGCTCAATATTGTTGTCCCTATACAACCGCAGGGACAACAGTGTAAAATTTGTCCTGGACTAGTACACCGTGGTTGACCCATTCGATGACCTTGGGAACCAGGTGAACCACTACCCACACCCGTGCCGAAGAGTTGCTCTGCAACTGATGCGACTAGTGCGGAAACACAACTTGTCCTTCAAAAAGGTGCAGTCGAAGCACACCGAAATTCGACAAGCCGCAGACATTGAGGGGCCTTCGTGTCTCGTCCATTACGCAAATGCTCAATATCTTTCTGTCCTCTAGTTCAAGTATCTTTGTGCAGCATTTTACAACAATCATCCAATCATTGTTTATAATTAATAAACATTTGTTTCTGACATAATTACCACACATTTCTCGATCCTTTTTCATGATGTAAGGTTTTCATGCGTTCTTAGATGCTCACTGAATCAGAAGATACAATTTCGATGATAACACAGGAGGGTGCTCGCAGAATGAATTCGATTCTGGCTGCCTGCTGCTGCACCATAAACAGCATCACTCAGTGAAACTTACAGCCCCTACGCGGCGGCAAATGACTGATGCGGGCGGTCCGCGGCGCTTGCAGGACGGACCGCGGCGGTCCCTCGAAGCGAATGACTTGCCCGGACATTCCGCCGCGCGTTCACTGCGCTTACCAGACGATCTGCGGTGCTAACTGGACGGTCCGCAGGCGCATTACCGGCTGCGGAGACGGATCATCGGGCCTCCGGCCGTGAGTTTCACTGAGAAACAGTGCAGTGTTTTGGTGCGACTACTAGGTTGGCCCGCAGATTTAATTCCAGGCTGGGCTGATTGCTGCTGCATCGAAAGCATCAGCGGCGCAGTGTTTTTGTGTCGAGTCGGAATCAGAAAATACGACTTCGATGGAACTGCTCGGGGTGCTCGCAGAATGAACTCCAGATTGGGCTGCATGCTGCTGCATCAAAAACAACATCAGCGGCACAGCGTTTCATTATCGCACCAAAATCAGAAGAGAAGATTTCAATGGAACCACTTCGGGTGCTCGCACAATGAATTTAAAGGCTCAGCCCGAGCTCGCGGTTAAACTTTGATATTATGGTCCTTTCCCTGTGCATAGCAACCCTGCAAAACGCGGAACCTCTACTCTTCAGAATAAGCGAGAAAAATCAAGCACTCATTTCCTGCGCCCCCAAAATCAGCACCCACTCGCTCCGCCCATTTCAAGGTTTTCGGTCTCAACAGGGAGACGAGAGAAGGCAGAAGACGCGCGATGAATTTTAATCAAAATCTATGCTCTCCCATTTGTTATCGGTCCATTCTTATAATGTAGCCTTCTCCAGTGAAAATTGCGAACAACAAGGAAAAACAAGCCCAACACAACTCGTCCACAAAATTCTCGTACTTCCGATTCGCAACCTTTGAGGGGCCATAACTCCGTTCCCAGCGAGTTCTGAGCGATTTCGGAGAGATAGTTGTGATTAGCGCGAAATCCTCTCCAAGACAAGCAGTAAAACTCAATGACGATTCTTAGGTTTTACTGGGCTCCTTCATCCAGAGTTTCGCATCGAAATCATAAAATACGATTTGTGTGAAAGAACAGAGGGGAGGGAACAGGTGGGTCCAAGAACATTGCATGTCGAAAGGTTTCCATGGAAAAGAACCACGGTGGCGTGGGAACCATTGTGGTTAAATCCGTTGCCATGAGAAGCAAAATCGTACATGGGAAGGCCAGGACACCCACCTTTGCCCTCCCACGACATGGGGGAACACTCTTGGAATGCACCCCAGAGTGGAAACTGGTGCGCGTAGAAGGAAAGTGAAACGGGCCTGGTTGTGAATGTAACGAATTTCCATTAAAAAGATTTAATCAAGAAGAAACTAGGAACAAATGCAAAACTGATCCAGCAGAAAAGAGAGGCTCAAAGGAACCGAAAAAGCGTAAGGACAGGAAAAATGCAATTGGCACGACTCCAAAACGTCTAAAAAGACGTCAAATATTATTTATGTTTATGTGGGTTACGGCCCCCACAATATAGATGACGACACCGCTCACGCGACGCAACACGCACCACGGCGATAGGCTTAGCAGTTCAACGAATCGTTCTCTTTGGGTCAACTTAACAAAATAGCCTCGGTAGTTCAACTCGAACGTCATTTTCCCCCAAAGTTCAAAGCTCCGAAAGTCTGAGAAGGTCCAGAGTGAGCGCGCACAGCATCGTGATCGCTGTGGGACCACCCTAACTTGCATATTGAGTTCTTCAAATTCGCATTGTTACGAATCGTGGTGGGACCACCCTAGCTGTTACATATTGAGTTCCTTAAACCTGCATTAAAACAGGGTCGCAAGGCAGCATAATCCCGTTGGACATGTTCTTGGCTGCTTGGGCGCAGGTTTTGACCTAGACGGCGACGTAGAGCAGTTATCGTGTGGTCAAAGCGAGCTGGTATTCGACGCCTCTGGCAAAAAGAAGACATTTAAAGGAGCTGTTCGGCTGACGGTGCGGGTCGGCAAAATGAGCAGGTAGAGGACTGCATTGTTTGTCATGGCTGGAGGTGACGGCACACTTGTATTGGGTACCAACGCACTGAAGAAATTGGGTTTTTTTTAAATTTCCGTCAGGTGTGACCCGTTAAAGGATTTCTCGGCAGAATCAGTCGATAAGAACGCAGTCGTCCAGAGCCATCGTAGTACTACTCCCGGTAGCACAGGGGCGGAGGTGGTTCGTCAGATGTTCCAATTGTAACAAGCTCGGTCATGTTCGGAAGAACTGTAGAGAGCGGGAACAGTCAGTAGCAACGGAGTCGCAAGCAGTAGTGAGGAAACAGGCGACTGGACAGGACACAATCTCTGCTTGGTTAAACGACTGGAACTGTAGTTCAGAAGCAGCTGAAGCTATTGTAGCGGAGAGGGTATGTCTGAGGAGACAGAAAATTACGGATGCACCTGCTAAGTGTGGTTGAGGGAATCAAGCTGAGGGAACTTTCGAGACTGAGCATGACATTGCATTCAAGATGATTGGTGACGTAGATCGTTAAGGCAAGTCTACCACTTCTCATGCCTTAGCAGGAGCAAAGCATCATTAAGGGGAGTGGGAGTGCCGTGTTGCGAGTCATGTGAACCGCAAGGTCACCACAGGTGGTCCTGTCCTGCCGCAACGCAGTGAGGAGGTAGAGAAACCTCCAGGATCTTCTCAGAGCAAGAAAAGGCGCAGGCATCGCCAAAGACGTGTGAGTGAAACGCGCCTAAAGGTACCTAAGGTCAGCTCTGAATGGAGGACCAACAAGCAGCAGCTCCAGCCGTGCATGATCATTGATCGAGATCAGAAGTTTGATCGAGACAAGAGGGATCAGAAGTTCTTCTTTAAAATATTTTCGTCGATCAATATCCTTGTAAGTTGATCGAGCTGGCCGATTGGCCTTGTTTGTTTCGTCATGCGCTCTTGGTCGCCATCGTATGTTTTGGAGCCCCGCCCCATTACCTTTATAACCCGAGCGAGAGCTCATTCTGAGATTCGATTCGTTTCGCTGCGGGAAAGAGGGAGTTGGTGAGCATTCATCACTCCCAGTTCAATAAGGATTGACGAAGAAGAGTTCGGTGCCTTACCGTAGACTCCCCCCCCCCCGAGTGACCGACCAGTCACCCGAGATTGCTACGACTTAAATTCGAACCAAAAAGAAAACTTATGATCGATCACTGGTCGAGAGATCTACGCGTCGAACACACGTGGCACGCACGCAAGCGAGAAGGTAATGATATATCTTTACCTCCTCCCTTGCGTGCGTGCCACGTGTGTTCGACGCGGCGATCTCTCGAGCAGTGACCGACGATATATTCAGTGGACATGTTGAAAAAAAGTTGTTGAGAAAAAAATCAGATTGGTTATCAGAGGCTAAGAGGTCATCAGAGGCACAGCCCAATCTTAGAAATCGGAAGCCCAATCTCATTCCACCTCGTGTGATTCCGCCTCGTGTCATTCCGCCTCGTGTGGCCATTCCGCCTCGTGTGGTCATTCCTAGTGGTTACTTTTCTGTCATCGAACTCACGTCCGACTATGCCGCCCAAGTGCAACTGCAAGGACGAGCCATCCAAGTGGCTGGCGCTGATACTAGAGAGGTGGGACGGATACCTGGATAGATTCGATAAAGTGTTTGACTTGTTTTCTAAGATGCAAGAAGGCCAGACTGTAATACTAAACAAGCTTGATGCTTTAGAGACGAAGGTGGCGATGAAGTCGGAACACGATGCTAACCTGAAGCCTGCTCTATATAGCACGTTGGTCAAATTCCAAGCAGACTCGGAACTCGCGAGGGCTACGGCTTGTCGGATCACGTGGGTAGGCATTGGCAAACAAGAGAGTGATCAGGCCACCCACGTGTTCGACAAGGAGGCCATCAAAGAGGTTATCGAAACCTCTGGAGATGATGATCTGCTCAGGGAGTTCATGAATGGCAAAATAGACTATCATAGGCATCCTGAGAAATGACTCGCTGCTCGAAACTCTCGTCCTCGCATTATAAAAATCAATTTAGGTAGTCAGGAACTCAGGGATAGGCTGCTGGAGCAGCTGAACGTCAATCGCTCACCGAGAGGTATGTACACTCCTATGCAAGACGGGATTATACGAGAGAAGAGCTAGAGCTTGATCGTAAGCTTCGCGAGGAAGCAGGGTTGATGAGCAAAGAAGAAGGCAAGTTATTATACGTTGTGCGGGACTTAGCTATCCATAAACTAAAATCGGCTCGGGAGCTGCCAAGTCGCCAACCTTTGCGTTCTCTTGCTAATGCTGATCAACCAACATCATCCGCCTCCGCTTCTACTCGCTAGGATTTAAGAATGAATAACCCGCCACAAAATAATGTTCTCGGTATAACTACCCCTCACTGCCTAGTAATCTCAAATCGTAATTTTTCCTTTTTTAACGCTCGATCCATTGCCAATAAAATTCCTGATTTGAACTTTCTTCTGCAGCAAAAACCTATCGGAGTTTTCATCACCGAGTCTTGGTGCAAACCGTGTTCCATTCACGATGCCATTTTGAGTCACGATTCGCAATACGCTGTTTATCGATGTGACAGGGAAGGAAGCCGGTGTGGAAGTGGAGTGTTGGCTCTTCTTCACAAAGAAGTCTCTCATAAGTTTGTTCTCAAAAAAGACTTTCATGGTCTCATACAATCCGTCGTCCTTCAGATAGAAACAAACCACCGTAATATTCAACTCGTTCTGGCCTATCGAAGTCGCTCTTGCACTACTGCAACTTTTTCGGTATTTATTGATTTTCTTCATGGTTTATAAAGTGATTGGGATGGCCAATCCCTGGTTATAGGTGATTTCAACTTTCCTACAATAGACTGGGAACATATGAGCCACAGAGGGAACATTTCAACGCCATCGTCCACTTCCTTTCTCAACTTTGTCATAACAGCCAATCTCACACAAATAATTGCTAAGCCCACTCATGGCCTGAACATCTTAGATATTATGTTGATTTCGCATCCAAATATCATTGAGCATTATCACGTTCTTAGCACTTCAGATCACAATTGTATTGAGTTTGCGATCTCCAATCCAAAACAAAAAAAAGGTTATCAATAGCGTAGCAATAAAACACTACAGAGACATTTCCAAGGGAAATTTCGATGCTATCGTCTCTGAACTGAATCAGATAGACTTGACAACAGTGAGCAACCTCTCAGAAAGTTTAGACGCTTTTTATTCAGAGTTCATCAATACGTGTCTCCGTTTGATCGATAAGCACGCTCCTATAGCTCAACGCAAGAAATCTATCGTGAAGCATCCAATACGAACACAGTTTCTAGTAACTAAGGTGAAGCGTTTGCACTCTTTTTCTACGCCCCTACGCCCTCCCGTAGCAAATACAACGCATTCTCTAGAAGACTCAAAAGAGCTCTTTCTCGTCATGGAATAAAAAAATGAAGTCAAAACCAGGACTGCAGGCAACACGAAGCAGTTTTTAAATTTTTGTCGAAAAAAGCTCAAACTTGAAGACTCCATACCAGATCTGGTTTCAACGCAGGGTGCGACAATCAACGATGATGAGAGTAAAGCTATTCGTTTCGTCGAGTACTTCAAATCGTTGTATAGATCCCATCAAACCCTTTGTGCAGATCTAGGTTCCATGACCGACAGTAGGTTGGATTGGGTGGACATATCCAGTGATGTAGTTTATGCTACATTACGTAAGCTTCCTAACAGGATATCCACTTCTCCCGATAATATACCGTATATTTCCCTCAAAAAAGCCGCTCTTGGACTTACATCTCCTTTGACTGTATTATTCAATAGACTCCTACTTCATGGAAAGGTTCCTAAACTATGGAAAATTGGGCTTGTTCGACCAGTCTTCAAAAAGGGAAATAGAAGCAATGTCACGAACTATCGTCCTATCTGTCTCACCAGCTCAACAAGTAAGGTCATGGAACGTATAGTCTGCCAAATCATCACTAATTACCTCGCTGATCAGAATCTGTTATGTGACCAGGGTGGGGGAGCACTGCTGTATCCAGATCTAATTACATCTTAAGAGCCTTTAAAAGCAGGGATCCCTCCTTTTTGTTCCAGCTGTTCGCACTCCACGTCAGGCCACTGCTGGAGTATTGCTCCCCCATTCGGTCGCCGTTCAAGAAAATGCTGATCGATGAGATCGAAAAGGTTCAAAGAAGCTTCACCTATCGTTGTTTTGTACGCAAAGGGTTAACAGAGGTGCCGTATGAGCAGCGCCTCTCATTCTCGGTGCTGAAACTCTGGAATATCGTCGGAAATCGGTTGATTTCGGTCTAATGTATAAACTGACCACTGATGAAATTTTTCTAAATCTATCTGATTTGTTTGAACCATCTGCAACTATTGGTAGTTCTCGAGGGCACCCATACAATGTCCGTCCCGAAAAACCTCGTACTCGTGGGTATGAGGGGTCTTTTTTAGTCAGGAATGATGCCTTATGGAATACTCTCAGCCCAGATTTTTTCATATGGAAGAAATCTCACAGTTTCCAGACTCTTTTTTCGAAATACCTTAAAGAGCAAACGAATCAGCCGTTTAGAACCTAGATTTTCCGAGCCCGCACTTTTTTTCAAAGTTCTCCCCTTTTTCATATGTTTGTTGCTTGAGCACTAGACTAACCACTTTACATTTTTTTCAGATCTTTGAGCAGTATCATTTTAGCAAAGCAGTCTCGCCGGTTGGTAAGTTTGTTCAGGGGCGCTATCGACTCACCAGCACCCACTACTCACCGAACCGTGGACAACCAACCTTGTTTTATCTTCGCTGAAACATAACAAAAACGAGCACAAAAGCTATTTATTGTAAATATACCAAAATGGAGAGCATGATTGTTTGTCGGCTGTTGGTGCTCAGTCGATCGTCTCGGCTTCGGCGTCTTGGGCTATAGTGGTGTGTCGTTGGCACAGGAGCGGGCTGGCGTTCAGGGACTGGAATTAGGGCGGCGGCACGTTGATGTGGCAGGACGTTGAGCGGTTGGTGTCGTCGAGCGGCTGGTGTTAATGGATGGAGGTTGCCGGGGATGGGATGACCATCAGGGTTTTAGTAGCCAGAGGATTATGCAGTAGGCAGTCATGCATCCCTTCTACAGCAGACGGTATTTATGCGGTCTTAGTGGCGCGCGATCGTCTTCCGGTCATTGCTGGCGTATTTTGACACCCTTGACTAGTCATCACGTATGATCTGCCGCACGGTTAACAATTTTGCGATTAAGTTTACCGCTTTAAGCAAGCCGCGTTACGATACTGCTTTTTACCTATTCAACAGATATACCATTGATTTGGCGAAATCACTCGTAAGAAAAAAAAAATCAAACAACAAAATTTTGCAAGGAATGAACTGAATTGCTTCACCTTATCTGAATATCCATGGAACCTTAGTCCCGCTAGCTTAGCTATCCTGGTTCTTCATAAAAAGTCTATACCCTTTTCATCCTCTCCCTCCTTTTCTTTAGAGCTTTCGTTGAATAGATTTTGAAATAATTAACAAAAGAAAAAACTTTCTAGCAACTTTCTTCCCCCGGTTTTTCTTCACGCCCCGTTTCTTTTCTTCACCTATTGCTCATTCCTAGTGTTGCCCACTGTCTTATGTTTCCATCTAAGTGAACTGCATAGTATCTATTGTAGGGCTGTTTCCCGGTAATAAATTGTTTTCCTCAGACTTTTTTCAGAAGTGTTTAGTTTGGCTTCTTACCCTGCGTTTCGCACTGTGACTCTCTTCTCTACACTGTTCACCTGGAATTGTATCCGCTTGCTTTACTCCTTTATGATGCTTTGTTCTTTTAGTTAAACGCAAGCAGCTATCGCCTTGAGGGATGCGGTGGGGTTGGCGGACCAACTAAGCCGGTATCTTGAGTCGCTTCGTCCACGACTTGCAGTGCAGCATTCCACTGCCCTTCTCCACCGATCGACATATCGTTTCGCATGCTTGTCCGAGAGCGACGCCCGCGACAGCCGCTCGCCACGTACGACGGCCGCATGTTCGGCCAGTACTTCCGTTTCTGGCTCACAATAGCTGTAGTACTCGTATCTCGTTAGTGACATAGATTTGTATTATATTGTAGAGCACCGTTTCTTTGCGAAAGCAGCTGCCTTGCATTTTTCGGTTATTCCTCAGTGCTCATGTATCTTCGTTTTCAGATTTAGCTCTTCTCCAACTTCTCACTTCCGGGAAAAAAACTTTTCGAGCATATCGTCGCATATTGGACCGCCTACAGTGTTTTGAGCTGATCCTCACAGACGTGTTTGTGCATACAAATAAATCTAGTTTACTGCAATCAACAAATAGGAGCTGAATCCGCGTTTCTGCGTTCATTCGATAAATTTCGCGTTCAAACAAGACCGCCAGCGACATCATCTTCGATTCCGCAATCATTAATTCCTCGAATGATTCGGAAAAATCCTGAAAAAAATTGTCTTGTTATTCAGTGGTAGTCTAAAGGCAGTGTTTACGATGAGAAATGATTGTTGAGTTTTCTTTGGTAAGATAAGTTGTTCGACCGACATCAAAAACCACAAAAAACCTCCATTTGGGATGCGATTAGAACCCTTAATCGTTAGTTTCCACCAGGTAGACGTGTCTAGTGCCCGATATCGAACATTTTTGATATCAGGGGCCATGATTTAACTCAAAACTGATATTCAATAAATGACTTCTGATCATCCGCTTGGCCTCTTTCGACCTTCATTGTTTACACTTACTTAACACTAGCATTTTATATTTGTGTTCTGCACAAAAAATTATTCTATATGCTCTAAAATTGCATTATTAGTTAATGTGCACGTCACAGAATCTTGACCGGGCACAGCATAAATGTCGAATTTCTAAGGGCGGCGTTGTACAACTGTGCACGAATTGGTATTTTTGTGCCTAAAAAGCAGCATACACGCTCGCAAAAAAAATTGTCATAGCTGCGTTAATGGGGTGGTATGGCTCCTACGCAGAAGTTTCGAATCAAGTTACTTGCGAGGTCTCCGTTCCGCGTTACTTGTGACCTATCTGAGTGTCTTAAGCTACTTACAAGTTTGGGACTTGCAAGTAACTTACATGGGCATAAACATGTTACGTGCCGCATTTTAATCTGGCAAGTAACTTACATCTGCCTTCATTCTTCGCAGTTAATTGAAATTCAACCAGAAACATCAAAAACGTGATAAACGATCACGTCGTAATGTGCTCAACTCATGTACAATCGGTGTAAAAGGCGCTTCATCTCACTCGAGTCCTCGTTCGGCATTCTGACGCCAACCATGGAAGGTGACGAGTCACTCTCCGGAGGCTAGCACATTTTCGACCGCTGGGGATAGCGGATATCCCCACAGCTGGGCGGGGGGGGGGGGTTGGGGGGGGGCTTTGTCTGGGATAGGGACTCTCTACACATCAAAAAAGGAATTGTCACGCCTTTGGCGGCTCCGATTTCACGAGGGTCCACTTCGCTCAAATTGAGTAGCGTGTCGCGTAGAACTGCGAAAACGGGACAACTCCTCCCTCTGTAAGTAGAGAGACTAGAGCGGGGTTTCCTCTGCAGTGGAACGCGACAATCACGAACCAGGGGAGTCGTACCGAGGTTACCTCCATCTTACGAATAAGTTATGTTGCTTTGCGGTAAGTTACTTGTACTTTGAAAGTAAGTTAATTGTTCCTTAAAAGTAAGTTACTTGCGAAATTGAGTAAGTTACTGGCGACATAAAAGTAAGTTGTATGAAGACTTCACGTAACATTCTCAAAAGTAACATTTAGCTTGATTCAAAAGTTCCGAGTAGTAGAACGCTAGCGAAGTTGCAAGCGTAAAACACGAGTTTAAACGACTGCG
This sequence comes from Aplectana chamaeleonis, assembly GCA_029168955.1. NCBI lineage: Eukaryota > Metazoa > Nematoda > Chromadorea > Rhabditida > Cosmocercidae > Aplectana > Aplectana chamaeleonis. Next base: position 288,092 of record JAPDOI010000414.1, read on the forward strand.
TTTAGGCCGTATTGAGTCACAAAATCATCCTTTCTCCACCCACCAATACGGGCTCCTTCCCTCAATACAAATGCGGCTTACCACAATTTCAGAACGCTATGGTGCGGTTGGGGTTCACGCACTAAAACTAAGGTTAAAAACTTGGCGCTTGTACTTTGAGAGTAAGTTAATTGTTTTCCAAAAGTGAGTTACTTGCGAAATTGAGTAAGTTACTCGCGACATAAAAGTGAGTTGTATGAAGACTTCGCGTAACATTCTCAAAAGTAACATTTAGCTTGATTCAAAAGTTCCGAGTAGTAGAACGTTAACGAAGTTGCAAGCGTAAAACACGAGTTAAAACGACTGCGTTTAGGCCGTATTGAGTCACAAAATCATCATTCTCCACCCACCGAGACGAGCTCCTTCCCTCAATACAAATACGGTTTACCTCAATTTCAGAACGCTATGGTGCGGTTGGGGTTCACGCACTAAAACTACGGTGAAAAACCTGGCGCTTTGCCAGATGTCGTCATCAATCGAAAACACAGCCGATTTTCTGGATGAGTTACGATTTTAGATGTTTTTTTTTCTTGTTTGTTACTGCTTTATTTTTGTTTCTGACTTTTTATGTATTGCAAATAAGAACTTATCTTGGCGCATGAGGGGAAGTAGCCGTTTGTTCGGGCTCGAAAGTGTCTTTTTTCGAAATTCTACTTCAAGCTCTAAAAAAATTTTCCTCGCACACTAAGAAGAGCCCCTATTTGCAATATTATAGGAGTCAGAAACAAAAATGAAGCAGGAACAAGAGTGAAAAAAGGAAGAAAACCCGTAACTCTCCCGAATCCTCAGCTGTGCTGTCGATCAATGACGGGATCTGACAAAGCGCCAGATTTTCCACCGTACTTCTACTGTGTCGATCGCAACCGCACCATAGCCTTTTAATATTGCGGTAAACTGTACTCAGTGCTCGATTACGGTCGTTTTGACTATTTTTACGCTTCTAACGACGTAAGCGTTCCAGTAAAGGCCGTAAGGCTGTATCAGCCCCGCTATCCCAATCGATTCGTAGCTAGCTTCGCTACTTCAGCCGATGATGTGTAGCTCGTCTACTTTCAAACTGTTACGTATAGCATTGTTATATCTTCATTTCTGAAAATGTTGCCGTGTGTTGTGTGCGGGACACAATCGGCGTGCAAAAGGTGTATTCCGAAAGGGGCCACACGTAAGTGGCAGTGCGAAAAGGTACGGCAAGAATATCGGTAGGAATAGTGAGGCGAGTGGTGTGTTGTCGGCTTGGCTGACGGTGGTGGTGGCTATGCAGCTACGATATCGACGGTGGTGCGGGAACGGTGGTGGTAGAAGAAATCCGAATTAGCAACAGTGCGGCGGCAGGGTTTTATATAGCGCGGTGGGTGGTCTGTGATTGGCCGGTTTTCGCGCCTATATCAAACCGCCACCCACATGGTGATCAGTCGATAAATCAACTGATATTTGATCTCCCATCACAACACCTCCCCTTTTAAGAGGCGTTCTGCGGTGAGGAGAACCATTTTGTTATCAACCGACAACAGTTCGTAGCGCCTTGGTTTAGAGTGCTTTCGGGTTGATCTTCGTAATGTAACTGGGGCAAACCCAACCGTTCGCGGTTTTCGAGCACGCCTTTCAACTACCCCTAAAGTTGGGTGACTCGTAATGGGTTACTCATCGTTACTCTGTGTAGCGGCATCGAAGGGATCATCACGGGTTATTACCACAGTCTCGTGCTCTTGATCAGGCCCATCTTCACTAGTTTGTTCTGGCACCCGTTCAGTGCTGAGCGGAGCGGTTTCAAACAAATCCGAGTGCAGATCTTGCAAGTAGGCATTGTCGTTCTTGTGACTCAATATGCTACCTCGCATTGGGTTAGCATGTTTGCGAACTGTTCTGACTCCAATTTCGACTTCCTACATGGCTTTTCCAGTGGTCTTTACCACTGTCCCTTGAGTCCATTTGAAACTGGATGCTCCATTAAAATCGTTTACTAGGACTGTGTCTCCGGGTGAAAAGTCTCGGTGTTTCGTACCATTATTCCGATTGAATTGTTCTGCAGTCTTTTTCCGATGGTCAGAGGCACTGCCTAGTTCTCCCTGCGCTTCTGATGGTCCTAACATGCTCAATCGTCTTCTAAGCTTTCTTCACAGGAAAACTTCCACGGGGCATTTGCTTTGCAGAGCAGAATTAGGTGTTGTGCGGTAAGCCAGCAACACGGCGTTCAGACAGTCACTTTCATTGCGAGCGGCGACCTCCCCTCCCCTTTTAGCTTCTTATTCCCTCTTTTCAGTATAACCACGAATTTTTCTTCTGCTTGACCATTTGACTGAGGATGGTACGGTAGTGTTCTTACATGGTTAACACCCCGTTCTTCGCACATCTGCTTGAAAAACTCGGATATGAATTGTGTTCCATTATCGCTCACTAGCGTCTACGAATTTCCATAGCGTGCGAAAAGCTATTTCAACAGCTTTACCGTTGTGCCAGCTGTGATATTTTTCATTTCAAACATCTCCGGCCATTTACTTAAGGCGTCGACAACGACCATGTAGTGCACTCGATCCATTGGGCCAGCGAAATCAACATGAACGCGCTCCCATACATTTTCTGGTGTCTTCCAGGTTTTGAGAGGTACTTTAGTCGGAGATTCTGATTATAGTTGGCAATCAGCGTAACTCTTCACAACTTTTTTGCAGTCTCCATCGGTATTTGGCCAGTATACATAGCTTCGCACTAGTCCTTTCATCCTGACGATCCCAGGATGATGATAGTGCAGCGCTTTGAGAACTTCCTGTCTCAGCGTCTCTGGCACTACAACTCTATCGCTTACCATCACGCAGCCTTGCCCCACCGATAACGATTCACGTTTACAGTAAAACTGCTTCAAACCAGCTTTTACAACTTTTGGTCACGTTCCAGTATCAATAAAACTGTTCAGCTTTCGCAGCAGAACATCTTTTTTAGTGTGCTCACGAATCATACGAACAGCGTGTGCAAGCACTACATTCACGTCAACCTCCACTGCGGCGACCACGCGATCTTCTTCAACTAGGGATGTCTCTGTATCAGCCTTGATAAACCATCAGCTTGTCCAAACAAATCCGTCTTGATGTACTCGATTTCGAAATCATAGCCTATCAGCATTGTTGCCCAACGCATCAGACGGTTGGCTGAATGGACCGGTGTGCCCTTCTTGCTAACAAATATGGCCAGCAGCGGCTTATGGTCAGTTCGATGCGTAAAACGCCTCCCATACACATACTTGTGGAACTTTTTGATTGCCTCCACAAGACCCGAAGCCTCCTTTTCGATCTGGGCATAATTCTTTTCTGCGACTGTTAGTGATCTCGAGCCGTGGGCGATCGGATCTTCTGTTCCATCAGGCATTTCGTGCAAGATCACGTACCCGATCCCATAATCGCACGCGTCAGCAGCTACGATGAGTCAGTTGCGCAAGTTTCTTCGTAGTATCGTAATGTGTCAATTTCAAAACTTACATCAACACTTTTTTCAGTTTTTCGAACGCTTTTTCATGTGTGTTTTTCAATATCTATTTAACGTCTTTTTTCAGCAATGCAGTGGTCCACGCATCTCCTTCATATTTGGAATGAAGGACGAGTAGTACGTAACCTTGCCTAGGATTGCGCGCAACTGTGCCAATTTCTGTGGTGCTGGCATTTTAGTAATGGCAGCCACCTTTTCTGGATCAGGACGACGTTCATCACGTTAAACAACGAACCCGAGGAAAAGGATTTCTGGTTCAGCGAACGAGCATTTTTCCAGTTTCACTCGAAAACCGTATTCGCTTAATCGTTCGAATAAAGCATGTATCATCTTTCTATGCTCTTCATGTCTCTTTCCGACTACCAGAATGTTGAACAGGTAAGCTGCTACTCCTTCCAGACCCGAAATCATTTTGTTCATGATGCTTTGAAAAATTCCTGACGCTGTCTGGATACCAAAAGCTACCTTTTGTATCGATATTATAGACACATGTGTGTATTGACCACTACCAACTTTTGGGCCTCATCCTTCAGTTGCTCTTGAAGGTAACCATCCAAAAAGTCAATTTTTGAGAAGACTGTTCTACCATTCAGAGATGCGAAAATATCATTCGGAATGGGAATAGGATGCTCATATGCCTCCAAGGCGTTATTCAAACCAGTTGAAAAGTCGGCGCAGACTCCCATCTTGCCATTCGTTTACGAACACAAAATATTGGGGCGGCCCATTCACTGTGAATAATCTTTTCAATAACATCCAGTTCTTCGAGGCGCTCAATTTCTTTTTCAACTGTCTCTAACTATGGGTGCGCGACAGGTCTTTTTATCTGGAAATCGGCTTTGCATTTGGCAACAATTTCAAAGCTGCCTTTTCTTTTATACTAGTGCCTAAGCCCTCTTGAAACACTGTTGAATTTCCGTTTCAAGTCATTTATCAAGCTGGCATCATATTCGGGACTCACGTGAGCTATAATTCTCACCCTGTGATATGCCATTTCAGCGTTCTGTCTGATCCAATCGAGGCCGACTTGACTTCTATGAGGGGTTACGTAACAACATCCCTCACCATTGGTACCTCTCAGTTTGAACTGACATTTCAGTTCACCCTTAACCGACTAGACTTCTATGAGGAGTTCCCACTAGCGTCTTTCACAATCAGGCTAGTGCCCCTGAGTTCAGTACTGCCCAGTTTCTTCCACTCATCCACACTCATCAGCGTGATGTCTGAGCCTGTGTCCAGATGAAACTCTATTTTGTGCCCATTGACTTCATAGGTGACATATTGTCGCACCGCGTTCACTTCAGCCTCAGCACTTTCTGCGATAACTACGCGCCCGCAGCGATTATTGTGAGGTTTCGCAGCCGTCCTCGATTTGGATCTGATTCGATATTGCGACACCTTCTTACAATATTTCTCTTTGTGCCCTTTACCTTTACATGAGTTGCATACCCATGCCTTGCTTCGGCACTCTTGGCTTGTGTGACCAGTTCTACAACAGTTCCAACATTCTGATGTTTTTTCTTTTCTAAATTGCTCTTTTCTGACCTCCTTACCATCAGCTGAATCTTGTTCCATCATCTTTGACGTCTTCATTAACGTCATTATTCGGTCACATTCCCTATACATCTGATGAAGCGTAGGCCTCCGTTGTTCCTTTGCTTCCTTATCCAAGAAGGCAAGCAATCTTGGTCGAATTTCACAATCTCTATGCGACTTGAGACCATAAATCCACAATAATGCCTTCAACTCTTCACTATCCAGCTCGTCAAAGCTAGCGTGTTCACACATTTCAATTACACGACCAGTGTACTGCATATAATCCTCTGTGTCCGATTCCCTACTTTCATACACTGATATCGCAATGTTAATAAAGATCTTATTTCATCGAACATGTCTTCAGGGGTTGAAATCGTTTCGCTGGACGAAGCGTGTGACGGTGCTCCCCGAAAGATTCTAACGCTTGTATCTCTCGAAGACTTCATTGTCAAGCTTCCCTAGCAACAATCTTAACCTTGCATCTTCAGCAAGGGATGCACCGTCTTTCATCAATGTGTCTTTATCGTCCATCACTGGATGAAGGATCGCCGCGACGCTGCTGGGCGGGAAAAATTGCGCGCGGGAAAACGAAGAGAGAGTGGCTATCGATCGCCCATATTTTCCCGCCAAGCAGCGTCGCGGCGATCCCTCATCCAGTGATGGACGATATGTCTTTCGTACCACCAAGAGAAACACTGATCGATCTCGGGGTCAAACGCAAATTCTGTGATTCGACCGTTCAATTCCGACAACAATTTCGATTGATGCGGCACCACCTCGATTTCTGGCTTTGCCCTACCTTTTGTAGCCATTAATTTCATCATTTGCTGTATTAATTCCATTTGTTTCTGAGCAATCCTTTGCATCATCCGCCTCATTTGCCTACCGCTCTGAGCTAACAGCTTTTGGACTGTTTCCTGGTCCATTTTCAATCAAGGGCGATAATCTCGATCGAGCCCAATAGGCTCTTTTGCTCAAAAACGGCTCCAGCGTCCTGAGCGCGAGATCAACAAAATGCCTTTTGGATCAAGCACAGTCAACCAAAATGTGCGATCTTTTGGCCAAGCTCCAGCATAGAGGCGACTATTGGTTTTTTCAGGTGCTCAAGGGCAACAGCGCCACTTCCCTGATTTTATTCGCTGCAAAAATTCAACCGCCGGGGAGGCCTTCTGGGCGATATATTCAATCAATTTTTTTCGTTTTTTTATTCGCTATTTCTGAATGACCGATTGCGTAAAACTCGTTTTTTTTTCTCGACTGTTTTCGTAAAACTGGTATAATCTTCAGCGTGTGTGCTGCCTTTAATAACTCTAACTTTAGCCCGCTTTTTGTCACTCTTCCTTCGCAGTTCACCGGCTGTTTTCGAAAAAAAATATTTTTGCAGTTTTCTTTTTCGAAAGTGAACACGGTCTTCAAAAACGGGGTTCACAACAAAATTCATGACAAACCTTAGCAAGGGGAACCATTCTTGGAGTACTATCAAAAATTCAGAGAAATCGCTGGTGAAGCTGATTAACCGCCGACAAAGCAAGTCAACGGATTAGGCGGGTTAGGTGTTCTTTCTTTTGTCTACTGACGATGATTATAAAGGATACTGTGGCATGTCATGGCAAGTAGCCTACGGTAATCTTACCTTTATCAGTAGACAAAAGCGTCGAACATCTAGTCAACCCATGCGAACTCGCCCTCAGACATTCGTGGGGATGTTCCCGAGAACTACGACGGAACTTCCCTCGAAACAACTGGGGAACTTCCCCCGAATCAAGGGGAGGTGGAGCGGACCTCCGGCCAGCAGGTCTTCCCCATGGTGTCGCAACCCAATCCCGAGTGTTCAATGATTGCTCAAAAATCGGCCTGCAAAAACTGGCTGTTTTCAACAATTTCCTGTTCTTGGAAAACTGCAACAGGGTCTAAAATATTCATCTGCGACGACAGGTCACAGAGGAGCTTAATGTCTCCCTGAATACCTTATACAGTCCTTTAGTGGCAAATCTGCTCCCTCAACTTGCTATGTGCGAGACCACCTAGAGACTAGCCAGTTTGCATCACAGTATACGGTGTGGCTTTGTTTTCGCGTTCATCATGCTCAGAGGGAGGCCAAGGGAACAGCCGTAGAGCGAACATTCCTTGTTCTCCCCCTGCAGTTGACTGTTTCGGACGACATTCGTTATGTATAATTGGAGCGAAGAGGGAAGACAGGTCCCCCAGAGGGGGACGTCTCGCCCGTCTCCCCTGGATCAAGTGATAACAACCAAATCAGGTCTGTTGTCCTCGGGAACTTCCCCACATATAGATATCTGAGGTCGGCTTGCTGTGTCGGCGATTGTTCGGATTCGAATGCGATCAACGCGGACATTTTTTTTTAGGTGGGGCTCTTATAGTGATCTCCCCGCGCCACTTTTTTCTGCCGGAAACAATGCTATGGATTTTATAGCGGATACTGTCTCCCCTCCGCTACATGAAGTGCCACCGCTCGACACAACATTGAATCATTAGAAGAAAGTCTAGCTTGTCTTCAGTTCGTTTTGCTCTGTTCAATTTTCAGTATCAGCAAATAACTAAACCTGCTGATTAATGTAGCATTAGCATTCTTGCAAAGTAAGAATAAACTAACCATTCTCTCCCCAACTGCGGCCCCAACTATTGGCTACAATCCAGTACGGTACTCCATTCTCTTCTCCCCATCCGACAATTTTCACTGCGTGTGAGCCATGCTTAGCGCCGGCTGTGTGCTAAACAAAATATCATCAAACGGTTGGAGACCAGAGATACTGTGTGAATTACCTGAAAAATATGCTGGACACTTTGGGGTACGCCGCATCTTTAAGGCGGTCGTGCAAGACAGTCTATCAAGCCTTCGATCAGTTTCATAGCGCTCCTTCGACTCAATTTAGTCATCACCTAGTTCGCTTCTACTAGAAAGCCAACGACGTTGCAAGCACCAAAAACGAATCAAAAGGACCTAATTTGAGCCGCATTGAGACCCCAAGTCCTCCGTTCTTCGCCCAATTTTGAAACACCCTCCGCCCATCAATAAAAACATCCTCAACTTTAGGAATCGAGTACGGCCACCTTGGATCGTTTTTGATGCTTCCAACGACAAATTCTTCTTACAACATCCTTTAGGGAAGGTTTTACTAGTCTATTAGCGTGGTCCTCTCAACCAATTTGTCGCTAGCTTCGCTATCTCAGTCAATGCGGTGTAACTCGTCCACCTCGGGAGTAACGCAAAGGTCAAGCTGGTTTCATTCTTAATAAAGCATGCTGCCTTTGCGAATCTCGCTCGTGCAACTTCCATGAACTCCGATTAAAGGCAGTGTTCACGATGAAAATCGTTTTTCTGTTTTCCAGCCTATCTTGAAAAAGGCCCCATGCTGATTCTAATGATGTCTCTGAAGTCGTTCAAGACCTTTTGGGAACCAAGTTATGGTCCCTCAAAGATTGAGCTAAGGAAACATGGTGGACGAGTTGTTCGATGCTTGTAACCTCCATCTTTTGCAGCCGATCTACGCGAGCTGACCTGAGTAAAGAAAGAAGCTGAGAATGAAGGGAAGAACGGGGCTAATGATTGAAAATCATGGCTCATCTCACGATCTCGAGCATTCATTTATTCACGTCGGTGGGCGTGTGATGCGCTTTTGGGGTTTTCAATGCGCTCGAAGTTGCAACTTCGGGCTCTTTTAGGGCTCTTCCTGGCTCGTTTTCATGCCTTCTTTCAACGTTAACCTTACAGAGTGTCCCTCCACTATCCAATCCTAGTGGAACTTCGAAAACTTTTTTCACCGTGAACACTGCCTTTAAAAATCGCCGCGCACCGACATTTTGATCAGTAGTTACAAATCGGGCAATAGTTTTCCACTCACCTTATAGATTCCTGTTTTGTAGTTAAAGAAATCTGCATAGACGGTGAATACAGCAACGACTGGTCCATAGTGGATTAAGTCCTCTTGAATTTTAGTAATAGAGTCAAGGAGATAGGCGGATTTCCCTGAATGAATTCCTTACTACGCAAAACTCTGCTTATTCTGTTTAACAACTGTGTGTGGTACACAGCATTTGCCCCTCAGACAAGTTTGCTGGCTGCCGGTTATCTTCATTACGATCGCCTTAACAGGGAACACGAGAGGAAAGAAGTAGGTGGGAAACTTACCTCTATGTGTCACAGTATCCTCCCGGTAGGGAATTGAGTAGCCAGCTTCACATGTACGTTGGCATGCTGGTGTTTTTCTGTTGGTGAGGCACTGACGTTCTCCATAACCGCCACATGGAGGAATGGTGTACGGCTTGCAGCCAATCTAGTGTTGAAAACTGCACAATAAATTCTTGATTATTTCATCATGACGAACCAAGTAGCGACAAGGTGCCTCTAGCACTTCGTTGCTGGCCCACTGTGCTAATCAGTGTAACGCTGAGAATCTATTTCTCAGAGCAAGCAAAATAAGAGCAAGTTGAAGTATCGAAGCCCCACTACCGAACCTTGAATGTTTCAACCACAAAATTCGCACTGAGTAATCTATATGCGGGCGTCAACTTCAGGAGCTCTCTCCACTGCAAATATCGGGTCTTGCTGTTGACGAGAGCTACTCCTTCAACCAGTTAATCCACAGTATGATGTAAAATGGTAGGGCTGTCATCAATACGAAATTCTGGTAATCGGTGTCTGCTCTACAAAATATATGCGACAAAACAAATTATAGTTCGGTCGGCTGCCAAGGGTAAAAAGGCGGCGGCGGGCGGCGGCCGCCGCCGTTTTTGTGCGGCGCCCAATTTAGGAACTGTTTAACGCGTTCAACGACTTCCTCGGTTGTTTCTGTTCGTGAGAAATTCCTAAAGCAGCCCCACGATTCCACCAAAGAATTTTGGAGAAGTTTCAACTGGTTTGAAATTTTTCGAAAAATAGAACTGGGAGAATGGCGAGTCTTCAGATGCTCATAAACAATTCCAAAACAACGTTATATCGTTAGTGAGAAATGTATGTGGTGCAAAAAATCCACTATCTCAAAAATAAGATGTTTTCCCCAAAAAAACTCCGGGCTGAAAATAAAAATACTCTGTATGAAAGTTACAATACAGCGCTATGCAGCCCGATTAAAATTAATTTTGGGCTCAGACAGGCCTATGCTGATTGAAATGTTATGATGGTGATTCAAATAATTTATATGCCCAAACACGAAATTACCGAAGAACTTTCTGGTTGATCGCGCATTTTTGAAAAAAAATATCCGAAAAATGGTGATTTTTTAGAAACCCAGTGTCTAGTAAAAAAGCCCATCAAATTTTTTCCTCTTTTGTGATGAATGTTTTTTGTAGAGTTAAGTATGTGACACCACTGGTGAGTTATTTAGTCATTTTTGCTTTCCGATTTCCAAATTATCATTGACTCAACTTTGTTCTGCGGGACGCAACCAGTTTTTATGAGGTCCTGAACTGTACAACTCCTTTAAAAAGGACTTGTCGAAAAAGTCAACTATGAAAAAGTATTTGTGGGCATCAATGAAAAGTAACAGAATAGGAGAAACACGAAAACGAGAAAATTTGAAATTTTTTTGAAATTTTCGTATTTCGTGGTTTTCATTCTTTGGAATTCAGCACCTATTTCAAACCGTTATCAGGCAATATAACGATAATAATCCTGATCTTAAACGAAAGCTCGTTTTTCTACCTTATGAATTAGTTTGAGGCGGATTCGTTGAATTCCAAAAAGTGCTCCGCGCTCACTTTAGTAACGTTTTTTAATATTCAGCCGTATGTGGATTTATATGAAAAGAGGGGCTGTGGCACTTCAGCAAGTGTTTTTCTGCGTGTCAGTGAAGGTTTCTAGAATCCATGGAAAGAATTTTACAGAAAATTATTCAACTTCGATTTTGCAAAATATGACGATATCAAAAGTTCTATATTTACACCAACGCCAAACACTCTCCGTTCAAGCTTAATCAATGCTCTTGTCACAAACGAAAGAAAAGAAGGGTCGCTATTGAACCTCACATTTCTTTCCATATAAATCCACATACGGCTGAATATTTAAAAACGTCACTAAAGTGAGCGCGGAGCACTTTTTGGAAAAACTTTTCTCACCCATTCTTCAATGAATCCGCTTCAAACTAATATATGAGGAAGAAATACGAGCTTTCGTGCGAGATCATGGTAATAATCGTTGTATTGCCAGATAACGGTTTGAAATAGGTGCTGAATTTCAAAGAATAAAAACCACGAAATACGAAGTTTTCAAAAAATTTTCAAATTTTCTCGTTTTCGTGTTTCTCCTATTCTGTTACTTTTCATTGATGCCCACATATACTTTTTCATAGTTAACTTTTTCGACAAGTCCTTTTTAAACAAGTTATACAGTTCAGGACCTCATAAAAACTGGTTGCGTCCCGCAGAACAAAGTTGAGTCAATGATTATTTGGAAATCGGAAAGCAAAAATGACCAAATAACTCACCAGTGGTGTCACATACTTAGCTCTACAAAAAAACATTCATCACAAAAGAGCAAAAAATTTGATGGGCTTTCTTATTAGACACTGGATTTCTAAAAAATCACCATTTTTCGGATTTTTTTTTCAAAAATGCGCGATCAACCAGAAAGTTCTTCGGTAATTTCGTGTTTGGGCATATAAATTATTTGAATCACCATCATAACACTTCAATCAGCATAGGCCTGTCTGAGCCCAAAATTAATTTTAATCGGGCTGCATAGCGCTGTATTGTAACTTTCATACAGAGTATTTTTATTTTCAGCCCGGAGTTTTTTTGGGGAAAACATCTTATTTTTGAGATAGTGGATTTTTTGCACCACATACATTTCTCACTAACGATATAACGTTGTTTTGGAATTGTTTATGAGCATCTGAAGACTCGCAACTCTCCCAGTTCAATTTTTTCGAAAAATTTCAAACCAGTTGAAATTTCTCCAGAATTCTTTGGTGGAATCGTGGGGCTGCTTCAAGAATTTCTCACGAACAGAAACAACCGAGGAAGTCGTTGAACGCGCTAAACAGTTCCTAAATTGGGCGCCGCACAAAAAATGGCGGCGGCCGCCGCCCGCCGCCGCCTTTTTAGTCTTGGCAGCCGACCGCACTGTATCTTCCGAAGCGATTCTGCGTACTTTAACCTTCCCTATGAAGGTTTTCGTTTGGAGTAGAGGAGTTACTCAGTATCTTTGAACATGTGGTAAGTGCCTGGAGATACCAGGAGCCATGAGTAAATCTTCTATCCTCTGCGGAAATCGTAATGCTCATCTTCCTTTCGTTGCGTCAAAGGTAGTGTCCAAGACAGAATTTGTCTTTGTTTTTCGGTCGAAAATCGAATGCTAGGGGTCTAATTTAAACAACATGCTGGAAAGAACGAACAAAAAATGGTTCGGAAGAGCCCTGAATGGCCCAAAGTCCGCTCGCACTACGCCTTTCCGCTCGTGGTCGAGTTTTCCGTGGACAAGTTCGGTCCAGCTCACATTAGCGTTTGAGCGCGGGCGCGAATAAATTTTAGCATCGGGACGCGCTTAGAAGTATAGCAACTTTTCTTTCCTCACATTCCTTCTATTTTTTTCTTGCACTTTGTTCTCCTTTATACTAGCAGCCTTCTAATTCTCTTATATTGGCTATAAAAATAATGCATTAATTCAAACGAAATTTGGGGTGCATTCAAAACGAATGGAAGTCGTAGTTCTCATGCACAGGCAACTCGTCCTGCATTAGACTCTCCATTCGAAACAAGCAACCGTTATTTGAGCCCTTATGTCGTTTTTCTGTGATTATTTCATCACCTATAGGACAATCCTAGACCTTCCATTTCTGGTAAAAACTAGGAAACGATTCTCATCGTGAACACTGCCTTCAAGTTGAAAAAGTCTCTCCTGCACATCGTTTTGACACACGACTGTGCCGATGGTTCCAGTCGCTGAAAGTCGCCTAATCTTGTTGCCACGATAATATTGCGGTTTTTACCACTGCACGGGTTAGGCGAACATCTAAGAGTAGCGTCGAGCGAGCTATGCTCTAACATGTGAGAGCTAACGCTTTGGATTTTTTCTAATCGAAAAACCGTATTCTTTTTTGATAGTGTTGCATGGAACAGTTGGCTACTACTGCACCACTACTACCTTTTTCGCTCACTCTACCACCCACATCGGACTACCTCTGTTTTTCGTTCCTCTGCGACACCTACGTACGCAGCCATTAGGTGGGCAGTATTAGTGATCATAACTTCCCCGTCATATGTAGGTTCTTCCCGACAAATAAGAAAAGCCAGCTGTAAATTATGGAAGAGATGATAAGCCTGAGTTTGTACTAACTTAAAAACTGATGAAAATTGTAGATCAGCCGAGGGTACCCTTCACATTATCTTCACAAACGCTCTTGCGAGCATTGATGGAAATAAAGACTGTGGCAATAACAAAGCAAAAAATACATAGGAGCCGCTATCTTTACCATGGAATCGTAGCCGCCTCCCGTACAAATCCCTTTCTTGGCGTAAATGTCCCATACAAGTGCAGGCACACCGCCATCGCACCTGTAAAATAAAGTTTACTGTTTCTGTAAAAATTATACCAATTGTGTGTTTTTGTCTACAGCATTTCAGAAGCGCTATGGTTCAGGTTTCGCACAGAATCGGATTTCAGACGCTGTTTTTTTTTTCAACACCTCTTCAACTTATAAAGCGGTTTCAATAGGCAAAAAACACTGGCTAGCCTTCCCCTACAGCTTCGTTTTTTACGGTTGATACACCTAATGCGGAGTTTTATTTTTATGTGGTCTGAGTTGAGAGAATAAAACTTTTTTTCTGAGTAAGTGAGTCTCACAATGTTTTGACAGAATGCCTATGGCGCTGATGGTTTCAATCGAACTCTCCGTTCGTTCAATCTCAACAGTGACCGTGTGTTCAACGGATATATTTTGCTAATTAAGGTTTTGTGCAAAACACTAACTATTTATAACAAGTAGAACTGTGACTTGTGGTTTATCAAGAAGTGACAACTCCACTCCACGACTTCGTGCACCCGTTTTTGCACTTAGCTCGAGACCAGGGATGTGCGGAATTTTTTTGAAAAATTTCAGAAAACAGAAAACAGATAATCGAGTTGGTCAGAAAACAGAAATCAGAAAGGCCAAAACGGCCAGAAAACAGAAATCAGAAAAGCATTTTAGCTTTTTCCAAGTGAAGAGAGGACGTAATTCTGAATACCTTTGTCATACTTGTAATATAATATCTAGGGAACTGCATAGATGACCTATAAGGCATTGATAGCAGCATTGATGCGTCAGTGACGGATACAACATCATTAAAGACACGCTGAGAGTCTTGGCCGAGAAACAGCCCACCAGGCTCAACAACTGATCCTGTCGAGTATTTCTCGAGTATTTCTTGATTATTTCTTGGCTGCTAGGTGGCTGCGACCTTGTTGTTCGCGAAATAACGGAGGAATGACCGAGAAAACATGGGTAGTTGAACCCACGGAGGTGTTGGTATCCAATCTGCCTCAACAATGCGTCTTACACTCCCCTTTGCGAACATTTCTCCGCGGCTGTTTCTCGACGGCCAAAATTTGACGCCTATTTTGCGGCAACCAGCTATTTTCCGGAAACGACCTTGTTCTCGGCTATAACACGGAAATCAGGCATTTTGTGGCTATTTATCGGCTATTGCTCGGCCAAAACTCAGAGCGCTCACCCGTATAGTAGAACGTCAGCGCAATAAGGGTTGTATCCTACATACTCAGGCAAATTAGGGATCGGAGCGCCGTAGAATACGTCAGATGTGGATCGAACTGGCCGACAGCCGGTGCACCTGCCAAAAGTGCCAGCGATGGCTTTTGGCCAGCAGGCTGTGCAAGCGCCGGCCATCTGCCGTCAGCATTATCGACATGACAATCACGTCATTGATCAACTTTCTATTCGACTCCTGTCAACTCGACAACGCTTGCTCTTTCTCCTTCACTGTCCTCTCGTGCAATCACTCTTCAGTTGTTCGTTTTTTATGCTTGTATAATGTCCCAGTCTGTTTTCGGGTACTAATCCCGTTTTTAGACTTCAATTTGCTGAAAAAAGACTTTCCAGTCTAACTCTCTATGCCGATAATAAGCATTTTTGGTAGTTTTTGAACAATTTTTGAACGAGACTCGTCACCTAAACACCGAAATCTTTTGAAAACCTAGCACTCGACCTCAGGTCTGCTTTCGGCAACAATTCGAAGCCCACGACCACTCACGAAAATTCAAAATCATAAAAGGAGAAACTAATGCGAAAAAACGTCAGAGAAATGTAAATTTTCGAATGACTGATTGCCTCTAGCTGGGACGTACTCTCGATGAGAACACGTAATAGATGAGGTCGGAGCTATAGAGTAGTCGAAAAATATCAGAACGATAAAATTATTGAATCCGACGAGGGCTAGTTGTCGACTGTGTCGCGGTCTCGCAGTACAGTGCAAGACGACACGATACACCGTCCAACTGACGCTAAATAGTAGAGTAATAGTAGTACTAAATAGTAAACAAATAAAAAATTTCGAATAATTCGAAAAATTGACGCTTTCGAATATTCGAATAAACGAATTATTCGAAAAATTGATTTCCCCGAATATTCGAATAGACGAATTATTCAAAAAACTCACTTCCCCGAATATTCGAATAAACGAATTACACGAAAATTTGACTCTTCCGATATTATTTTATTCGAATATTCGTTTATTCGGCAGTATACTCGTTTTCCGAATATTCGTTGACATACTCTACTAAATAGCGGGCAGATTGCAAAAAAGTGGCATGGTCGAGACACAGGTGCGACACTGTTGCGCGAAGTAGATCCCACTAACTTCATCGCGCGCGACGGCTGTCAGTGCTGGGCGCGATCGATCGCTGTTCTGGGCACGGCGGATTGTACTAGTCCTTACACCGCATCCCGACGCCACGACACAACTATGCACTGGGCCTAAGTAGCACGCTCGAAAGCAACCATATCAGTACTTTATTAATGATATCTCGGCGCGTACGCCAAGTATCCTATGTTTCGAAGCCAAATTTTCTCTGTTCCCTCACGTGCTTGTGCTGGGCGAGGGTAGAGAGAGTGAGATAGTGAAAAGGTTAAGGAAACGAAGCATGAGAAGTCTTCCACACACCATCCCAGTGAGAGGTCGGTCATTCTCACAGCTTTTCCCTCGTCAACTGAAGAAACTCCTTGGTCCAAAAAGCCGTGGAACAGCAGGGCCAGGTACGGTCTACGCTCACTGAAGTTTGAATCTTGTGGGAACCCGGAAAGCCAGAACACATTGTTCGAGGATGTCGCTGTGACCAACGCCGGCACTTATGAAGACCATGCTCGATCAATCTACGCACTCTCTGATGATGATGAAGGATTTTCGACACTCGTATTCTTGGGCAACGGGACCACTGGCAGGAAGCAGCAGGACCACAACGAAAACTGATTCCAGTGAGACGCCGCATATTGTAAAATATTGATTGGCTGACCAATAAAAATAAAGCATGAGGATAGTGAGGGGTTAAGGAGACGCAGCAAGACGCGCAATGAACGGAAACAATTTTTAATTTCGAAAGAGAGAGGATCTGGCTTTTTACAAAAGCAACACGGACGATACACCGTCACTATTTTTGTGAAGATATTGGCAGTTTTCGAGTTTCTGATTCGTTCGTATATTTAACTCATCATGTGGTTTTTTTTTTGAATATGCGGTCAATTCTGAGAAGAGGATAATCGAATATTCAGCCACTAAACAAATGTTCAAGTATTCGTAAATAATATGGAGATGATTCAAATATTTGTATGAATTTTCAGCATATCCTATCGAATCCCTTAAAGGGCAGTGTTTTAATTTTTCCCATTCGTTCGAGAAAAATCTGATGTGCCTTATTTGTCCTCAACATTCATTCAAATTTTTTTATTAAAGGCAGAGGTCACAATGAAACACGTTATCAAAAAAAATACAAAAATCAGCCTATATCAAAAACAGCTGAAAACTATGAAGGTAGCGCGGTGAAAAATGGGCTTGAATTAGAGTTTCTAGGGCCCAAAGATTCCAGTTCGTGCACACGTGCACAGCGCCTCTCAAAAAGATCACCGTCTCATGCCGAGCAGTCAAAAATAATCGACATTCAGAGGGAGAAATAAATGCAAAGTTACCTCATAAACAGTTGAGCAATGAAAGAAAGCACTTCAGTCAATGTTTTTGACTAGATGTGTACATAAATTCGAAGGTTCATTGATTGTTATTCAATTTCAAGCCAGCTGATGTTCTTGATATAAGAGGTCATCGATGCCGATGATGTGGAGTGTGCTCGTCCACCATCAAAAGACAAGAAAGTTCAGGCTTCAAATTTTGCCCAAAACAGTGGTTTTTTTTGCGATTTTTTTCTTATAGGTCCTACTACTAGAGACCCAGAAAAGGGTTTAGAGGAAACAAAAACGACAACCATGTTTGATCGCGACCACTGCCTTTAACGAGATATTCGATAACATCACTCATTCAAAAATTTCAAAGACGCCTTGTTTGAACGTATTCTCACGTTCCGTAAATTTAGGAAGGCTATCTTAGAGAAACACACGTTTTCGGGAATATCTAAAAAATATATCCGAAATATTCGTCCAATCGAGATATTTTAAATTACGATAATCGAACAGTTCCTTTGTGACTTTGCCCCTTTCACAGTGCACAATATGCCAGAACGTTTTCTGCTCTGTTGCTAGACTTATCCTTGATCATAATTCTTCCCAATTACGCTTTACGCGAGATTCCTTCTGATGCGTGATTCGGCTTTGATGAGCGCTCTCCGAATTGAATCCATTTGCTAATACCAGCAAGGGCCAAATCAACCATTTTCGAACCATCTTAAAATTTAGTTGAAAGCCGGATCCAATAAAACAAATTACACCACATTTTACTATCAGCCAAATCCTTAATCATTTTTTGAGAGCCCGTCTTTCAAGAATGCTTTTGTAAAGTTGAGCCTAACTCTCCTTATATTCAGAAATGCACGCCATCACGCAACTTAGCAACCAGGAAGTGAACGTAGAACATGACATTTTGGCATTGAAGATAAGGTGAAGCTTGTCTCCAATTCTTTCACCTAATATAGAGACTTCCATTGTATGATTCGTAAGGTGAATGCAAAAAGTTCCCTGATCTTCCAAATGGGTTAGAACCCCTGGGAAGGTGCTAACTGTAAGTGAACCTTTTTTTTTCAATTCCTCCACCATCGGAACCAGCTCCGGATTCATCTCTATCTGGCAGTGTTCACAAAATGTTGAAGTTTAGGATTATTTGCTAAAACGATTACTCGGTTTCCTGGAAGAGCTTAAAGGCAGTGTTCACGATAAATTTCACTTCCAATATCTCCACGGTTTACAAAAGGTCCGGTGCCCTATATAGCAAGGCATGCTTAAAAAGGACACGAAAGACGCGTTTTTGAGCAAAAATAGGTCCTCTCTTGTTAACATTGATTTTTGACGGTGGAGGAATTGACCGCTAGGAGGATGATACCTATCAGTGCAATGAAGCAAATAGCACACCTATCAGCACTTCCTTCCCTTGATCATTCCTATAATCTGAGACTTCATTTGTTCCTTTCGAGGGGCGTGTCTGGGGCACCAAAGCGCTTGTTTGCAGCCGTCATTTTGCAGCTCCCGGCTCGTTTTCTACCGTTCTTTCGACACTGAGAGCCTAGGATCCTTCTCGCCTATCACTTCACTGTGGAAAGTCAACGAGGATGATCATCGTGAACCCTGCCTTTAAAGGCAGTGTTCACGATAATCCTCGATCTTGAGATTAATTGCTAAAGCGATTGTTTGGCCCCCGAGTAGAACTGAAATGACGAAGAAATCGAGAAAAACGCACCAGGATGGCAAGAAATCCTTTACTCTCACCCCGCTTCTTTACAATCAGTGGAACTGTTGTTGTGACAATGAAATCGTTTGTGGACCCGTCTTACCCAATTCTCTATTTTGTATCGCTCCGTTCTTTCCTTCGGACCCTAACTAATACTGTTCTGCCTAAAATATTCTTCCATTTTCGGTTAGCCCCATTTTTCGCCGGTGACAACCACCGTGAACATGTTCATCCAACCGGACAACTAGTCCAGGCCAGAGAATAATATCTCTGAAAGAGGACGATTTAGTGCATTTCTCGCCGTTTCTTCTTAATTTTGGTAACAGTTGATTACCAACTCATTGCTTTGAGTGGAAAACTCGGGAACGAAAATCATCGTCAACTCTGCCTCTAATTGACGATTTAGAGCTGAAAGGACAAAGAAATTCTGAAGTGCGCGCCAGAATAACATAAAAAGCTGCACTCTCACCTCATCTCTTTACTTTCAGAGGAACTGTTTGTTGTGGCAACAGAATCTCTTGTGAGCCCGTCCTTTAAAATCTCCTCCTCCCTGTTGCTCCGTTCTCTCCTTCGAATCATAACGAATACTGTTTTGCACGACATATTCTTCCATCTTCGATTGTCCCCATTATTTACCGGTCACAACCATCGAGAACTCGATCATTCTACAAAACAGGCCAGAACGTGCCAGGCCAAAATCAGGCATTTAGCGCGCTTCCGCCGCTGCTTCGTAATTTGAATAACATTTGGATGCCCACGCACTGTTTTGGGAGGGAAACTTCAGAACACAAATCATCGATAAAAGGGCTTTCAAGCGA
Source organism: Aplectana chamaeleonis (assembly GCA_029168955.1). Lineage (NCBI taxonomy): Eukaryota > Metazoa > Nematoda > Chromadorea > Rhabditida > Cosmocercidae > Aplectana > Aplectana chamaeleonis. The sequence continues at coordinate 307,795 of JAPDOI010000414.1, forward strand.
TAATGAGAACAGCCTGTGAGTCAACTGTTGTATTTTTCTTCTCGAGAATACGGGAACCGTTTGAATTCTTTATGGCAACTTCTCCATCTATAGCGCAAGAGTGATTATTACTACAACTTGTTTGGAATTTTTTCAGAAGCACGAATTCGTTAATGGATTGTACAACGTCGAATATAACATAAAGAGAAGGATATACGCCGACACCTACGGCATTTGCTATGATTAGGTCTCAAATCGCCTAAAATCATCAAAGTCCGCGGTTATTTTTTATGTCAATGTTGTTGTTAAAGATAAAAGTTTTTGAGCATTCGTCGCTTCTTATCACATTGTGGAGTTCGATCACATGAATAAAGGCTCCGAAAGTTGCCGTAGGAATAAAAGGCTCGGAGCCGGCGTCAACGGCGGTAGCAGAAGCACCTGAAAATGCGGAAGCAGGGCACCGAAGGTAGGGGCTCTCTAGAAGAGCCGGAACAGGGGCAGCGAAGGCGGTTGCAGGGGCACCTTAAAAGTGCCGGAGCAGGGGCACCGAACGCGGCTGGGGGGGGGCACCGAATGCAGCAGCAGGGGGAACGACTGCACCCATTTTGGCTGTCGAAGCCTACGTCCTTGACCGCTCCGACGGCTGTCGGACGGGGCTCCGATCCTCAGTTTGCCTGAGTATGAGAGACAACGGGTGCAACCCCTCGCTGTCAGCAGCAGCTCCTGCGAACAACTAACTACAGCAGCTGCTGACAAGGGGAAGTTGAATTCGTGCTCTGCCCTGGAATGCTACCCCTATTGTGCCAAAGTACTACTCCACGAGTGCGTTAGCAGGGTTCGCGATGAAAACTATTTTTGAATTTTCTTTATAAGAATGCAGGTCTAGTCATCACAAAAGTGAAAATAAGGGAGAAGTTGCATAAAATTGCACAAAAACAAGTCAGAGCGGCTAATTGGTGGATGTACGCACACCCACGACTAAAAGGGTTTTTATAAGTGCGTGTTTTCCGCCTTCTATTTTGCCCCTTGAAAAGTTAGTAGTCTCTCGGTGTCCAGCAACTACTTTAAATGCAGAATAAAAGACGACAAAACAAGCAATTGTAGAAATCTAGTTGATTGGGGGCTGGCTGAGATCCAGCAATAGCTTGTTTTGGAGCGTTTTTTTTCACCGACTTTCCACTTATTTTCACTTTTGTGATGACCAGGCCTACCTTCTCAAAAAGATACCACAATAAACTTTTTTATCGCGAACCCTGCCCTTAACAGCAATCGCACCATTGAACACAATTAGTACCTGGTAAAGACTAGATAAGCTGCGCTGTTCCACAGATCCGGATTTCGTTGATTTTTTCCGATTTTTTTTTCTGTTTTTCGCAGATTTTTCAGAAAACAGAAATCAGAAAACAGAAAGGCCTAAATGGCCAGAAAACAGAAATCAGAAAACAGAAATTTCCGCACATCCCTGCTCGAGACCGAATCGAAGGTATCCCACATAGGGAATCCTTTCATTAAGCGGGCTGGTCATCGGACGCCTTCAGAATGAAACATAAATCTCCTACCCGTCCAAGCCTTCCTCTTTCGAACAGGTAACAACATCGATCGCGGAAATGTCTACCTGGAATTGATCGTTGGAATTCATTATGAGTCGGTGAAATTGGCTTGTACCTGCTCTTGTCCCCAGTTCGCAATGCAAACCCGGTCACTAATCGCTGCAGCTGTAGAGACTGCGTAACACGAACCTGAAGATACAGCGATTGTCATGACCTTACGCCCACCCCTGAGTTCGGGGTTATTTGTTAACTGTAATACGACCTATGCGAAAAAAAAAACACGGAACAAGGCCCATTTGAAGTGAAATTAGCAATCTCAAATTGACCTTGCACGACTCTTGTGATGTGTTCTCAGACAGTCGGGGCTTAGTATGTCGGCACAATAACGTTAGTACGCCAGGACAAACCTGGCGTATTAACGCTCGTTGTGTGCAGGAGCTGCTGGTTGCAGGAGAATTTCCTGTCACCGTACGTTGGCGTACAAGCGCTCATTATCGACAGAATTTAGACTGCGACCCTCCTTTCCGGTGTTGGGTATAATTCCTGTCACGGCCAGTAGCAAGGTGGCCATCCCGCAACAAGGGCATCATCTTGGCCACGGTCCACAACGAGGAGGCTTCCCTCGCGTTGGGCCATGGGGATAATCCGCTCAGCGTTCAAAATTAACGTTCGAAAAGTGACACAAGGTCACCTCCACGGACTGGCCTCGAACGGCTAACTGCCCCAGAGTGAGACTGACAGCCTTAAATACCCGCCGCCGTCGTACAAGAGGATGCTGCAGTGTTCATTCGTGTCAGACAAATCAATGGAGGAGAGTGGCAGCAGACACTAGAAGAGAGGGGCTGACAATAGCACGGGTGCCACGATAAACCAAGCGTTAGTAAGCCAGCACAAGCAGCAGGAGCTCGTGGTCGTTGTCGGCATATCCGGCTGTTACCAGCAGCTACAGCACAGGTACTGCCGATCCCTTCGTGCCGGAGTACTAACGGTATTGTGCCGACGTACTAAGCCCCGAATGTACGAGTTGTAGTATCAGAGATCATAAACTGGCTCGAAACTGATACTCAATAATTGACTTCTGGTCGTGGACTTGGCCTTCCTCGAGCTCCATCATTTACATTTACGCGACACTAACACTTTTGTTTTTGCTTTCTATGAAAAATTGTTTCTGTATGCTCTAAAACTATTTACATGCTTTGTTAGTTGCTGAGCACGTCGCAGATTTTTGACCACGCACAGCATGATACACGAACTGTGCACCTGTGCACGGATTAGCAACTTTGTGTCTTGATAACTTTATTTTTACCGCGTGTTTTTCTTCCCACGCAACCTTTGCGATTCTTCAGCTGCTTTCGAACAAAACATATTTTCGCGGTTTTCTCAGGTAATTCTTCCATCGTGAACACTGCCTTTAAAGGCAATGATCGGGAGAATTCGGCCATGCAGTTTTATTTCCATATTATTCAGAAGAAAATGGCCCTCGTCAAAACTTTACGCCCACCATAAGAAACGAATCCATTACAATAGATTGCAAAACACAACAACGGTTATTATTATTATTATTATTACTATTATTATTATTATTATTATTATTATTATTATTATTATTATTATTATTATTATTATTATTATTATTATTATTATTATTATTATTATTATTATTATTATTATTATTATTATTATTATTATTATTATTATTATAATACGTCGTTGCCGACGCGCACAGAATACAAATACAGGCCATAAAACGGCCAATGTCTCACCGTCGACTGCGTACTGGTGCGCTGCGCGACCGCACGCGCGTTGAAGCGAACGAGTTTTGGCCGCCGCGCGACGAGTTTCGGTCGCCGCGCGGCGGCCGAAACGTCGCGCGGAGGTCAAAACTCGTCGCGCGGCGGCCAAAACTCGTTCGCTTCCGACGCGCGTGCGGTCGCGCAGCGCGTGGTACGCAGTCGACGGTGAGACATTGGCCGTTTTATGGCCTGTACCCGCCGTAGGCAGGTCATTACAATTACAGTAATAAAATACACACGGCAGTTAGTCAACAATTGCTTTCAGGACTTTGTTGGTCCACTGTTGTTAGGAATAATATGGAATACCTATAATTCGTAAAAGCAACACGATTACTGATTGTGCTTACTGGAGTAGAATGCCAGGTACAGAGAACGGTTGATAATAGCTTCTTGAAAACAATCGTATTGTGTTCCGTTAGCGTGCACAACGCAGGCTCCTTCCTCATAAGTTTCTAATAAGCTTTAAATCAGTGGAACAATACGGCTAGTTTTTCAAAAGATGATTTTGGAAAAAAAAAGAGTAAAATCGTTTGGCGGGCAAGTTTTTTTTTTGTGGCTTGAGGAGAACCGACCAAGGTGGCTTCTAATTTGCCTCCAAAGCTTGCTTGCACCTTTCGAAAAGAATCTTTGTGACCGTAAATCTATAAGCTCTGTGGTTTTTCGGTTTACTGATCATGCTGGTATAGGTTTTGGAGCAAAAATTTTGGACGTACATGTGCTAGGAAACCAGAAAGGGAGGTTTTGGCACGAACTGCAATTTAATGTCAGAATGACTTGAAGAAGAACGGTGTTTGAGGCTATTCTAAGAACCTCTTCGCATCAAGTTTTTCCAGTGTGAGGCGTTTTCTTGATCACTACATTTGTGCTTAAAAGCAGCGTCCTCGCAGAAAACGTGATCTAAGTTTTCTTCTCAATCCAATGGTTGAACGATGTGGAGAGAGTTGGCAAAGCTTGGGACCTCAGTGCTGCGTATTCATAATACTATATGCTTGTGAAAACTGTTCCGTGGTCAATAAAGGCGTTTTCCCGGTCGATCATCTAACAAGAGGAACAGAAGCGCCACCAGAGGCTCCGACAGGCCGCGGAAATCCAACTTTCTGTAATCTTTATTCCGAGAGATCCTCAAGTTCGGACGTGCTTCTTGTTTCCAGAGAATTACTGACAGCAGACAAGCGAAAAGAATAGTGGAATTTAAAGAGTTAAGGGGACTTAACCGAAACACCCGTTCAAATTTTCGAAATTTGTGTAGCATACAAGACACGCCGGACAGACGTGAGAACAAGGAAGTCGATTCCTCTATGATTTTCGAACGCACTTTGGATGGCCTCTTTGCGATATATGACAACCTGCTAAGCCTTCTTGCACAAAACTGTGAAAAAATACTGTTTTAAGCGGGTACGCTGTCTTTGAGGGTTCGGGTTCGAAATACTCCGTACAATCGGACAAAAATTTTGTCCGTGACGCCTGCCTATCCCAGGATTGGTCTACGTAGGACACACTCTCAACTACTGTAGGAACCACCCCATTCTGATCGTTGCATTGCTGGCTATTGGTCGCGACTGCTAGTGCTCCAACAGCCATTTTGGGAGGTGAGACAAAATAGAGTCGAGACATTGTTAGTCAATTGTTAGTAGAGAGACGAATTGAGTTTGACATGCTGATGGGTTTGGGCGTCCAGTTTCGCGCGTGGACTTTGACTTTTTCAGGCTCTGAAGAAGGCGATCTCGCCGAAACGCGTTAGCCTAAATAAAGATCAGTACCAATCTCGAGCAGGCTTCAAGTAATACAGAAAAATTATTAGAATTAAATGCCGAGATTAAGCTATAGTCGATCCTGGACTACACTTCGCAGTGTGCCAGCCGAATACTATCGACTAGTTAAAGAAGCACTATCACTGAGGCAGAAAATTGTCTCGGAACGACAATCCGTCTACTTTCTCCGCCGCTGTATCAATAAGCGCCTCATTCCGAAATTCATACTGAAGAAACGTCTGCATGAGGTCTGCGGTATACCAACAGATGATCACCGAATATTAGAACTGCAACTACGAGTCCTTCGAATATGTCTACGGAGCAAACAAGACCATATGTTCGCAATGCTCAAGAAATGTTTGGCGAAGGAGCGATCGTGTTCATTGTATTTGGGAGATCATCTTTGGACGAGAATAGTGGGTGAGTCAAGATCTATTTGTGATTCTGTTCGTTCTAACACGAAAGCTGTCTTACAAAGGAAATTTGACGATCTGCTAGGTGGATTGCGTAACAACGCATCTCAACTCACGAGTACTCACCTTCCAATGCTAGCGGCGACCATTTGGCCAGTCATGGCACAGAACAACCGGTTAATACAGTGTCGGGAGTAACAGTGGTTGGAAATGTACTGATTCCTGATAACGTTAGATCAGTTCTTGAGCTGGGACCTTGTTTTTCTCCATCGTGCCCAATATCACCATTGGTATCACGTAGCATCCTTGGAAATTTGCAGTCCCTTCATAACAAGCTCCGTTTGCGAGCTAAACTGGAAAGACTCGGTATGACGAATGAGCAGAGTGCGATGTCAATGCCTCCATTGCCTTTCCCGCAGACCTACGTTAAGCAACATGAAGCGGACGCTACAGTGGACACGAAGTTTCGGATATTTGCGTCTGGTGTCTTGAATGCTCTCAACGAGCACAGCAGGAATGCACGACACATGAACTTGACCCCATCACAACGAAATGGTTTGAGAGAGATGCGAAATCTCATCAACTCAAAAACTCTACGGTTGTCAACTAGTGACAAGGGAGGTGAATTTGTTGTTATACCGCAACAGCTGGATAGAGCAATAGCAGAAACACATCTCCAGGACGAAACACTCTACAAGCCTGCTTCTGAACAAGAGTTCGCAACGCAGTACCGAAAGCTGAATCGAGTTTGAATAAAAACCGCTAAGGAGTGTAATCTGCGGTCGACACTTATCGGACGCCTGAAAACCGACTTGCCAACCTGCCCTGTGTTGTATCTGCTGATCAAAACACACAAGCTCCGTGATGAAGATCTGGCCTCCAGTGATCCCGCGGTGTACAAAGTCAGGCCAATAATAAGTTGTGTCGGAGGGCCAACGGACCGGATTTCGTGGTTCTTAAATCTTGTGTTGGTCCAGCTTCTTCAGTATGTTCCGACCCATCTGTCAAACACCAACATGCTTTTGGATCGCCTGCGCAATACACAACTTCCCGATGCCTGTGTTATAGAGTCATTTGACGTTGACGCTCTTTACACAAACGCCTCCAACGAGTCCGCTATGCAAGCCGTCCTCGAGCTTGTAACTGACTACCAGGACAATATAAACATGCATGGACTATCTATAGCACAACTCATGACTCTGTTGAACGAATGCATGAATTGCACAATCTTCAGGTGGTCGGGAAGATATTATTCGCAGACCAGAGGCTTAGCAATGGGTCAGCGACTAGCGCCTGTGCTCGCGGTTGCTTTCATGGCGGAAATTGAAAGTCCTGTCCTCAACCAACAGCCTCTCCTTTATTATCGATGTATGGATGATTGCCTTATCATCACATCGACTCAGGCAGAAATGGACAGATGCTTTGCGCTTATGAACCAACAATCAGAGCACATTCGACTAACCCGTGAGCAGCCGAAGGACAACTGGCTTCCGTTTTTGAATGTAGAGATTGCTGTCCAAGGTGGTGGATACAAAACTAGGTGGTATAGAAAACCGAGCAATAAGAATATCATCGTCCACTTTCTATCCTGCCATCCTTCGCACACGAAAAGATCTGTGGTGAGAAACATGTTCCGTACAGCAATCAGTGTTTGCACTAGCACCGAAGAAAAGAGAAGATCCATCGCCTTAGCGCGTGGCATAGCTGAAGCCAACGGTTACGGTAACCCAAACACTCGCCAACCTTGGACAATTCATCGCGCTGCCAACCGCATCGATAGAGCATACTCTGAAAATACAGCTCTCTGCTTACCTTTCATCTCAGATGAATTCAGCCGTGACATTCAGCGATGCTTGAGGAGATCGGATCTAGACCGACAAGTGTGTCTGATCAGCATCCCACCCAATAACTTGAAACGCCTACTAGTAAGAAACCGCATCTACGATCAGCTTTGCACTACCGACAATTGTCTTATCTGTCCTTCTGGAAGACCAGGTGATTGCATGTGCGCCGGCGTGATTTATATGATCACTTGTCAACAATGCGGTGATGTCTATATAGGCGAAACAGGGCGGCCTCTTTGCGTAAGGATAAAGGAGCATATGGATGGGAAGTCTCACGTACGCCAATCAACCCCACTGGGTGCACATCGTACCTCAAAGCATAGTGGGAACGATTTTGAAGTCGGCGTTAACATTCTACAAAGAGAGCGTGATATAATGTCCAGAATGACATTGGAAGCGTTTTGGATTCAAAACAAGAATCCAGGGGTCGTATTCGCCAATAACCCGTCGGGTACCCGCCGGGTAGTCGAAGGGTAAATGAGGTGAAATTTCAGTACAAAACGGGCGCTCCACGGCCACCTCTCGCCTCCCTTGGCTTCCCTCGCGACCGCCGGAATTTTTCGAATAGCATAGCTGAAGAATGGCCGCTTCGCGATGGAATCTTTATCTTTTTGTAGTGATATCGATACGTAACACAGTTTGCATTTCCATCTTACAGTGTGTAAGATGGGTTGATCTGCTCCTCTGCCGCGCGCGGTATCATTCTTTCCGCTTCCCTTCGACTACCCTCGGCGGGTTGTTGGCGAATACGACCCCAGGGATTCGCTAGTCTTACCCTCAGGAAGGTCAAATTTGAGAATTTCATCACTGATCATTCACTGATAAGTTATCAAATAGCACTGATAAAGTTGAAACTCGTTGTACTGAATCATTTTCAGCGGTATAAGCAGGAATTTGCTTGTCTTACCCTCAGGATGGTTATTTTTGAGCATTGCATCACTGATTACACACTGATAAGTTATCAAATAACACTGATAAGAGTAAAACTCGTTGTCTAAAATATTTTCAGCGGAAATACAGAGAACTTCTCCTGTCACCTTTACAAAAATCAATCTAAAGCGTTTTGTCAGAGACTGCTCACTGATACCTCGAAAATGAACTGACAATGGTAAAAAAGGTCATAATCCATGTGTTCGAAAACAAGACCTTGCGAAAGTCGACCATAAGCAAGGTGAGTACACCAGGGGTCGTATTCGCCATCAACCCGCCGGGGAGTCGAAGGGTAGATGAGGTGAAATTTCAGTGCAAAGTGCGCGCTCCACGGCCACCCCTCGCCTCCCTTGGCTTCCCTCGCGACCGCCGGAATTTTTCGAATAGCATAGCTAAAGAATGGCCGCTTCGCGATGGAATCTTTATCTTTTCGCAGTGATATCGATACACAACACAGTTTGCATTTCCATCTTACATGGTGTTAGATGGGTTAATCTAATCCTCTGCCGCGCGCGCTATCATCCCTTCCGCTTCCCTTCGACTACCCTCGGCGGGTTGTTGGCGAATACGACCCCAGCAATGAACCGCCGGGAAGAATGCATTCCCACCACTGCCGAGCTCGGTCCTTTCGTACGATACTGTGGCCTATGAAATTGATTGAGTTAACACTCTCAACTACTGTAGGAACCACCCCATTCTGATCGTTGCATTGCTGGCTACTGGTCGCGACTGCTAGTGCTCCAACAGCCATTTTGGGAGGTGAGACAAAATAGAGTCGAGACATTGTTAGTCAATTGTTAGTAGAGAGACGAATTGAGTTTGACATGCTGATGGGTTTGGGCGTCCAGTTTCGCGCGTGGATTTTGACTTTTTCAGGCTCTGAAGAAGGCGATCTCGCCGAAACGCGTTAGCCTAAATAAAGATCAGTACCAATCTCGAGCAGGCTTCAAGTAATACAGAAAAATTATTGGTCTATGTGTCAGGAGAACGTGCGCCGTTGACGCTCCACGAGCAGCCGGACACTCCCAGACGCATTCAATGCCCGCCCTCATTCAATCACCACTATAGTAAGGTACATCAGCTCTTTGCCTCTGTCAAAGGCATAGGCGGATATGTCGAGCCTCAGCGCTGAGAAGGATAGCTGGACCCGTAGCAACCCCCCCCCCTATGTTGGAAGCTCAGTGCAGCCACTGCGTCACCAGTAGGTGGCTCACATACTAACAGCAAAATGTGAGGACCTTCCTATCCAAATGAATGTGGGACGCCATCGCCAGTGACAACGGTGGCAGTCATTTGCCAACGGTATGTGGGCCACTCATAGGCGTGAGGTTGGCGTTGAGGTCCATCATGGAGGAGCGATGTGTGAGACGGCGAGCGAAATAGCGCTCATAATGATGACAGTCATCCGCCGCCATCTCGTTCATGAGTCGAGCACTTCTGAGGTGGTGACTGAGTGAAAAAGCAGCGCGCCCTTTCGACGACTTCTGTCATGACTATTCTCATAGTCATGAGTAACTACAGCACCGTGCAAAAATCTATTCGCGTGGCATTATCGCGAATAATATTTCTATACATATCTTGGCTTGCCCTTAGCGAAACTTGATGAAACTTTAGTATGCTATTAGGCATCACAACCCTTGCTTTACGCATAAACAAAGTTGGTTTTTGAGCGCGCAGTTTCTAAATATGGAATTTATTTATCATTTTGTGGTTTTACCTCAAATAAGGACTATTTCCTCATAGCATGGCTATTACAAATCCAAACACTCGGAGGTCTTCGGAATCGTTGCATAACCTTGTAAAAAATTAATCTCCATCGAATTTTTTTAGAAATAAATTCGAAAGAAAATCATGCGATATTGCATCTATTAGGTTTCTCTTTTCGAAGTTTTTGAAAAGAGCGAAATTTATGTTCCAGTTGTACTTTGTCAAAGCTTACAAAGCACATACTTTGTAATAGTTCTGGGGTGAATATTTTTATAGGGGTGAATTTTCATAAATTAACTTCAACCTGTTCAATTTTCGGTCTTCAAAAAATTTGTGATGGAGACTTTTTTCTCTTCTCACAAATTTATAAAACGGTTCCGAAAACCTTTGAATGGCGAATAACTGCTACGGGTTTGGATTTGTAGTAGCCATTTTTTGAGGGAACAGTCTTTATTTGAGAGAATACCACAAAATGATAAAAATATGCCATATTTAAAAACTGCACGCTCGAAAACGGGTTCTGGGGAGGCGTAGAGCAAGGGTTGTGATATCTCATAACATACTAATGTTTCATAAAGTTGCGCTAAGGGCAAGCCAAGATATGTATAAAAACATTATTCGCGGAAATGCCACGCGAATAGACTTTTGCACGGTACTCTATGTACGGTGGCCGCTTTAGGAGTCATTTATACTTCCGCAAACGAGTGGCGCGGTGAGATGCAATACAATAATTTTGGTTGTGCCGCGCAGCGTGATTAATAATGAAGGATTGCACTTCGCCGCTCGGCGGCGGAAGTATAAACGACGCCGTAGGCGCCGGGGCACTGGTCAGTAAAAGTTAAAAATTATCGTAGTCAACTAACCACAATCAGCCTGGTCATAGATGGCCCAGAGAGATGGGCACCAATCGAATACCTCACGACTGTCATAGCTGAAAAAATTACCAGTTGAACTTCATGACGGGGCTAGACTGCTTTGTGTTTTGTAATGCATCAGGCGCTAAACACTCTTTCCATGAGACGTCGGTTAAGAGGGAGAAGCTTCGTCTTCTGAAGTGGCCTGTTACGTCGGTCGTGGTCGTGTAACTAGGCAGGGGTGGGGGCAGCCGATGTCCAAATCAGTGTTCTCATCCCCTCACAATCACGCGAAGCCATCGCCGCCTTCACTCAGATAAAAACAGCCCACTACCCGCCGACCAAGTCGGGCTACTCAGGTAAAAACAGCCCACTTCCCGCCGGCCAAGTCGGGCTAGTCGACTTCGCGCGGCCTCAATTTTGTGGGCGTGGCACAGCGTCCCACTTCCCGCGGAGAGAGAGGCTTTCCCGTCTTTTCGCGGAGTGTCGGCGGGCAGTCGGCTATTCCTGGGGGTCATCGAACACTCACTCATTGATTCCCACATTGGAATCATCATGGCACCACCCACTAGAGTGGAGCCAGTGAAAGATTACTGAGTAGAGAACGCTGTGTTGAGACTCTCTGCAGAATCCTCGCTGTGTGCGACGCTGGTTTTGGGCAGTTGAACCACTTTCCGTTGATGGCATCTGCGGATGGGAAGACTGCAACGACCCAGTGAGTGTAGGAAGCTTCCCCGTATAAGCTCACCTCTTACTTGTCAACAGCAGTTCAAGGTGAAATCCCCAGAAGCGGATTTTTGATTTTTTTTTCAGACGTTTACTAAAAGGGGGATTTTTAAATGTGCCGCGAACTGTTTCAGGACTGTCTTCTGTCAGTCATCAGATTAGCCGTAAGGCGGTGGCAGAAAGGCCGCAGAGTGCTTGTTCACTGTGTCGGGCAGACAACGAAACGTTGCTGCCAACTGCCCGCGACCATTCTATTGGCCTTCCGCGGGAGGGGTTACGGGACGTCGGCTAGTGGTACCGCGGGAAGTGTGATGTCTCTATCTGAGTAGTCGACTTCGCGCGGCTCCGATTTCGTGGGCGTGGCACAGCGCCCCACTTCCTGCGGAGAGAGAGGTTTTCCCGTATTACCACATAGTTTCGGCGGGTAGTCGGCTATTCCTGGGGCCATGAAACACTCAATCATCGATTCTCACTTTGATATCATTATTGCAGCACCCACTAGAGTAGAGCCAGTTAACGATTGCTGAGCAGAGAACGCTGTGCTGAGACTCCTTCCAATACCCACGCTATGTGCGACGCTAGTTTTGGGCATGTGAACCACTGTCCGTTGATGGCACCTGCGAATGAAAAGACTGCAAGAGCCAGTGAGTGTAGCGAGCATCTCTTTGTAAGCTTGCTCCTTACTTGTCAATAGCAGTTCAGGATGAAAAGCCCAGAAGGGGATTTTTCGGAATTTTTTCTCAACAGATCTTTACTTCAAAGGCAGGGATCTCGATAAAATCGGTTGTTGTGCTCTTCTCATGCGAAGGTAGATCTGGTCATCGCAAAAGTGAAAACAAGTAAAAAATTGGAGAGAAAAACAGGCAGAAACAAGTTAGTGCTCGGTGTCCTCCCGCCCCCAATTATCGAGATTTCTATGAATTCTGGTTTTGTTCACTTTAATTTTGCTTCTTAAGTAGTTTCTGAGCTTTTGTGCAGACCACTGACTATTTCAACCGCAATATAAGAGGCGGATAAATAAGCATTAATGAAAATCTCCTTAATTAGGGGGCCGGCCGACACCTGTAATTAACCGTAATATTTTGTTTTTGGGCGTTTAAAGGGCAAATTTCCAGGTTTTTTTTACTTGTTTTTACTTTTGTGATGGCCAAATCTACAATCTAATAAAGAGAGCTCAAAATTCGTTCTCATCGCGAATCCTATCTTTAAGAGTGATTTTTTTTTAAATGTGCCGCGAACTGCTTTTGACTTGTCTTCTGTCAGTCATCAGACTAGGTGGCAGAAGAACAGCAAAGTGCTTGTTCATCGTGTTCGGGCAGTCAACGAAACGGCGCTACCGACTGCCCGCGACCGATCTATTGGCCTTCAGCGGGAGGGGTTACGGGACATCGGCTAGTGGTACCGCGGGAAGTGTGCTGTCTCTATCAGAGCAGGCACACGTCAGTGGTCTACTCCACTGCGACCTTCCTGTTCGCTCTATCATTATGTACGGATGGGAGAGCACGAAATACGCAGATATGCGAGATTACATCCCTCGTGATCTACCTTTGTACGTAGTGTGTTAAAATGTGGAATAGTTGCGAACTCACGAGTCTGGCATATATACCATATTATAGCTCCTTCGTTTCGAACCAGTATGAGCCGGCGCGGATTTCAAAAATGGGGTACGATCATAGTGTTTCGCATGTTTCATGATCTTCACCCTATGATGGTGCTGATACGATCCACCTACTACCTGAAAACGGATCCCAGGTATACCCGAATGGAGTCCCCAAAATGTGTTTATTACTTTTACCTTGAAAAGTTTTTGCTTCTTTTGCAGATAGTCGACGAGGTCATCACCTTCGAGAATCTCCGCCTCAGGTGGAACACGTTGGTTTTTCAGTTTATCTGTAATGTTCAAAGCCGTAATACCAAAGGTTCTTTGAAGGATTAGCTTAATTCATGATTTGCAATCAGTTTTAGTCTACCACAAACGAATTTGTGAGACTTATCCCTTCACAAAAACAAAACGCTTGGGTGCCATACTTTCACAAAGGATACACAAGGGATACACGCATTTCGACCTATTCAGTACTTATCAACGGAGGCTTTATCAATTTTCTAAGAAAGTTACTCGTCTTGCTCAAGGTTCACTTTCTCATGGTTTAGCCCAAACGCATCATAATAACACAGACGGCATGGTCAGAAAAAATTAGTTCGACTATACACACGTTGAGTACATATCCTTCGCTTTTCAAGAAAAAGTACGCCAGTAAGATTTGTTCGATACAATCAAGCTGCTACAATTCCGTTTCATAGGTTTGGCCAGAATGCGTGCGTTGGAGCTTGATTCCAAATCTATCACTTTCCTCGAGTTCAGTGTTTTTCGGATCGGAGAAATAGCTGAGGATCATTATGAGTTGTTATATCTCCGCTCGGTTCCTACGTTTATCAATACGGATGTGATTTATGGATTCATGGCGGCCGCTAAATGGTTATCAAGTGCTTTTCCCATTCCAAGTAGTTCACAATTGCTGGCTGTGATGGTTCCTGACATGGCAGACGTTGTTTTGTTCGCTGTTTATTTATGTCCACATCAACGTATTCAGCTTGGCCAATCATTGACCGATTTCCCATCGCATATCTTTCAGGGTTGTCGCTTCCTGGGTTCGGAGCCATATACCGTATTTCCTGTTTTGAAAGTACATGTACTTCTAATACTCAGACTCCTATTTTTTATGTACGTCTATTAGAGGCGTACTTCAAATAGGGGCTGTACTTCTCATTCTCAGCCACTCTTTTTAGTGTACTTCTATTGGAGGTGCACTTCTGATAGAGAGTGCACTTCTATTAATCGACACAATTGCTTGAATTTCCAATAGTAGATTGTTCACCTTTCTGGCAGAGATTTCCAGTATAATACCGAGAGTTTGCGTGTATTAAAATTTCAAACCGCAACCTCGAAAACTCGGCCACTTAGGCCCAATCGAATTGAGGCTTTCACAATCACTGATATCATGTTTTCAAAATCATTATTCACATCTTCCCCAATTCAATTTCTTTTCAAAATTTTATAGGTCTGGTCTCGTTTTTGTTGACACGTCCTTTATGGGAAAGAGAAAGACCAGAGGCCGAGAGAAGAAGAAGAGAGAGAGAAAAAGAGAATCGACTTGTTAGGCATAAAGGCAGCAGACGCGCTGGAGAAAGTTGTTGAGATACCTTCGTTACTGCATTCGCATGACCCATAGTAGAAGGCTCGCGCCGTTAAAAGCGTCAAATACGAGTTAAAACTACTAAATTTGAGCTGCATGTCGGAAAATTTCGCCGACCCCGCGCATGAGTTTCGTCAGCTCCGCCCCCGGATGCAAACTCGTCCAGATTGATCGTTCGAATGCGACCGCTTTGGGTGGATTTTGATGCTTCCAATCAGGCGAACGTCCTAGTACAAACAAGCTTTAAGAGTCTATTAGCTTAGATACCTTAACCGTTTTCTCGCTAATGTTCGCTGTGTCAAGCGCGCGCGGCGAAACTCGTCCAATTTCACCCGATAACAAAAACAACCTTTATTCCTCTAAGTGCATACAGTTTTCGTTCATTTTTTCGTTGGTTCCGCATACTACCAGTTTCGAACCTTCGATTTATATCATAAAATCGATATAATTTTCAAGCGTGTCTGCTGCCTATATAGACAATTTAACTCGTTGCCTTTCAAGCCATCTAGAGCTTTTGAAAAAAAACGCGGTTCTTGAACGACTCGAAAATATCTCCTCCAGAGAAGAGTTCTCTGCGTCCACAACTAACTGTAGGTAAAGTGTATCATCGGCGGTTCCTGATTTCCTCGTCGTATTAACGATCCCTCCTTATGAATGATCCATTCTTCATAACGCTGGAAAATCTTGGCTTTTCAAGGACCGTTAAAGTCAACTTCTTGCCCCAAAACAGGTTAAAAATTTTGAATGATCAAAACCCAATCGAATCAAAATTCTTGTAAAGTACCTAAATGATTACCGTGCATACGCAGTGAATAACAGCAATGCCAGGTTTCAGTTCTGTTTTTTCTTGGTCACTTGAAGTTCGCTGAAGTTTTATCGGAAGATGTCCCATACAAGCATTCTTTGACCGAGAAAGAGGTGGCTGATGGCTTTTTTTGTGAGTATTTAAACCTCACAACATTATAAAAAATCATCTCGTGCTAAATGGCCTCTTTCAAATGCCACATTCGGATTGCCAAACACTTAGCCGAGTACCGGAGCTCCAATCCGAAAAGAGGTGCACTTTCAGAAGCGGTGTACTTCAATAAGAGGTGTACTTCTTATACTCAGCCCCTATTTTACATGCACTTCCATTAGAGGTGTACTTCAAATAGAGGTGTACTTATAATAGAGGAAAAACGGTATTTCTTCTTCCTTCATTTTTCAAGTTTCTGCCTATCTGCTAGGGGCCTGCAACTAAGAACGGGAATGCCTTAACCTGTCATCTACACTTATCAGCCACTGTCATTTGGAAATATTTGAAGATACATCGCCCAGATACCTAACAATGGTCGGATGACCATGTGCATCCTAGGAAGCCGCGTGGGTAGAGTCGCTTTAAACACAGTTACTCGAATAGGATACGGATTGCTATGAATTTATTCCCCGGAACAATAAATATTGATCTTTTTATGGCTTCTAGCACTACTTCGGTTTTTTTCCTTACTGCCTCCACAACCTTTAAAGGCAGTGTTTACGATGATTTTCGTCCCTGAGTTTTTTCACACAAAACAATGCGTTGACCTCCGAGTGTCACCAAAATTACGAAGAGACGGCGAGGAACGCATTAAATTGCCGTATTTCAGTGAAATTATTCAATGACATAGGCTAGTTGTCCGGTTGGATGAGCATGTTCATGGTGGTTGTCAACGGTGGAAAATTGTGTCATTCGAAAATAGAAGAATATTTTTATTCAGGAAATCCCGGCTGTCACCTGGAGCCCACAACTTCCTGGTGTGACATGGAAGGCCTATGAGTTTCTGTTGATCTCTGGGACTCGCTGAATACCCCAATCTCGTAGGTTCCGCTTCTTTTTCGATTTGCAGGGTCATGGCAGCATATACTGCGGGTACGCCCACTCCGTCATGATTGGTCGACGATATGTAACGTAAACAGTATACCAAGCAGTGTATGCTGCGTAGGTGCTGCAGATGCCGGCATATCCTGCCCACACAGCAGCATATCCTGCGAAGTTCCTGAAGCGCGAACGCACGCATGAGAGCGGTGGCAAGGTTAAGGCAGCGTTTGAATTCAAAGTAGGCGCGAAAATGAGACTGCGCGTCCCGTCCAAAGCCCACTATTGCTTCCGCCCTTCGGCAAGGAATCCACAAAGTACGTTTTATCTTTTCATGAGTAACTTGTTTCTGCATGTAATTGACATATGAGCAATGAATCTATCGTTCATTTTCAAGAAGTGAAGTGTTTTTCTTCGTTATTTGTCGGACAATTCATATTCCTTTTTGATCAAATGCCCAATGAATCTCTCCTTTATGGATTCAGTATCTCGAGATGGAAATTTCCGACAAAATGAGACTTATCGCACTTTTTCGACTGAATTATTTGCACTACTCCACTTTTTGGACTCCGAAAATCAACTTTTTGGGTATTCGGTGGTACAGAACACGAGCCTCTTTCGTGTGCAGCACCTCAACACAAGCACGCCCATGCCAATCCTTTTTTCCGCAGGACTACCGTAATCCTGCGCGTAAATTAAATAGTGCCGGCTGCATGGCTGCAGACTTTGTCACATATCTCACGACAATCCTCCTAATTTCTGACCAGCTTTACGTTACAAATAGCCATTCAAATATTAGAAGTGGTTCTGTGATTTAGATGCATCCGTGGACATATTGTGATCTCTCCTAGCTTTTGTTTCAGCGTGGTGTTCCTCTCTTAGTTTTTTTGATGGTCTCATATTTTTGTGAAGTTTCTAATCATTTCGCTAATACCTGAGGTGGTGCTCTTTCGGAATACGACCCACTAAAGAATTCAGTTAAATCAGCGATTGTTTGGAATTGACCGACCGCTCGGTTGGTCACATCAAACTGTTCAGTGTGCTAGGAGGGTGAACACTGTGCATATAAATTCTCTATTGGGTTTTCTATTCCGAAAGAGTACCCCTTAAGTTTTCGATTGAACATTATGGGAAGTCACACGCCAAAAAATAGTGGCTGTCATAAGATATGTGACAAAGTCCGCAGCCATGCAGCCGACGATATTTAATTTACGCGCAGGATTACGGTAGCCCTGCGGAAAAAATGATCGGCATGGGCGTGCTTGTCACCTCAACTAGCCCTCCAATCAGCGGCGTACCACCACGCGTTAAATTGTATCATATCCCTTTAACGAGAAGTCATTTCCCTTCTCGTTTAGAGGCAGTGGTCACGATGAAAAACGTTATCGAAAAAACTACAAAAATCAACTTAGATCAAAAACAGCTGAGAAACTATGAAGGTAGCGCGGTGAAAAACGGTCTACAAATAGAGTTTCTAGGGCCCAAAGAAGCTAGTTCGTGCACACGTGCACAGCGATGACGAAACAGATCGCAGTCTCATGCCGAGCAGTCAAAAATCATCATTTTCGATATTCAGAGGACGAAATAAATGCAAATTTAACGAATAAAAACGGTTGAATAATGAAAGCATCACCTCAGTCAATGTTTTTGACTAGATACACACATAAATTTGAAGGTTCATTGATTGGCATTCAATTTCAAGCTAGCTGATGTTCTTGATATAAGAGGTCATCGATGCCGATGATGTGGAGAGGGCTCGTCCACCATCAAAAGACAAGAAAGTTCAGGTTTCAAATTCGGCCCAAAACAGTGTTTTTTTCGCGATTTTTTCTTTTAGGTCCCACTACTCGAGACCCAGGAAAGGATTTGGAGAGAAAAAGACGACAAACATATTTGATCGCGACCACTGCCTTTAAAGATAGTGTTCACGATGATTTTCGTCCCCGAGTTTTTCACATAAAACGATGCGTTGGCCTCCAATGTTACCAGAATTACGAAGAAACGGCGAGAAGCGCATTAAAACGTCGAATTTCAGTGACAATATTCTGAAACATGGACTAGTTGTCCGATTGGATAGTGTCCGGTCCGGTTCATGGTGGTTGCCCCAGTGGGAAATTGGGTCATTCAAAAACAGAAGAATATTTTATGCAAATCAGGATTAGTTAGGGCCCTAAGGAGAGAACGGAGCGAAAGGGAGTAGAGGATTGCAAGGGGCGGGTCCACAAAAGGTTTCATTGTCACAACTAACTCTTTCTGTGATACTTATAGGCAGTGTCCACGATGTGTATACAAGTCTGTTGGTACCTGCTCGTTGGTGCCCCTGCTTCTACTAAACCCAGCAGACGTTTGAGTGTACACAGGGAACGTTCGAGCGATATAGTGTGCACAACTATATCGCGAAAGTATCCCGCACATTGCATAAAGGTGTCGCACACCAAGGCCTCTGGTCCATAACACCTTAGGATCCGTACCTAGGGAGATCATGGAGTCTTTGGTCACAAGCCACAGTTTCGCCACCCTGAACTGTCGATCGCTGTCGAGTGATATCCAAAAAACTGCGCTATCCAGACTTCTGAGCTATTTCCATGCACCGTTTGCTGCTCTGCAGAAAACCCGCCTCAAGGATAGACCCGTCATCAGCGTCAGAGATTACACCATCTACTGCGGTAACGCTGACGATAGGAGAGTGGGAGGCTGTGAAATAGCTGTAAGGAAGGATTTCAATGGTATGGTCAAGGAGTTCGGCTCAACGTCGTGCCGGAATGCATTCGTACGACTGCGGGATCACAGAGGATTCAATCTGTGGATAGTGAGTGCTCACGCGCCCACTGAAACCGCCGAAGACAATTCGAAGGATGCGTTTTATGAGGAACTCAATACGTTGCTGGCCAGGATACCTTGTCAACATGCTGTTGTCGTGGGGATTGACACAAATGCGAAGATGGGACTTGATCAGGAATCCGAAGTACTCGGTAAATGGTTCTACCCAGTCGAGCAAACATCGAACAATGGCTACTGCCTTGTCGACTTTTGTGAACGCAGTGGTCTGATTATTGCATCGACATTCAAGATTAATCATCGCCGCCATCAGCTTACGTGGCAGGGACCAACCCGGCTATCTTCAGAAGAGCAGCGGAAGCGGAAGATGACAACTTTGAAACTACAGCTTGACTATGTCCTGACGAGGAATATTCCAGTATCGGACATTCGAAGATCTAGAGCTGTGTGGGATGTCGCATTCGATTCGGATCACCGTTTGACAACGCGCTTCTATTCACATCGGAGTACGGACTAAGAAGAAACTTTGCGACGCGGATTCTTTTGTCAAGTGCATCCAGGACGCTTCGGAAGAGGCACTCCCGGTTGTACAGCCTAAGAAGAAGTTCGCCTACGTCTCACAAGGGACACCTTCGAACATATAATGGAGTTTTGAAAAACGGTCTTTTGAGAGTTGTAGAGGGCGTAATAATAAACAATTTAAGATTTTAAAATTTCACTCAGACCTCACGGGTAGATCAAAAACCACCAAAACAATGGGTTGCGGTAGGTAAAATGCCATTCAATGCACCCTAACCTGACGAAATCCGCTAAAAAACAGGTAACGGACCCCATATTCGTGTTCAGCGTCCCAAATTACCCCTTGGGGCTGAGTTTGGGCGAAAAAAAAATTTCGACCTCTGAACCCCCAAAAATGGCCTTGAGCTTCTTACTTCAGGGGGCTCCAAAGTTCGAGAAAAAATTTAGACTTCAAACTTCGCTTTCGGAGGTTATTTAAAGTGCTCATTACGAATTTGAGGTCAGTTTATCGATTTTCGACAGAATACGGTAGATTACGGTGGGTATACGGTAGTTGGGTGAAAGTCTCAGAATTGACTCAAAATTTCTGAATAGGGGTTATTCGGGGTACTGAATACGAATTTGATGTTCACTTGTCAATTTTCAAATTATTAAGGTAGGTTTAGGCCCTCTATGTCATGACAACTACCGTAAACTACAGTAAACCTCAGAATTTCGGCAAACGATCTCTAGATTCGTGTTCAGAACCCCAGATTACCCCTACATACAAGTTTTGAGCCGAATCCGAAAATTTTTTTCCAAATCACCCTAAAAATTCCTTGATGGGTACCTTTGCCTTGTCGCGAGGCTTGGAAAAACGACTATAACTTCTTTTCATAAAAGCTTCTCTATTTTTCAGAGAAGCTGCGGAGAGCATACTCGGATTCTACGTCCAAAATGGCACTACAAAACTACATTTAAACCAGAATGGCCAGGCTGAATAAAAGTAGTTATCTAGTAAGATGCGTTTTCAAAAGAGTGGTTCTGTTCTACTCCAAATTTTGGAATTGATGACGAAACACTTTTCTTGAGTCTTCGAGCCATGCGCTATAGTATTAGGTTGCTTTAACGGATTTTGTAGTTTAGGTAAACTCACTTCTGTTTACAACAATTATTTCTAAAAAGATTGATCATTGATCAAGGAACAAGTCCACGAAGTTTCATTTTGTCCGAACTTTTTTCCAGCGTCATATATCAAAATAAGTCCCCTAAAGTGTTTCTCCGAATTAAGGACGGTTTTTCTGTAACATATGTGGGGGAGAAGGGTGAGGGTATTCTTGATATTCTAGCAATTGTCGGAACCTCGAAATTTCTATAGTTTCTAACATTGATGTGAACCGTTCTCCGTTTATATCACGTTACCTCTGCGATATAAGAAAAGAGGTATAAAAAACAAGAGACACTGTTAAAACTCAAAACAAGTAAGGTGAACACATAGAAATGACATTACTACCAGCCATAATGCAGTAATGATCTCACAGTATTCGAACCATCTTTCAATTGCTTCGTAATCCAACGCCTAACCGACTGAGCCACGGTGTGCTGCTAGCTCACACCGACTATCACATTGCAGTGATCGGTGGTTTGAATGCAACGAGCATTGTTCAGGGAATCAATGAACAAGTCATAACTTGAACCTAGCTAGATTTCATCTTTAAACTTTTAGGAGAACCTTTTCAGATGATTTCAAGGCCACTGCATTGCTCACATTTGTGCTACGTCCTCCCAACCCAACGTTCTGGTTTCTTTCCTTTTTTGATCGTTTTTGATCTACCCGTGACGACTGAGTGAAATTTCAAAATCTCAAATTGTTTCTTTTTTAACTCCTCTACAACCCTCAGAAGACCGTTTTTCAAAACTCCATTTTATGTTCGAAGTGGTCCCTTGTCAGAAGAAACAACATCTACCTACAACAGAGTAAGTGCTCTCCGAACTGCAGGAGACTTCGTGGAGGAGAAGCGTCAGAGGAGGAAGTTGCGTCGGCAGCTTCAAAGTGACCGCGAGCGAGAGTGGACGTGTAGAGCTAAGGAGTTCGAGAAGGCTTGGAAGGAGAAGAATCCGAGGAAAGCCTACACGTTGCTGCGACAGTATAGCGGGAAGATAAAGAGATGTTCTCCTGGCTTGAACACTACCAATGGAGTTGCAGTTGGTGATGCGACGCTGCCAATATGGAAGTATTACTTCAGTTCACTACTGAGTCGTCCAGCGCCATCAGTACCTGAGCTCCCGCATGTTCATAGAGCACATTACGATGTCAGTGAGGAACCGCCGACTGAGTCTGAAGTTCTGGATTGTGTCCGGAAAATGAAGAATGGAAAGGCTGGTGGAGATGACAACATCACTGCTGAAATGCTGAAAGCTCTTCCTCCGTCTGGGATTCGTGAAATGACCAACACCATTCGTGCTATATGGATGAGCGAAAGGATACCCGATTCGTGGAGACATGCGATCATCGTACCTCTTCACAAGAAGCTATCCGTCACGGATCCTAAGAACTACAGAGGAATCTCTCTACCTCGTGTCATGTACAAGGTTTTAGAACGTATCATTCTCGAGCGACTTATCAGACATCGTGAAAGAACGACCAGAGATGAGCAAGCCGGTTTTCGACGTGGAAGATCGACCATCGACCAAGTGTTCGTCGTGAGAAGAGTAATTGAATCGTGGCAGCGGTATTCGAAGCCATTACAGCTTGCTTTTTTGGACTTTGAAGCCGCCTTCAAGTCTCCTCATCGTGATCGATTGCTCAATGCTCTGCGAGCAGATGGAGTCCCGGAAAAGTATGTTCGGTTAATCGAGGACATGAACAAAGGAACAACAGCAGCAGTTCGTACACCTGCCGGGTTCACGTCAGCTTTCGAGGTGAAAACAGGAGTAAGGCAAGGAGCCGTTGCAGGACCTTTTCTTTTCAACTTCGCCGTTGATGACATCATGCGTAGAGTTGCAGAACAGATTCCTGCGGATGCGATCCTAACACCATCAGGACGCTCCCTTGTCGACCTGGAGTACGCCGACGACATCGTGTTATTCTCTGAAAACAACGCGAAACTGCAATGGATTGTGAACCTCGTTTCGAAGTATGCCGCAGCCTATGGACTTCGTCTTCTTCCCGTCAAATGCAAGCAGATGTGGGTCTCTCAGAGGCCTTCAACGGAAGTTTGTGTGGACGGACAACGTATCGAACTGGTGGATGATTTCTATTATTTGGGCTGTTTGCTAAAGAACGATGGTAGTTATGCAGCGGATATTCGACAACGATGTGCGAAAGCTACGTCAGCATTTAGTTCTCTAACCAAGTGTTTGCGGTCTACCACCATCGCGAAGGAAGTCAAGTTGCGCGTCTACCTATCCGCTATTCGCCCTATCATGATGTACGGATCGGAGACGTGGGCAGCACCGAAGACGCAGATGGAAAGGTTGGATCGCGCGGAGAGGAAGCTTTTTAGGCGTTTGCTTGGATATTTCTGGCCGCGTGTATACCATAACGAAGACCTTTACAAGGAAATCGACGCAGTACATCAACGCTTGACACGAGGGAGGTGCCTGCATCTCCTAACGCCATCTCAAGCAGCAATGGAAAGTCAACTTCGACTGCTCGGGCATATACTAAGAAGAACGCCGGATCGTCTTGTACAACACGCTTTAAGAATGCTTCCAAATCCTGTCTGGAAACGGCCACCTGGGCGTAGGCGAAAGTTCTGGACGGATGTGGTTAAAGAGGATTTGAAGTCACTCGGCATCGAAAGACAGTTCAGGCGCGATGTTTCGCTTCGCAGGAAATGGAATAGTGACAGCTGGATGGAATGTGTTCAAATTGTGGCTGAAGACCGTGAAAAATGAACACGGCTGACTACTAGGACGGCGCTCCTCGGTGAAGATGCGAAATGACCGCGTCAGGCGAAAGCCAACCGATTAAGTCAAGTAAGTAAGTCAAAGTGTCCACGATAAATTTCGTCCTCAGTTTTTGGTCGGAAATCGAAAGTTCAGGGTCTCATTGGAGCACTGGGGTCGAAAGAGCGAACGAACGCGGGCCCGAAAGAGCTCCATACGGCTTCGAAGTCCGCTCGCGCTAGCCCTTCCGCTCGCGGTCGAGTTTTCTAAGGAACAGTTTGGTCCGCTTCTACATTAGCATTGGCGCGAGCGCGGCGGAATTTTAGCATTGGGGCGCATTTGGGCACGCTGTCTACTTCGGGCCCATGCCGGCTCAACTCATCCGCCGTTGAAATGTGGCTTCCAAGAAGAAGAGCCGATTTTGGATGTTTCGCAGCGTTTTTCATGTTTCTTTGTTCACTGATGAAACAGTGAGACTCTAAACCTTCGTTTTCTGGTAGAAACTCGAAAACGATTTTTATCGTGGACACTGCCTTTAAAGGCAGTGGTCGCGCTCAAATATGCTCGTCTTCTTTTCCTCTCTGAACCCTTTTCTGGGTATAGATTAGAAGAACCTATGAGAAAAATCGCGAAAAACGCTGTTCTAGGCCAAATTTGAAGCCTGAACTTTCTTGTCTTTTGATGTTGGACGAGTCCACCCCACATCATTGGCATCGATGATCTCTAGAATCAAGAACATCAGCTAGCTTAAAGTTGATATTCAATCAATGAACCTTCGGGTTTATGTACACATCTAGTCAAAAACATTGACTGAAGTGCTTGCTTTCATTGTTGAACTGTTTTATTACATAAATTTGCATTTATTTCTTCTTCTGAGTGTCGATGATTTTCGACTGCTTGGCATGAGACTGTGATCTTTCTGTGCACGTGTGCACGAACTGGAAGTTTAGGGTCTTAATAACTCTAATTCTAGCCCTTTTTTCACCGCGCAACCTTCATAGTTGTTGAGCTGTTTTTGATCTGAGCTGATTTTTGTAGTTTTTTCGATAATGTTTTTCATCGTGACCACTGCCTTTAAAAGGCGCTGTGATACTTAGGGATTTCGTGAACTTCTGGTGCGTTTTTCTCAATTTCACCGTCATTTTAGTTCGTCGGACGTTGCAGAGTTGCAAGCGTCGGACGTTTTTTTTGCCAAGCTTGCCTGAAGCTCTCCATTTTTACAAAAGTGTACACGCTTTCTCTTTCTTCCTTTTTCTTCACGGACTGCTGAACTAGTAGTTTTAGCCATCGCCTACTACTTGTTTTCAACGTCAAATCAGGGCGATTCGTTTGAGATTTTTATAGTTGAAAATTATCATTTTCGCAAATATTAATGTAATAACTAAAATTAAGAAGCAAGTCAAAGTAGAGCGAGGACTTCAAAAGTAACTTTTAGAACTGAACTGATTTGGAAGACACAGCAAACGCTAGAAATTTCGTCAAAATTCTATATTTTGATGTTGGAGTTGTTTTTAATAGTCTGTTACTCACTATCAGTGCATTATTCGTTTGATATGAATTCAAAATTTAACCTTTTTTGCATATAGTGTAGTGTTAACGCGAAAATGCTAGGGAGGGAGTTGGTTAATGTCACCTGGAGATCTCCAGCAGGTCGTGGGGCGGAGCCATGCCCCACCACATCCTCACGATCTCCAGGTGACATGCCAGAGGCTTCCAGATCACATGGGGTTCGTGTCACCTCGAGGTCTCTAGCATGTCATCTGGAGGTAGTGAGGGTGTGGTGGAGCACGAATCCGCCCCACGACCTGCTGAAGACCTCCAGGTGACAATCGGCATTTCCTGAGTAATGCAAAGCCGGATTAGTTAGGGACCTAAGGGAGGAACGGAGCAGTAGAGAGCAGAGAAATGCAAAGGACGAGTCCCCAAAAGATTTCATTGTCACAACAACACTTCCCATGATACTTAAAGGCAGTAGACACGATAAAAACCATGTCTGATTTTTTAGTGGGGATCGGCAGCTGCGGGGCCTAGCGCAATCCTAACGTTGAAAAAACTAAGAAAATTGAGCTTCCCTACGGCCCCAAAGTTGGACACCCGTCAGCTCGTCACACCCTGATGCACTTTCCACGCCCACCGACGTGAACAAATGAGTGCTCGAGATTGTGAGATGAGCGATGTTTTCCGATAAATAGCCCCGTTCTTCCCTTCATTCTCAGCTTCTCTCTTTACTCAGGTCAGCTCGCATACATCGGCTGCAAAAGACGCATGTTACTAGCCTCGGACAACTCGTCCACCATGTTTCCTTAGCTCAATTTTTGAGGGACCATAACTCCGTTCCCAGAAGGTCTTGTACGATTCCAAAAACATCATTGGAATCAGCATGGGGCCGTCTTCAAGATAGGCAAAAAAGCAGAAAAACGAACCTTATCGTAAACACTGCCTTCAAGGGACCGGGTGAGATTAAAGGGTTTCGTTTACTTCTGGTGCGTTTTTCTCAATTTCTACGTCATTCTAGTTCAACCCGGGGGCCACTTAATCAATATAGTGAATAATCTCAGAAATTAAGATTATCTTGAACACTGCCTTTAACGGCTTCTAACTTAGCTAGTAACGCCTTTTCGATTTTTCTCTAATCAGAGAAATTATCTTCTGATCAGCTGTTAATGCGCTGCGTTATGTTTTGCTTTGTTTTTTTCATCATTTCTATGTTTCTAACTCATTGCTTTGCTGTTTTGAGCACGACGGCACCGGCGTACAATAAATGAATAAATAAATGAGGCGCGCTATGCAAAACTATAATGACTGCTGGGGTAAAACTCCAGAATGCATGATAAAAAAACCATTGGGGCGCTTAAAGGCAGTGTTCACGATAAATCTCGTTCTTGTGGTCTCGGTGTGAAACACTAAGTTGGCAGGTGCTGTAGAGGATAGGGTCGAAGAAAGCTACAAAAACTGGCCCGAAATAAATACAACAAACGGCTTTGAAAGCTCTCCCGGTGCGCCTACCTATCCCGGTCCGCCCCTCATTCGGACGAGCTTGTGGCGCCGCACACGTTTCGATGACGAATTTCCAAGCAACTCTACCGCAGTTAGCAACATCGATTCGCGCAGATTTCGGGATTAGCGCGCGCTTGCCGAATTCAGCAGGGCCCATGATTTTCGTCCACGCCCTGAATTTAGAAACCGTTATTTTGACTTAATCTGAGCGTTTTTCTTCCCTGTTTCTTCACTACAAGTTACCTCACGACCACACAATCCCATTTTTGGGTCGAACTCGAGTGCGATATTCATCGTGAACACTGCCTTTAAGACGTCTGATGGAAATATCCTCAGGGCTGATCGGGACAAGGCAGAACTTTTGGCAAATACATTCGAACATTCATTTTCAAGAGCTTCTTCACTGGACAAAGCAGGGCTGGTTTCCCCGAGCTTCGAGGTGATGCACGATTCCTGTTGGTTCTATAAGGAAGACATTATAACTGAACCATGGAAATGGCCGAATTCATCTTCAAGAACGTCGGATGATATCCCTCTGATGTTCGTGAAAAAAGTCGCTCATGAGATAGCGGGACCGCTAGAGTTCATTTTCAACTTGAGCTTTATGACATATGAGGTTCAGAATCGATGGAAATTATCTTATGTCACTCCTCTTCCTAAAAAGGCGCCATTCACAGAACCTTCCAACTACAGACCAGTTAGTATAACGTCATTGTTCCCTAGGTTGTTCTCGAAAAATCTTAAGAAGAAAATAGGAGCACATTTCGAAAGTTGTTCGGTTATTTCCCCAGCCAGCATGGCTTTCAAAAGGGTAAGTCAACTGTGACAGCTATGATTGAAGCCCTAAACAACTGCAAGGTAGTAATGTCGCTGTTGTTTTTTTCGATTTCTCCAAGGCATTTGACAAATTCCCACATTATAAGCTAATACAAAAGTAACAATGGTAGGCGTACACCCGCGCATAGTTTCTTGGATTACCTCATTTTTGGAGCATAGGACCTTTTCGGTTCGAGTGAGCACTTCTTATTCGCAGAATCACCCAGTGTGTAGTGGAGTTCCGCAGGGTGGAGTTCTTCCACCGATTCTGTTCAATATATACACGCACAAGCTGGGGGACTTATTAAGTTGGTTTGGAGAAGATTTCTGCCAGTTTGCAGACGATATAAAAATTTTTCGCCGGGCGGGCTACAGGGAGGACATTGAGGCAATTCAAAATGCAATAGAAGCAATGGCGTTCTGGTCTCATGAATGGGACTTACCGTTATCGAAGGAAAAACCGAAAACTCTGCACCTGGGTTTTTCGGAAAACTGTCATACTTATAATGTCGAAGGGACTGAGATCGAGAATGTCGAGCAGATCACTGACCTGGGATTTATCACCACACGAAACCTCAGTTTTGACAAACACTGCGAATCGGTATCTGCCAGAGCCACCGTGGCCGGCAATGTTATTTTCAGGGGACTGGGGACAAGAAGCAGCGCTATGCTACTTAGAGCCTACAAAACCTATGTGAGACCCATTCTCGAGTTTGGGGCACCGGTGTATTTTCCGCACAAAAAGAAGAGCATAGTTAGACTTGAAAAGGTGCAAAAGGTGTTCACAAGGAAGTTAATGATCAGGAAGTTTGGATTTTGCCATTATCAACAAATGCCATCTGCAGAAAATAGTGAGCTCAGCTTGCAATCTCTTTTCATCAGAAGAAAGTTCAATGACTTACTACTACTGCACAAAATCTTGTATCAACCGGACTTTGGTCTTCCGCCTGAGCGTATTGTCGAGGTGAGAACATCAAGTACCAGGGAAGGAGCTTCAAAAACTCTGCGCAAAAACTCGAACCTTAACTGCAGGCGCTTTTTCTTTTTTAATAGGGCGACTCCAGCATTTGAACGGCTCGGGAGGCTCAAATCCATCCCTGTGAGTCATAAGGCTTTCAGGAAACTTGCAACTGAGTACTTCAAGAACGAACTTGGCGAGCGCTAATCCTTCACGGAGCAGTCACTTTTACTCTCGCCATTACGGGCTATACGTATATCTGCTTGAATCCATAGCTTTTTCTGACCGAAATAGTGGTAGTTTTTCCCTCGTTGTTACTAGATGTTTTTTTTTGTTGATGATTCCATATATGAGCTGTTCATTGCACATAAGCCTGGTACGCAGGCTTATGTAAATAAGTATATATATATATATATATATATATATATATATATATATATATATATATATATATATATATATATATATATATATATATATATATATATATATATATATATATATATATATATATATATATATATATATATATATATATATATATATATATATATATATATATATATATATATATATATATATATATATATATATATATATATATATATATATATATATATATATATATATATATATATATATATATATATTAGCTCAACCCATCGATGCCCAATGTTTCGAAAAAAAAGACTTGGGGCGAGTTTTCAAAAAAGGTCACAAAAACGCGAGAAAGCGCCGCTGAGTGCATGCTGACCGAAAAAAAAACCAGCGGTCTTCTAGTTATTTGATTGCTTCCCGATTTCAACCTGCTTCAGCGGCAGAGTGAAAAAAAGCTGAAAGGCGCTCTCCACGAAAAACTTTTCCTTCGAGTGTTCTTTGGGAAACTATTATGGTAGTCCTCGTAAGCGAGAAGTGTTAAAAGAGTGTTGAATAACGGCCTAGCGGAGGCCAACAACGTCAATAGGGAAGTATCGTCATGTCCGTGAGTGCCTGCCTATTATACATTGGATCCGAATCAAAAAATTTCGGATACTTGGATTTCGAATAACTCAAGATTTTCAAGAAAACAGGTCTCCTACCGTACCATGATTGAACAGTTAATTGATAATAATCTTTATATCGAAATATTTGCAAACCGATTCTATTTTTAAAAATGTGTTCATCAGGTTCGTAAACAACCGTGAATTCTTCTCTGAACCAGTACACATATTTTGGGAGCCAATCGTACCCTCAATGCGCCATACTAGCATGAACAAATAAAACGAAGAGGATCAATGCCTTATATGCGAAAAAATCTGCGCTGACGATGCGTAGAAAATGCGCTGGAAATTTCACACTGTGCGCCAAATTATTTTTTCTGTAGTGTCTCATTCAAATTGGGGCGTCTACAAAATGTTGATCCGCCCACCGTGAGCCACCGCGCTCTAGATAACAGGAAAGTATACGACGCATTTTTCAGGCATACCTCAAATGAAAAGATGAAGAGCAGACGGGCAGGTCTCGGGCTGACGGTGTGCGCGATTTGAGTTGTCAACAGGGAGCGGTCTGTTGACAACTCATTGTCAGAGGGCTACAGTAGAATGAGATCCGCATGGCTACAGTAGAAAGAAACATCGAGTCGTGACATCAGACACATATTTTTGAGCAACAGCACATGCCGAATCTACCAATATCCGACTCATTATCCAATCCGAATCACGATATATTTAGGATATTCGATATCCGAATCATTATCCGACTCATAGCACATTTAGGTGATTCAGATTTTGGATCAAACTGATTTTGGGGCTTTTTCGGTGAACCGGATTTTGGATCACTCGGCTTTTGGGAGTTTTCCGGTGAAAGGGATTTTGGATCACTCGGATTTCAACGTTTTTTCGGTGATTCTGATTTCGGATCACTCCGATTTTCACGTTTTTTTTTCTCGGTGAATCGGATTTTGAATTATGAAAATTTCGGTTCTTTCGGATGGATATCCGAAAATGAGTGAGACGGATCCAATGTATACTGCATATGTGCGAAGCGCCCTCAGCACGCTCACTGGTGAATTCATCCAGTGATCTTGCTCGGATTGGTCATTGACGCGGCACGCAAGCTGGCTGCGGACTGAGGCAATCATGCAAGGACTCCCCTATACTACATATTTGGGGACTGGAACGTTCGCAGCGGCTGAGAAAACCTCCGCAACCCTCGTGGATATCCCAAAACAGTTACGAACTTTGAATTGGAAACACTCAGAAGAACACATATTCACATTACATTTTGTTGCGAACTGACGGGTCCTCCAGAAATGATTTTTTTTACATTTTTAGAAGAGTATTCCATCTGTTCATCAATACCATAACGGCTGGATCACTAGCACGTTTCAAACTGCGATCATCAACATTGACTTTTATTGCAAGATACAATAGGTTTGCCAGTATTTGACCTGGCGAGTGTTCCCATATAAATTCACCAACCCTTTCACGAGTCCATGGTCTCTTTTGATGAACAACTTCGTATAATCGCAGGTAAAAGCGTTGATACAGCCGTGTCGGTGGTAATGACAACAACTGGGACCCATAAAGAAACAGTCAGAAAACTGGAACACTCACCAAATAGAGCGTTTGGTTTCGTTGCTAACGATAAACTTTTACAATAGCCAACAAAATTATTTCCTATCGAGAACTCAGGACGAAGTTTATCGTTAGAATTCGCTTCTAAACGACCCTTTTAGAATCAAGAGGTAGGAGAGGGAACGATTTTTCAGTGCTACCCCAACCGCATTTCAGCCCACGCACTGCTGTCGTGAAACGCGCCAACTCTGCCCAGACGCCTTCTTCCATTCATTCATTCTTCGACGAAGCGCTTCGAACATTCGGCAATTTTACGGTTCAGTTCCGAAAATGTTGCGAACACGTTAGGCATGAGGCTGCGCAACTTGCGATCGTCATTTTCAACACAACTTACGGAAGACTTCGATAAGTTGTTGAAATTGGTGTTCGCAACATTTGCGAAACCTTCTGAGTTCCTAACCCTCGCGTTCGTGCATGCCACCCCAGATCACTATCTCTTCACTAATTTTGTGTAAAATCATTCTCAAAAGGTAACGTGAACTTAATCTGGTTCGAGCAGACGTCAATGATTTTCACGTATTTTTGAGAGAGTATAGCAATTGCCGGACCTCCGAGAATTTAAGAAATCAGAAATGGGATTCATCCTTCTGTCTAACGTCATTCGAATTGCTTCCAAACGAGACATCTCATTGTGAATGTTACGGTCTCCTTCAGTAAAACAGTTGGCTAAGCATTTGAGAAGTTAACAGTATACGCACACAAAGTTGTACGCCTTTGAAGCGTGTCTTCAAACATGTGGCAATATTAGAAAAAACAAGCTCTTACCAAGAAGGCGAATATCGACCGACCATGCGGAAGAGAAAAAGAGCGGAAGCAGCAGGAGTTCCTGAAGGAAAATTTATTCCCATGGAATCTTACAACTGAGACAAGATCTGTATTCTTTCGCCAGAAAGATAGTCTTAACTACTAGATACTGAACACTAGTTTAGCACTATGTAGTTCAGCATACAGTACCCGCGCTAAGTTTTGTAAAAACGGGTAGCCTTTGCCAAACTGGGCAGAAAAAAACGTAGCTCGTAAATTTTTTTCAACGAAGGCTTTTTTGTTATCTGAAAACGATGCCATATTCACAGCTCAAATTTCTTTCTTGTGCCTTGAGAACGTAAGCACCCTAACATCCGCTTGTTTTTGAATGAACTTGTTTTGCGGTCGTTTTTCAAAAACGTCGCAAGGTGCGGCGAAAATTTGGTTAGTAATTGTAAAAGTAATATAAGAGCAACCTCTATGTTTTCTTCGTAAATTAGGTGCAGGTGAGATGAACGAGTTCGAAAAATCCATTTGCACAATTCTCGAGATTGTCCGAACTGCTTCTAACTTATGAAGGAAACATTGAGATTGACCTTCTATTACTTGGACAATAACAAATCAGAGTTTCGCCGCACGTTGCCGCGCGCGACGTTTTTGAAAAACGACTGCAAAACAATTTCATTTGAAAACTAAGCGATTTTAGGAAACTTCGGTCCACCAAGTACATTATTAGGTAGAAATCTGAGCTGTGTATGACAGCGTTTTAAGAATCTGAAGACGTCTTCGGTCAAAAAATTTACAACGTTTGAACATTTTTTTGCCAACTTTGGCAAATGCTTCCCGTTTTTACAAAATTGGGCGCGGGCTGTTCGGGGCTCTTTTTTTTTCGACATCGCTGCCGCCATGAGCCTCACGCCAATCGATTTCCGGTGATAACTCAAAGACGGTATCCATCGTAGGCACTGCCTTTAAAGGCACAGTACACCCGCACAATCAGATATGAATTTTGTGTTTTTCATTCAACCGTGTAGTAGAGTATAACACGTGCCAGGTGCGAGGTCTCAATTCGTCCGAATGTGCGAGACGAAAGCGACCACCATTGGCCAAACCTTCTTCCTTATTTCCGAACTCAACAGCGACTAGATGGGTGGATGGATTTCAAATGCGTCGTTGTTCTTCAATCCCTTGCCGGTATGTCTGCTCACTCTGGTTCGCTCTCAAGCAGCAACTGCGAATCAAGAGAAACACAGGCCTAAGACATCGTCCACTAAACTTAGACCCTAAAATATAAACATTTTTGAGGAGCCATAACTTCGTTTGTAGGAGGTCTTGAACGAATTTGGAGATACCATTGTGATCAGCGTGTGATTTTCTCCAAGGCAGGCATGGAACCATGAAAATATTTCTTGGGTTTTCTGCACCTGTGACCTGTTCCTGTGGGCTTTTCCTTTAACTTTTCATTTAGTTTCTTTTATTGTCGTGGCCAGATCTATATACTGTGCTTATCTGGGCCAAATTCCGGTCCGCATATGCATCTCGACGCGCCCGAGTCGAAAGAGCTCCCAGCGCCGCAGCCGCCGATCTGTTGGCTCTAGGTGGGTTTTCTAAACTGAGAAAAACTGGAGAAAGTTGTATGAAAAAGCCACATCGAGTCGGCTTTGGCGCTGGAAACCCGACTGAATCGAGCGCGTGCGGCCGCAAAGCGTGTCGAGACGCGATTGCGGGCCGAAATTTGGCCCAGAGAAGCACAGTACATCCCTTCTCATAAGAGTAGCGCAAAGACGGTTTGTATCGTGAAATCGGACTCCAGATATTATACCGTGTATTCCCAAAGCAGATACAGGATCAGTTATTTCTGAGTTGCCAATTCGAGTTTAGGTGGGTCTAAGGTTATTAACAACTAATGCTGAGGGTGCGCGCTCAACACTGTATACCGATCTCCTCTACGTAACAAGACAGTTTACCTACTATCCAGCAGATTCATGCTTTTCCCACTATTTAATAATGGCAAGAACGAAAACACTATAATCCATCAACCTACGAAACAAGGAAGAGTCGCTCCACCACCTAGTCTTGTTATACGTTTGCTTGAGGCACCTGACAAACGCATCACACCTGAAACATTGGAATCAGTTTTCACTTGGATCATTCACAGAAGAAGAAACCCTTTGCAGGGCGTTCCGTTCTAAGTGAAGGTCCGATTTCTGTTGCACTGACACTCAGCAAAACTAATAAGCTATTTTGAAAATTATCATGACCGTGGAAAAGCAGCGTCATCTAATTCCTCACGAATGCTCTTCTGCATTACGTCGGATCTACTGTCATTCTCGGAGCCTAATTCCGGTTCGCAATAACGGACTACGGCTGTTGCACCACGCTACACGATGATAATCGTGATGGGAGAAAGGTGAATCCTGCCGGGAAGAAGTGGTCCCAGCAAAATTATCATCTTTTTGCGTGATGCAATAGGCGTTGTCCGCAAATTCGGACCGGAATTCGGCTCCGAGAACGAGCGCTGCGTTGAGTGAAACAAAGCATTGTAGGAGCAGT
The DNA here is from genome assembly GCA_029168955.1 of Aplectana chamaeleonis. Taxonomy (NCBI): domain Eukaryota; kingdom Metazoa; phylum Nematoda; class Chromadorea; order Rhabditida; family Cosmocercidae; genus Aplectana; species Aplectana chamaeleonis. The sequence continues at coordinate 342,220 of JAPDOI010000414.1, forward strand.
GATCAAAAAGCTAAAGGGCTTCGTTAAAGCGGGATTTTATATGCAACGCGGCATCAGTGATGATGAATGCGCGTTTAGTACAATTGGAAAAGCTGGCCGAATCGACAGAGATTGGAATGCGGTTGCGGATGCCAGCTGGCCGTGTATAATTTATTTCTAGAATAAGCAGCTTTAAAGAATATCGGTATTCAGTGATAGCCAAAAATCTGACAAGGAGGCACCGGAAAATACTAATTTCATTTTAGAGTTTTCCGCAGATTATGAAATGCCTGGAGCTCTGAATAACGTCTGTGCTGAAAATTGGTCAATCTTCACGTAGCAGAAATATTCTAACCTAGAAAATCGCTTTCATATAAACTGATATGCGATCACTACACATCGGTAGGTATTTCAGAACAAAGGCAAGTGATCCAAAAGAAATACGATCTGGTGCCGAGATTATCAACACCAGACCCATTAGGTTACACAGGCGTTTACCATGGGAAAATGCCGGGAACGGGTAAAGATTTGGCTTGTTCCACCGAAGCGCGAACCCTCGGTTTCACGATCTCTGACAACCCGAAGTACGACCAGTCCTGATTTTGTACGTGAGTGGCGGCGTGTCTTGCTACTCCAACGAACGACTAGTTTCTGGCACGTGAATGATCATTTTACACCCCTTATGGCTCGTATAAGAGGGCCACAAATTTACTAACGGGGGCGCGCCAAACTGCTGGCACGTCACGCTGGGAATTTAAGGAGACGAAGACGAGCACAACAGATCACAGATCTGTTGGCGCTGCTGAGACCGGCCGGTGGACCCACTAGCCTTTCTAGAATAACTGGAATAACCAAAGTAATATGGAAGGGAAAATAACTAGAGTCTAAATAGGAAAACTGAAATTATTCTCAGTCTCTTGCTATGGGAAAAGTATACATTGCGTTTGATAGTATACTTTGTGCGTATTAGAGTATGTCAACGAATATTCGGAAAACGAATATTCGGCCGAATAAACGAATAATCGAATATTCGAATTATTCGATTATTCGAAAAAGTCAATTTTTCGAATAATTCGTTTATTCGAATATTCGGAAAAGTCAGATTTTCGAATAATTCGTTTATTCGAATATTCGGAAAAGTCAACTTCTCGAATAATTCGTTTATTCGAATATTCGAACGGCCCAATATTCGAATATTCGGCCGAATAAACGAATAATTCCAAAAAAATAGGAAGCAGAGTTTCCGGCACATGTCCATTTTTGCGGTGCAGAGGTGGAATGTCTCCAACCAAACTGGGTGCTATCTTAGCGGTGGAGGTCCACTATTGCTGGATGTGCTTGGCCCCGCCCATTTTACCGTACCGCACTAAATTCGAGCATCTCCCGGGGTTTCCCTCCCCTGCCAAAATCAGGATTGCAGCACGGAAAAATGGGCTTGGCCAGGTGCGATACAACAGTGCTCCCCCTCCCCGCTTAGGTTCCGTCCATAGCAGACGACCTAGCGCCAAGTGATGCTGGGTTTGCATCTTTAACATTCCTTATTGATCTGACTCCCCAGCGACCACGGCAGGCGCCCTGACGCTGACGATTGAGGCATAGCGGCAGTAGCGGCTGTCACTAATGTTATCAGTACCATTGTTAACCACGTGCCGTCCTCGCACACGTTGATTGCGCCAGCTATCGAGCGTCATGCGCCAACGTTTCAGCGCTGGCCCATGATGCTCTGACGCCTTGACGCTTTGCCGCTGGTCGTCTGCTATGGACGGAGCCTTAAATAGCAATCCAAACTGATGAGAAATTCGGATATTGTTGGTAGATATTGTTTCGAAAATCCAGAGACTTTGATCGTATCGTTTACTCATTGACAGTGATAAATGTTGTTTTGAATACTCTTATGATATAATGTGAAATGTCTTTTTCGTGGAAGTCCATTGGCATAATAGTTGTACACGAACGAATTTTTCGAAAGATTTTTCGAACCTTTTTTCGTTCGTTTTCGTTCGTTCGAAATTTTTTCGAACGAATTTTTTTTCATTTTTCGTTCGTTCGACATTTTTTTCGAAATTGTACAACTATAATTGGCATAGCTTTGATCTATACAATACCATACAAAAAAGGTCAAGCAAGTTGGTAGTGCCGCGAACGGGGGTTCAATTATGCGTACTCGGTCCGTACTTCTTATTCAAATACTCGTGATTTTAGCCGGATATTCGGATTATTCGTATTCGAATCACTCGATTAATTCGATTATTCGGAAAAGTCTAATTTTCGAATAATTCGTTTATTCGATTATTCGAAAAGTCAAAATTTCGAATAATTCGTTTATTCGAATATTCGAAGAAGTCGATTTTTCGCATAATTCGTTTATTCGAATATTCGGATTAGTTGATTTTTCGAATAATTCGTTTATTCGAATGTTCGGAGAAGTCAATTTTTCGAATAATTCGTTTATTCGAATATTCGAAAGAGTCAATTTTTCGAATTATTCATTTATTCGAATATTCGAAAATTTTTATTCGTTTGATATACTCTAGTGCGTATGCGTAGATTCAATAAATATTTAAAAATACAAATCCATTGAACCACCAAACCCTCATGAGATTAGTGATGCAAATCTCAAAACCCACCCTGAGTGATATATCCTTTAGGCCGTAATGACCAACGGTAAACTGCGATTCATACGTGATCGGAGTAGCGAGTTCGGAGCATTGGAGATGTGTAAACTTAGAGAGAAAGTCACTCTTGGAGGCATGGCGATAGATTTCAATTTTTCTTTCCCTTCATATACAATTGACATTAATCCTCGTGATACTTTACGTTTCTATTGAAAGTGTGCGCAAACTGTCATATGCTATAACATAAGTGCACCTGGTTTGTGTCAACCTTCGATGGGCAACGCAAAGTATCACTAGGATCCAGGTCGGCGTTGCGTGATCATCTTGCTATGTGCTGAAAATGTGCGAATTTTCAACCCTCAAATTTTTCTGGTAAAAGGGAATGAGCTACTAATGAGTGGGCCCGACAAAGGATTTCGAGAGCTCTGAAGAGCTTTATATGACCACGAAGTCCGATCGCACTAGGCTGTTAAGGGATGAGCAGAGTTGGCGCGACGCGGCGCGATTGGGAATGCCGACGCGGCGAGCATTCCCAACCGCGCTGACAATCCACTCTGGCCGGCACGCGATGGGGTGGAGCGATTCAGAAACTCACGTACCTATAAGTGAGTTGGCGTGAACACTAGGCGATCAATCGATCCTGCTCGGCCGACCCGAGAAACTTGTGGTTGTGTGCTCCAAAACTTCTTCTGAGGAATGAGTAAGGTGGCTCCTTCAACTTTTTTTTTGTTTGCATTCCTCTTGTTGAATTTTCTCGGGTTGTCACACATTGTGATTAATTCACTGTATTTATTTATTGTGGTTTCCTTACAGTTTGAGATCGCTAAAGCCTTTTTGCCTCCGTTTTCAGTGTTTTTTTGAAAAAAAATAGTTTTTTTTTGCTTTTGTGGTGAAATTCGTCGTTAAGAAATTGATTTTGGAATCACTGAGATTTTCTCATTAGTTTTTGAACGCGCTGCTTAGCTATATTATTTGAGAAAAAAAACAGTTGACCTCAGCTGTGTTCATTCGTTGTATTTAATTATTTTCGTTCTTGGTATGATTTATGTATGTGAGTTCTCTTGATGGAAAAGTTTTTAATAATCGTCTGTTTTGTGGCCGTGAGTAGGGGGATCTATTTTGGATGGAGAATTTTTTCAATTTCTTTTTTTCTTGTTTGCAGGTTTTTCAGTTTGTGCCTTGCTATTTGGGAGTAACACCTCATATACTACATACAGCTGCTCACAGACGAAAAACGCACAACTGAAAAAAAAACACGAGAAAGATAAAAGGACCTTTTTCCGAAACTGGTGTAGCCTTTCGGAAACCCAGCTTTCCGAAACTCATGGCCACCAAACTCCCACCAACAATCATCAGAATTATTTTCATTCAAAAAAGAATCGGGAAGGGAATGACGAATACAGGGAACACCCTGAACATTGTTTTTTGCCTTGTCAAGACGTTGAAGTAAGAAGCGTATTGAAAAAACAAATTCTGGTCTGAAACAGAATCAAAAATTGGAAAAATAAATTAGAACTAAAAAAAATGAATTCAAAATTACAAGCTAAAAGCTGAAGTGACATAGAAGCGCTTCAAGCCTACTCGAATTTATAAAAGCTGCATAGTTGAGCGGCAAAAGTCGAGCCGACAAATCGAAGGATAGCGGACGGCTACGCAGCTTCGTGCCTAATAGGCTGCCTATCCTTTATTCCCCGACTTCTGCGCAACTTCTGCCGCCCGACTATGCAAAGACCTTATTAGATCTAGAGCACAATATGTGACAACATTAGAATATTCAACCTTGAAATAATAAAGAAGAAAATGAAAAAAGCAACTCACATGGAAGAGCCATGCTGGACGTTAGCGATCCCTTCTTTAGGTGCAACATATACGTCTCGATTTTGAGTGTCGCAAACTATGGAGACAGTCTCACATGCGGTTGAACCGAAAACATACGATCACACGATTTCGACCTCATTACGGGCCACATTCCGAGCGGTGCATTGAAGGTTGACAACGCGACGCACACACACGCAGGGCCACGAAGCTCCCGACCGAGGGTACCTAGCTAAATCATAGCCTGAGACAGAATGACGCTACAATAAGGGTGCGCGGTTGTCTAGAAATGGTTGGGCACTCTCAAGTCGGGCACTTGAATGAGAAAAGCAGAAAAATAAACAGAGTCTAACCTGACGTTTTATGGGTAACCTGACCCTAATTTAGACCTCTTCCTTATAGTAGACTCTTCTCACTTTATCGGTTTTCGTCTATAACTGGCGCAACGGCGACAAAATGTGGCCTTAGACAAAGGTCAGATGACACATTTATTATTCAAAATATAATCAACACCAACAATAATGAATAAAATTTATCAACGATTTCGGCGCTGGTCAGCACTGGAAGCTCATAACGATGTTTGCCATCGCACAACATCAATTAGGCCCTGAACGCTTCTGAAGATGTTTGCCATGTGTCTTCATGATACGCCTGAAAAATCTCTGGATCATGTTTCTATACTCAGCTTTTATACGCATCAAGTCAACTCCCGAATGAAATCAACCTCATCACTCGCACACGTATAACGCCTAAGGAGAGGGTCACTAATGGCACAAAGAATTCAGAATAGGGTGCCTCAAACGCTGACAGTCTGCCTGTTTCAATCTTGCCTAACGTTCTACTAACTATTTTTACAGCATGAAAACGCTTATACGCTAAGGAAACTTCACTATATTAAATTTCGGACCAAACGGTTAACGAACCAACGCGAAAGTGGGGAAAGGTAGTACCTTTAGGGCCAACTTCGAGAATGATTTTTTCTCGCCGCAGTACAGCATTTTTTCCGCTCACGCGATCGCGGGCGGCAATGGCTGGTTGAGAGAAGTTGAACAGGTAGGGGAGTGCTCCCCTTCAGAACAAGAAACAAGACGGTCAAGACCTGAAACTCCGCTGTTCATGTCCGAAACTCTATGTATTCACCAACTGCATGTTGCGACGACAAACCCTGCTCATTCAACCCAAAAAGCCACTGGGACTGGGTTTTCAATGCAGCGTATACATTATGTGTCGACATTTTTACCTACATGGGAGAGTATTGGAGAAATACGCTGCAGGCACTAGCAGCATGATGCCCCGAGAACTTCACCAGTTATGAATTATGCCGCCGAACAGCCAGTCCGATATCATTTTGGAAAAGAGGGTACTATACGAGGTGCGGGCTGAATAGTCTGCTCAGACCCCCCCCCCACTTTAATGCCAATTTCGCTCAGACCCCCAGGAACGTGAGTGGGTCAATGTTTGACCCTTTTCTCCCCCCCCCCCCCCACCCACTTAGGGCTGACGTAGTCTAACAGTTTGTCCAGCAGGTTTGCGTCTAATGTTTCAGATTCCATGTTTGGCTGTCTTGAAACCTGGGCATGAGTTGAACGTACTTTTGTGATTCTTTGCCGTGCAGGTTTGATAAACGGTGAAACTGGTTTATTAGTGGCCTGACGTTTCGAACCAATCGTCGTTTTCGAAGGCCTGAAAGCGCTAAAAACTTTAGTGACCTGTGAGTTGCTCCATCAAGCGCTTCTAATGTTTCATTGCCGCAAAATTACCCGTGTCGTATTCAAATGGTAAGAAAAAATTTGTCAGATGGTTAGAAAAATACCAAAATTTTAAGCTTGAAAAAAAGCTATCTGAAAAAATGGGAATGTTTGAAGGAGAGTTTGATCCCGCCGGAAGTCGACAATTTGAAAACTGCTGTTGTATCCGGGATCACACCTTTCTCAGGCGTAGTCCCGCTGGAAGTCAACATTTTTGAAAACTAGGAGTCACGAGAGTAGGATATTTGAGTCCAGCAAAGTCTATTCACCGTGAACTCAATTTTTTCGCCGCCTCAGAGTAACGCCGAAAACTACTACACTGTAAGCGTAAACGTCGAAAAAAACGTGCTCCCTAAAAAGTAGGCCTTTCAAAAACCTTTTTGTTAAGTAGTTAATAAGTTATCTGGATAAATCCTGGCTTTAAGCAACTAGAATTTACACTGTACCGTAAGAAACCTTCCACACTTCTGGAGATTGCCTTTGAAAAAAAATTACCTTGTGTGGGTTCTTCTCTAAAACGCACTGTGCTTTAGCCCACACCTACTCAAACAATCGCAACATTCGTCGAATATGCGTTCAACTCGAAGACAATCCGGTTTTGAGCACAGTCAGGGCACCTGTTGCTAGGGGGCACGTGCTCCTATTGTGTTTCGAAGTACAGTACGTGTCCGAACAAATAAAACGTTCAATGCGTGCGTAATACACATTCAACTCGATGACAAAACGGTTTGTCAAAAAAGGAAAGCATACGACGCACTAATTGGCAGGGCTCAGATGTCGGCAGAATCGCCGGTTCATTTACCTAAGTTTGCGAAACTTAGCCCGCCCAGCCGCTGGAGATCTCTTCCAATCCCTGGCGGCCGCAGCTGGTGCTCAGCGAGCTGGCCGAGTTGCATGTAGGTGTGCCGGCCGAGCCGCGTGTCGGTGTACTGCAACCATAGCGCTGTACTACCTTGCAACATGTGCTCCTGCGATTAAATTTTGCAGCACGTGCGCCTGCGATGAATTTTCGCAGCACGTGCTCTTGCGGTAGAGCCTTTCGATGGGTGTGGTCACTGGAGTTTAATGCATATTCGACATGCATTAAATGCGGCGATTTTTTGAGTAAGTACTGAGAAACGCGAAAAATGTCGCAGAACCCACACCAGGAAAATTTCTTCAAAAGCTCTCTTCAGGAGTGCAGGTCCTAAACGGTAGGGTGCAGAGTGTAGTTTCCTAAAGCTGGTTTTTTTTTTGGGTACTGTGCTTCTCTGGGTCAAATTCCGGTCCGCAATTGCGACTTGACACGCTTTGCGGCCGCACGCTCCCGAGTCGATTGAGTTTTCAGCGCCGCAGTCGCCAATCTATTGGCCCTAGGTGGGTTTTGGGAACTGGAAACTAATAAAAATTGGAGAAAACTGTATAAAAGAGCCACATCGGGCCGGCTTTGGCGCTGGCAACTCGGCCGGCTCGAGCGCGTGCGGTCGCAAAGCGTGTTGAGATGCGATTGCGGACCGGAATTTGGCCCAGATAAGCACAGTACCTCATTTATAACTTGAGTTACTGCAGTTTAAACCCCTAATATAGCTTCGTAAACGTTTTCACCATCTTCTCCCGCTATCTATGCAGCGGTCTTCGGCGTTACTCTGAGACGGTTTGTGTGCAGAGTAAATCGGCCCCGCTCGACTTCGAAATTCTACTTTCGTGATTCCTAGTTTTCCAACTGTCCACTTCCGGCACTACCACACCAGCAGCCATTTGTTTGTCCACACAATGTAGCGCCCTTCAGCGTCTATCTTATACGGTGAAACTTATATAAAGGGTATATCGACCACTCTCGACTCGAATTTCCTAATCTCGTGACCCGCACTTTGAAAATATTTAGCATTTAGTAAGCAAAAAGATTTGGACACTTTGCGTTGAGGATCCATATATATTGGCTATCATATTGTGAGCGTCTTTGCTATGACTTCGCCAAAATCGTCCTAGTTGAACTCCGGCACTCGTAACACAGTTCAAACAGCATAATGCTTCAATTGGTCTTCCTCAAAAGATGAGCCCATCTCTTTCCACCCCACCGGAGCTCAGTCCCCCTGTGGAGGCACACACCCGCGCCAAAGCCTGTTCGGAAAGAGCCGTCTTAATCGGCCACCAGCGCCCGTGGATGCGTGAGCGTGTCAACTAATGAAAAAAAATAAGGCAATGACAACAAATTTACCACCCGGGTGAGATACAGTATTTAGTTACTGTAAGTTGAAGAATAATTAATTAAAAAATCGAGAAGCTATTCGACAGTACCTGCATAAATGTTTTTTTCCAATACGAGCGAATATATTTGACTCAATATCCATCGATATGAGGTGAGCTTGCAATCAACTCATTGATTCGAGAAATTGCTATCCGAATATCCGAATCCTTTACCTGCAAAAAGTTATTTTCGCACGAAATTCTAGAAAACATGCTTCATAAGCAAGTAGAGAAACTAATCAAGAAGAGGCTCAAATCTGAATCTGAGATAGGTGCGGGGATTTAGAATCCGTTAAAAAAGAATAGTCGACAATATTGCGTTTGCGTGGACCACGGAATCAATGGATATTTCGTTGTTGGCGCTCGAAATTGTACTGCTAGCCTTCATTTATTTCCTAGCCGCACACGCAGTGCTAACCTCTTTTTTCGATCCAACGCTACAGCAGTTTCTTTTCCCGCAAAGCTTGATATACACGCAGCGTGGCCCTCGCTGAGCGCCCCCCCCCCCCTCCGGGCCACCAGCGGTTGGGTGAGGCATCTAGAGGCTGAGCGTTGACCAAGTACCTCAAACTTGGATATCTGAACCGACAGATGTGTTGATGTCTAAATTATGCCTCCTGAAAGTGTCGTATACTTTCCTCGAGAGCATTGACTCTAGGATATTCCGCACCGAGAATTATTTGCAAGCCGCCGGCTACTTCTCGGCTATTACGCGGAAAGCGGGAATTTCGCGGCTATCTCTCGGTCAAAACTCAGAGATGTGGGTCTGAGTTTTAATTGACTTCGACCGTTCACCACCTACACCGTGAACATGGTGCTCACAGGCTTCTCACACCTCTCCACTCTACAAATAAAAAGGCATTTCACAATCGGGCATGACAAAACTATTGTTATCTACCCTCACACGCTCATTTGAAGTTATAAGCAAGAGGCTGTTTCTCCACTTTCACTTCTATCGGAAAAGAGCAATAACTCGCATTCGAAAGTTCTAGGTCTATTGAATTACGGCAGTTTTGACCTTTACCGGCGGTGAACTTTTTTTGAGATTCGATTGCTTGTGCTTCCTAAAGAATCGGCTAACTTAACTACAAGCGGTCGCCTCAAAGGGTGGCGGACGCTTAGGCCTAAATCGGGCAGAGACACAGAAGAAGGTGTTTCTACTACTGTCATCAAAAAAATTTTAAGTATAGATGAGGCGTGAAAAGCCTCAGATGTCAGAAATTACATCTGGAACTGAAAATTGTCAAGCTTTGGTGAATTTTCAAGCTGTAACTAGTTTTCCATCGTCTCTCTGCTCCCCCTCAATCTGAATAGGTCCAACCGCAATACTTTTGCGGAAGCCCCCCCCTTCCCACATTAAGATACGAAATTCTTAATGTCTTTTCAATGTGTTTGCTAGATATATGGTTTCAAAGCTGGGGAGAATTGTCAACAATGCACATTTACAGCTGCGGCGAATTATTTTTTTCGGCTGTAAATTCCACAACTCCAAATATCCAAAACGAAGGAAAAATGTAAGATTCGGCCAAGAAATTGCCGAATAGCCACAAAATGTCTGCTTTCAGCGCAGCCGGGAAATTACTGGTAACTGCCAAATAGGCTGTGAATACCCACGACGAAATAGCCGCCAAATAATGCATGCCGCGAAATAATGCGCCCTAAAGAGGCATAATCCTGATATCAACACCGTCGTTAGCTCAATTACCCATGATTGAAGTAATTGGACTCTGCTCACCACCTGGAGGCCCCGGATGGGGGCTCGCCGGAACTCTCAGAGAATAGTGTTCAGTAACTATCGACTCAAACCTTCGCTAGCCACTGGTCGGTTCACTGCCCCTCGACTGTGAAAAACCAAGAGACTTTGAACGAGGAAAAATCTTTTCTTGAGAGGAACAATTACTGAACACAAGTCATCATCACGAATCAAAACTTGATCTTTTTTGAACCCAAAAAAAACTTAACTACCCTGATTTCCCGGGCTCACCTTGTTCAATGGCGTTGTCACTTCCATCCGTATCCTTAATAGCCTCGTCCAACGTGATAAAGGAAGACTGCAGCGTCGCGAGCTCCATCATGAATTCAAATGCCTGAAAAATTGAGCATAGGCAAAGGATTGTGCACCGCTTCACTTCTAATTCCTGGATTTCAACAAGGAAGGTCTCGATTTTCTCACCAAGGTCCGTATGCCATCCTTTCCCGGCAGAGATGGGGACACAGCCTTGAGCGTCATTAGACAGTTTGACCTGAGGACCAGTCTGGGACGTACTCACCCGACATTCGGGGACGGAACAGCAGCGTCCTCCAAGGCTTGAAGACTCTCAAAAGCCCCCCCCCCCCCAGGGCGGAGAGGTGTCGCGAAATTTGAAAATAACGCCACGTTGGGGCCTGGGCACTTTGGAATTTTGTGAGAACTTGGCATTTTTCCGAGTAAGGAAGCTATTTTGGGCAAAAAACACAATCAAACTATGCGAGAAGCATCAGATAGGAGGTGGTGTTTAGTACAAATAAGTAGAATGAAGATAAGCTTTTATGAGAATTGTAACCCATTCACGACAACGCCTATTTTTGGGTGACTGCACGTTCGGACCGCGCGCAATAATGCGTTACCGTATACACGCGAGCTCGAGTGGCACGCCACTGAAAATCGGGGGCACATACACTCTTTCTATCAAAAGAAGCAAATACCTGAAATCACGGCAGGTACAAGTGGAAATATTATTTTGTCACCACTGCTCCGGTGAGATTCACATAAAGAAGTTTCTTCAAATGCGATTCAGAAACCTGCTATCTAATTTTTGAATTTCGCACTGTTTAGGCTTGGGAATGGTGGGTAGAAATGTTTAGATTGTAGAAAATAGGTGTTTCGCGGTCAAGGTAATAGGTGTTGTCGTAGTAGTGGTACGTTTCTAGGTGATTAAACGTGATCCCAACTAAGGTTTCCTGCTGAGAACTCTAAGAAACGGCAATAAGAGAAAATACTCAAAATTCGCTTGAGAAATTGTTTTTGAAACGATTTTTTCTTATCGAGCCCCAGTTATTTTTACAAAAACTTGAACATTCTGCTATGGTGAAGCTGCCGACGGACAACGATTTCCGTAGTCAAGTCTAGAACTGGGTAATACATTGAACATGGGAAAGTTTGAAAATCCATTCTTGTGGGGAAGAAATCTAGATATATTCGAAAAGCGTTGTCATGAATGGGTTAAAGGCAGGGTTCGCGGTAAAAACGGTTGTTGTGCTGTCCTCATGAGAAGATAGATCTGGCTATCACAAAAATGAAAATAAATGAAAAAGTGAAAAAAAAGCTCATGAACAAGCTATTGCTTGGTGTCCTCCCGCCCCAACCAGGGCTGGGCACACGTCCCGGCATGGCGATTTTGAATATCCACCCCCCTTAGCTCGGTAATTTTCAGGCACCAATCGAAATCGGCTGTTTTTCGAGAAGTCGAGCACAACAGCCATGATCTTGACTTCCTTATTTCGATAAACCAGAGTATAAGAAAAGCACTGAAAAAAGAAAATTCCGAAAATGTTAACAAAAAAGGTAGTGTAATTTTTAAACTTCCAAACAATCTTATGAAAAAAATTTTTAGTAAGAAGGTAGGTTGTGGCAAAAGACGAAACAATTTTATATTCAACACAATTCAGCAATTACAAACAACAACAGAGCTACTTTTATTGCAGTAATTAATGTTTTCTATCGAATGTTTTCATGAACCTATGTATGAAGGAGTAATCCGTGTTTGATCGTTCTGATGAAGAAATTTTCAGAACTTTTTTGCGTTGTGGAACCATGTAGGTATTGATGAGATGCATAGGGAGTGAAAAACCTGATTTTTACCCACGTAGAATGCCGCAATCCCTTAGAGACTCGGCTCGCCGTGCGATATGGTGTGTGTACGCAGCTACACAGCGCACACGGGAGTGGACGCGCCCACAATTTTAATAAAAAATTGTTTTATTACAGAACGGGGAAGAGAAAACGATTGAAACCGAAGGAAATGGAAGATGATGAAAATTGTCTATTCCGAATGTACCCATTTTGGAAATTTAATGTAAACAAACAAAGTTGGAGCAGGGGTAAATATTTAGCCGCGACAAGTTTAATTCAACCGAACCTAGTTGATCAAAAGTAGCATTAAACATGCGAGCAAAGGATATTGTGCGAAAGAGGAGAATCTAGCAAACAATTTAGCTTCAACAAAATAGTTTTTTAATGTGATTTAGGGACCTTAAATCTCGTCCCGGTTTTTCCCCGAAAACCAGGACAAAACCGTGACGAGTTTTAAGGTCCTTAAATCACATTGAATATCAAAGCTTTTGCTATTAATATGTTCGCCAGATTCTCCTCTTTCTCCCAATGCTCTTAGTTCTCATGGTTAATGCTGTTTTTAATCAACAAAGTTCATTTGAATGAACCTTGTCAAGTCCAAAAAATTCACCCTGCTCCAATTTAGTTTATTTACATTAAATTCCTGAAATGGTTACATTGAAAGCATCCTATTTCTGCTTTTTTCCATTTACTCCACTTTCGATTCTTTTCTCCTCCCCGTTCTGTAATAAAACACATTTTTAATTAATATTGTGCGCGCGTACACTCCAGCGTGCGCTGTGTAGTTGCGGACACGCACCATATCGCACGGCGAGCCCAGTCTCTAAGGAATTGCGGCATTCAAGCTGGATAAAATTCGGGTTTTTATGTACAGGGTACTTCTCAAGTAGGAAGATACGATTATTTGCTTCTTTCACTGGAACCTGCAGTCTTCAATTTGTACAGTCGGCTCTCTTCATAAGTCATTCTTGTTTTGAGTGTCAGAACAGGGGGGAAATCTTACCTCGAATTTGTTATGCCTCTCGGCTTATCGCTGCCACGCGGATCTTCTGTCTTGCCTGAAAAGCTCCCCTTTCTTCCACTAAAACAAAGACCACACGTCCAGACGCACCAGTATTCGACGGTAGAACCGTCTTTCGTCACACCTCAAACTTGGGTAATTACACTTCATTATTAACAAATAACAACAAAACACGGTTATCATGACCAGAACAACGTTAAAAGATTATCAACATAGGCAGTATTGCAAATATGATCGATTAGAATTTATGGTGACCCAAAATCATTGAGATATCAGCGACCAACTCGAATAGGAAATGATTTCGCATATTGATAATTGTAATCTGAGCAGAATGCGTAGGGCCATCCTAACGACAACAAGTTACCCTGCACCACTGAGATCTTTTACTAAACACAATACGATCATTGTTGACCGGTAGGCACTAATCGAAGCAGGAGGGTTATTGTCGACCGCGAGGCACTAATTGAGTAACAAGGGTCATTGTCGACCGGAATGCATGAAATAACGCCTGCCAGAATTAGGATCATGATTGATAGGCTTCACAGCCAATGGGCAAGGCACAGGTGTGCAACGTGAATGAAAAATGCAGAGCCTACTAGCTAGAGTTCACGCAATCATTTTAGTCTGATGAATGGACGGGGCTGCGCCGGTAGATCACCGCGCGCGCGATCGCAGCCCCATCTGTCTGTATGGCGGCCAACACCGCACTGCCTGCCACGTGGTCCTTGCGTCAGACTAAAATGATTATGGATACCATACAAAGGGTCCTTGTTGACCCAGGTATCAAGTGAATGAATGGCGACCGGGCTGTGCTGAGGAACTGGCAGGTGGCAATGGCAAGAGATGGGCACTGAGGCAATCAATTCATGAACCTACAAAAATTTGGATCATTGTCGACCCGTTAGCCAGGGGAATAGGCCCCTCGTGGGCCAGGCGCAGCAGACTGAATAAGGAATACATTTGAATTCGACACGACAATGGTGGCAGGTTGGCGGGAGATTTCTTGCCTGAAGATCAGGCGCGACGGCGGTTGCGTCGGCGGCGGCGCTGATGATTTTGCCTGCCGCCTCGCAACAGCCCGCACCCGATCTTTCGAACGGGGCGCGGAGTCTCCCCTCTCCTCGCCAACTTCTACTCCTTCCTGTCCTGCGAGGTGCCTATTCCTGCGGAATCGGCAAAATCCTAATAGACGAAATTCCGTTGGCTAGTTTTTATACTGACCGTGATACCTGTATTTTTAGTCTGCCACAATACAGCAGTTCGCTAATCTTTTTCTGAACGTGAACGATAGCGCGTCTGAGCGCTGTCTTTGTATCTTCACTTCTAATCGGTAACCACGCGTAATCACTGAACGTTACACCAAAGAAACATGAACCCACATCAATCCTTACTTGGCACAAGATAACAGAATAGTGTGTATTCCTTCATCAAAACAATCGAACACATTATATATGATCTTTAATTCATAGAGCTGTTGATAAAAAGCTTCGACAGCAACTATGAATAATTCCGAACACAAACTGCATATCTATAAATAATTTGAATTCTGTAAGAGTTTGTCTTAAAAAGCGGAGAAGAAGATATGACAAACCAGAAGAGAATCGTGTATTATTATGCTCCCGAAATTCGACAGAACATGCATTTCGTTTTGTTTTTGGTGTCCGGTTTAGGCACCCCCCCCCTTGCCCTCTCTGCAACGCCCAATATGCACCCCCTAAGGTTAACCGGGACGCCTGCCCAGCCCTGGCCCCAAATATCGCGATTTCTATAAATGCCTATTTTTCAACTTTTATTTTGCTTCCAAAGTAATTTCTGAGCACTTCCGGAGACTGGTGACTACCTTAAGAGCAAAATAAAAGGCGGATAAACAAGCGTGAATGAAAATCGTGTCAAGTGGGGGGGGGGCAGCACCGGTAATTAGCCCTTATACCTTGTTTCCGATAGTTTTTTTTTCAGCAAATTCCCGGTTTTGTTTTGCATTTTTTTGAACTTCTGTGGTGACCAAATCTATATTCTAATGAAGAGAGCTCAAAAAACTTTTTGATCGCAAACCCTGCCTTTAAATTAATCTAAGAAACGGACTACCACTTATCGGAAGCTAGTGGTCGATTTTTGCAGCCCAATCTTTGCCCAGGGGCATGATCGGAAAGCTGAGGACGACAGTGAGGTCCATTTTTGGTTTTTTTTTCTGAACAGCAACGGTACGTTTTCAGTAACAAGCCGAGCCGATATCTCAGATATGGCCGAGGCCTTGTACTAAAGGGTTTTTTTGAGGATTCTATGAGCTCGTATCCGCCGTGATTTAAGGAGTTTTGATATCTACCAAATAAGCCCACCTTCAAGTCCGGCTTCGTATGGAATATGGTGCTCCAAAGCTAATTACTTTCTCGACTTCGAAAGAGGAGGAAAACCCGGGTTGTTGTGCAGTTCGGTGCGGGTGAAACACCGCATTGTGGAGTCACCGCGACCTCGTGGGCCTAGTTCTCTGGCAACCGTTTTTTGAGGTGATGATCACAAATTCAATATTCTTCGTCTCCGGTTTTCGAAAGAATACGACTGAATACTATACATAGATAATTTCGTGCTTGGAGATAAATTCCCGTCCGCAATTGCGGACTACGGCTCTTGCATCACGCGATACGATGATAAACGTGCATGGACCACTTGGTCTCGGCACGATTCACCTTTCTCCCAGAACAAATATCATCGTGTCGCGAGACGCAACAGCCGTAGTTGGCAACTGCGGACCAGAATATGGCTCCGAGAACGACAGTACGTCTAAAACGGTTCAGAACCACAGCTGTGAGCCAACCCCGAAGTGTGCACGCACCTCAGAGAACAATGCCCGCCAAACTTTGGCATTTCGCCTCATAAATGAGAGAAAAACAACCCCACTGATGTCAAATCGCTCCATCCCGAAAAAAATTTCTTTATACAAATAACAATAGAAAGCCAATGTGGCTGTAACTCAGTTGAAAACTTACACGAACTGTACTGTTTAGTGTCTTCGTAACGAAACGCCGATGTCGTTTGTAGAAAATGTGAATACTGTCGGCGATACATTTGCGTTCGAAATATGAACAGCTACAACGGGGACGATGTCCTCGACACCCGCTCCTGGAAATATTCAATCACTCGAATAATTGTCGAATCTTAGGCATAATTTGAAAGAACGCGACATTTTAAATACGTACTGAAATGTCACGATGAATTTTCGGATCAAATAATGGATATGGATTTTTTGATTCATTCGGAAGTTTCAAGGAATTTTGATCGGACTGAACCACTTACTCGGAAACGAGAGAGTGGCCATAATCGGAAAAATCATTCATCCGGAAGTTTGAGAAAGCCAATATTCGATAGATTTTACGTTAAAGAATTACTCCATAAGTTTGTTCGAAATAATCCTTTATTTGAAAATCAGCTTCACAGCAAATCTTTAACAACAAAAGTGGAAATGAATTAAGAATTACAAGGAAAGCTGAAAAGGAAGAAGACGATGAATGAGAGAGGAAAAGGGCGAGGAAAACGGAACGATCGCTAGGCGGCGATCGCGCCGCGCTGCATTGCAAGGCGGCGCGATCGAGGCCTCGCGACGGGAGGAGCGGCCGATTTTCGTGATTCGCGTGCTGGCCCACTCTGACCGGCACGCGATGGCCGCGGCGCGGCTCGATCAGTCGATACGGCCGTTCATCATCAGGCCGCTCCGCGCCGCGGTGGCACTCTGCGGCTGTTGCTGATTCGACAGTTGACACAACTGAGACAAGCGTCGAATAATGTGGGCCGTCTGCAATCTCACACAAAACACCGGACTTACGCGCATTAACTAAAAAACCAGTCTAATCGATATTATTCTATTTTATGGGCCCTTTTACTCGTTTTGACTTTATTCTTCCTTGATTTATCACAGAAACAATGTATTTCGGTTTAGTTGAGTTGGAAAAGTGGAAATATACCGTCTTGTTTGCTATTACACTGCTTTCCACCTTTTTACCGTTCCGGAATCGCGCAATAATTATATCGATTTCGTTTTCAGCTGCGATATTGCTGCAAAGGATTGAATATATATTTTCACAAATGTAAGAAAGCGATCCGAAGAATTCTAAAATATTTCAGATGTCTAACGTCCAGACGTGCATCGTTTGTGGAAAAGGCCCCCTGCTTCTGAGCCACCTGTATACCCACCTCCGTCGTGAACATCAATGGAAGGAGGAGAAAATCAACCACGAGAAGCTCCGTGTCAGGACTATGAACGCTAGTGAGAAAGAGTTTGTTTGTGACTCCTTTGACAAGAAGTACCCTCTATAAAACGTCGAAATTCACATCATTCGAGGCGCGAGCGGCGCGCGCGACGTCTGGGCCTCCATCTGCCCTGCGCTCTTTCGGTGTCTCTAACCTCCGCTCCGCGCCAGCACGCGTAGGAACCATGTGAATTTCGTCGTTTTATAGCCTGTATACAAACATTCGGAGTCTCAAAAGACACAAAAAGGTTAGAGATACACTGCATAACTGTTTTTTACTGCATCTGTTATGCTGGTTCATTTTCTTAGCTACTTTCTGTGGTAATTTGTAGGAAACACATGCAGTCACAAACACTCTTCACGTTTTGTGTCCATAATGTGGCCAGAGGTTCCGCACAAATGTGGATTTAGCCACTTTTTGTGGTAAGGAACATCGGGGTGAAATGGATCGAGACGATTTTTCTGTCGTGTCCGGTAAATGTGGCTCTACGCTTGAATTTGAGTTAGGGTTTTAGACTTTCTGTTTAGTGTAAAAAATTACGTTTTTAGCTTAGACGTGGAGACAATCGACGGAAAAATCGTCGTTCTCAAATTTCTCAAAGCGATAGTCGCAAGCCAGCAAGGAAGGAAGAAGGCATGCGTACGTCTGTGTACATGCACGTGGGGACGGAGCCGAAGTGAGCTCAGAGGAGGTTCGGGAGATCTATGGAAGGAGCAAAAAAGTCCATTCGCACTGTCCTGCATTTCTCAAGGTCAACCGATTATTTAGTTTACGGTAGGTCACGGGGTTACGGTGGGTACACGGCTGTTGTGTCGAAATCTCACAGGAAACTACTTCCGAAATAAATGTATTCCTCTAGAGTCAATTTCGGACAGAGAGTTCGAATATGTTCTTCACAGCTGCCTAGAGTCACTGTGAAATTTTTTTCAGGCATTTCCCCTTATTTTCGTACCTATTGTAAACTCTAAATGCGCAGTAATTTTTCGCAGTAATTCTAGATTTGGCTTAAAATTTTTCCAGGGGGGTTATTCGGTATGCTGATTACGAACCCGAACTTTATTTGTCGATTTTCCGCGGTTTTCGACGAAATTCTTCCAAAGACTCCCACCGAGAGGAAAATTTGAGGGTAAAACGCGATTTTTGACGATTTCCGGAATGGTGCTATAGATGTGGCTCAAATATATTCTCTAGGGGTTATTTGGAGTGCTGAACACGAATCTCAGGTCCGTTTATCGATTTTTGACAGATTACGGTAGATCACGATGGGTATACGGTAGTTTTGTGAAAGTCTCAGATATGACTCAAAATTCCTATGCGGGAGTTATTCGAGGCGCTCAATACGAATTCGATGTCAAGTTGCCGATTTTAGAATTATTAAGGTAGGTTTTGCCCCCTGAATTGCATCGCACCTACCGTAACATACAGAAAACCTCAGAATTTCGACAAGCGAACCCCGGATTCATGTTCAGCACTCTAGATTACCCCTAGATACAAGTTTTTTTTTAGGAAAATCCCAAAAAATTTCCAAAACACCCTAAAAGTTGCCTGATGGATACGCCCTTACCTTTTTGCGAAGCTTGAAAAAAAACCTTATGACTGCTTCCAGAGCGAGTCTATGCAGCTCCGAAAAGCATATTTGGACTCTACGTTCAGAAATGGTTCTAGAAAAGTACATTTCATTTGAAATGGCCAATGGCCAGTTTGACCGAAGGAGTCCCTTGCCAGATGTAGCGCAAGCAATTCTGTGGCGGGAATTTTGAGGTGGTAATCACGGCTCTGACGTCTTGTTGCCGATTTACGAAATGATATGACAAGTTACGCCTTTCTAAATGACATTACACCTCCAAGTGATTGTGAGTGGTAGTCGAAGGGCAGCTACCCATCTTCGGAGCCACCAATCGTTCCAAATCACTGTCAATTCTTTCAGGTTTTTGAGAGAGATGATGGTACAGTTTCTTATGAAGGATGTTTTGGACATCTCGGCCACGTTGTCAGCGCTGGTAATCAGCGTCTACCTAAAGAGGACGAATTGCAGATAGTCGACCTATTGAAAATAGGGATGGATGCGACAGCGGTGGGCAAACGCTTTTTTCCGGTACATCAGTAACTTAATAATGTATTCAGATCCTTGCGAAGTTGCGACGCGATAACTGGAATTATACCTTACGTGCAGATGAGCAGGCCCGCATATGTTACATATTAAAAAAAAGACATCGGGTATAATAGCTGATGATTCAACCAGACATCTCTATATTTTGTTAAGCAATACTTGAACTTAGGAGGATCGCTGAGCGTCACAGCCTTGTTGGCGGGAGAAGCAATTCCAGTGATCTGTTATCCATGAAGGAACTCCTCCAACGTGAAGACATTGCTGCTCATGAATATGTGAAATCTTCGGATCCTACTGGCGATGGCTTCTTCCTTGGTAATGTTGTAGAAAAGCTGCATGCACGGGAACCAATTTATGTATTTTCTTATAGCCCTCATTACCATCAATGGAAAGAAATACCTCGATAGGTTCGGATATAGAGGAAACGTATTTGATGACACTTTAAATGTCACGAAATATTCGTTCCGTCTTGCAACCCTCTTGGTTGCTGATGATGCGGGTAACGGTTTACCCTGCGGCTTCCTGTTGTCATCCAAGATGACGAGCCAAGAAGTGGCTGTGCTATTCAGTATCGTCAAGGTCCGTTACTTGACATTTATAGTGAGAACACGAGGCGTAATGAAAATACCATTTCAGGATTGTCTGCCGCATTTTGACATGCAGTTTGTCATGACCGATGACTGCGGGACATTCTATAATGGATTCATAGACGTTTTTACCTTGTCCAGAGCACAAAAGGTCTTATTTAAATTTCATCTGAGCCAAAAAATAGGTCGCAAGCTCAAGGAATACGTTTCGGTGAGCACTTGAAAAATTTCTGATTACCCTCGATGATGAATAGTTGATTTTTTTGCAGTCAAACGACGTCCGAATGGGATTATCGATGCTCAACAGGGTTCTAAGTGAGTCTCTGCCGCACGAATTCGAGAAAGCTTACGCAGCGTTCAGGACTTGGATCGAACCGAAGAGCTGTGATATGGTTTCTGTAAGTATCGCTCCATTTTTGTCTCCTAATCTTGTTTTTCATGTTTTCTTCATCAACTTGGAATATTGCAGTATATGGAGACGTTCTTCTCAGGTAGACGTAAAGAATGAGCGCCTTGCTATAGACAAGGAACCCCCTTTTCTACATCGAATCACGCCGAGGCTTGGCACAGGGCACTAAAACATGAAGTTCTGAAATCCAAGCAGTCCAGTTGAATGGATAACCTTGTCTTTTCCCTCTTGGAATACTCGGATCTACGCGAAATAAATCTGCTCACAAAGGTGAGTGAAAGTATGGGGGGTAGGGTAGTTACCACTAACAACCTTCTTGTTTAGTAGGTTGCCAATTTAGTAGGTTGTCTTGAGGCACGAATAGTAGGATTTCGAGAACTAATCAGCGTCGTAAAAACGCCCTTTATCACTACACGGCGGCAAGAGTATGAAACACTGTTATCTTTTTCTTAAGACTGAGAAAGAAGATTTTATTTTCAGGACAAAGTCTTTGAGGTCTCAGATGGCGTGTGGGGCGTGCATTTTAAATCCAAACCTGGTGTTCTGTACTCTGTTTCGATAGGCGACTTTTGTGAATGCGATGAATTTGTTGGTCTAAACTGCACTTTTTAAACACTTCTTGATTCTCCATATTCTTGTTTTAGGATAATTCGCACTGTGAACGATGCGGCGCATGTGCCTTGAAATGCACATGTCCCGATTCCCTTAACCCTGGCGTGGCTTGCATTCATTGCCATGCGGTGGCAACATTTTCGGAAACGGGTTTGTGTAGTGATTAGTATTATTTTTGCTACCGAGTTTTTCATTGATATTTTTATAGCGCGATGTCTCCTACCCGCTGCAGGGCACTGACTCGCGCGGCGACTATCTTCCTCGTCCACACCGTCTCGAAGCTCTTCATGGTCAAGGAACACTACTCCTGCATCAGCTCGGGGACAGGGAACGTCCCATACACCTGGGGTCTCATGTAAGCGTAGCTCAAATTCTACTTTGTAGATTTAAAAACATACGCGCTCCTTTCAGACGAGCTAGAATTGTATGACGCGGACGACGTTGCGCCCATCGAAGTCGCTACGATAGCGTGCATTCTGGGAGCAGCATTCAGTGTTTGTCTCATCAAGCTGCAGTTGAAAACCAGGATTTGACTAAGGAGGCCTACCAAAAGTATCATGGAGTAAGTCGTGAAGATGTTAATTGTTGTATCAATTGCTTCTGAAAGCAGTATTTCAGGTTGCCGCCGTCGTGAATGAGTTCATGCGTACATGTATGAAAAAGAACCTCCATGGAATCATCACAAATATGACCGCAGTGATGCACGACAAAGTAAATGAGCTAACCGATTCCACGGGAATCGACCTGGAACTGGTTCGCAGAACACCACTGCAGTCGATTGGAAGGAAACCCAAGTTAGTCCCAATAGAGAAATACACCACGGTGAGTCTTGGAGTGAAGGTAATTCTCAGATTTTGATTGGAAGCCGTTCTTTCAGAGAGCCGCACAGAAGAGGGAAAAACGCAAACGCAGCAAAGCACTCGACAACAACGGTGCAGAAGCTGACGACGCCTTCCAAGTGGATCGTGAAAATCTCATAATTTCTTTCATCTGTGGACGGTGGTCCCCTCAGCGAATGAAGATGAAACCATATTTTGGCTATGTTCGAACAGCTCCATCTGTCACGCGTCGGCTCACGAGGTTTGTACTGAAGGAGTCTACAGCCAATGCTCCCTATGCCGCGTCGGACACTGGAGAGAAGAAGAGGTCCAAGAGCCATCCACGAAACGTAGACTGCAATTGTAGAACTCTTAAAGGCAAGGTCCGGTCAAATCTTGACACTACCGAAATTTGGGTTAATCGTCTGAACATTTCACGAACTCTGAGTCCTTAGTTCTGGAGAAAACAGCCTCAAAGTCAGGGATTACGGTATTCACAGCATGATAACCATGGCTGGAATGACCGATAATTACACAGCACTTTTGAAGAATGCGTGGACAACCGCTAAAATATGGACGATGGCCACACTTTCCTGAATTTTCTGGATCATCGGCTAACGGCAGTGGCTGGAATAACTTGAAGAAAACCGGTTTTTACGCAGTTTTCGAATGTTTCTTGGGACTCCCTGTAGCAAGAGCACCGATTTAGCGGGAAATCTCAAAATCGAAATTCTGCCCGGACCCTGCCTTTAAGTAGGGGAAATCTATGACGCTTCTCTGGGACTTTGGTGGTGTTCTCAACACCTGACAGGGTGTGGTGCCTTACCATAGTTTATTCGCCACTCGATGTGATTTTTGTACAGCTGTGTTGATGATGATTACTAGGCTCTTTTCTGTTCAACTTTGTGATAAAAATGAAATTGCTGTAATATAATTGTGTAATCCTCCTATCCTAACCCGAGTTTTTCCCCTCTTATGACCTTGTTATCTCCGCTGTCTTCTATCTTCATTTAATCTATACTTCGACTACTGAGTCTCTTATCTGATCGTCGTCTTCTATGTATATATCCAAGCGACTCAGGGAGGCAGCATCTCATGTTGTGTGCTGTTGATCAAGAAGAGTTGATCGTAGTTTGGCGCTATTTTCACGTGCCGGTGCGCTTTTATCTATGATAGAGCAGCTATCCCCTGTGTTAACGAAATCATGCACTACATGTATTTTCTTGTCGGAAAAGTTTGCTTTATGCCTTTTTTATCATTCAATTAATCATAAATAATAAAATTGTATTAATTTTCAAGGTGCTTCTTAAAGTTCATGGGTAGTTGAAAAAGAATAAATGAGAAAAAAAGTCCGATCATTTGAACAGAGTCCACGCACAGGATATCAATCTTTGTATAAATCATTGTAATGAAAAAAGACAACGTAACCGTTTGAGTCCGCGCCTAAAACTTTTTTTCGGAACGATTTCACTACAAGGACGATTCATACGTACATAAAACGCTGCACATTCGACAACAAACAAGACATATTCCCTCAAACCAACCTCTAGAAACCTTTTCCTTCAACCGGTTGCCAATTTAGAAATTTGCGCGTAAGACCGGTGTTTTGTGTGCGATTGCAGATGGCACACATTATTCGACGCTTGTTTCAGTTGTGTCAGCTGTCGAATCGGCAACAGCCGCACTCTGCTCAGGCCTTAGGCGGCGTTCAGAGTTTTCGCGACGCGACGCGATGGCAAACGTCAGAGCGACGCGAAAATCGCGTCGCGCGGAAATCAAGGTGTGAACGGCGCGCGAACGCTAGGCGACTACACGCAATTGCGTAATTTCCGCGATTTTCCGTATCCAAGCAAAACTAATCAATATTTAATCTTATTCTGTATATTTAAGTGTGATGTACCTTTTTTTTAATCTTTATCTGTATTATTATGGCAGATTTTTGTTTTCTTGCGACAACTTGCTTCTTTAGTGACGAAACAATCTAAAAGACATCGGGAGCAAATGATGCTTAGGATTTTTTTGGAGTTGATAGCACAGAATAGGGAGGTTTCGGTGAAATGAGACCGAGTTTGTAAACGGTAAAAAAAACTTTATAGCTCGTCTACTCTTTAAAACCATCTCCCTCCACACACTGTCCTTAAATATGCAGGCAAAATTGTTTGCAGTAACATCTGATTGTGAGAACAATACAATAACCCATAACAATTTC
The DNA here is from genome assembly GCA_029168955.1 of Aplectana chamaeleonis. Taxonomy (NCBI): domain Eukaryota; kingdom Metazoa; phylum Nematoda; class Chromadorea; order Rhabditida; family Cosmocercidae; genus Aplectana; species Aplectana chamaeleonis. The sequence goes on from JAPDOI010000414.1 coordinate 366,443, forward strand.
AATCAACCTAGCCTTTGAATAGGCCTGAGAAAATTAAAAACGCCCCTTGAGTCCTCGATGATGAAAGAAAAAATGATGACAATCGCTCCGCGACCATCGCGTCGCGTTGCATTGCACATTGTAAATACGAATTTGAATTTCGCGCCAAAATCATTTCAAGAGTTTTTTTTGCATGTGGAGTTCGTGCCGTAACTATTTTTCCTGTTGTCTTACGGTCGCACCAACATTCTAGGAAAAAGTGCTAGATGACTGGTGAGAATTGGTGGCGGATATTAATCTTTGACGCCTTCCAACCTCATCGTCCAACATTTTTGACGCGCCAAAGTTTACCAGTGTGGTCTACCGGGCTCAATCATAAAATTGAGCCTGAAAATGGAAATTGATTTCCAGCACGAACGATAGTTAAGTGCGCTAGAAGAGGACTACCGTAACCTTAGGAATGATGTTATTCGGCTCTCTTAAACAAATTTGATGATACCCAATTGATCAATGATAAAGATAAAAGAAGTGAAGAGCGGTGTGTCTTCATTCACACACCGTCCTTCTCCAGAGGTCAGCAGTTGAGGATCTGCCTGGACTACAAGCAGAAAAACAACACCAGCGGTAGTGAAGATGTAGCGAATTCAGGTCAGAACTTAGAAAATTTTAGAGCCAACTCGAGTGAGATTACAATAGCCTTGTTCTGGCGCAATTGCCTATCGCTCTTGTTGATTCGGAGGCATGACTTGCATACGGTGTCCTGGACATTAAACGGAGGTCCTGCACAGGTCCCATGATGTCCTGCACACTCCTACTGAGGTCCTGCACAGGTCCCATGATGTCCTGCACACTCCTACTAAGGTCTTGCACACGTTCCATGATGTCCTGCACACCCCTTCTGGGGTCCTGCACACGTCCCATGATGTCCTGCCCACTCCTACTACGGTCCTGCACACGTACAATGATGTCCTGCACACTCCTACTGAGGTCCTGCACAGGTCCCATGGTGTCCTGCACACTCCTACTAAGGTCTTGCACACGATCCATGATGTCCTGCACACCCCTACTGAGGTCCTGCACAGGTCCCATGATGTCCTGCACACCCCTTCTGGGGTCCTGCACACGTCCCATGATGTCCTGCCCACTCCTACTAAGGTCTTGCACACGTTCCATGATGTCCTGCACACCCCTACTGAGGTCCTGCACAGGTCCCATGGTGTCCTGCACACTCCTACTAAGGTCTTGCACACGATCCATGATGTCCTGCACACCCCTACTGAGGTCCTGCACAGGTCCCATGATGTCCTGCACACCCCTTCTGGGGTCCTGCACACGTCCCATGATGTCCTACCCACTTATACTACGGTCCTGCACAGGTCCCATGATGTCCTGCACACTCCTACTGAGGTCCTGCACAGGTCCCATGATGTCCTGCACACTCCTACTAAGGTCTTGCACACGTTCCATGATGTCCTGCACACTCCTACTGAGGTCCTGCACAGGTCCCATGATGTCCTGCACACTCCTACTAAGGTCTTGCACACGTTCCATGATGTCCTGCACACTCCTACTGAGGTCCTGCGCACATTCTACGACGTCCTGCACACCCCTACTGGGGTCCTGCACACGTCCCATGATGTCCTGTCCACTCCTACTACGGTCCTGCACACGTTCCATGATGTCCTGCACACTCCTACTGAGGTCCTGCACAGGTCCCATGATGTCCTGCACACTCCTACTAAGGTTTTGCACACGTTCCATGATGTCCTGCACACTCCTACTGAGGTCCCGCACACATTCTACGACGTCCTGCACACCCCTACTGGGGTCCTGCACACGTCCCATGATGTCCTGTCCACTCCTAATACGGTCCTGCACACGTTCCATGATGTCGTGCACACTCCTACTGAGGTCCTGCACAGGTCCCATGATGTCCTGCACACTCCTACTAACGTCTTGCACACGATCCATGATGTCCTGCACACTCCTACTGAGGTCCTGCACAGGTCCCATGATGTCCTGCACACTCCTACTGAGGTCCTGCACAGGTCCCATGATGGCCTGCACACTCCTACTAAGGTCTTGCACACGTTCCATGATGTCCTGCACACTCCTACTGAGGTCCTGCACAGGTCCCATGATGTCCTGCACACTCCTACTAAGGTCCTGCACACTTTCCATGATGTCCTGCACACTCCTACTGAGGTCCTGCACACATTCTACGACGTCCTGCACACCCCTACTGGGTTCCTGCACACGTCCCATGATGTCCTGTCCACTCCTACTACGGTCCTGCACACGTTCCATTATGTCCTGCACACTCCTACTGAGGTCCTGCACAGGTCCCATGATGTCCTGCACGCTCCTACTAAGGTCTTGCACACGTTCCATGATGTCCTGCACCTTCCTACTGAGGCTCTGCACACATTCTACGACGTCCTGCACACCCCTACTGGGGTCCTGCACACGTCCCATGATGTCCTGTCCACTCCTACTACGGTCTTGCGCACGTTCCATGATGTCCTGCACACTCCTACTGAGGTCCTGCACAGGTCCCATGATGTCCTGCACACTCCTACTAAGGTCTTGCACACGTTCCATGATGTCCTGCACACGTCCTATGATGTCCTGTCCACTCCTAATACGGTCCTGCACAGGTCCCATGATGTCCTGCACACTCCTACTAAGGTCTTGCACACGTTCCATGATGTCCTGCACACTCCTACTGAGGTCTTGCACACGTTCCATGATGTCCTGCCCACTCCTACTGAGGTCCTGCACACATTCTACGACGTCCTGCACACCCCTACTGGGGTCCTGCACGTTCCATGATGTCCTGCACACTCCTTCTAAGGTCCTGCACACGTTCGATGATGTCCTGCATACTCCTACTGAGGCCCTGCCCACATTCTACGACGTCCTGCACACACCCCTACTGAGGTCTCACATAGTCAACCGACACTTCAGCACATCCTGCGACGCCTTCTTATCGATGGTGCGCTTTGAACGAATACGCGCCGCGGTCAAGTACATCAACCCGCACAGCGTCCTCTTCCGAGCCGGACGTTCAAAGTACACCACCCTGGAGAGCAAGGTGTTTATATGGAGTCTAAGAAAACAATGACTGATAAACGAAAAACCCACCATTTTCATAAACTATTCTTGAGAGGCCGGTTTCCGAGTTTCAAACGCCCGTTAGGGCCCAGAAGTCATTATGGTGAGTTCTGACAATTATTTTCGTCATTCCCGTGGCCGATTACCTCTAGTCACAAATTTTCGAGCGATTTGGTCCACGCCTTCCAAAAAAATGGTTTTCGACGGACGGGGGTGGAGGCGGAGGCGGAGGCGGAGGCGGTGGCGGAGGCGGAGGCGGTGGTGGAGAACGTTTTGCGTACTTTGAGAGGTCATAACTTTGAAAGCGGGGACCAGTTGGGATGAAAAGTTGCACACATATGTAATTTCTTGCAGCGCGCCGAATAGTGTACAGCTCATACCTCTGTTGACGGTATGAATAGGTGATCTCATTGTAGGGCATCCGCGCGGGAAGAGATCAAAGCCAAATCCTGGTGAGCGCTTCGCGCTCACCACATTTTCTTTTCTATATTTTGATTGTTAGATATTCTAACGCTACCATTTATGAAGGTGTGAATCACTGCAGTTACTCCTCGTACGTTTAGAATATTTGGATCTCAATAGAACATTTTTTACTATTGACTTCAAATTTATGTTCTAGCATATTACTTGTCATTGGAAAAACTTTTTGGATTCAACTTGTAGCATAGATTTTTTGTAAGACTTTGTGTTAAAAATATTATCAGATTCCTAAATTTTATGTTCCGGAGAACAGCTGACTGCCACTGTACTTAGGTGTTTTCATCTTTCAATACTTCTGCATAATTAATGAGTGTTTTTGCAATGAAAAAAATTTCAGTTCTCATTTGTAAGTTTGGTAAGCATGTATGAGGTTTATTCCATTTTTTAAGGGGAACTTTCTGTTTAATCATGTCTCTTTAAAATGCAAGTTTTCCGCTCGTCTGAAATTAACACCACGGAAATTTACCCATCCGGCAAATATCAAACCAAGACACTTTGGAGCAATAAAGAAGGAGAAAAACACGTCCAAAACGGGTTCAACTCTTACAAATGATTATTCAAAACATTTTTTCATGGAAAGAGAAATCATTTGTCATGCAGGAAGGGAAAAATATAGATGTATCAGAGAATAAATACAGCTACAGTCAGCGGTTTCCGTCTACCGAAACTATTGAAACCAGAAAGTGCGTTCAAAGTTCTGGGGAAAAAATCAGTCTCAGGAAATCAATTCTAAATCAAACTGAAAAAAAGAAGTGAGAAAAGTTCATATCGAGAACACAGTTTTAAAATTAGAAGTCAAAATCTCAGGCGACATCAAAATGTTACTAACCACACGAGTTCACTGAAATGATCAAAACACATTAAGTGAGACCATTAGAATACTCACCAATGTGAATATAGAAAAGACAATTAAAGTAAACAAGCCTCTTGGAAAAGTGGAATAGCGATTCGACAGGGTTAAAAAGACTGTAGAAAACCGTTAATGCTACTCTGGGAGTTTATGCCTAGAAATAGCCGAGAGTTAATGCTCTTCAGGTAAGCACACGCCGCATTCCAGAGGAATGATTCAGATGTGAGCACCTACGTCGGTTCAATTACCCAAGGTTAAGATACTTGGACCTCGCTCAGCCGACGACGGCTGCGCTTCGATTACTGTTGGTTACTTTGTTATTTCTCGGCTATTTTGCGTCCGTTTCGTGAAAAGCCGAGAAATAGCCTGCAAACAGCCGAAAAGCAGCCCACCAGGAGCCGCTGCGGAGCCTGATGGGCTATTTTGCTGCTGTTCCTCGGCCAAATCTCTCAGAGTAAGGTACAAAACCAACTAAATTATGGGTGGTACAAGAATAAAAAAAATCTTAAAGGCAGCATATACGCTCGTAAACGTATTTGAGATTACTACTAAAATAGAATTGCATGGCTCAGAACACAACGCCTATGCATTTTGAAGCGTGAAAAACGACCCAGAAGACCGTTACAGGAGTAGCAAGTTTGGCCCCGCCCGTATTTTCACGCCTCCTGTATTTGCCCTTTTCCTCCAAAGCAAGGTTGCTGTGTCATTTTCGCCGTCAGTGGCGTGTGTGGCTCACTTGTTAGGCAATCCACCAACAGTACCGACCGTGATGATGGCTAGCAACCTTGCGTTGGAGGAAAAGGGCAAATACAAGGGGCGTCAGAATACGGGCGGGGCCAAATTCTCAACTTCTGTAACGGCATTGTGGGTCGTTTTTGACGCTTCAAAGTGCATAGGTGTTGTGTTCTGAGCCATACGATTTCCGTAGTAATCTCAAAAACGTTTACAAGCGTGTATGCTGCCTTTGGAGTGGTGCGACAAAAAGGTAATACTGGGAAGTGCTCCAAATGTTGAAGTCGCCACTATCAATCGATCAGTGGTCTCCAATCATTTCGAATTGTGGTAGGTATACGCTATAAAACGACGAAATTCACTTGGTTCCTATGCGTGCAGGTGAAGAGCAGAGGTTAAAGACAGTGAGAGAGCGTAGGGCAGACGGAGGCCGAGGCGTCGCGCACGCCGCTCGCGCCTCGAGCGATGTGAATTACGACGTTGTATAGATGGTATAACTTAGTGATCAGTATGGCGAATCATCATAGCACTCGATGAGGTGGGATACACATCGCACGAGTGGGGCAGTTGTTGTGCCCGACTCGTGACGTGCGTCCCGGGTTCAATTCTCGCGTATGGTAATGGTTTTTGCATTCATCTGCGCGTGTTTCATCACTTCATAGGGTCCAATGTTCACATTAACAACTACAATTTGGAGCAGTTGTCGTGCGCGCCGTGATTAGATGAGCGTTAAAGGTTCGTCGCCCATATAGAATTTCGGTTTCTGCCTCCCAGGGTGTGATCCTCGTAGCAAACACGGAAGAAACATATGGCCTTAGCATTCGTTGTCAGGTCTTGTCACGAAACATTTATTGTATTGTTGTGACAACACGAGTGGGTTTACTACCAGCCCTGATATCAAAGCTTGGATTGTATAATTGTACACGAACGAAATTTTCGAAAATTTTTGGAAAGATTTTTGAAGTTTTTCTCGTTCGTTCGAAAATTCGTCGAACGATTTTTTTCAAATTTCGTTCGTTCGAACTTTCATCGAACGATTTTTTTCAAATCTCGTTCGTTCGAGAATTTCCCGAGCGAAAATGTTTCAATTTTCGTTCGTTCAGAATCCAATTTTTCCAAATTTTTTCAAAATTCGTTTGTTTGAACTTTCATCGAACGATTTTTTTCAAATCTCGTTCGTTCGAGAACTTCCCGAACAAAAATGTTTCAATTTTCGTTCGTTCAGAATCCAATTTTTCCAAATTTTTTTCAAAACTCGTTTGTTCGAAATTCTTCGAACAAATTTCGAAAAAAATTCGGAATTTCCAACGAATTTCGAAAAAAAATCGGAATTTCGAACGAATTATCGACCGACTTCCAAGCAAATGGGAATTGAAGTGGATGGTGACTATGCTCGCGAATGATCATTTAAACATATTTTGATTGAATATTGTTATTTTTGTTCAATAAAAAGATATTCAAAAAACGTCCCATAATTATGCATCAACCCAATATTTTTTCTCTTCTGGGAGCATGGTCCATTACTCTTTTGCTTTTTCTCGCTTATTTGAGCGAATTGAGATTTTACGCATGGCAGGGTTGCAATGCACGGCAGTCGGATCATAATATAAGCAATAGCGCTGGACCGTGCCTTTGAGCGTTAACAGAAGGCGTACTACAAGTCATTGAGCTATGAGATTCTCAGAATGCAACCTTGATAGTTTCAGCTATCCGCCTTCAGTTAGGTGGCCACTTCCAATCTCCTCAAAGACGGGACTCTTCTTCAGTGGAATTAATTTCATTGAGCTTATTCACTATTGGTTGGAAAATGTCGAAAAATGAAGGAATCGACAGTATAGGCCGAGCATTGTATTTTGATTTATGGTTTCGTTTATAATTCGCAAACTTGTTTTTCTTTTTTGTCTTGTGTGTTGACACCCATGACGACGATGAAGAGCAGAGGGGAAAGGGCGGATCGTCGATGATCTCCAACACTGATTCGAACGGCTTTGATGTTCCTGCCGCAGATCGTATGCAACTCACCGTGTCCGAGTACAAAAGCTTCACCCTATCGATCAATTCACATCCGAGCTACGCAGAGCAAACCATAATACTTCGTGGGGGACTCTGTCTAACTCTTTCTCAAGATCAAAAAACGCGAGGTGAACAGCTTTTCGAATTGAATATTTATCAATGATAATATATTGAAATGCTGCTATCCCAGAGCCTCATCTTTCAAATATCTATTTCTCCTTCTGTATAATATGAGACTTCTTCTTACAAATTTATTGGTGAGCTTTCATCGTATTAACGACTTTTTCAAACAACAGTGTCTTTTACAATTGTTTAGAATATGATTGAATTGTAAGAGGTAATAGGATATACTTCTAGGTGTAAAAAAGTCGCTAAAGGCACAGTACACCCTCAGACACAAATTTTAAGATTTTCATTTGATTGTGTAGTAGACCCCTCCCACATAACACGAGCCAAACGCGAGAACTCAATTCCTCCATATAAACGAGATATAAGCGAGCACCACAGGCCCGACCCCCTTCGCTCACCACCACAGGCCCGACCCCCTAACAGGTTTTCGAACTCGATAGCGGCTCGATGGATGGATGAATTCCAACAATTCGTCGTTCTTCAGTCCGCTATCGGACTGTCTCCCTTTCCTGGTTTTCTCTCACGCAACGATTGCAAAATCTAGGCATCTCTGAAGAGCCATAACTCTGTTCATAGGGGGTCTTGGACGATTTCAGAGATACCTTCGTGATCGGTGTGTGACCCTCTCCAAGAGAAGCATAAAATCTGAAGAAAAAAAATTCTTGGGTGTCCTGTGACTTTAATACGATGAAAGCTCACCAATAAATTGGTAAGAAGAAGTCTCATAGTATACAGAAAAACGATAATAAGATAATAAGAGTCAATCAAAGAACTTTTCGTTTCGTTTCCGACTGTTTAATTCATCCAAACACTTCAGTACAAATGAACTCTGTTTCAGATTCGTTCAAATTCTCGGGAACTCTGAGGAAGAGCCATCGCATGTATCTATCCTCTGATGAGAGGCTGCCGCTTGGAGCTAATCGTCTTGCCCATTTGAACAATCTTATTCTGAGCCGTGCGATGTCCGTGGCGGCGAGTTGAGTTTGTGGATAGTCTATTTTGTATTCATTTTCGTTGGAATCACGTATTGGATTAAGAAATAGTTTGTTTCAGCGTTACGGCCAGCAGGTGCAAGACGCAGAACTGGAGGACGCGTGGAACGAAGAATGTCAGTGGAATGAGGCTGACCGCATAATGCTTTTTGTGTTAATATCCTTAAAGACAGTGTTCACGATGATTTTCGTTCAGTATTTTTCCACTCGAATCAATGCGTTGCCCACCAACTGTTTCCAGAATTACGAAGAAACGGCTTGCAACGCACTAAAACGTCTCAATTCAGTGACATTATTCTCTGGCCTGGACTAGTTTTCCGATTGGATGAACATATTCACGGTGGTTGTCACCGCTGAAGAATGGTGTTAATCGAAAATGGAGAATTTTTTTGGGCAAAACGGTAATAGTTAGGGTCCAAAGGATTAAACAGAGCAACAGAGAGTAGCGGATTCCAAAAGACGGGTCCACAAAAGATTTCACTGTTACAGCGAACAGTTCTAGTGAGAGTAAAAAGGTGTGGTGAGAGTAAAGGATTAGGTGCTCTTCTGGTCCTGCAGTCATCATCCGTCGCTATTCAGTACCTCGTCCGATTCCTTGAACGTCCTCCTATTTTTTTTTAGGAATTTCGATAAACAAAAAAAACAAAGCGTTCTAAGGCTGTTTCGCCCTTTCATCCCCAGACAGCCGGAGACAGTTGATTTCGCAAGTTTCAGTCCACAGTGGTGAGAGTCAATCTAGGTTGCTAGCTCCACTTGGACAAAAAGTTGAGAAAAAAAGTGCCAGTGAAATATGGGCTCGTCAGTGCGGAATTGAGACCATTCACATGCGAAGTGAAAGTTTATATGGTTTTTACGGATAAAATCTCATGAAGCGACGACAAAACAAACTACACGAGCAATTCATTGCAAGCAACTACAGAGTATCGATTGTAAAGCATCTTCCATAGTCCTCAGGCATCTTTCATAGTCCTCATCGCAAGCGCGGCACGCGCGTGACGCGCGGGAGGGGCGGGGGACTATGAAAGTTCTTACCGCGCGGCACGCGCGGTAAGAACTTTCATAGTCCATCAGCACCGCTATAGCGGCGCCGCCCAAACCGCCGTGGCCGTTTTTCCGTTTCAATCAATAATTGCTTCTCGATTTGAGTCCACTCCAACATAAATATTTCTGGGACTATCCTGCGCCACCGCATACTCAACTGCAAGCCAGAAATTTCTTTACAAATCCCAGTTGAGGCCCGACTTTTACTCGCACCGCCATGGCGGTGCCGCTGGAGATTTCATAGTGGCTTCCCGCTTGCCCCGCGCAGCGAAAAGTTTCATAGTCCACCGCTCGTCACGCGCGTGCCGTGCTTGCGGTGCGGACTATGAAAGATGCCTAAGCCTTCCACACGTCTCTAAGTTGAACGGGTATCGAAGAACTTGGAAGAAAATAATAACCAAATCAGGCACTCTTCTGGATCTCTTGCTGGAATGTGATTCTCCGCCTATTTTCTGAGCGTTGACCTATCATAGGTGCAGTGAGAAAGATAGGTCGATGGCGAGAGTGTCTGCGGATAATCTTTCTCTGGCCAGGGGTCTGAGTCAGCACCCAAATAATTATGCGTGCGATGTAAAAATAGCACCTTAACCGGGTACCCAACCTTGAGGTACTTGGATCTCGCTCAGCCTTTGGAAGCCCCGGCCAATCGCTGAGTGCGGCAGCTCGGTGAGCTGCGTCGGGTGTTGGTGTGCCGGCCGCGTGTCGGTCCATCTACGCTGTTTCTCGTTATTACCCGGTTGTTGCTGTGCTATTTCACGAAAAACAATCTGAGAAAGAGCCCATCAAGAGCTCGGCTAAAACTCTCGAAGGTGGAGAATTCTATTCCTTCAAGCTATCGTAAGGCCAAGTGCATGCTTGCCGGTACGAGCAGCAGCGGAAGTAGATTTCCGTCATAAGGATAGTCCAATCGATACTTATGACTAACACTATGGTGCGTCGCTTCTCGCGATATGTTAGGAGTAAAAAAACCCCAAGTTTCTCCAAGTCCCTGCGCGTGCTAGAATTCATCAGCTTTCCATTGTAAAGTCGATCGATTGGAACTATTTCAGTAAGATTTTGCCAAACATTGTACATATCCATCCTCTGCTTTGAAATGAAATTTATTTCATTTGATCGCGTGCGGATTTTGTGTTTCTCTCCAAAATATTTCGCAGCCTCTCCCCTCGCTCCGCAAAAGCGGAGCGATCAGGGAAAGTCGGTTCCAAAACAGGGTACACCACACGTGTGAGCGGAATCCTTAGCAACCATTGTGGGACTTCGAACGAACTAAATATAGTATGAGATCTTCGCTATGAAGTAGAGAGTACATACTGTCGATTTCCTAAGCCATCGCCAAATTGTACGGATGCATCACGTTTTCCACTGTATTTGTCAAAGCAGATGTTTGCTCATTTCGTCGCTTCCGTGTTAGACGCGAAGGCGAGAGATAGCTTGGAGCGTGGGGGAGACGGAGGAAGCACCGCGCACGCATGCGCGATGAGCAACGGGCATACCGTTTTGACAAAGATATAGCGACCACAACGCATGTGCCGCAGAATCACGCACTTGTGGAGGCCGGTGCGTGCCCGTCCTTCAAAAACTGAGAACGACGATCAGGGCGATTTAGCTTGAATTCAGCTATATTTCGCTGTAATTTCTGATTTTCCACATAAGTAGATGTTAGCAGCGGATTGGCCCGGTGTAGACGCAGCGTTTCCGAGAATCATACGTGATCATGATCAATCGCTCTCACGCTTAGGCAGCGTCCACTCGTCGCGAGGACGCGCACTCTCAGACGCTGATGAGTTCCCGTACAGGCAGCGGGCGTAAGCGCGCGAAAGCGTCTAGCAGATCGTATCCCTTAGATGAACGTTGATTCTGCGTAAACGCGCACTCCCGCAACGTATAGGCGCCGTCCTTGTCCGGCCGTCCCTAAATAATGGAAGGACACGCAACGCATATCAGTCGGCGGCACCAGACTTCAAACAAAGGGAGATATTTCTATTTGGTTATCAACGAAATCATCATGGTCACCACATATAATGATTTCTCATAGAAGGTTTAGGCCTCTAAAACTAAGGAGATGACGGAAAAATAAGATCTAACACAAACTCACCTGGCTCATGTTCATTCGTTAGCGAACGGGAGATGAGAAAACACAAAAAATGTGAAAAACCATGAAAATCTTTATTCAAACGGTATTATCAAACCAATCAAAGCCGTTTCGCACTTTAACCCCTAGACGGCAAACAGTAAAGAATAAACGCTTCTCCCCGTGCTCATCAGTAGGGGAGGAAGAAGCAATTGTTAAAAAAAATCCTCACATTGTGCCCATTTTCTCCAAGAAAGCGCTTTGCACTGCAAACGCCTATAAAACATCGAGTACGAACATATTTTCAATTTCAAGAATGATTAGTCACTCATCCTCAATTTCGGGGCAAAATTTACCCGCGTTTATCGCGTGCGTATGCGGACGTATGCTTTGATGCTCCTCCACCCCCCCCCACATACTGTCGCTCTCTCCTCCCTGACTCATACACGCAGAGACACAATATCCCTCTGCAATAGATGCAGATTTATACTCTTGCGCAACACATTCGGGGATTTAATGCGCGAGCCATGAGCATTGCATACACCTGTCACAAAAAACGGAAGTCCCAATGCGGGATGCGGGTAGGCACGTTCCTAGTCGTCCCTATTGCTATATATGAGAGTCAGACATTGCGTATGTTCGACAGTCATATATAGCTAGGTGACGTTTGGTGGTGTGGGGTCAGCAGAGAAATGTGCGATAGTTACCTCTTGAACGCTCAATACTGCCCCCTCCCTCTTAACTCTAAAAAATACCGGTTAGCGCTGAACAGGAGGGTTATATCTTAAATTCAGGGAGATACAGATGTCAGATTTAGAAGCTAGCTATTAGACAACCTTCATCGAGCAGCACCTCTTTGACATTTTTCATCGATTTTTGTGATAATCAACAAATTGACGGTGGTCCACGCTGTTGTGTATCGACTAAACGTCGGGCTTACATGACAAGACCCTTGAACTAAAGAATATACAAATCAACATGTTGCGTTGACCGAAGCGTTTGAGAGGCTTGTGACTGACCCCCGGGTTAAACAGGCCGTTGCGCCAGTTTTAGGCGGAGCTATGACCCCTCTCCCCTTAATTATAATTTTCAAGACCCCCCTCTCGAGATCAAAAATCGCAGTTTTCTCTGAGCGACAAGTTTGGAAAAGTTTCAAGCTTGTGGTAATAAAGAAACTCGTTTAACCACACCAAGCGATTTGGAGAAAGAAATATATTTTCGCCGAAAATTATACGAACCACCCAAATCTCAATTTCTTTTTTCAAAATTTTTACGACCCCCACCCCGTTTCGCCGATCCGCAACAGTACTAAACCCTGCTCGGCAGACTTTGTACCCAGGTCCAGCGAGCCGTTGCGTCAAACCTCGTCTGAGCTACGACTCCTCTAGGGACTCAAGTTCCCACGACCCTTCCCCCCCCCCGGCAAAAATTTCTTCACTGTCTTCTGAGACAGAAAAAAGGAGGAAATTAAAATTTTGCTACTTAAACACACTGTTTGAATCCCTTCGATCACAACAGGTTACGCTAGCCAAAAGACAGTACGCCTACCGTCTATCCCTGCAGAATCGAATGTGGACGGTGGAAACCAATGACGTGAGCGCAGCGGGCATCCACCGCCCGCTTCGAGTTTAGGTAGCTGAACTCGTCTGCGGCCTCTGCTTTTCCATGTAGTCGGCTCATATCCGCGGCCGTTCTCCTGCGAGAAGTACAGAACATTCGAGCGCTTCTCTGCGCTGGGACAGCTCACTGCATTCAAATGTGGTCCACAACATCGTTCGGCACGAGTTCTTCTGCTTTGTATAAAGGGACGTGAGCTTCGTTATCGTAACGATCGAAGGCAAGGGGGGGTCGCACCAGATCTAAAAAAGGGTCAGAAACAGGATTAAGCTCACGCTGTGATGATCGCAGAGGGGGCCGCACCCTTGGGCTAAGGGAACGGAGTGCTCCGCAGCTTTGGGCACCGGGAAAGGGGGGGGGGGCGCAGTCCACTAACCACCATGCACAGATAATTTGGAAAAAAAACATTGGAAATTATCTTTAAATGCTGAAATAGGAGTACTTCATCAACAAAATTACTGAATTTCGACGAATTCTTCATCGATTTGAAGATCACACTGACGATCCACATGCACAAACTCCCAAGCCGGAGAGGAGGGGCCGCACCTCCCATGATCCGATCACAGCATCATGCTCTACTCTGGTCAGAAAGCCTCTCCACGGTCACCTAGCGTGCAGCGTATGCCGCCTCCTACGTCGTGCTAGCACTCTGGCAGCCAATGTGCTTCGTAGTGGCGTGACAAATGCTAGTGCTCTTATGAAGCCACTCTTCGCGCCAAAAAAGGTCGTGCGCCGCGAGCAGCGCCAAAAGTGACCACTCGAAGCTAACCATCACGACGACTGCGGGAAATAACTTGCTCATTCTGCTCTCGTAACGCATATCATCGTGATTTTCACACAAGTCCGCGTGCTGCCTTACTAGGGACTGATCCCAGCGCAAACTGGAGTTTAACCCAATCAAGACCGCGTGTCCCACTGGTAGGACACTGTTTACGGTGACGCACTATTGCACGCAGCGATCCGAACGTGCAGCCACCCGAAATCAGGCGTGGTTGTGAATGGGTAAGAAAATGGTCTCTTAAATGCTGTGGGGACGATGGAAACAAACAATTAGGAATTTGATCAATTTACTTGATGCACGTGGGTAGATCAAAAATGCAATTTTCAAAATTCGGGATTGGGAGCAATTCAACCCAAAATGTGTCAAGAGAGGTAGTTTCGAGCGCAACGCACAGCACTGATACAAGGTTCGTTTGCGGTTTCACAGAAGATTAGTGTAAGAGGCGGTACGAAAAGTATCATTTATCTACAGTAAACTACCGTATTCTAGCTAAAAAAAAATAGAATGAACCTTTTATTAGTGCTCATTGCCCCCAACTAACACTCCTGAAACAAGTTTGGGATGGAAATCTTCGAATTTCTAAAATCCGAAAGAATAAAACTTTTGCCGGTTTTGATCTACCCGGGTGCACCAAAGAATTAACCAACTTCAAATTGTTTCTTTTCAAATTCCCCACATCATTCAACATACAATTTTTTCAAAGTCTAGTTTGCGCTGGGATTAGTCCCTAATCATCGAACACCCTCGTGTACAAACAGCCCAAAAACTACTTGAAGCCCATTCTCAAATGAGAGGAGCCATAAAATTATGACTATACCTGTTTTGAGATGAGATCTGTAGATTTCCTAGTCCATAGAGAAGTTTCGATCGTCCATTTTGACACGAGGCCCTCCCTGGTTGAAGCATCATCACCTGTAAATCAAGAAATTTGCACAATGGAAAACATTCATTGCGTAGTACATGACTTTTCAATACGAAAATGTCTATTAATGCATAAGACTGACTCTCCCTTCTCATGTTCACTGGAATTTACCTATCACTACTCAAATCTACTCGTGCGATGACAGTTCGGCTCGTTCTCTCAAACTTCGAATCGGCTTTCGTTGCTTTCTAAGCCACCGAAGTTGATGTTCGGGCCACAGCTCTTGCTGTCCGGGCCAGTGATGTGCAGGGTAGCGACCCGGCGAACCGAGGGGTCGTGAAAAAATAGAGAAATTTTCGAGGAAAAATGGAAATTTGGGGGTCGGGGCTAGTTAATTTTTTGAGAAAGAGGTGATTTCTCCAAAGCATGGCTAAATAGAGATTTGATGCATATTTGTCGAGGGGGGGTCGTATGAAAGTTTCAAATTTTTCTAAAAAAAGAAATGAACAAGAGGGGGTCGTAACTCTACCGAAAACCGGCGCAACGGCTTGCTCAACCCTAGTCCGGGCTCCTCCAGTTGACCCCAACACCAACAGCAGTGGCACGGAGATTGAGAGAACAAGCCGTGCTGTCACGCGGCTCCAACTGCTGTTCGGTGCGGCCTGAGGCCGAGAATCGTCGAACACGCGAATTGCAATCACAGAAAGTCCCTGTGATTTCTCACTGACAGTAATTCCTGATAATTTGATAATTTCTCAAAGCTGCAGTTCTAATTCAGATCTAGTTGAAGCGCATGTACATCGCGAAAGCATTTCGCACATACCAAACGTATTCTAGCATTCGGGCTGGTTGCCGGAAAACTCGGTCCTGCCGGGCCTCGGTGAAATCGCAACACGAGGTTTGACCCACCCCAAACTGCACACCAGACCGGGTTGGCACGGACGTTCGCGAGTGTTACGAAGTTTTTGGGGCGTCGGCGGGCTTGATGATCGCAATGCGAGGGCTGGAAACCATCTATAAATGGTGTCTCAGCGGGATCTCGGCTGCCCAACCTTCTTGGGTAGGGTTAGCGAGGGAGCGATTTTCAGTGGAATCCAGCCCTAGTACATCCACCATCGAACGCGCCGATGCCCCAAACCTTGCCCCAGTCCCTTCGTAACACTCGTGTACGTGCATGCGGCCCTAGAGTGTCTTTCTCTTTCCGAAATCGGGGGGAGTAACTGACTCAAGGTTTGCTATTCCACGGGAAGTTGGACTCCAAATAGAGCTTATTTGGCTTATATCAAAACGCCTGAAATTGACGCGTTCGAGCATCCTGTGCCAGAACACGCCCCATAAAAGCAATTACAGTCGGCACGTATCGCAATAATATTTCGCGTCCCTTATTGTGAGCTAGCGCAAACTTGGGCAAGTGTGTTCTAACATATACGCACCGAGTTTGCTCCAATGCCCAACAAGAAGCATGAAGTATCAATGCGATCCGAGCCGACTGTACATTGGGTCCTTCGAGCTTTCACTCCCAGAAGAACCCTGCAATTTTTCAGGATTAAGCTAGCAAACTTACTAGGGCCATCACAAACGATTTTGTAAAAAAAAAAGATGCATAAATCCAAAGTCACAGCTCGGAGCTAGGGCGGGTGACTGACAGGACACGAGCTTTTTTTCATGCCAATTTTTTGCTTCGATGTCAGCAACCCTACTTTTTATTAGATTTCAGCCCTGAGGTTAGCGGATTTTTCGCGCGAGTGCTGAAGGTTTTTTTTTGTCTTTCAAGACCCAGGCCAGGATTGGACCCAACTAGGAGTCAGGGTCCATCAGGCCGTTGTGTTGAACTTCAGGCAGCTACGACACCCTCCCTTTTACGACCGGAATTGTTGGCGATCCCCTTTTCACATATTATTGGGTGGAATTTAAAGGAGCTCCACACCATTTTTTTCTAGTTTCGGCTACCAATGTTACGACCCCTTTCAGCGCTCGTTGTGTTGCGACCCAACCTCGCTCGACCCTGTCCGAGGTTCCATCCACTTGATAAACCAAGCCATTGTTTGCTTAAAATCTGGACGTAGTTTGTTCAAGGAGAGTGGTTTTGGGAATGAAACCGCATTAACCTTAGACATTTTGAAACATTTATCAGAATCGTGTCCAGCGGGTCACTAAACATGTGTGATGGAAATCTTCAGAATATCGAATCTCAGATGTGTTCCTTCGGTAATTGAAATCCTGGATGGTCTTCAAACTAGCCACAACCCAGCGTCCCGGAATGTATTGTCCCCCAGTTTTATGCCGAACGTTCAGCCACATATTCTGTTTGCAACCGCGAAACTAGGCAATCTCCTGCCCTCGGCACACTGTCCCTTCTTTTTTTTAGGCCAAAAAGAGGTGACGAAGCCGTTTTGTCATATCTTCAAGCTCGGGGCAAATGTCATGCATGTTTATCGCATAAGTGAAAGCGCGTATACACCCTCTCCTCCTTTCATCACAGTTTCTCACCTCGCTTCGCACACACGCGCAAAGGAACAATGTAAATTTGGTCCCCAAATAGAGTGTATCAACACGCTTGCACCACCGCTCTCTGAGGCCAAGCATACGGTAGCACGAGATTCTGGGAGCTAAAATCCGCTTACTGTCATACATAACAAAGCAACATGAACTATCCTAAATACGTGTCCGAAATAAGGAATAACGTATTCAATAACAGAAAAAACCACCCACCTCGCGCAGCGCCACCAAATGCACCCGAGCCCAGCGGAGACAGAGTACACGCACATGACCTAGATGACGAAATCATATGACACATGGTGTTTACATCCGCCTGTGCAATTCGCTACGCCGGCAGCATAGTATTTTTTTATGAGCAGCTAGGCAACAACAGCGGGAGTATCACCAGGCTTTTGCTTCCTACGCCCCGATGTGTGTATCAGAAACCCGGTTTCAAATTTTTCTAGTTGCCCCGGGAATTCCAGAAAAGGGAATTTTCATAGCATTCCGACGAAAAAAAAAATGCCCAAAAACAATTTTCGGTGGGTGCCGATTACGAAGCTGGGACCAATTTGTCGATTTTCTGAAGGTTTGGGCTGATTTAGCTTGAAGCTTCCCTTTGTGGGGACTTTTGCTACCCAAATGCGACTTTGGAGTTTTCAGAATGCGACAACAGAATAAGCTTAAAACTTATCCATATGGGCTTTTGGGCCGCCTAACACATCTTTATGGTTCATTTACAGCTTTCCTGGGTGTGTTACGGTGGTTAAATATTATGTGGTATTCTGGTCATGGTATCGGATTTGGCTCAAAATTTCTGCGACGGGGGGGGGGACCACGCACTGAACACGACTCTGAGGATCAAGTGTCCATTTTCGAAATAGTGAGGTAGGTTACGCCAGTTAAAACGCCCAAATCCTACCGTAACCTACAGCAACCGTCAGAATTATCACAAACGCACTCCAAATTTGTGTTTAACGACGCATAAATAACCCCTAGGAGAAAGTCTAGAGCTGATTCCAATTTTTTCTTCTGAATTCTTCGATCACATTTCCGCAAAACAATTAGAACGCTCTTTTTATCGAACACCCGTTTGCTTTTCGCCGACTTTTATTTAAAATTTTCCGCCGACGCTTATTTTTAGTTTCGCTACATTCCTTGAGTTGGACTGATGTTGGCATTGGCAATTATTTCTCAAATAATTCACGTAAATACTAAAATATCAGCCTGTCGCAACACCAATGTGTTCAGAAAATGTGCAAAACACTACATGAAATTTTTTTTAGGGTGCGCTAATAACAGCGGTGAAACCAGCGAAATAAAAACACATTAGGTTAACTCCTTATTATCATTGCTCTCGAATTACCCCACAAAATCTAACGAGGGATAAATGGAGATCAGGAAAGAATGACAAAGCAAAAAGAAAAGAATGATTCAGGATGGAAACGTTTCGGCTGATGCTTGCACCACGGCGTAAACTCGTCCGCATTCGAGCATTCTCAGACACCTGGCCGGTTGTACGGCGGCGGAAAAGGCCTTGCCGGTGCAACGGCGGGAGCAAAAACGGGGAGGAGTCGAGTTGTCCGTTGCACCGCAGATTAAGTAGGCACGCGACGCAGCCGCTCGCACAGAAGCGGTTGAACGGCGCACGATTTCTCGAAGTTTCCTGCAATGCTTTTCGTTCTCTCCCCACTTTCATTCAATCGCTGGCTGTTCTTTTTTCTCCAAATGTTCATTATTTGTGCCCAGATTATCACGCACATCGTCATTTCATTATACTATACTGGATTTCATGAAACACCAAAACAGAAACATAAACACTATTTCATAGATCTCACTGCGCCATTCTTAGGGAGCATTCTCCAAGTTTTCTAGCCTCCATAATTATAGGCAGGACGTGCGCAGCTACACATATGATGAGTTCCATAAATGGCTTCCAAATAAGGTAGGTTACACATTTTTACCCTCTTGTATGCGTTTTGAATTCGAAATTTTCCAGCGTCTTGGAAAGCGAGCAGCTACCCCTACTGATGCGGACTATTGAAGAATGGTAGAAACGGCCGAAATCGACACCTGACAGTTTCCACATCTCCTGCTGCACGTAATCCTTGGCTTTGACTCTGTTGCACTTAGTTTTCTTAAATTATATCTCATCTTCCGTCCAAAGCTATGGCGTAGATATTCAAGATATTGAGTCTGTTTTGCGAAAAAAACATGGCAACCGAAATAAAACGGGCGGCATAAAACAAAAAAAACCAAATTCAGCGGGAAGGCGAGATGTAATTCAGATGTTTTCGATTGATGAATTTTTCATGTTAAAGAGGAAAAATCCAGTACCCGTGACCTCAGTTAGGTCGTAAATGACTTGTAATTTAATTTTGTTACTGGTGTATCCCTTGTTGCTGATAGTAGATATTTTAGTTAGATTTTATATAGTTTTGTAGACGTTAAAATTTTATGTTTTCGTGATTGGAAGAAAAAACGGGGTTTTTCCGATGGATTTTCATCAAAGGGGTTCTCGAAAACGTGTCTTTTGAATTGTTACCGGTCTCCATTCTCTGTTGTTAGTTGAATATATTGCTAACCCAGTTATATCTATATATTGGTTTCTCTTTATGAAAAAAATTTTGTTCCACATTGTGTTCTATGAAAAATCTCCTGTTTCCTGAGATTCCTGAAATGTATTTTTTTCCTGAATGCTTGTAAGAAGATGATTGTTGGTTTTCTTTGTTTTTCTGGTTGTGAATACAATTATCACATATTGTTTCGTTGCAATTTATTATATTAGATTCCACCAAGTAGGATAACAATCTTGTTGTTGAAGTTACATATTTTATATAGTTGAGACGTTCGCCTTATTTGTTGTAAAAGTGATCGTGGCTGCTCCTCCTAATAAAATGAATTCGATGTTATTTACTAGAAATTCACAACGAAGTGAAGCAGTGTATGTAGCGTGTGGGCAATAAATTCTTCCACTCACAGTGCATTGTGAGTGAACTAGTACGATAACGCCTTAATAAGGAGCGAAATCCTGCTCCATATTCATGTAGAATCGGTTGCACCGCGTTTCGAAAACGTTTGAATAGCGGTGGAGAATCGGATGTCTGGCGGTGGGGTGTCGGGTTCACGCCGGTGCAATGTCAGTGGCCCCTCGGAGTGTCTTCGCGGCGCCACCGACATTCCCGCGCCGCACAACCGGCCAGGTGTCTGAGTTCGTCTTCGCTAATCTCGTCCGCGTCATCATCGGCCTCCCAAAAGAAGAAGGTTAAATTACCAGTTTTTGACCGTTTTTCGTTCTTTCTTCGTGATTAAGATGTTACAAGGGACCGTACGCTTCGATCGATGTGGGAAATTCGAGCACTAAAATCATCGTGAACACTGCCTTTAAAGGCAGTATTCACGATAAAAAAAAATGTGTTTTTGTTTCCTCTAAGAATGGGTAATGGAGAGGCACATTGTAACGCTGACGTCAAAAGAACACCCGAAAACGGGACCGGAAGAGCTCCAAAAGAGCCCGGAGCTGCCACTTTGAGCGCAACGCAAACCCCAAAAGCGCGATGCCCGCCCTCCGGCATGAACAAACGAAAGCTTGAGATCGTGAAATAAGCAATGGTTTTCGATGAGTAGCCTCGTTTTTCCCTTCATTCTCAACTTCTCTCTTCACTCAGGTCAGCCCGCGTACATACATCGGCTGCAAATGACGGAAGTTACAAGCCTCGAACAACACGTCCACCATGCTTTCCTAGCTCATTTTTTGAGAGATCATAACTCCGTTCCCAGATGGTCTTGTACGATTCCAGAGACAACATCGGAATCATTGTCGGACCGTTTTCAAAATAGGTGGGAAAATAGAAAAACGATCTTCATCTTGAACACTGCCTTTTAGGCAGCATACACGCTCGTAAACCTGATTGAGATAATTACGAAAATAGAATGGTATGGCTCAGATCACAACGCCTACGCATTTTAAAGAGTCAAAAATGACCCACAATGCCGCTACATTAGTAGCAAGTTTGGCCCCTCCCGTCTTTTCACGCCCCCTGTATTTGCCCTTTTCCTGCAACGCAAGGTTGCTGGGTCATATTCACAGTCGGTACTGTAGGTGGATTGGCTAAAAAGTGAACAAAACGCGTCACTGACGGCGAAGATGACACAGCAAGACGCTGGAGGAAAACGGCAAGTACAGGGGCGTGAAAATACGGGCGGAGTCGAATTCTAACTCATGGAGCGGCATTGTGGCTCGTTTTTGACGCTTCAAAATGCGTAGCCATTATGCTGTATGCCATACGGTTAGATTCACATTGTTATTCCAACCACGTTCACGAGCTTGTATGCTGCCTTCAAGCGGTGAATTTAAATATTGTGCATGGTCGGAACATAAGGACGTAAAGGCCATTCGAAAATTTCTCGACACGACGCGTCACGGCTCTATCATTTTCCAGAGGTTTTCTCCAATCTCGCTATATCTTGACCGCCGGTGGTGCTGTTTTCCTATTTTATAGCCCAGGCAGATCCTCAGCTGCTGACCCCTGGAGAAGGATGGTATGTAAATGAAGACACACCGCTCTCCACTTCTTTTATACCCTACACTTTATCAATAAGTTATCATCAATTTGTTTACAAGAGCCGTCGTACGCGCTGAAAACCACTCATCGTTTTTTGAGTTCGAATCATTCGCTGGGCCTGCCTGAGCACGTGGGTAGAGTTTTTCGGGTCACCGACGCATTATTGGGAAGATATGGCAGATCGAATGCATCGAATTCCACCAAAGAGGCCGGCCTTCCGACAGCCATGTGGCCTCAAATGGGAAAGGAAGTGAGCTTATCAACAAATGATACATCAACTTCCACTCATTTACGTGATATAGCTTGTTGAGAGGCTTCTTCATTTTTCATTTTATGCCACATGGCTGTCAGAAGGCCGGCTTCTTGGAATTCGAGGCATTCGATCACCCATATCTTTCCAATGATGCGCCGGTGACCCGATATACTCTACCCGCGTTCTCAGGCGGGCCCAACCAACGATTCAAACTCAAAAACAGTGAGTGGTTTCAGCGCGTACGATGCCTTTAAGTTCTTATGGTGGGAACGAAGAAGTAAAATTGAGAAGTACTATTCCTGAAAGTTTAGGTTCCTGGTAAAAGTAAAGATTTGGCATGGTCATAAAAATATACTCAGTTAAAAAGGGAAGATAAAGAAAAATGAAAAAAAGGTTTTGAAATATTCCTGAGAACGATTTGGCGTAGAATAATTTGTTTTTCGGGAAATGAAGTGAAATAGTTGAAAGTATGATTTGGCAGTCGAGTTTGAACAAACTATTGATAAGAGTTGTGCAAAACGAGAGATCGCCTTGTCTGTGCTTATCCGTAGGACATATCAAAGCGAAATCACGCGTGTTGATTTTACTTCACCTAATACGTGAAGACCGCCGCATTACAGCTCCCGAAAAAGTTTTGATGCTCCCCATTTCACGCGTGATTTCGCTCTGAGATGTTCTACGGATAAGCACAGACAAGGCGATCTCTCGTTTTGCACAACTCTTATCAATAGTTGGTTCAAACTCGACTGCCAAATCATACTTGCAACTATTTCACTTTAATTCGCGAAAAACAAATTATTCTACGCCAAATCGTTCTCAGGAATATTTCAAAACCTTTTTTTCATTTTTCTTTATCTTCCCTTTTTAACTGAGTATATTTTTATGACCATGCCAAATCTTTTCTTCTGCCAGGAACCTAAACTTTCAGGAAATTCATTTATTTTTCCTAAAGGTTTCCTTTCTAACATGATTTATGCCTGGTGGTGTTAGATGAAAGTAAACCCACTGATATCCTGCCCCCCCCCCTTCTATGACGTCCTGCGCACTCCAATTGATAGCCTGCACACTTTCTATGATGTCCTGCACACGCCCACTGATATCCTGCACCCTTCCACTGATGTCCTACACACTTTCTATAAAGTGCTGCACACTCCCACTATAGTCCTGCACACTCTCACTGATGTCCTGCACACTTTCTATGACATCCTGCACACTCCCACTAATGTCCTGCGCACATTCTGTTACATCTTGCACACTCCCACTGATGTCCTGCACACTTTCTACGGCGTTCTGCGCGCACCCATTTGGGTTCGGCACTTTCTACGGCGTCCGGCACACTTTCATTTGAGTCCCACACACTTTCTAGGGCGTTCTGCGCACACTCGTTTGGGTCCTGCACACTTTCTACGGCGTCCGGCGCACTCTCATATGGGTCCCACACACTTTCTGGGGCGTTCTGCGCACTTCCACTGATGTCCTACACACTTTCTATAAGGTGCTGCACACTCCCACTATAGTCCTGCACACTCTCACTGATGTCCTGCACACTTTCTATGACATCCCGCACACTCCCACTAATGTCCTGCGCACATTCTGTTACATCTTCCACACTCCCACTGATGTCCTGCACACTTTCTACGGCGTTCTGCGCGCACCCATTTGGGTTCGGCACTTTCTACGGCGTCCGGCGCACTTTCATTTGAGTCCCACACACTTTCTAGGGCGTTCTGCGCACACTCGTATGGGTCCTGCACACTTTCTATGGCGTCCGGCGCACTCTCATATGGGTCCCACACACTTTCTGGGGCGTTCTGCGCACACCCTTTTAGGTCCCGCACACTTTCTACGGCGTCCGGCGCACCCCCACTTGGGTCCCACACACTTTCTACGGCGTTCTGCGCCCACCCATTTGGGTCCCGCACACCTTCTACGGCGTCCGGCGCACTCACACGTGGGTCCCGCACACTTTCTACGGCGTCCGGCGCACTCTCATTTGGGTCCCGCACACTTTCTACGGCGTCCGGCGTACTCTCATTTGGGTCCCGCACACTTTCTACGGCGTCCGGCGCACTCTCATTTGGGTCCCACACACTTTCTAGGGCGTTCGGCGCACTCCCACTTGAATCCCACACACTTTCTACGGCGTTCGTCGCACTCCCACTTGGATCCCGCACACTTTTTACGGCGTCCGGCGCACTCTCATTCGGGTCACACACACTTTCTACGGCGTTCTGCACCCACCCATTTGGGTCCCACACGCTTTCTAGGGCGTTCTGCGCACTCCCACTTGGATCCCGCACACTTTCTATGGCGTTCGGCGCACTCCCACTTGGATCCCGCACACTTTCTACGGCGTCCCGCGCACTCTCATTCGGGTCACACACACTTTCTACGGCGTTCTGCGCCCACCCATTTGGGTCCCACACACTTTCTAGGGCGTTCTGCGCACTCCCACTTGGATCCCGCACACTTTCTACGGCGTTCGGCGCACTCCCACTTGGATCCCGCACACTTTCTACGGCGTCCGGCGCACTCTCATTCGGGTCCCACACACTTTCTACGGCGTTCTGCGCACACCCTTTTGGGCCCCGCACACTTTCTACGGCGTCCGGCGCACCCCCAAGTGGGTCCCACACACTTTCTACGGCGTTCTGCGCCCACCCATTCGGGTCCCGCACACTTTCTACGGCGTCCGGCGCACTCACACGTGGGTCCCGCACACTTTCTACGGCATCCGGCGCACTCTAATTTGGGTCCCGCACACTTTCTACGGCGTCCGGCGCACTCTCACTTGGGTAGCACACACCTTATAGGGCGTTCTGCGCGCACCCATTTGGGTCCCGCACACTTTCTACGGCGTCCGGCGCACCCCCAAGTGGGTCCCACACACTTTCTACGGCGTTCTGCGCCCACCCATTCGGGTCCCGCACACTTTCTACGGCGTCCGGCGCACTCACACCTGGGTCCCGCACACTTTCTACGGCATCCGGCGCACTCTACTTTGGGTCCGGCACACTTTCTACGGCGTCCGGCGCACTCTCACTTGGGTAGCACACACTTTATAGGGCGTTCTGCGCGCGCCCATTTGGGACCCGCACACTTTCTAGGCGTTCGGCGCACTCCCACTTGGATCCCGCACACTTTCTACGGCGTCCGGCGCACTCCTACTTTGGTCACACACATGTTCTACGGCGTCTTTCGCACTCCTGCTGGGGTCCCGCACAGTATCTACGGCGTTCTGTGGCGCACTTCTAAGTCACACCGTGCGGCGTTTCAAAAAGTACTTCCGAGATCCCGCCGTATTGATTGAAGCGTTGCCCCCTCAGAGCCTGAGCAAAAGCCTATCAGTAAGGGTGTTTATTTCACTAGTTTATTTTTACGAATAAGTAAACGTCGGATGGTTTATAACAACATGTTTACGTGTTTTTGTCTTTCTTTACCCTCAATTTTGAGGTTCCGCGAAAATTGAGCTACCAACTTCAAAATTCGACAGGAGCTAGGTGCAAACAAAACCAGCTTTCTGTTCCAACAAGATCGTGAACGCCAACTGAAAAAAAAAGGAGATGAACATTTTTTCGACCAAAATGACGAGGTTATGACACTTTTTCTCGAATCTCAGATAACCATTCCGGGCCATTTTCTGAACAGTTATTTACCTTTCTAAAGTATAGTAAATGCAAAAAGAACGGTCTTCTTACGTTTACTCTGGACCCTGATACTGAGATCAGGGGGTTGCGCGATGGCGAATCAAAGCCGAATCTGGTGAGCGCTTCGCGCTCACCACAATTTTGTGTAGCCTCTTCAGGACGACCACCGTGCACTTGAGCAAGCAACTGGGCTGAGCCGTGCCGGGGCAGGTTACGAGTAACCTCTCTGATCTAAACACGAACCCAGGCGACTGCCTCTGACGATACTCACTGAGTGCACGCGCTGAGTCACATGGGGATATCTCGCGCCACTTACGCCACTTGATGATTCATATCTGGGCGAGCTACATTGTGACCTCTTTAATCTAATCACGAACCCCGGGCAATTTTTTGAGACGAATCTCCCTGCAGCGAATCGAAAAGGGCAGAATAGGACTCAAATCGCGGACGCATGTCAAGCACGGTTAACGTAGTAAGTACTAAAAAAAACAAAAGCCAAACACAAGTAGCTGCCAAACTCTGAATTATTTAGGATTACGCGGTAGAAAAGGCTGCCGATTAGGATCTATAACAGAAGAAATCACCCAATTGACAAAAACACTAGAAAAACGCTAAAAGGACTGAAACACTTCAAAGAACACAACAGCACGGGGCGAGAATAAATAACTTGAAAACTAAAACAGATCACAAACTGTAAATATTTAGGAAACGCCAGGTGACTGCACTCAGAGACAGTGTTCACGAAGAAAAGTTGCACGTTTTTTTAGATGAAACGTAAGCTTTGGGTCTCTCTAAGAAGATTAAGAACGGAAGTGCGACGAAAAACGGCCGGTAAGAGGGTAAAAATCTCGTGGGCCAGTCAACCCATTGGGCCACTCCACCCACGTCCTGTAACAGTTTCCCTGAATTCGTGGTTAGATGAGCAATGGTTTCCGATCAGAAGCCCCGATCCCCCCTTCATTCCAAACGTCTCTCTTCACTCAGGTCAGCTCGCACCCATCGGCTGTAATAAACGGGAGTTACAAGCCTCGGACAACTCGTCCACAATGCTTTCCTAGCTGAATTTTGAGGGGCCGTAACTCCGTTTCCAGGGGTCTTGTACGAGTCCAGAGACATCATTGAAATCAGCATGGGACCGTTTTCAAGATAGGCGGAAAAACAGAAAAACGACTTCTATCATGAACACTGCCTTTAATCGTGTCCTGTGGTTCTGGTGACATAAATCTGAAATCCACTTGGCCACATATACCTGAACACCTCACTAACTGAATTATTCCATGAATTAATAACTCTAAAAAGAAAAGAGTTACTACAGGATACAGTTCTAGGGGAAAGAAGGCGAAACCTGAATTCGTGCCCTCTGGTGATGAAGGCGGAGGGCGACGCTTCAATTGAATCCCAGAGCGAAAAGTCTAATTCAAGCGTGATAAGCTTATATATCAATGTCAAGTCTGCAACCTCTCCACAATCATAAAGTGATAACGCTTATAGTATCTTCGGAGCCTATGTATCCGTTTGCTTACGAAACACCGGTCATTAAAGGCAGTGTTCACGATGATTCTCGTTTCAAAGTTTTTCATATAAAACAATGCGTTGGCAACCAAGTGTTACCAAAATCACGAAGAAACGGCGAGAAACGCACTAATTCGCCTTATTTTAGTGACATTATTCTATGGCCTGGACTAGTTGTCTGGTTGGATGAACATGTTCACGGTAGTTGTCACCGGTAAAAAATGGGACTAATCGAAAATGGAAGAATATTTTGGGCAAAACAGTATTAGTTAGGACCCGAAGGAAAGAACGGAGCAACACAGAATGGAGAATTGCAAAAGGCGGGTGTACAAAAGATTTCATTGTCACAACGAACAGTTCCATTGATACTTAAAGGCAGTGTTCACGATGAAAATTGTTTTTCTGTTTTGCCGCCTATCTTGAAAACGGCCGCGTGCTGATTCCAATGATGTCTCTGAAATCGTACAAGACCTTCTGGGAACGGAGTTATGGTCCCTCCAAAATTGAGCTAAGGAAACATGGTGGACGAGTTGTCCAAGGCTTGTCACTTCGGTCTTGCACAGCCGATGTATGCGAGCTGGCCTGAGTAAAGAGAAAAGCTGAGAGTGAAGGAAAGAACGGGTCGAATGATTGGAAATCATCGCTCATCTCATGATCTTCAGCATTCATTTGTTCACGTCGGTGGGGGTGTGATGCGCTTTTGAGGTTTGTCTTGCGCTCGAAATGGCAACTTCAAGCTCTTTTGAAGCTGCTCCTGGCTCGTTTTCATGCGTTCTTTCGACGTCAACGTTACATTGTGCCCCTCCACTACCCATTCCTAGTGGAAACTGAAACACATTTTTTATCGTGAACACTGCCTTTAAGAGGCGGGCTGATACTTGAGGATTGCGTGCCCTTCTGGTGCGTTTTTCTCGGTTTCTTCGCCATTTCAGTTCTACCCGGGGGCCAAACAATCGATTCAGCGATTAATCTCAAGATCGAAGATTATCGTGAACACTGCCTTTGAACGACTTCTGCACGTTTTCGACTTCGTTGATTTGAGAGGTTCTGTATGGGGACCAGATAGCGGAGAAATAATCGACGAAAAGTCTGACATATGCTGCGAACAGCTTGAAAACAAAGAAAGTCACGAGCTCTAAAGACTCATATAGCGTAGTTTGTCCTTACACCTCATTCATACTTTTGCGATAGCGGCAAATGCCGCGATTATCAGTGGAAAAATAAGAAATCAGACTTCTGATACTGCTCTAAAATGTGAAATCAGGTGTTTGATAATGGTATCAGACATCTAAATTCTCATTTTTCTGCTGATGATCCGCGGCATTTGCCGCTATCGCAAAAGTATGAATGAGGTGTTACGTTCGCTTCACTGACTACAAGTGTCAGCTATGTATGAAGCCGTCTTCACTAAACGTTTAAGTGTAATTGATCCCTAACTCGTGAATGAACTGCTATCAACTTAAAGGCAGCGTACGCGCAAAAAAACGTGTTCATTTTTTTCTCAATTTCGCTCATGTAGGCCTGCCAGGTTGTGATATATCGCAAATGGACCACTCAAAACACTCAAATTCCTGAGAAAAACTCGTTCGGAAATCCTTGAGCATTCAGCTCCCTTTTTTTCACGTCTGTCCGGTGTGTCTTGTGCAATACACAAATTTCGAAAATTTGGACGGCTGGTTTGGTTTATCCTCATTAACTTTTTAAGTTCCACAATTCTTTCCGTCTTTCAGCTGTCAAAAGGTCTTAAAATAAGAAGCTTTAAATACACACGTCCAAATTCAAGGATCCTTCGAGTAAGAGAAAATAGAATTTTGGATTTAAGTTGCCTGCCGGAGCCCGTCGTGGCGCTTCTGTTCCTCGTGTTAGATGATCGACCGGGGAAACGCCTTTTCAGACCACGGAGCAGTTTTCAAGAGCCTATAGCATTATTTTTACGCTACATTGAGGTCTCAAGCTTCGGCAACTATCTCCACTTGGTTCAAACCTTGGATTGAGAAGAAAAACCCAGATGTGGTTTTCAGCGCGGACGCTGCCTTTAAAGCCGTCGCTTCCAAAGAGAACACAACTCAGGGTGACTCTAACCGTAGAGTCGTCGGCGTACATAGAGCAGCGTACCCCAGGACTGGGAGCTCCCGGCAATTCATTTACGTAGAAGAGAAACCTTAGGGGAGCAGGCTCTACAGCAGTTCACGATCGGTCAGTAAGAAAACTTCCCAGGAAGCTAAGCAAGCATTCACAAATACCATATCCCTGAAGTCTTAGCATGAGTAACAGTATCAAAATAGAGTCATCCGCCTAGCGATAGTCTTCGTAGCAAACAGAAACCTAGCTACCGCGATCTATTTCTTTACGCCAAACCGGAACAGTGGAGGAAGAGCAAGGCTAAAGCCCTGCTGGGAGCAAATAAGAAGACATTGTTTTGAAAGTACTCAGTCATCTTACAGAATTTTATGTGCTTCATTAGTATGCTATTGGCACAGAGAAGACATATACATGCGAAGCGGCTGTTTTTCGAAAAAAGTAACAATGGAAATGAAGAAATCATTCTCAAAACCGCACCCCTCCTGTGATAGTGATTCCCAATCTTGCAAGTAGCGGGGAAATGGAGGGCATATCATGAAAGCATTTAGATATCCTAGTTACGTACTCAGACCTCATCCTCTGAGCAGAACATAGATGAGGCAGCACAAGGTAAGCTACCGAGGTTTCAGGCGACCAGGGGTGAGGTGATACAACCTTGCTAGGTAGTTGAGGGCGATCTAACAATAAGATGAGGTGATAAAGGTTCGATAAGAAGAGATAGCGATCTGAGGTGAGATTAGAAGGCAATCATATGATATTTTCTCTGCCCGCCCTGACCTTTTATAGGAGTTAGGGATTCGTGAAGTTAAGATATGGACGATACTAGTGGGAGACTCCATGAAGTTGTATTCTGTATTCTGTCTCTTTAGGGTATTAGGTCCCATGCTGAATTGTACTTCTGTTACAGTTGACCGCAATGTTAAAAGGACATGGTGCGGTTGCGGCCTCGCAGTAAAACTACGGTAGAATCTAGCACTTTGCCAGATTTCGTCATCGCTCGGCGCTACAGCTGATATTCTTGTGAGCAGAGAGACGACGGTTGGCGTCGATCGATGACAAAATCTGGCTAAGTGCCAGATTCTACCGTAGTTTTGTGCGAGTCCGCAACCGCATCATGTCCTTTTAACTTTGCGGTCAACTGGATATAATCAATTGAAGTATCCAATTGAGTTGTTATCCCTGTCTTCTCTATGGAGATGTTTTTGTTTCAGACGGAATTCGGTACCTGCACACCTGTTTCATTATATGAACGAGTTTCTGTTGTACGAGTTGGCGTAGAGAAGAGCGCGGGGAGTACTCAATTTCCTAAATATGTCAAAAGTCTAGAAACAATGATTACCGTCCGCCAACGAAATAGTCAGACACAGTAGCAGCCTTTTTATTGATTCTTGTATAGACGCAAATGGCGGATCAATCTCTACAGAATTAAGCTCATCATTGTGGTACTGAGGTGTTAATATTTCTCTTCAAGTGTGCACTTCGCTAAATGTCATGGATTGTCATGCTAAAAGGAGGCGGGCAGACAGAATGGAATACGCTTAGGGATCAGCGCACATTCTCACAGCATACTACCATTAAATTGTGTTCTTGAGTAATAAAAAATTCTCTTCTCGCTAAGAGTCCGGATCGACTACTATTCTTACCAATTTCCATCGTATTACAACCAGGACGGGCCGCAGAATTTCCAGTTCAGTGGATGGACGAGGTAGCAGCACTCAATCGTTTGCGATAAAATAATTCTCTGACCATTGGTGTAGCGAACGCCGCACAGGTCGCCGCAGGAGATGTTTTCGCGTCCATTCGCAAGGCAAGATTTTACGAAAGGGCTATACATGAAACACCGAGAACAAAATCTCTTGACCCTTTATTGAATGCGATTGAGTTATGTCATTGTTCTCACACTGCAGTATCCTTCAAGATGGTTGAACGCAGAGACCTTTGTGTTCAGGTTTTAAATCGGAAGAACACGTCCCTGGCTCGCACTGTGTGCACGTGCTTCCATACACATAAATTGGTTCTCCAACGACGTTGCCACTGGAATCAAACAGGCATACGTACTTCTCTTAGGAGTTTTTCAAATCACGCTGCTAGGTAATGATGACGTCTGACCTGACAACAGTTTTAAAGTGATCTTCGGAAATAGCTGTTGCGAACTACAATACCCGCGCTAAGTTATGTAAAAACGGGGAGCATCTGGCAAACTTGGCAAAAAAGCGTCCGATGCATGCAACTTTTCTGAATGAAGACTTTTTTGAATTCTGAAAACGCTATCATATTCACAGATTAAATTGCTACCTAATTATGTCACTTATGTGGCGAAGTTCCCTAAGAGCACTTTGTTCTTGAAAGAAATAGTTTTTGCAATCGTTTTTCAAAAAACGTCGCACGCGGCGAAACTTTGAGCAGTATTTGTAGAAGTAATGGAAGAGCAATCTCTACGCTTTCTTCAGAAATTAGGTGCAGGTGGGAGAATCTCACGGTTGGTTTGGGTTAAATTTTTTAAATCCTTGATTTATGAGTCCGGGGACTTCGCAACAAAACTCCGGTTTTTCAGGTAGTTCTCGAGCGTGTTTAATTAAGGATTTCGAAATTTCAACCTGAACAAACCTTGAGATTCTCTCACCTGCACCTAATTTTTGAAGAAAACATACCGATTGCTCTTCCATTACTTGCACAATTACTTCTCAAAATTTCGCCGCACTTCGCCGCGCGCGACGTTTTTGAAAAACCATTGCAAAAACTATTTCCTTAAAAAAAGCGCTTTTAGGGAACTTCGGCACACAATTAGGAAGCAGCTTTTTCGGAATTCGAAAAAGTCTTCATGCAGAAATGTTACATGCATCGGACGCTTTTTTGTCAAGTTTGCCAGATGCTCCCCGTTTTTACAAAACGTAGCGCACGTATTGTACATACGTCGTTACACACGGTCTATGTTGAAGGAAAGTTTTCTTCAACAAGGAAAGTTGGCGGCTACATTCTCGCTTATTCAGAGAATAGGATCTCGCAGTCCTATACATTCTTATTAAATATGTAGCACATCTAATCCCGAGTCGGTTCCATATTTGAAACCAGAACTGGCGTTATCCGGTAGGCGCTCATTCGCACTCTAGAGGAGACAGATGCTTTATTAAACTGAAAATGGTCGATGGAAGTTGATTTCTTAGAGAATGGAAGTAACGGTCTCTCAGCTTGAAGTTCATAGGTTCTAGGTCGCATTCGCAATGAAGACGAGGGTTTACCTAGAACCCGAGGAGAAGCGGATTTAGTCACGGAGCAGAGATAAGGGAACCTCTCTCATGCTGTATCCACCGGAGTGCATGAATCATGGTCCGCCGCTGGACTTCTACTGGCCCTCTGTAATCGGCGCGTTCTTGTCCGACTGCGATATGCATCGGAGGCGCGATCGATACGTTCAGTGCCGCTACTCAGCCTCCCAGCACGCTACTGTACCGCCCAACTAGTGAGGTTTTCCTGTTATTCTTGTTTTTTTGGTGGCCCGGTTGGTGGTTCAGTGGCGGCACTGATGAATCGAACGCGCCACAGATTCAAACCGGGGTAGGCTGAGAACGCGCCATTTGCAGTGGTAGAGGGTCAGGAGAGGAGTATCATTAGGACTAAATTTAGAACCGAAATGACCGCAGTTCCTTTGCGTGCGTGACTGCGAGAGAGCGGAGTCCGAATTCATCATTGCGCAGATCCTGGGTTTGACGATTTGGGTTGGGTTCAGCGCCGGCCCAACCCAAAATGTCGGGATTCATCAATTTAATAACCCATCGAAAAATGGGGTTGGGTTTGGGTGTGCGCAATCCGACTGGGGAGAGAGGGTACACGAAACCCAACCCAAAATTGTCTCTTAGAAATGCGCTCTAGGGACATTTTCGGACTGGTAGAGGTCTGAATTATCATCTTTTAAAGGCACAGTACACCCTCAGATATGAATTTTGAGATTTTCATGTAATTGTGTAGAAGACCCCTTCTGTATAACACGTGCCAAATGCGAGATCTCAATTCCTCCAAATAAGCGAGATATAAGCGACCACCAAAGGCCCGACCCCCTTCGCTCACCACCACAGGCCCGACCCCCTAACAGATTTTCGGACTCGATAGCGGCTCGTTGGATGGATGAATTCCAACAAGTCGTCGTTCTTCAGCTCATTACCGGACTGCATCCGTATCCTGGCTTTCTCTCACGCAACCATTGCGAATGAAGAGAAATACTGGCCTGAGACAACTCGTCCACCAATTTTTCACCCTCAAAATCTAGGCATTTTCGAAGAGCCATAACTCTGTTCAAAGGGGGTCTTGGGCGATTTTAGAGATACCACTGTGATCAGCGTGTGACTTTCTCCAAGACAGGCATAAAATCTGAAAATTAATTTCCTGGGTGTCCTGTGCCTTTAAGGGTGCTTTTCCTTTTTATCTAATCGTATGACTTATGCAACTAAAGCTCAAAATCCAGTTTTTTAATTTCATCGTCGTTTCTTGTTGTGTTTAGAGAGAAAATCGACTCATATACTGGCTGAAAACAATTTTTGGAACATTCTCTGGGCTTTTGAACTCTACGCTTGAGATCATTTCCCTTTTCTGTCATATTTCTGCACCATCTCCTTTTCCTAAATTCTCAGCTCTTGTGTTTTACTGCCGCCACTCTCGCATGTCGTTTTTCGCTTCCCTAGTTGAATAGGCGTCCAATTCTCATTCCATTAATCATTGTTTTCTGAATTTATATATTCCGGTTCTTTTTTAGCTCCAATTCAATGTTCCTCTGTCCAGTTTCGTTTTCTTCTTCAGAAAGCCGTCGAAAAAAAGCCTCTCATGTAGCTTAGCGTAACGAATCGCGTTCAGTGAGAAAAAAGTTTTGTTGTGACTGCCCTCTTGTTTCAAATACAAGCACCATCCAGCAGATGTCATTCTCGAGGCTAAAACGTTTGATTTCTCTGTTTTCGTTTCGCTCGGATTTTTCTCCTCGTTTTGACTCATAAATCCAGTCGTTTCTGATTCTTATTTAGTGAAAATCTGTTGTACGTTACAGTGTATACTGCTCTAGTCCAATCAGATACACATTCTCTTTCAACCCGTTTCTTTTCGAAGATATCAAAGCGAGCCCCAAATTCGTGTTAAACCGCACGAATCCCGAAAAAAATCGAGCAGGAAGAATGCCCAATTTCTTCAAGCAAAGCTCAGTGACGATGACTTCCAAAAAATATCTTCAGAAAACTCGTTCAAGAAATATAGGGGCCACTATTGGTGCGCCAAAAAAACCATGTTAAGCCAAAATGGGTGAAAATATACAATGTATTATTTGTCGGATCCCGTTTAAATCTAGAACGCGAAAGATCACAACGGATTTTTTTGTTGATGCTACATCTTACGATTGCCTCCAAACTGTTCCAGAAGGTGCAGTTCTTTACATGATGGAGTCCTCTTGTGTGGTTCTCCCCGTGGCTTACTGAAAAAAAGTAAAAAAAAACAAACATAAACATACAGAAGAACATAAAAATTGAAGCCAAAAGAAAGTATGAGGCAAGCATAAAAAACAACGACTCATAGAATCAGATTTCAGTACTAAAACCAGAAGGGAAGATATACGAGAGGTTGGCAGTCTAAAAAATTATGTATTGATTAGATGAGAACTTGGAAATAGACGTCACGAAAATCATGTGAGCATTTGCAGACAACTTCCCTGCGCTCAAAAATGGGTTAGCTTAACCAACAGAGGATGTGCGTAGAATTCGCGCAAACATTTTAGTCTGATGAATGTACTGGGCTGCGACGGTAGATCACCCCGAGCGAATCGAAACCCCATTCTCCAGTGAGGCCGCCAACCACGCACGGCCAGCCAGAAGCCACTGAAACACAGTGGTAACAAATTTCGTGCGAGCGGTCGCCGCGCCGCGCGTTCTCATTGGGGCGCGCCGTTCTCACTGGAGCGCGCCATCTCAGCGCAGCAGCCAAACGATGCCAGGCACACGAATTTGGTCAGATCGATATTCAATCCTACACAATCACACCTTTGCAACGAATCCACCAAGGAGTATTGGATCAGTGTGGACTGTGAGAACTAAGTTCAAGGCTGAATTGAGCACTACTTACTACTGATGTTAAGAAGTCAACCTTTCATCGATGTTTTACGGTTCATTTCTGATTCTCACCGGTTTTTTTTTAATTGGGACATTTTCATGGTTTAAACGCGTTTTGAAGCACTCATAGAAAATCCGATTCTCCACAACGTCTTGATCTGTTTCTCAGTGATTTTCGAATTTTGAACGGCACTTCGTTTTAGCTAGTTTCAGCAAAATTGTTCTTTACAACACTTTCGCTGCGCTATTTATCGAGAATTTGAACTTACTCAGGCTGGCGAATTGATTCCAGTATCCGAATCCAGTTGAAACCTAGGTCTTATTCGAAATTAAAAAATCGAGAGTCTGACGAGAAGTTTCAATATCAACAATTCTTTTTGAATCTTCTCACGTTTTCGTTGATTCTCAGTGATTTTCGTCGACTACCTTCAATCAGCACTTCGTTTTTAGCTAGGTTCAGCAGAATTGATCCAGATAACACTTTCGCTGTGCTATTTTTGCTGGTTTTTGCAGACTTCTTTCCAACATTTTTTGGCGTTTTTTTTTTGCTACATTCGCTTAGGAATCTACATTCAGGAATTTTTCGCAGCTGTTTTCTATTAATTTTCGCAGGCTAATTTTGAGCCCCACCGAGGCAAACTATCTCCGCCACAGCTAAGAAACCCAGACAAATCACCGAAAGCAATTCTGAAGCTATATCTAATGAAAAACAAATTTTGTGGAACTCCCACACCGTGCTCTACGCTAGTGACTCGCTGGTGCTCTACGCTCTTTGACAATGACGGGGTATCTAATTATGATAGTCCAAACTAGTCGTGCTCATTAATACTTCACACACTTGAATAAACAAAATTTAATACTTTTTCTGATACACAATAGAAAGTTTGACAAATATGCATAACTCTGTAGATCTCTATAAAGCTATCAAGACTCTGATGTGATATATCTTCTTCAATCTTCGTCGGGTAGATTTTTTCGTCCGTGAAGGGCGACCTTAATCCTCATCGCAGATCTTTTCCTAAAACATAGCGAATACCAAGTTTAAGACCAACTCAAAGTAATATAAACCAGCACTCACCGAGACCTAATCAGGTTCCATTTCCCCTTCGCACATCGGACATATCCTTGAGATCAGACATTCCAAATGGACTCAAATTGAACAAGTGTCGCGGGTTTATCAACGTTATCGACAGCCAGCTGTCGATAAACCCTCCCAGGATGTGGATGTGAATGAGAGCCCTGAAATTCACATCTACTTACCGCCCAACTAATACAAACTAAATAGCTGATGTACGAATCGCATTCGGCGCCCCAATTCACCCTCTACGATAAGATTGAGAAGAAGAAGATGCTTTTTTTAAACGAAAGGGTAGAACAGTGCAGCAATAAGAAGTCAAATAATGATGAACCATGTTTCGAAACTACTGCTAGTGTGCGGTCATTTCTACGAATTGTATGTTCTACTCTGTATTTTCACACAATGTGAGAGCAAGATGTGGGATGGAGCCTATTCTTCTCCTGTACTTTCGAGCTATGTCATTTTTTCAAACGTTGATACTCTTACCTACCTATATCACACCACAGATGAGACGATCGACACGAGCTTCGTAGACAAAAAAGGCAACCAGTCTCTGGAAAGGAGTACGAATTCCCTATTTAATCAACTAAAGCAGATTTACTACTGCAACGGATGAAAACGTAGAGGAGGAAGGAATGGAGAAGTGAACTACAGCATAGGAAGAGGTGAAGGAGTGTGGGTTCGGCGGTGTTTCGCAACCGATGTGGGCTGGCGCGCTCCAGTGAGAACGGCGCGCCCCAATGAGAACGCGCGGCACGGCGACCGCTCGCACGAAATTTGTTACCACTGTGTTTCAGTGGCTTCTCGGCCAGCCGCCTGGTTCATGCGTCAGACTAAAACGAAAACGGAAACCATACGTGAATCAAAGGTGCTGGGTTATCCAACCCAAACCCAATTTTCCAACCCAGGTCTGCAGAACCCTGAGTTGGCGCTAACCCATTTTCCAATGATGAATCCGGCCTCGGGTGGAGAGGGAATGGGCAGCGTTAGTACAACCGAACATGCATAACAACGAATCCAGTATGGAGTCAACGGGGTTTCAATGGCGCGCGGCGATCTACCGGCGCAGCCCCTCGGACAGTCGGGGCTTAGTACGTCGGCACAATAGCGTTAGTACGCCGGCACAAAGGGATCGGCAGCACCTGTGCTTTAGCTGCTGGTAACAGCAGGATATGCTGGCAACGACCAGGAGCTCCTGTTGCTTGTGTTGGCGTACTAACGCTTTGATTATCGTGGCACGCGTGCTATTGCCAGCCACTCTCTCCTAGTGTCTGCTGACACTCTTCCATTGATTTGTCTCATACGAATGAACATTGCAGCATCCTCTTGTACGACGGCGGCGGGTATATAAGGCGGCCAGTCTCGCTGAGGGGCAGTTGGCCGTTTGAGGCCAGTCCGATGGGGTGACCTTGTGTCACTGCTCGGAAGGTAATTTTTGGAACGCTGAGGGGATCATACCCATCGCCCACCGCGAGGGAAGTCTCCTGGTTGCGGACCTGCTGCTGGCCGTGACAAGAATTATATCCAACACCGGTAAGGAGGGTGGCAGTCCAAATTCTGTCGATAATGAGCGTTAGTACGCCAGCATACGTTGGCAGGATGTGCTGCCGCAACCAGCAGCTCCTGCACATAACGAGCGTTAGTGTGCCAGCATACGTTGGCAGGATATGCTGCCGCAATCAGCAGCTCTTGCACACAACGAGCGTTAGTATGCCAGGTTTGCCCTGGCGTACTAACGGTATTGTGCCGACGTACTAAGCCCCGACTGTCTGAGCCCGTCCACGCACCAGATCAAATTGATTACGCGGGCTCAAGTCATGCGACAAAGAATCTCATTCGAAACGTCGAAGTAAATGTTATCCAACCCACTCATACTTACTACCCTTCACGCCATTGATGTGACGGGTAAGAAACACGACTATTTTACTCAGTTTCGGGGAGACATAGATTACAAAAAGTCCTGACTACTGATATCTAGTCTCCTCCGATCTTATAAAGCTCTTTAGAAGGTCATTAACATATTACGTCTTACTAGTACGTTTTTCTGCATGAATCTCACCTGGTTTCGTAGCGGCATACGACGAAGCGAGCTGTTGGGCACTTTTGTGAGTAGCACCCCATCTTGGTTGTCTTTGCCCAGGCCATCTTAAAAGTTTAGCGTAGGTGCGACTTGAGAATACCAGGTGCTACAGTATTCATTCGTCTAAAACTTTCTCTGAAATAGTGCATTATTCAGCTTTACCTGTGTGAAACCAGTGTACATGGGATTTTCTCTCATTTGCATCGTATAGTCGAATCCTCGAATTCCAAACAGTCGCAGGACTGACCACCACTGACTCGCGGCCTAGAACAACCTAGGCAGTGAAAACTCGCTGCAGGACGCAAAGTGGATGCACCAAGGTCAAGGCCGTCAGGATGCTGCAAGCTTCTTTGCTGGCTGCTTACCTTTAGTTTCTAGAGAACGGAAGTAGTTTTCTCATACCAGCGATCCACAATCATTATCATTAACAGAGCGGTATTAAACGCTTTTGCAGACAGCCGCACCCACATGATGGAAGTGGGAGAAAACCATCTACTTACCAGAAGCATCTCCCACAAGATCACAGAAATGCTCAGAATTTTAGATAGTATACTCATAATAGTTAAGTAAACACTCGAAATTGTAATATCTTACCAGGTCCATGGACTTCTTTTCGGATAGGTATATATCCTTGTCAAACCACACGTTTTCTCCTACACCTTTGTGCGTTGAAGGGTCACTGTAGTTAAGGATGCACTGTTTGGCGTACTCATACGCTTGATTTTCTAGCTTGCAGTCCCAATTCTGTAAGAGATGAACTCTAAAGGAGTTAAGTTCTTAGAAAACGTTTTTCATCTCTCACCAGCATGTTCATGTTGGCAGCGGTCGGTGCCTTTCCTAGCGCACCATTTAGAAGAAGTCCTTGGGCGAGTTCTGATCTGAAGACCATCTAAGCCATGACGCCTACAGTTGACCTCAATGTTGGAAGGACGTGGTGCGGTTGCGGACTCGCACTAAAACTACGGTAGAATCTGGCACTTTGCCAGATTTCGTCGTCGATCTGCGCCACAGCCGATATTCTCGTGAGCAGAGAGACGACGGTTGGCGCCCATTGATGATGAAATCTGGCAAAGTGCCAGATTCTACCGTAATTTAGTGCGTATCCGCAACCGCACCATGTCCTTTTAACATTGCGGTCAACTGTATCTGCTTTACATGAAGTCAATGTTACAACAATTTCGATGGTGTTACTTCAAGCAAATTTGGTGCACAGATTTCAAAGAAAATTCGAAAGATAGAGGTATTGTCGCTACTTCTGCCGTCATACCGCAATCGAAGGATTTCCCTGAGTTCCAAAATCGTACGAGGGATATACGAGAGCTGTTGTTGAATCCGGAATAACTAGGTGAAGAGCAGCAGGATAATTTATTTCCGCAAACTCTGGCGTCTAGAATGCAGTGGGAAAATATCGCTACCCGACTTTTTAGCCTATAGGAGATACTCCTTTCCCTTAGCAGTTTTCTAAAAAAAAGAGATTAACCTGGAACTAGCGTGCCACACCAAATCCGGTACCGGTTTTCAGTAATCTCGAAACGTTTTCTTGAAAACGAAGCTTTTGCGAATCCTGAGCTTCATTTTCCTTCTTTTTTCTCAGGGTGGGTACACCGCGCAATTGGTAGAAGTTAATGGACTGGCAAGTCCGACTTTGTTAAGTAGCTCTGTTCTTGCTCTTGCTTCCAACTACTTTTTTGTTGTGGTACAATAAGAGCAAATCCAACAGAATTGTAATCCGAGCCAGTTATACAAGCAAATTTACTGCGTTGAACATAGGAGGAAGGTTATTGGTGTTCTCGTTTTCTTCCTCCTGCAATAATCCTTGCATGATAATGTGCTCCTTTTCAGCTAAATTTTAATATCATGCGCAGCCATTTGCTGCTGTATTAAACCTAACAAATTCTGATCTTCTATTACTTATCCCATTTTACCCTTTTTTGATTAACTACTGTGACTTACTCATTAGCTTCTATGAACTAACACCTTTGTCCTTTTAATTTATATCACACTCTGATCCTTTCATATTTTATTTACTTCTTCCTTTTCTATTCTAATCTTACTTCTCTTAATTCTTTCTTATTTGTGTCATGCTTTTTTAATGTACTACATAAATTAAACCTAATTTATACATAATCTAATACATAAATTTAATGTACTTACAATTAGATAACCTCTCATTAATGAAATTTCTTTTATTAATTCGTATGATACATTGTAGTCAGGTTCACTTGGAGTGGAACTGCCTTTCTTACTGAAAAGTTACAGGGTAGTTCCACTTGCATTTTAAAATGACTTGACCTTTCTTCTTACTGACTAACATTGTCTCTACAAATAGGGTGTTTACATTGGTCTAAGGGTTGGAATGAAACTATTGTAAACTCAAAGTACTCAACTCTCAGATACCCTGTTTATTTACTAACAAGACTGACGGACTGAATATATTGCATGAATACACATGAAGGCCGCTAGTCGCAATACTCTGGGTTCTGCACCTAGGAATTTCATGGAGCCTTTGGCCATAGACTACGATTTCGCCACCCTGGGGCAACATGCTCGAATCCAAGCGTAACGGAGGGTGGGGGCTGGGCTTTGGGAGTCGGCGCGTTTGATGATAGCAGTGCTAGGGCCGAAAATGGGTTGGGGTAGCAGTGAAAAATTATTTCCTTGCCAACCCTACCTAGTAGGATGGGGCAGTCGAGACCCCGCCGAGACACCAATTAGTATAATTAATTGAACCACGCCATGGAAAGGCATCAAATATTCGAAAACATCAAAATTCAGTCTTCATAAGGCCTCAGCTTTACCTGTATCACCTCTCCTCCCGTTGATCACCGACAGTGTCGAGCGGGCGCCAGTAACGTCAGCATTCGTTCCTAACGCCCGCCATAGTTGGCCAGAAAATCCTACTCGCCCTAGGAACACTATGACTCTCACTTCTTTTGTCAAGGCTTTTGGTGAAGAAATCCGACCATCGTGCTTGAGGACGACCAGTAGTGCGCCAGAGATCCCGCGGTACCCAATCTGTTACAGCACTTATCCCACGGTTAGCGCATTACGTGTCCGGTCCACCTGATTTTTGACGACTTAGCATGTTCGGCGGCGTCCCTGATTTTTGACCGTCTGCGTAGCTCGGAACCCTTAACCCCTTCGCTCACTTGCCTAAACGTGACACTCCGAGCATCGTCCTCTCGATGCGCGCTGAGTGACAAGGACCGCACTTTCATCCTGCTTGCGTAATGCCCAGGTTTCCGAAGCATACGTTAAAGCTGGCCTCAGCTTAGCTGGATTTAATGCCGATTTGTGCTAACCAGATCATAACCGTTAGGGTGTGATAGCTCTTGTGCCTCATCTATGAATATCTGAGGAATGCTGAGCGAGGTGTCGGTGGTTTTACTTTAACACTCTCGCCCGAAATGCGCGCAATGCAGGTTTGAGTCCTGCCTAACATCTGAGTTTTGCGTCCAACTCAGCTACCTTGTGACTTCTTGTTATCATATGTATACCATGCCATGGAAAGGCATCAAATATTCAAAAACATTAACATGGTTATCTTCAGCACTCGCAGGTCAATCATGAAAGGCGTCGACGCCCTTAACCCTGCCTTAACTCTTTCCTAACACTCGCATTCGTGCATGCGCCCCTGAACTCTCAATCCCTGTGGAGCGATCTCTAACACATCGCACTATACACACTTCTGAGCTATTTCCATGTACCGTTTAATGCCTTGCAGGAAACTAGTCTCAAGGATAGGCCCGTAACCGAAGCCGAATGGTTTGACATCTGCTGTGGGATAGGAGAGTGAGAGACCGTGGCATAGCCCTAGGGAAGGACTACAATGGTATGTTCAAAGAGTTGGGCTCAAAGTCGGGTGGGAATGCATTCATGCGACTGCGGAATCACAGAGAATTTCGCCTGACGATAATGAGTGCTCATGCGACCACCGAGTCCTCCAAAGACAGCTCGAGCGATGCATTCTATGAGGAACTCAACAGAATACTGGCTAGAATACATGGTCAACATGTCGTTGTCGTGGCAATCGATGCACATGCAAGGATGGGAATTGATCAAGAATCTGAAGTCGCAAACATCGGACAATGGCTATTGCCTTGTCTACTTAATTGATCGGAATGGTCTGATTATTGCTTCGACATTCCGGACTAATCATCACGGCCATCAGCTCACGTGGCAGGAGCGAACCCAGCTGAAGTGTGTCCAAATGAGAATGGCGTCCCATGCGGCCTGTGTGCGCTGCAGACGGCCGTCGCGTGTGCCGCTCTCGTACGCGCATACGAAACGAGCCTTCCCCCAGAGCCATTGACAACGAATGGGGTCGGAACCGGCTGACAACAAACAAACTGCGTAGATCAATCAGCTCTGCAGCCGAGGGGGGGAGGTGACAGCTTTTCGAGCACTCGTCCGAGAGCGGCACATGCGACCGCCGCCTGTAACGCACGCCGGCCACATGGGCCGCCATTCTCCTTCGGAAACACCTTATCTCCAGAAATGCAGAAAAAGCGGAAGATGAAAGCTTTGAAACTACAGCCCGAATATGTTTCGACTAGGAATATGTATTCCAGTATCGGGCATCCGAAGATCTAGAGCTGTGAGGGATGTCGCATTCGAATCGTTTCACCGTCCAGTTCTGTTGAACTTCACTGTGAAGATTCATAAAAAGAAGCGATGGGCGGCTGTGGCTTTGGCAGACAGCACCGCTCACCATCTTACCGTTCTCCGCCTTTTTCATCCTTAGCACTGTACCACGGATTGGACGCATTAAGTTAACCTCCGAGCTGAGATTTATCTCCTTAAAATCACAGTCTCAGCTCAGAATCGTTTTTCTGCTTATCTTGAAGACGGTCCCACGCTGAGTCCAAAGATACATCAAAATTATACCTCCAATGAATCGTACAAAACCACTGGGAGCGGAGTTATAGCCCCTCAAAATATCCTGAAACTGAGTGACGAAAGAATAGTTGTGCCAGTACAGTTGTCCGAGGACTGCGATTTTCGTCATTTGCAACCAATGTGTGGGAGCGGACCTGAATGTAGAGAGAGGCTGAAAAGGAAGGGAAAACGGAGTCATTGATCGAAAACGATAGCCCATTTTGCCACTGTTGAGCTCGAAATGCCACCAAGAGGGCGTGCAAAAGTAGCTTGTAACTGTGGGCGTCCCAGAGCGGCTTCTTCCTAAATCTCACTTATTCGGAAGAATTGAGAGCTCGCATTTGGCAGGTGGTATATAGGATACGTCTACTTCACATTTGATTGGAGATCTAAGATTTCGTCCCTGATGTTGGGCTGAGCCTTTAAAGCACGAAAATATTGGACTGTCTGCTTTGTCTCTCCAAGGTACACTCAGACGTTGTCTAGAAACATGCGGGTTTTGCTTTGATTCTCGGAGGCATTCATAGTTTAGTGAATTTCAACAGAATCTTTGAGTAACCCGTTCTGAAGGCTCTGGGTATCTGTTATCTATGTACCTCCACTTGTTGTGCCAGTAGAGTACACTATTCCTTGCCACAGATTCTGTTCTGCAAACGGCAGCAGTCGGAGATTCGTCTCCATCTGATGTTGAACCACCATCTTGATCTACAGCTGAAACTCAACTATCATTCATCGTAATGCTAACAAGTTTCGAAAAGTCGAAGGGT
Organism: Aplectana chamaeleonis; assembly: GCA_029168955.1. NCBI lineage: Eukaryota > Metazoa > Nematoda > Chromadorea > Rhabditida > Cosmocercidae > Aplectana > Aplectana chamaeleonis. Next base: position 410,524 of record JAPDOI010000414.1, read on the forward strand.
TTCAATATTTTGATCCGAAAAATAGCAAAATTTATTCCAGATAAGATCTGCATGTTTCAGAGTACCTTGTTCAGGGGGACCCCTTTTGACATCAGGTAGCGCCTTAACTGAGGTATTTTTGGTATCGGGGACATAGCGACTGTGCGAAAATCTTGACAGTGCGTGGAGGAATTTTGAGGTAAACAAAGGGTTCCCAATCGGCATTGAGGTGTAAAGCGCTTCACAACGTACACTAGGGGATAACCCTAACAAGGGAAGTATAAAAAGCGTAGGTCGGATCTGCCAAAACGACTACTATGGTTAGTATCTCTTCTGGCTCAATAGTGAAAATGCGCAGTATCCCGTCCCGAGCCGCAGGTTCAAAAAAGTTATGAAAATTTTTTAAGCCTCGCGAAAAGGCAAGGGTACCCATCAGGTATTTTTTTGGAGTTTCAAAAAATTTTCTCGGATTTAGCTCAAAAGTTGTATGTAGAGGTAATATAGGGTGGTGAACATGAATCTGAAGTCCATTTGTCGAAATTTTGAGGTTTACTGTAGGTCACGGTCGGTGGAATGCCATTTAGGGGGGCAAAACCCATCTTAGTATTTTGAAAATCGAGAAACGCCCGTTAAATTTGTATTCTCCACCCCAAATAACCCCCGTATACAAATTTTGAGTAACATCTGAGGTTTTGAACAAACTACCGTATACTCACCGTAATCTATTGTAATCTGCAAAAAAATCGATAAACGGATTCCAGGTTCGTGTTAAGCACTCCGAATAACCCTCAGAGATTGGTTTTCGAACATGTCTATCGTAGAAAACCGGAAATCTCGAAAGTGGCGTTTTTTCCTCGAAATTTTCCCCGGTTGGGAAGCTTCAAACGAAATTAGCCGAAAACTTTGAAAAATCGACTAATAAACCAGAGAATCGTGATCAGCGCCAGAAAAAAACCCACCTTGAAGAGTTTTAAGTCAAATCTGGAACATTTTTCTAAAACGCTTCCAGAGCCCTCAATTGGTAGAAATAAACGCCCAACCGAAAATCCGTACAAGTCCAAAACGCTGTCAGTCTGGACAGAGTTCGGAAAATAAGCCTTCACCCAAACTTTGCTCAGGGGTGTAGTTTTGGCGCTGAACACATTTATGAGGTCCGTTTCCGGAATTTCCGAAGGTTAACGCGCTTTTTGGAAGGTACGAAAAGCACAAAAAATGAGCTTTTTAAGCTTGTAACTTCTCTTCTTGGAACCTGCGGCTCGGGGCGGGATACTGCGCAGTTTTACTATTGAGCCACAAGAGATACTAACGACAATAGTCGTTTTGGCAAATCCTACCTACGCTTTGTAAACTTCCCTTGTAAGTTGAAGGCAGTGCCTATTTTTTTCGAACTCCTATTCCGAAATATCCTCGGAATACGAAAGGTCTGATATTCTATACAAAAATCATGCGCAAAAAGAAAACTTGAAAACCGTCTTTCTGGGCGACAAAATGGTCATACTTGCTTAGGTTGACATGAAACAGGGTATGGAAGCAACGACAAGTCTTTTCTCGGGAAATATTCTATATACCTACCAATGCAACTAGGTGGTATATCTCGCGAAAGGGCATTGTTAACAATATAAACCGTTTCAGTGTTTCTGGCAGAGTTTCTGCGTATGAATTGGCGACCACTGGAAGGATGCTGCCAATAAAATTCAGTTTGAATTACTGTGGAGACCGGAAACCGCCGACAGAGCTAGCCGACGATTTTGTATGAGCGAAATTTTCATAGTTTTTGACTATGGATAATGATGAGATATTGCGAAGCCCTTTTCCAGCATTCTCGGCCGTTTTTAGGCTTTTATAGCGATTATTGTAGCACTTTTCTCGGCGATATTCGCTCACTAACCATCCATGTGCCGGCGTGTGACCCATGGGTAGGTCACACTGGTCACTGGTAATGACTGCGCAGAACAATGTTACATCACTTTCATTTCCTGCTAAGCGACTCTAACTTAATAAGTCTATAATAAATACGTATCAGTGAGTTGAAGAGTTATTTGAACAATATTCACCTTGTCCACTTTCGACGCAACTGCCGCCAAAGCAGTATCCGTCCGTACAATCACTGTTAGTAGTACAGTTAGACCCGATCGATCCTTCGATTGGCGTATCAGTGGCTGGGGCTTCTGAGAACATAATTCGCTATCAGTAAGAGCTAATTTACATGACAAAAAGACATTCTCCATCTCCGATACTTTGTTTGTAGTGCCTCAAAATGCTCTGTCGCTGCGGTGGACAGCTGTTCTCTTTCAATCGCGCATGATTATAAAGTGCTTCAATCAGGGATGAGCGTAGTTCCGCGTTTCGCGTTCCGAAACCCGCAGTTTCGCCCATTTTGACATTCCGCGTTCCTCATTCCGAAAACCGCAAAAAGCGCTGCGGAATGCAAAATTATCGGGTCATCTGGGGGGAAGAAAACATTAGATAATTTCTCAATTTTTTCGCGTTTCGCGTTCCGAAAACCGCATTTCCGCGCACTTTCAAGCGTTTCGCGCCCGATTTCCGAAACCCGAGAAAAAAAATTGTTCCGAAACCTGAAAACCGATTTCCGAAATTTCATATTTTTGTTCCGCTCATCCCTGGCTCCAATTGTGATCGTTCCGTGACAGCAGTTGAGAGATCCCCTGTTGAATGCAATTGCAATAACGGTAGTTGATCGCCGCTCCATCGTCGTAAACTTGGTAGCGAAGGAGCCAATTTCTCGAATTGTTATCATTTACATATTTGGTTCATGACTTTCCTGACAGCCTCAACCCGAACTGCCAGTAAGGCAGCGTCCGTTCCTCCCAAAGAGGTGCGATTACGCAAAATTGATGCGGACTGTTGGCACACGACTCGCGAGCCTCTAAGGCCTATGGTATAAGGCTTACGCATGATATGGCAGCAGAAGTCGCGCTTCAATGATGATTAGTAAAGCGCAGCCACGAAGCTGAGTGGCTGCCCTCTATCCTCCGATTCGGCAGCGTGACTCTAGCCTCCCGACTCTGCAGAGGCCTGCTCTTGCGTCTCAGAGCCTGTCGCCGCCGTCAGCGACAGCCCGCGATTCATGTTGTTGTGTAACAGGCCTCAATCAGCTGGACAGTTTAGCTTCCCTTCATTTTCATCGATTTTCTCCTCATTCTATTGCTTCTATAGATTTCAGTAAGATCAAGTAAAAGACGGAATCAAAATCTGTTTTACTATGCTCAAATGTTTCGGTACGAGGCGCTGAAAAAATTTGGAATTGAGTGGATTTTTTTATGTTGACGTTGTTTTTTTTTGATCGAAAACGGTCCTCTTTTCAGTTTTGTAGCCCTTAACTTGTCTGAGACCTTTTAGGTTTCGCCAGTAAAAGTAGGACCAGAAAGCATCACTGTCTTCGAAACGTTTGCATCCTTCTTTTAACCATTATCATTAATCCTGGAACCAAACATATCCGAAATTGTTGAAATGCGATAACTTAGGGAAAATTTATTTCCCAACCGGTCAGTTTTTGGGTGCATTTTGGTGACGGGTTGAGCGACCGAGAAATTTCGTGGTGGAGCTTGGTTTCTACCATTCCGGCAGGCTAATCGAGATTCGAAACGCAAATTTTCGGGATGGTATTTGAAATTGAAATGGGCTCGTGGATGGTGAAGTGTGGACAGCTATCGACTTTTTGAATTACCGTCTATTCGCGGCCTTGCCGAGGTGAGAAACAATAACTCTCCTGACACTGCATTTCTACTTTGGATCGTGTTAGAAGTTAAAATTAATGGCAGCATACACGCTCGGAGATGTTTTTGATATAACGACGTCCCTAGCCCCAACTAGAACGCCGACGCCGTTAGAAGCGACAAAAATGAGTAAAAACTACTATGCTTACAGTTCATCTCCGCAATGCCGTTCAGTCCGCAAAGTGCACGCTGATTGCGAAAGCATGCTGCGGCGCGGTTGCTCGTATCTTCGGACAGGGGTATGGGAACACCCGGGCGGTTTTCGCCTCTGGTGCGAGGCTAATCCCACCGCTCGGGTGATCCTACATCCCTGTATGAGGATACCCGCAACCGCGCCGCAGCACGCTTTCGCAATCAGCATGCACTTTGCGGACTGAACGCGAATGCGTAGATTGATTGTAGGTAGGTATGTCATATCGAATCCAAAAATTTTGCAGACTGCGCCCATTCGCTTTGCACTCTACAATCCCCAATACAATATCTTCTAGATTGGTATAAGATACGGTCGTTTTGGTTAGTTTTGAAGCTTCCAACGAACCTTAAAAAACGATTAGCTGCGCTACCAATACCACTTTACGACCCGCTTTTTGAAAGAGCGGCCATGCTGCGGTGTAACTCGTCCACTTTCACTCCACAACAAAACTATTACACCAACACATCTAGTTTTCGTTGGTTTTTTGGTTAGTTTTCCATACTACCAGTTCGACACCTTCGATTTATGTCAAAACATCGATACTGTTTTTGAGCGTCTTCGCTGCCTCTAGCATGGTTCGCAGAGCGGTATCGTGAATAAATCGATTAAATATTAAGGAATATATTGTAAACAACTACTGTATATAAATATATAACACTAAGAAACAAAAATGATCACCAGAGTCACATAATAATTTCGTGAAAAAAACTGCTGAAAATCAAGAGTATCAAGAAAAAGTGTTCCGTCGGAAGGTTGTTTCTCATCCTAGTGCGACGGAACAACACGAGTCGGCCGCACCTCCTAATTGATAACCCCACTAACATAAGGAAGATCAATATTCGACTTTTCTAGCAAACACGTTTATTGCTTGAAGTACATATGTAAGTATGCAGGATCTGGAAGCCACACATCAGAAAATAGTTGCCTCTGTAAGGTAGGACTAAAATTCTGCAGCCGTGAAGTAGACGCTAATTATTTTATGCACAGGATTACGGTAACCCAATTTACGAGCGTTCTTGTGCAATTCAGATTTATCTCTGTGGGCTATTTCAAATGCTACAAGTAGACGTTTTGCACTCTGTTGTGGCAGGGTGATTCAGTGCGAGCATCTGCTTCGCGGCCTGTTCGAAGCACTTTCCAAGTATGGGTTGTTGCGCCATGTTATTAACTCATTTCGTGTTACGAGGATTTTCTAGGAAAAATAGCCTATCATGGTGTAGGAAGACGGGGCCTCTTAAACAAGCAGCAGCGACCGTTTAACCACATCGTTTATCAAGCTGAATACGCATGAAGTTGGAACGTTGATACATGACAAAACTCGTACCTCCACTGGCAAAACAGTGTGATGGATCACGTATGGATAAACGGTCGCTGCTGCCTATTTAGGTTTTCTCTAGGAAGACTAGCAGTTTGCCGCATCCGTTTCTTTCTACCATGTTCAAGAGTCCCGTAAACTAATTACAGCACTGCCTATTCGTTGCGCTTTCGTTTTTGTACGTGTCCCTTCAAAGCGTCACATCACGAATGAGATGTGTGAACAACAGTTTTCCTATTACAATAATTCTCGCTTAGTTGCCTTCATGATTTAGAAGCGTTCTTTTTATTGTTTTTCGTTGTTTCCGTTGGTGTTTTCATAGCTTTTATTGCTTTTTGGATGCTATTGCCTTTGTGCCCAGACTTGAAGTTTTTCTAGCATCCATTGTTTCGACCAAAACATTCTAACTTTTCATTGTTTTCATTTCGTTTGCAGCGTTCCTGATTCGCTGCGTATGTTGCTCTCTGAGTTTTTCGTCAGTTAGGACATCTTCTCCGCAGCGATGGACCTCGAACAAATATGAGTGGTCACACAGCTGGGGTGGTAGTAAACCAGCCAAACCATGATGTTAACTAAGACCTTTAACATCGATGTTAGTTATGAGATTATTAGCCAGGACGAAAAAACAGTGTTTTAATATTTAAAGCCAAAATAAGCTTCTGTGAAAATCCTAGAACAAAACTTCAATGTTAATACCCGTTAACAATGATTTTATCCTCTAGAAAACCCTCGATCGCGAACATTGACGTTCGCCAAGTAATCAGCGTTCTCCACAGGCCAGCGACGAGACACTGCGCCTATTGTGGAGTGCGCTGGACGACGATGGTGGGTTAGAGCAAAAAGTTCTGTCGAGGACTTTTCTCTGTAACCCTCCAACTCCCAGTTCCCCGTCCATTATCGCCGAAGCCGTAAAAGGGCCAAGAACGTCTCAAATACACGCCAATTCCCACACGACTAGGCGCACCATTAGTGATGTGCAGTGATAGCGCGATCAATAGTGAGTAAAGCGAGGATCGAATATTCGAGTTCGAATGAATATTCGAATTTTTCGAACGAATTTTTATTCGAACATTCGAATATTCAAAAGGTGTGAAAATTCGAACATTATTCGAATTCGACTATTCGCAAAAAGTGAATATTCGAATATTATTCGAATTCGACTATTCGGAAAAGGTGAATATCCGAATATTATTCGAATTCGACTATTAGGAAAATTTGAATATCCGAATATTATTCGAATTCGACTATTCGGAAAAGGTGAATATTCGAACATTATTCGAATTCGACTATTCGGAAAAGGTGAATATCCGAATATTATTCGAATTCGACTATTAGGAAAATTTGAATATCCGAATATTATTCGAATTCGACTATTCGGAAAAGGTGAATATTCGAACATTATTCGAATTCGACTATTCGCAAAAGGTGAAAATTCGAACATTATTCGAATTCGACTATTCGCAAAAGGTGAAAATTCGAACATTATTCGAATTCGACTATTCGCAAAAAGTGAATATTCGAATATTATTCGAATTCGACTATTCGGAAAAGGTGAATGTCCGAATATTATTCGAATTCGACTATTCGGAAAATTTGAATATTCGAATATTATTCGAATTCGACTATTCGGAAAAGGTGAATATTCGAACATTATTCAAATTTGAATACCCGAGCTGGTTTAACAAAAAATATGAAAATCAGCTCTAATGTATGAAGGAATCGACACACCTTTCAAGACTGAATTCATTTCCTTCACTACTCCATTGTTCCATTTTTCATAACGCAAGAGCTAAATTTTTTCCCCACACCGTCTGATGAGGCTACTACTCAGAAAAATGAGAACATATTACATGTAATATAAAAGGCCTGAATTAATATACATGTAATATAGATTGGCCAATGTATATTACTTGCAAATTATCTCGACCGATGTATGTTACATGTAATATATCGGTCCCTCGCTCGCAGGCCAAATGTCGCAAGTAATATGTTTTCGATGGTGAAAACATAATACTTGTAACATAAGAGACGATTACCATATACATACTTGTAATACATCTCCGTCAATGTAAGTTACATGTGAATTATCTCCACTCAAGTAAATTACATGTAGTATAAGTGTAACATAATTCAAATATCTCCAACAACTGATGGCCCATGCTGAACACCTTCTGCAAACCTGCACGGCGTACGGGCCGCCTCATAGCTTACCTGTGACCGAATGTCCTCTGGATTGACATTTGGCCGGGTGGTCACTCGCCCTGGCTGAGGCGTTGATCTCTCACTCCCTATGGCTCGTATGAATCGTGGAGAGGATTAGGGGGGAGAGACATGCAATAATTTTGAAGCAAGCATAAGCCCACTGCTTCTTGTATGAAGCTGTGGGATCCAAGCTTGCTGCTTCAGTCATGGGGCAGCGAGATTTAGGCTTCCGGGATGTCCAAAAGAGCTTAAAGCTTGCTGATTCGTACCTGAAGCGGTAGCCTGGAACTTGCAGCTCCAACCCTCAAAGTATCGAGCTTCAACTGGCAGCGCTAATTAAAGGCAGTGTCCACGATAAAAACCATGTATGATTTTTTGGTGGAGATCGGCAGCTGCGGGGCCTAGCGCAACCCTAACGTTGAAAAAACTAAGTAAAATGAGCTCAGAACGGTTCCCTACGGCCCCAAAGTTGGACACCCGTCAGCTCTTCACACCCCAGATGCACTTTCCACGCCCACTCACGTGAACAAATGAATGCTCGAAATTGTGAGATGAGCGATGGTTTATGATCAATAGCCCCGTTCTTCCCTTCATTCTCAACTTCTCTCTTTACTCATGTCAGCTGGCACACATCGGCTGCTGAATACGGAAGTTACAGGTCTCGGACAACTCGTCCACCATGCTTCCCTAGCTCAATTTTTGAGAGACCATAACTCGTTTCCTAGAAGGTCTTGTACGATTTTAAAAACATCATTGGAATCAGCATGGGGTCAGGGTCTTTCTACACACAGAGGGAGGAGCACGGACGAGATTTATTGCTGACGCGACGCACGCGGCGGAAGTTCTATCCCCATCACTAGAGCGCGTTTGCCGAAGGCTCGCGAATTTTCATGACATTTCATTTTTTGATTGATTCTCACATGACTTTTTCTTCATGTTTACTAGTTGTTCTTTTCACTATCTTATCCTGCACATCATTTCAATAACTTGTACAAGTTTTCGGCGGCAACAATCCCATCACTGCATCTAGAATTATGCTCGATTCAACTTAATATGTATTACACTTTCAACGGCACGAGATTAAACAAAATTTATTGAAATAAGTGTGCAGAATAGGATAATGAGAGGAACAATAGGTGAACATATAAAAAAAGTCATATGAGAATCAATCAAAACATGAAATTTCACCAGCCTCTGGCAGACGCGCTCTAGTTATGGGAATAGAATCTCCGCCGCGCGCGTCGCGTCAGCAATAAATCTCGTCCGTGCTCCTTCCTCCGTGTGTAGAGAGACCCTGACCCATCAGCATGGGACCGTCTTCAAGATAGGCAAAAAAGCAGAAAAACGTTTCTAATCGTGAATACTGCCTTTAAGCAACATGAAATATAAGTGTATGGTACATGTAATATAAGTGTATGTTACACGTAATATAAGTGTAGGTTGCATGCGATATAAAGGTAATATACTTGAATGTATCAAGTATCTTACACTTTATATTACATGTAACATGTTTTCATTTTTCTTAGTAGGGCGGTTCTAACAGGGGGAGCCACATGGCAATCGCACTTGGGGCTGTAGTAAACCCCCTCAAAATGAAGTTAAGATGATCTTAAACGATCGTATGAAGAAATGTTGGAATGATCTGTAAGATTATCTTGATGATATGGTGAAGGATATGAATCTCATCTGTAAGCGCATCATTCAGATGATGAACATTTTTAAGATGATGCTAATTTCATCAGGTTAGCTGAACTTCTACAGATCATCTGGACAGAGAAAAGCGAGAGAGCACGCACTCCCGCAGAAGCTCGTCTTATCTTTAAGAGTAACCCCGGAGCGCCTCTTATTCTTCAGATGAAATACCAGTTATCATTATCAGCTATCACAAAACAACAAATATCTCATTTCATTCATTGAGAAAGAAAGCATGGATTTGGTCGATTAGAGAATGACCACCTGCAGAATGAGGTCCGGCTTTTCTTATTCTCACAAGTATAATCATGTGTTATCATATCATGAATATGCGAGGACGACCGCTTTAGGGCGAATCACCGCTAATGAAATGAATACGGGCCTAAGTTCAGCGACGAGCCGTGACTGATAACGATAATTATGAATCAATACGAAATTAAGATAATCTGAAACTTGTCTGGAAGAATATCAGATCATCTCATCGAAATAATATCAGATCATCTGATAGGGGTGGTTTACTACAGCCCTTGGCCACACTCGTTTTTTCATGCCGCCGCGCAATGATAACACCAACCATAGCTTCGTTAGGTGGAGCCATGTACTCCACCAACCTTCACCCCTGGGCAGGTGAAGTGGGGAACTTTCACCACTGGGAGAACCGGTGGGAACCAGTGAAACGCCCCGATAAAGAGTGAAAGTGACCCAACACTCATGCAAGTCATTTTCAAGATTGGGTGGGTGTCATTGCCGGTTTTTCGTTCATAACTTTTTTGTGCTCAGAGATAGACGTTTGGTGAAAGTTGTTTTTGGTTTATAAAGTGCATTTTTTCGTCTTAAATTATCGGTTTCTCGTCCATGAATTTTTTGTGCTTGGATAGAACTTTGGTGAAAGTTGTTTTCGGAATTTCGACGGGATTTCGCGTCGACTAGTTTTTCAGTTTGGAAAAGTATTTTCTCGATCCTTCAGCCTAATTCGTTTTACGAAGCACCGGTTTTTCGCCTATAACTCTTTAGCCTTTGGAGATAGAGGTTTGGTGAAGGTTGTTTTCGAAATCTACGTAAAATTCTGCTTCGAATGACATATCGGGTTCCTAACTCCCAGGTCGGTGGAGCCGAGCCCCGTTGTTGGCCTGAATTCCCATCCCAAACCTCGCCCTTCATTTCTGGTCAGCCAATTCCTGCGGTTAGGTAGGGCACCACTCACTTCTAACTCGAGCCCTAGTTCACTATCTGTTTGTAGATACTAAACGCGTAGGCTGCCAATCTCTGACTAGGGTGTAGCACCTTCGTAGATTAAGGTTGGTGACTCTAGAGATTGTTTGCAATTCTGTGTGTTTATGTGATAATTACAGTTTGGCCTGAAGACGAGGTTAAACCTCGAAACGTTGCCAATAAAAGGACTTCGCCTACGAGTTTTCATTCAAATCCAAAAATCAACCAGACATATCTTTAGACGCCGAATTTTACAGAGATTTCAGAGACAGCCTCTACCAAAACCCTATCTTGAACGGTTAAAGAGTTATAGGCGAAACCCCGGGGTTCCGTAAAATGAGTTAGGCTGAAGGAACGAGAAAATATTTTTCCAAACTGGAAACACTAGTCGATGCAGAATTTTATGGGTATTCCGAGAGCAACCTTCAGAGGAGGGCTGTCGTCTAGGGTAAAAAAGTTATGGAAGAAAAACTGATTGCTTTTAGTGAAAGAAACGTTAATTCATAAATTTAAATCGGCTGAGAGATTGGGAACGTGTCTTCTCAAATTGTAAGTATTATTTGACGCAAAATTTCATGAAGATTTAGGAAACAGCTCTGTTCAAAGATCAATCTAAAAGGGAAAAAATGGTATGAGCGAAGAACAGGTAGTTTTTCAAGAATCGCCTGAAGAAATTTCCGACAAATTTTGACTCCAAGACAGCTCAAAGTAAATAAAACATGACCTACGCAGATCATTTCATTAATAATAGTGAATTTCTAAAGGAGGTTATCTAACGGTGAAAAGGTTTCAAAATTAATGTTTAAAAATAAAAATACATTGAATGCAAGAAAAAGAGGATTAAGAAAACGTCAAATTTTGAAGTTGCAGGTCTATAGGGAATCTTCACCATTCCCCACTCAGGTATCCTAAACAACCTTCACCTCTCGAACCGTTGTTTCCACCCCAACGAAACTATGACACCAACCCGGGGTTTTTCCACCCCTTCCGAAATCTTTGCGGCGCGGAGAAATAGGGGTGGCCAAGTGGCCGCGATAACAACCTTTGGGGAGCTGAGCGCAAATTTCACATCCGTGCCCGGTGTTACGGAAGGTTGCCGCACACTGCCGTGGTTTGTCGACGTTTTAGATTTGGCCGTGCTATCTCGCCAGTTGGGGCCACTTGTTCACTGCATATGGCTACACCAATTCCTCCGCGCCGCAACGCTTCTGGCAGGGAAGGAAACCCCGGATTAGTGTTATAATTGCGCGGCGGCACGGGAAAATGGGCGCGCCCTAGTGGGATGGCAATTGGTACTCCCCCCCCCCCCCCCCTTCTAGTGATAACACCGATTTGGCTAAAACTTCGCCAAGAGCCTTTTTTGAGCTGTGGATCAGGAATCTCTTATTCTTTCCGCAATTTTCTAAGGTATGATGGCTCAGACAAAAGCGCGCTCTACGCCCCGCTGAAAGCCGCCAGCGGGATAGTGGCCGTGAAGCGCAAAATCCGGAGTTTTGTCGCCCACGGTAGTAGCTATCGCGGGGGTGGTACCGACTGTCGTGGGCGAGTAGCTGCTTCCTGCCCTGGTGATAAGCCCCTCTGAGCTTTTTGTTTTCAAAAATATACTCACGCACCGGTGCACGACGCGGCCGCACGCCAACACGCGACCCGGCCAGTACACCGAGCACCGATTGGGGCCACCAGCGATTGCGCAGGGCCTTCAGCGTCCAGGCGGAGCCAAGTACCGCGAAATTGGGCAATTGAACAGACGGCACTGCCTTCATCCGAGTCTTGGCTCAGAACCGCGTCGTATGCCTGCCTAGGAAACTAGCGTCTTGAGCGTCGAGAATCTTTTTGGGGGCACTCTTTTCCCGTGATGGGCACGTTCTCGAGTCAGGAGGGCAAGCACTCGTCTATCGCGTGTCTCCGGGAAAGTGGGAAGACCGGAGTGAGCGTCGAGCTCCTTTTTATCTGAGAAGGTTTAGCAGTAGGTTCTCTAGGCAAAATATCGATCATATCGGAGACCTTAACAATATAATTACCCTATACTTACCGTGATCTTTCGAAGCACCGAAAGTGGACCTCATATTCATGTTCAGCACCTCGAATAAGCTCCTTAGGCTAAGTTAGAGCGGAAAAGTTGATTTTGTGGCATTCTTTGTGTTGTAGCCCGTACAGGTTTAGAGATGGGTCGTGCCTTATTAATTAAAATTGTAGGTGGAGATAAAGCTTTAGAAGAAGAATTCAAATTGTTGTTGCCGCTCACTTCGTAGTTGCGCGATGTTGCTATGGATGCTTAAATTACTCGTCATTCGAATATTCGTTCGTTCGAAATAAAAAACAACGAATTTATTGGAAATTCCTTCGTTCGAAATAAAAAATGAACGAATTTGATCGAAATTCGTTCGTTCGGAATGAAAAATGAAAGAATTTATTCGGAATTCGTTTGTTCGAAATAAAAAAATGAACGAGTTTATCCGAAATTCGTTCGTTCGGTCTCTTCTTAAAAAGTCCTCACTCTAATAGTGAGTATTGCCTTCCGTTGATTGATAAACGAATGGCAATCCAGCTGACTGCTCTCGTTTGATAATTCTGTTTTTGTCCATCTCTTTATGTTCACGATTTTTCTTCTTAATCCTTTTGGTTCAAATGATTACTGCGAAATTAGGTGACACTGGCCGAGAAAGCTGTAGGAGGAATAGCGGGATTAATTAAAATCCACTGAAAAATAAACTTGAAAGCTCCATTTTTCGGATTTTGAGACGACCATGGAATTTTTCGTCTGTGTTTATGTGTCTGGCATTCATTTCTTTCGGGACTCTGTTATTTTTGTAATTATTCGAATAAATTTGAAAAACTTGAATATTCAGTACGTTGGATGGAGATAATCAAATGTTTTTTTTTAAAAACTCGATATTCATTCGGCATTGTGTGTTATTCCGTTTTGCAAATATCCGTTCTTAGAGTCGTAGAAGGATTTTTACTACTCGAACAACTGCAGGGCATAACATTACAACGTCCAAGGGCCGAAAAAGCTGTGCAATAGTTGCAGTCAAGCGTTCGAAAACAATTCGAAAACTTACATGAATACTTGTGAGATATTTTTGAATCATTCGAATCGAGTGGAAGAAATGTTCTCGAGTTTACTCATCCATTCGAAACATTCAAGTGGTCTCACCCGAAATTGTTAAATCATTCGCGATATGCGAAAAAAATCATTGAAATCATTAATCCATGGATTTTCGGAAGAAATTGCTACAGTTATTCACTCAATCGAGGTGGTCTAAAAATGCTATAGTCTGTTAGATTCTGTACGTTGCTTGCACTCGAATATTGGCGATCGCCTTTTCGACCTATCAAGTAAGGACTATTGAATCTCCCTGAATGAATGAGAAAACTAGATATTTTGTCTCATACTCGATTCGAATAAATATTCGGAAATTTCTGATCGATGCCCTTGTGAATTTTCGAATAATTTCCAAATAGTTCACCAACGCTGGTAGAAAATTTTCCCTGCTACTATATGTATATTCCAATGCCATACGTTGGTCGAATTTTCGAAAATTAAATGCTACGACTATGAATAGGACAGGTATTTGGAAAACCGATTAGTTGGAAATGCCGAATGAACCGCATATTGGAGAAACACTTGCTATGATTTTTTCAATGAATCGAATATTAGAATCACTCGGATATTATTCAAACAATTACTCGATTCTATCCCAAGACTGGTACCTACTCTCCTTGTCTTGAGGCCGGGATCATACTTTCCGCGATCGACGTCGGCAACTGTGCATATCAAGCATATTAGATTTTCGGTTGATACTGATGGTAAACATTGAGTCGCGTCGCTCGTCGGGGTAAGTATAATCCCGGCCTCATGTGGTGGATGTGAAAACCGGGAGGAGGAAAACGTTGCAGCATTTTTGACTGTGTTTATGAGGAAATTATCAATCATACTTGAAAAAAGTAGAATGTCATGGCAAAAGTTAGTAACAAACTGCAGAAAAACAGACAAAGTCGAAAAAAAACCGGAAAAATCCAGAGGTAATTTTTCATGAGAAATCTGAATTTTGAATCCTTTCTTCCAGCGGATTCTCGCAGGATCATAGCTGATATCCCTGTCGAGAATGTGTTAATCGTTAGTGTAAGACACCAGTTTCAATAGCCTTAGAAAGCCTCTCGATGGTCTGTCACGTCGTGGTTGCGTGGCGCAGCGCAATGTCGCGCTCTTGCCTTCAGCGAAATGATGGGAGCGGTCTCCCCCGCCCATACCCCCAGTTTAGCACAAGCGTGTGCAATGATTTGAGATCTCAACCACTTCTTGTAGCTGACCTTCGTCGACATATGCTGCAGAGCGATGTGTCGCTGTTATTGAATAGTGGTTCGCGAGTTCATCTCCACCGGCGGCTAGTTTTGCAAACAAATATTATGATACAGATGCCAATTAGATTGAAGGTTACATCATTGTCTCGAGCATCAATTCCTCCCGATTAATGCGACTTGATCACGGTTTCAAACTCCCAGATCTGGCTAGTTTACTACCACCCCTGATCCGACTTAAACACCGTGCTGGTGATAATCGAAACCGAGAGCCTACTAGAAATGCCTCAGAACTCAAATCAGTTGGATGAAGTCGATGATCCGATTCTTTCAGAAGTCGGTTCATCGGGCTCCTTGACGCACGAAGAGAAGGGCGAATCTAATGGGTGTAGCTCATCTGAGGAATAGAACTGGAGCTCAGATGACGAAGGAAGGTGCTGACTTCAGTTGGGATTGGATCCCCACTTCGTGAGTGCGAGCTACTTACAATATAACTTTGCAGCTGAACCGAAAGAAGAAAAATTGTCATCAGTTCGGTTGGATGATGATATTTAGCGAGTTTTCTTTGTTCTGGATTCTTCTCAGCCGTGTTGGTTCGTGAATGCACTCCTATTTGAGGCACTGATAGATTCCTTCTGACTTAGAAGGAGGAGCCGAGAAGGCAGAGAATAACGCTGATCCTAAACGACTTGCGAGGCAGTTTAAAAGTACCCACTACTTTCTACTGCTCATTGTGGTTAGCTGTGTGTTCAGCGGATCCCGCCTTTGAGCAAATGGTATGAACTTCGAGTGTGCCCAACGCAATGCACTAGACAGTATCATTTGTGGGACTATTTTGAGATGGTAACTTTGTGTGGATTCAGTCATGGAGCTCTTCGCATCACAACAAGCGACCTAGCTGCTGAATGGACGATCTTTTGAAGGGAGAAGGGTAGGCGATTTGCGACATGCAGAAGAGCGTCCGCACATGTGAACGAGTGCAAGTTGTGATAGCGCAAGGTCGATTTCGAAAATTGTATCAGAACTCGCCGCCTGAGGTACCGTGGATTCACATATTTTTCTAAGAACTGAACATGGAGGGTTCAACGTGCAAATCACACTTAGTTTTCTTTCAGTTTTTCATGGCGTACAGTTCTGGTTTTACGGTCAGATGAACCTTCGGTGCTCGCGCGACTATAAAATATTCGCCTGGGGTATGATTTTTTTGCTAATTCCTTATTGAAGGATTATGATATCAAAAATGCACATCAGGCATTTTTTTGGAGCGCTCTAAAAAAAAGTTTAGATTCGCCTCACAAAACTTGTACGTAGGGGTTAGTTGGGGTGCTGAAAACGAATCTGCGGTCTGCCTGTTGATATTCTGAGGTTCACCGTAGTTACGGTAGGTACCATGCCATAAAGAGGGCAAAACGTACATATTTACATATACCTACGTATTTCAAAAATCGGAAAATTCTTAGTATTAAGGACCTCGAATAAACCCGACATAAAATTTTTTGGTAAAATCTTAGACTTCGACCAAACTGACGTATACTCACCGTGAACCACCGTGAGCTGTCAAACAAATCGATAAGCGGACTTCAGAGTCGCGTTAGGCACACCAAATACCCCAAAGAGAAAAATTTTGAGCCGCATCTGTCGTAACATTCCGGTAATCGTCAAAAGTTGCGATTCGCCCTCAATTCTTCCTCCGATGAGAAGCTTTGAACGACATCAGTCGAAAACTTTGGAAAACCGACCACTACACCTCAGATTTGTGATTAGAACCCCGAATCACCTCCCTGGGACAATTTTGAACCCAAACCTTGGCAATTTTTCTCAAGGGCTTCAAGAATCCCAAATTGATAAAAATGAAATTTTATTCAACCATTGGTAAGTTAAAAATGCTATCACCCTGTGCTGAGTTCTGAAGATTAGAAGATTTCGAGAACCAAACGATGTTGCAGCGGGCGGACTTTGGAACCTCTCGGGAGGCTCCCGTAGTTTAATTAATACGGCCCCAAAATTCCTTTTCTGCGCCTTCACAGCAGATTGGTTTAGCCGACGTTAAACTAAAATTTTGTCACTGACCGTTTACTGTTCTGACGCGATTTCAGTTAGAAATCTCTGGAAATTTTGATCAGAAAAGTTTTTCGCCAGGGATGGACTCTGACGACTGTCCCGGACCATAGCTGTTACAGACGGATATGAACAAGAATGAAGGCTTATGCATAGTAAGGCGACGAAAGTCGCGCCTTAATGAGGGGGAATGGAGATCAAGCACGAAGCTGCGTAGCCGCCCAGTATGCTTCATCGTAGCGGTGCGGTTTTTGCCGCTCGACTACGCAGAGGTCTTTAGCCAAAAAAAAACTGGCCCGTCCCGATGCCATGACAAAGCTACATACAGGTGGTTTTGTATTGAGTTTAACTCATTAAATGTCGAACATATTGATTTGTTAATGAATGTTAAGGTTGTTTAGAAGAGAAATTGCTTTTATCACATTTTCTTATGCATTTGACTCATCATATTATGGCCTTTTCTCTTCAAAAAATCGTTAAAATGCTTCGTCTGGCTGAAACTTTCTAATTTCCGCACAATAGGGCTATTGAAAACGCGAATCGATATCACCATCCAAAGTGAATAGTAAGGTTGAATTTGGTGCGAAACCCTTATGTTTACCACTCCCTATACTTTTGACGCGGGTTGTACATTAGCGAATTTTTCGAAGTTTATCTTGATTGACTGGTAAATTGATTTGTTCGTTTTGTTATTTAATAAATTGTCTGATGCTGATTTCATGCTCTAGATCTCCCGTTAGTATGTCGGGATTCCGTCAATTTACGACACAAATTTCTGGGAGTTCCCAAGAATATTCTGTCTCTTAAAAATGCTCAATACTGTGTTTTTTTTTTGCCAATTTTCGAAAAGGGCGCTTATTTTGGGCTGTTGACGCAAATTTCAGGTCGTTCTTTGGTCTCAGGAGGCATACCCTCTATAAAACATCGTAATTCACACCATTCGAGGCGCGAGCGGCGCGCGCGATGCCTCAGCGTCCGTCTGCCCTCCGCTCTTCCACTGTCTCTAGCCTCCGCTCCGCACCAGCACGCGTAGGAACCATATAAATTTCGCCGTTTTATAGCCTGTAGTGTTATTACAAACGTAATTCGGTACTAGAAATAAAAAGTGCTCCTAAGGTTCGTGATTGGATTCTTAGATGTATTATTATAATATTATAACTGAAGATCTAAGGAGGAATTTGATAGAAATACATATCTGAGGATCCAACCACGAACCTCAATGTTAGGCTCAATTCTCGTTTCTGAAGTGTGTTTTGCACTTACCGAATGACCTCTGTAATAGCCACTATACTGTATTCTACTATACTGAATACTAAAGAACGGCCTGAGGATTGTATCAGGAGCCTTGACTAGTATACATTGGATCCGACTCATTGAGATAGTTGCAGAAACCGCTCTTTTCTGTTTTACCCTGAAATGAAAAGTTTACATTTAGATGTATCTAGACTAAGAAGGCAGAATGATCTTAAATTTTTAGTAACTATTAGGTTGTGTCACAAAAAATTCTGAAATATCCAATTTTTTTGGATATCCGAATCATTTCAAATAACCTTTTTTTACGAACACTCAATCTAAAGTCGACGACAAATTTGTCCTCACATGAATGTTATAATGAGTTTCGATTGGAAAACAATCTTTTCTTGAAGCATTAGGTTGACGGTTGAGAGAAAAACAGTTTTTGCAGTTTTCCGAAATCACTCGGATCCAATGTATAGTAAATAGGCATACATTTCGAAGTTTGGGGTAAAAAGCACAGTACTGAGCATTTTTTAGGGACAGAAAAGTTCTGGGAACAACCAGAAATTGTGTCGTAATTTGGCGGAAATCTGGCATATAAAAAAAATTTCCAGCAGATTACTGTCGAAAATTTACCCGAAATACGAGAGAGCTCTGCGGGTTAGCCGAAAAGTTTTCCAACAGAATTTGAGACAATTTTGGTGGAGTACGTGAGATATATTTCAGATAACGAGAGAATTCTAGTAGAGCGCATAAAAATCAAAAATATTTTTGGGAGAAATCCGTCAGGAAGAAGAAGTTAGGCTCTCGAATTTTCAGGAATCTAATAGATTTTTGCTGAGTAGAACGGGCCATGTAATTCACTCAGCGGTTTATGCTTAAAAACCACGCGAAAGACGCCTTTTTGAGCCAAAATATCCCTTTTTTAGGCTGATTTTTGAGAGTGGAGGAATCGACTACTCGAAGGATGATGCCTATCAGTGCAATCAAGCGATCAGCTCACTTATCAGCACTTCCGTGACTCGATTATTCCTGTATTTGTGGTGCGCGCGAAGTGCGCACCAGGATTTGGCTTTGATCTCTTCCCGCGCGGATGCCCTACAATGAGATCACCTATTCATACCGTAGCCAGAGGTATGAGCTGTACACCATTCGATGCGCTGCAAGAAATTACATATGTGTGCAACTTTTCATCCTAACGGGTCCCCGCTTTCTGAAGTTATGACCTCTCAAAGTACGCGAAAACGTTCTCCACCACCGCCTCCGCCTCCGTCCCTCGAATTCCATTTTTTTGGAAGGCGTGGACCAAATCGCTTGAAAATTTGTGACTACTCAGACAATAGCAGACCCCGGGCGCAACCGGCTCCGCCCTCCCCGCCCACTGCAACCGAAACGCAGAGCAGTTGATATTCGAACTTGCGGATCTTTTCGGTTGTGATTGCAACGTGCAGTGCGTTCAGGTTGCTCTCCGGGCCACATGCGTTGACTGACGCGCGCATTTCGAAATAGGATGAATCAATGGAAACAAGGGAGAACATCTGGGCTTCCTACGATTTTTGAGCGGGATTCTGACTGTTTCTCGTGTGGGGCTTGTAGTTGATTTCCTCTGCTTCATTTGTGCTCAATATTCGACCATCCTAGAATTCACGATATTCTTCATATTTGTGCAATATTTAGACTGTATTCAAAAAATTAAACGTTAACATGACTTTTCGAACGCTCTTTGCAAATATTCATGGAGGGAATATTTCGGATTTTTTCAACAATTTGGAAAAAATGAGAAAAACGAATCGCTCGGATATTTAAATTTAATCATCCACTCCGAAAAATTAAAAAGTCCGAAATCGAAAAAAAACATTTGATTCGGGAGGGGCAATTGGATTTAATACGCATTTTGAGTGTTCTAAAATACGATATTCAGCTTATCATCTGTTTCCAAGTGAAATTTATTGCCATTCATCGCGTGCATCTGCTCCCGTACGCTGCGTCTCCTTCTCCCCACACTTTCTCTCTGACTCAATCTCGCTCCGCATTATTCATACTACCGGTACATGATTTGCACGGTTGCCTTGAAGATGTTAAAAACAAATATGTGTTATGCTTACATTTAATGTTTGGAATAAATATGTGTCATGCGTACTTTTCATTGTTATCTTTGAATCGTTCAGCGAGATCATTAGAAGGACTGAGAAAGGGCGGATGTTATGAATACCTAATAATTTTAGGAATTCCTGGAGAACACCTAATAGTTTCAGGGAAAAATACCTAATAGTTGGAGAAAATCAGGTGAAATCAGAAGACTAATGGGTGAAGTTGTAAGGGAAATTGTGACGGAATCAAAATTCTAAGCAGGGGAAAGTGTATCAAGCTTAAAGGTATTTCATAATCAGCACTAGCTTAGAAAAGGGACAACTAAGGGTCACATAAATCCAAGGAAATCCAGTAGAGGGGGTGTGGAAATCGTTGGATTTTTCCTTGGAAAATCGATTAGCTAAAATGGGTGCGATAATCGATTAGCGAAGCGTCTGAACCACTTCGAGGTATTGATTTTTGCAACTGTGTTGCTTAAATCGGTTTATAGTAAGCGCCCGGGGCGCAACTATCTACGCTGTATGATATACTGTGACGTCATCAGCCGACAGTTGCGCTTAGGGCGCTGCGTGAATCAATCTCGTCGGTAGCACCCGAAGCGCAACGTATGCGGCCTGGATCGCAACATATGTGGCCCGTAAATTGCCAAATTTGTCACCCTGAGCGCAACATGGGCGCGGCTCCGGGTGCATTCGGGGTGGGCTCAGGGCCTGCTATTGCCTGAGTAGAGGTAATCGGCCAGGGGAATGCCGAAAATAATTGCCAGAACTCACTATAATGACTTCTGGGCCCCTAACGGGCGGTTCAAACTCGGAAACCGGCCTCTCAAGATTAGTTTATGAAAATGATGGGTTTTGCGTTATCAGTCATTGTTTTCTTAGACTCCATATAAACACCTTGCTCTCGAGAGTGGTGTACTTTAAACGTCCGGCTCGGAAGAGGACGCTGTGCGGGATTGGTGTTATTGACCGCGGCGCGTATTCGTTCCAAGCGCACCATCGATAAGAAGGCGTCGAAGGGTGTGTTGAAGTGTCGGATGGACTATGCGAGACCTCAGTAGGGGTGTGCCGGACGCCGTAGAATGTGTATAGGACCTCGGTAGGAGTGCGCAGGACATCATGGAACGTGTGCAGGACCTCAGTAGGTGTGTGCAGGACATCACGGAACCTGCGCAGGACCCCAGGAAGGGTGTTCAGGACGTCACTGAATATGTGCAGGACCTTAGTAGGAGTGTGCAGGACATCATAAAACGTGTGCATGACCCTAGTAGGAATGAGCAGGACTTCATGGAATGTGTGCAGGACATCAGTAGGATTGTGCAGGACATCATGAAGCGTGTGCAGGACCCCAATAGGGATGAGCAGGACGTCATGGAATGTGTGTAGGACCTAAGTAAAAGTGTGCAGGACATCATAGAACGTGTGCAGGACCTCACTAGGGGTGTGCAGGACATCATGGAATGTGTGCTGGATCTCTGTAGGGGTGTGCAGGACATCAAGGGACGTGCGCATGACCTCAGTTTAATGTTCAGGACACCGTATGCAAGCCATGCCTCTGAATCAACAACAACGATAGATAAGTGCGCCAGAACAGGGCTACCGTAATCTCAGTCGAGTTGGCTCTAAAATTTTCCAAGTTCTGGCTAGAGCGGCTGACTCTGGGTCTATCCTAGACGTGGTGGGGCCACCCAAGATTTACTCATAGAAATGATGAAAAACTCTGATAAAAGATGCCTGATACTGGGGCACCAAAACGCTTGTTTGCATCTGTTATTGTGCCACTTCTGGCTAGTTTTTTTTACCGTTTTTCCACGCGGAGCCTAGAATCCTCCCCGCCAGTCATTTCACTGTGGTAAGTCACCGATGATATTTATCGTAAACGCTGCCTTTAAATTGTTTTTAAGCCCAAGAAGTCGATGAAGCACGCGTCAACAAAATCGAAAACGAACTTATACATTTTTTGGAAGAAATTAACTTGGGAAAGGTGTGAATATATGATATCAGAGATTGTGGAAGCATCAATTCAATTGAGCCTAGTCTAAAATTTCATTAAATACAAGTTTTTGATGTTATACTGGAAATCAAGAAATGTGAAGAGTCTAATATTGGAAATTCAGAAAATTGCGCCGAATAATAGATGTACACCCTCTATTAGAAGTACACCTCTAATAGAAGTACATCAAAAAAAGAGGGCTTAGAATTAGAAGTACAGCCTCTATCTGAAGTACACTCTAATAAAAGTATATATATATAAAATAGGGGTCTGAGTATTAGAAGTACATGTACTTCTAAAAGAGAAAATACGGTATAAGAGTGATCTGGCACTGGTCGCCGCACGCGATAAAGGAATCGTTGAGCCGCGGTCAGATCAGCAGACGCACGCGGTTTTTGTGTGGTAGCTGCTACGCGCGGTGGCATTACGCTCACATCGCGTCCAAACCATAGTTTTTCGCGCAATCGCCTGCTGTTTAGCGCGAGTTCGCATTTTCATCCAATCGCAGCGCCTTTCACTGGGATGTGAGGACATGGGTGGAGCGCTTTGCTAACAAACTCTGCTAGCATCATACAACAGTGGAAGGGGGTGATGCACGTTTGCAGACATAGATAAGAGTTTCTCCAATGAGTTCTTCCGCCGCGGTAAACTTCTAGCGAGAAGCCATATTTGGCGAAAAAATCGGACACATTCTTGTACGACTTCGGTCGAAAAAAGCTGATTTGCCGAACTGTTGTTTGGCGTCGCAATAAAGACAGGATTCAAGATAGAGTTGAAGACAGGGTTTGCGATAAAAACGGCTTTTGTGCTATTCTAATAAGAAGGTGGGTCTGGCCATCAAAAAAGTAAAATCTAGAAATCTAGGTGCGCCCAAATTCAGTGAATTAACCTGACAACTCCGAAAAATAAATACAATACCGCCGCTATCCAACGGAAATAATGGGCGAAATGAGCAAAGTGGGCAACTAAAGCGTCTTTCGACCACAACTCGCCTCAAAGTGCTCCGTTTTCAATTTCGAAAGCGCCGAAATGTACAGCATGTAGTGATCTATTCGATCGTGTAAAAGATTTTGCGAAATTCAAGAGCAACATTATTTTTTCAGGGCGAGATACATTTCCATTTTGACCATGCTAGGAATCGCTTACGGTTGTTTTTGAAAGAATGAGCTCGTTCTCTTGTGATAACATTATCAAATTCATGACTAACTTAATCTTAAAGAAGCGTTTTCATAGAAAAATTCCGTTTTTATATCATATAGTTAGATAGATTGTGACAAGGTGAACATTTTGGTCTTTTCGAAATTGAAAACGGAGCACTTTGAGGCGTGTTCTGGTCGAAAGACGCTTTAGTTGCCCACTTTGCCCATTTCGCCCATTTTTTCCCTTGGATAGCGGCGGTATTGTATCTGCGAAAACGAGACAAAAGCGAAAACAAGCATAAAAACTTGTAGAACCCTATTCTTTCAGATTTGTGCATGTTTGGGTGAGGACGCCAAAATGCGTCGAAGTATGGTTTGCTTGATGCGATGTGTTTGCGCGATGTACATCGCGGAGCAAATCGCATCGCTCGAGATTCTCGTGGCGCGATGTAAGTACTTATAGTATCCCTCTCTCTCCCATAGGCAATATCGCCACGATTGATCGATGCCCCTTTTTTCTAACTCATCGGCAGTATGCTCGCGGCTTAGGGAGCTTTGTGGAATCAATGGCGGTCCGCATCCTGCCCTCCCTAAACGAGACAAATTGTAACGCACCTTTGGTTGGCCATGGAACGCACCAACTAGGGTCACCGGTGAGGCAGAGTGTGTTTGGCCCGTAAGCATTGCAATCAGTATGTGAAGTGCAGTTGAATGTCATATGTTGACAATAGAAATGATCTGGAGTAGATAACTCCAAGCAGCGATTCAGCCCGGTATTTGTACATTTGTTGTTCACACAGGAGATGTTCTTCCCAGGTATCTTCTCACAGTTGTCGTGCTCCTTGCATTCTTGGCCGAGTTGTTTGCAAAAACCATCGTAACAAGCAGAATAATATGGATAGCCTGAGCAGTTCCTATCCTCTGAGCAACCCGATTGAATGATTGTCTGAGTGATATTAGTACTTTGAATAACGATAGTGGGCATGAACCTGAAAAAGCATTGCCTGAGGAACTATGAAGATACGAACTGGCAAATGATGTGAGAGTATCTGACGATTGGTGATGCTTGAATCAAAGGCATTGTGCCATATATAATACCTACAGGGTCCCTAAGGCATCTTTCATAGTCCTCACCGCAAGCGCGGCACGCGCGTGACGCGCGGGAGGTGCGGTGGACTATGAAAGTTCTTACCGCGCCTTTGCGCGGTAAGAACTTTCATAGTTCATCAGCACCGCCATAGCGGCGACGCCCATACCGCAGTGACGGTTTTACCGTTTCAATCGATAATTGCTTCTCGATTTGAGTCCACTCCAACATAAATAATTCTGGGACTATCCTGCGCCACCGCATACGCAAATGCAAGCCAGGAATTTCTGTACAAGTCCCAGTTGAGGCCCGACTTTTACCCGCACCGCCATGGCGGTGCCGCTGGAGATTTCATAGAGGCTTTCCGCTCGTCCCGCGCGTGCTGCGCGGTGAAAAGTTTCATAGTCCACCGCTCGTCCCGCGCGTCACGCGCGTGCCGCGCTAGCGGTGAGGACCATGAAAGATGCCTAAACTCGAAATGCCCGCCCCGCCCACTTCCTTGATGGCCATTGAGAAAATGGACATCACGTGCATTCCACATTCAAGTTTTTGGGCTGTGCAGGGCTATTAATGACACTTCTTCAGCCACTTTTTCACATCAGTGTTGCAAGGGACCTCGGGCCCTTCCACTTTCTAGAAAAAACTAGAGGACTTCTTCAATCGTGAACACTGTAACCAAACTGGAATATGTAAATGAACGTCTCGCTTGAATGCGGGTGGATTCAGAATTTTATTCTAAATATATTTTGAATGCGTTTTCTGTTTTTGTTTGCTCTCTACGTTTGAGATAATGAATTGTTCGGATAAACAAATTTCTTCCGACCTTGTCCAGTCGATTTTAATCGTGTGTTTTTCTCATTACACATGAATTCCCAAACTTTTAAATCGCTTTTACACAAAATGGTTCGTTTTCCATTTATCAACAACCAAAATTCGAACACTTGATCTGATGTTGTTCCAAAAGAGTCTTACGGCAACACGATTGCTCTCAAATAACCACTGGCGTGCCCAACCTTTTACCCGTAAGTGTGAGGCTCGTCACTTCGTCCCTAAAGCCAGCCTCAAGCCTCGGCCCTGCTTCAGAAATAGTGAACTGACCCCCAACTGCCCCGGTCAAATGGCATCAACCAAATCAACTCGAAGTACATCCTTTTAAGCTCCATATTTGACGGTTGTTTGCTTTAGCTGCTGAGCATTGGACTAATGATGTGCTTCGCTCCAAAAATATACCTGGCCTCTCACCCTCTAAACCCATGCCGCTCCACCGGTCATCTCGTGCCTGCCGACTTTTCCGGCGATATGCTCCGCCTTGGAATCATAACCGCCAGCTGAGCCTACTTCTCCGCCCCCCTCACCCGGTGTTATGTCTGAGAACCTATGCGTAGGACGAGACATAGGGCTACCAGGCGCAATGAGATCAAACATAAACCTTACTTATTATATACTCCTTATTATCGGTAGTAGCACTCTGGAATCCAATATTCCACTACTTGTTTCACTCCCGGGTTTCGTATTGGGCGAAAAACGCGCAAAATCGCGAATTTAAAAAAATATGATTGCAACAACGGTACACTTACACCTTGATGACTTCGATCTTGGGATTTCTGTGATGAGGACGATGAATTGGTATCTGACCATATTCGGCTTTAGCGAAATGACCTAGGAAAAACGACGTAGTCTACGAAGCATCGTGTACCTCAATATTCACTGGATTATCAACTTACCACTAGCTATGCTGAGGTAAAGCACAAATAGCGCCTGGAACACAATTTTTGGGCTGGTTCACAAGCAAAGAGACGACTGTGATGCTCACCTCCAACGCAATCTTCATATTTCTGATATTCACGAAATAACTGGATACGTCAGTTGGATGCCTAAACGAGCAGTACTGGCATACCCGGCGCATCGACGGACTCTGTGGCATGAATATGTAACAATCATAATTACGGTCACGTGCAGTAATTTCACAAGATGCTGTGAATTCTGTTTTAAGGCGGTGACCACAAGACATTTCATTTCCGCGAATTGTCCGAGGTTTGCAGGTCTAGCGCTCTATTTAGCAAAGGATGCTCGAAAAGAGCACGAATGCGGTGGTTTTGTGGTAAAATATGATACCGCTGGTAGGATTTGGTCAGAAGTCGCGCGAAGACGTGTTTTCGCGTTTTTTTCGCCATTTATTAAAGACACTGTTCACGGTCCTTACATATAACAATCGGCGTGGTGGTGTGTCTGACCGAGTGTCTGGCACGTCTGACCGATGTCTGACCGACGTCTGTCTGACCGGGTTTCAAATTTCCCGCAGTTTTCAACCCTCTCATTTAGAGCACGTTATTGTTTCAGTACACAGAGAAGATGGCGGAATATGAGTGGGGCTTAGGAGGAGCGCGCACATCGTTAAGATCGTGGTGGAAACACCCTGGCTGTTGTGTATTGAGTCCTTCAAAATTCAATCAACACTGATCGCGGTGGGACCATCCTAGATGCTGCCCATTGCGTCCTTTAAACTTTTTAGCAAGAGATCGTGATGGGACCATGGTAGCTGTTGAATCGACGCGTAGAATGTGTGCGGAGCTAAGAGATAATTAAGGAGTACTTTCTAAAAGTGGGCGGGGCTTTGGGTCCATCGCGTAAAACGACCCGGAAAGTGCGCGGAACTGCGGAATCGACGCGAACAATGTGTGCGGAGCTCAGGGACAACTAAGGAGTACATTGTCAAAGTGGGCGGGGCTTCAGGTCCATCGCGTAAAACGACACGAAAAGTGCGCGGGGCTTCGGAATCGACGCGTACAACATGTGCGAGGCTCGGGTACAACCAAGAAGTACTTCGTGAAAGTGAGTGGTGCTCAAGATTCTTCGGATATTGCTGTGCTGTGTATTGCGCCTTCATTTTAAACCTAGATTCAACCTATTGTTGCAAAACCAACATAGTGGTTGTGTATTACGCCCTCCGAACCCACATTCAACCTACCGCTGTGGTACAAATGTAATGGTTGCGTACTGCTTTTTTTAAACTTTCATTGTGGCAGGTCATTTGTAGGACCCACGTAGAATGCTATGGTTAAACGATTTCTACCCGTGGTTGTTGGGGGAAGGCCGGCAAAGGAGGTCTATCGTTGGGCGAAGCCAAACTAATGCTACATGTGGTTGGTGGGGAAAAGCAGGCGGCTAGGGGGGCCTACCGTCCGGAGAAGCCAAACGAATGCTACGCGTGGGTAATGGAGAAAGGCCGAGGTAGTCAGCTCATCGCTGGGCTAAGCCATAAGAATTACACACGCGGTTTCTCGGGAAGGGCGGCAAAGACAGTCTTTCGGTTGCCGAAGACAAGCGATTTCTACCCGTGGTTGTTGGGGGAATGCCGGCAAAGGAGGTCTATCGTTGGGCGAAGCCAAACTAATGCTACATGTGGTTGGTGGGGAAAAGCCGGCGGCTGGGGGGCCTACCGTCCGGAGAAGCCAAACGAATGCCACGCGTGGGTAATGGAGAAAGGCCGAGGTAGCGAGCTCACCGCTCGGCGAAGTCATAAGAATTCTACACGCGGGTTTTTGGAAAGGGCGGCAAAGACAGCCTTTAGGTTGCCGAAGACAAGCGACTGCTACCCGTGGTTGCTGGGGGAAGGCCGGCAAAAGAGGTCTATCGTTGAGCTAGCCATAAGAATTCCACACGCGGTTTCTCGGGAAGGGCGGCAAAGACAGTCTTTCGAATGGTGAAGGCAAACGATAGCTACCCGTGGATGTTGGAAGAAGGCCGGCAAAGCAGGTCCATTGTTGGGTGAAGCCAAAAGAATGCCACAAGTGGTTGATGGGGCGAGACCGGCGGCAGAGCCTTCTATCGTTCAGCGAAGCCAAACGAACGCTGCGCGTGGGTTATGGAGAAAAACCGAGGTAGCGAGTTCACCGTTTGGCGAAGCCATACGGGTTCTACGCTCGGTTTGTCGGAAAGGGCGGCAAAGACAGCTTTTCGAATGGCGAAGGCAAACCATTGCTACCCGTTGTTGTTGGGGGAAGGCCGGCAAAGGAGGTCTATCGTTGGGCGAAGCCAAACGAAAGCTCCATGTGGTTGATGGGGGGGGGAGCGGTAGAGCCAGTCTTTCGAATGATGAAGGCAAACGACTGCTACCCGTGGATGTTTGGGGAAGGCCGGTAAAGGAGGTCTATCTTCGGGCGAAGCCAAACAGAGTGCTACATGTGGTTGATGGGGGGCGGCAGAGCCAGTCTTTCGAATGGTGGAGGCAAACGATTGCTACCCGTGGTTGGTGAGTAGAGGCCGGCAAAGGGGGTCTATCGTTGGGAGAAGCCAAACGAGTGCTACATGTGGTTGATGGGGAGAAGCCGGCGTCAAAGCGGGCCTGCCGTCTGGAGTAGCCAAACGAATGCTACGAGTGGGTAATGGAAAAAAGCCGAGGTAGCTAGCTCACCGTCGGGCGAAGCCATACGTATTCTACACGCGGTTTGTCGGGAAGGGCGGCAAAGACAGTCTTTAGAATGAAGAAGGCAAACGATATGTACCGGTGGTTGGTGGGAGAAGCCGGCGGCAAAGCGGGCCCGGAGCAGCCAAGCGAAAGCTACATGTGGTGATGGAGAAAGGCCGGCAAAAGCGGTCCTTCGGGGTGGCGAAGCCATACGACTGCAGCGCGGGGTCGGTGGAGGGGGGGGGGCGGCAAAGCCAGTCTATCGTTCGGTGAAGCCATACGTATTCTACTCGCGGTTTGTCGGGAAAGGCGGCAAAGCCAGTCTTTCGGTTGGCGAAGACAAACGATATCTACCCGTGGTTGGTGAGGGAAGGCCGGCAAAGGAGGTCCATTTTTGGGCGAAGCCAAACGAGTGCTACATGTGGTTGATGGGGGGAGATCGGCGGCAGAGCCTTCTATCGTTCAGCGAAGCCAAACAAATGCTACATGCGAATGATTGGGGGGGGGGCGGCAATACCAGTCTTTCGGTTGGCGAAGACAAACGATTGCTACCCGTGGTTGAGGAGGAAGGTCAGCAAAGGAGGTCCATCTTTGGGCGAAGCCAAATTAATGCTACATTTGGTTTGTGAGGGGGAACCGGCGTTAAAACGTGTTTGCCGTCCAAAGCAGTCAAACGAATGCTACACGCGCTCGGTGGGGAGGGGCGGCGAAGCCAGTCTTTTGGATGATGGAGCCAAACGACTGCTACCCGAGGTAGATGGGGGGGGGGGGAAGCGGGCCGCAAAACCGGTTTATCGTTCGGAGGAGGCACACCAAGGCTCCACATTGGTGATGGAGGAAGGCTGGCCCAGTCGGCTTTCCGTTCGTTGAAACCTATCCACCAGCGGCAAAGCGGCTTCAGGAAAATTATTCGCAGCAGGGATACTTTGAATAAAACCACTCATCATTTTGTTTTCTAACAGAACCGTTTTTCGGCAACAGAACTGTTGTCGCACTTTTTGTTAGGCTATCTAGAACCGGCGAAGCCGGTTCGCAAGCGGCGCTGGGCGGCGTTAGCCGCCTAGCGCGGCTGGCAAACTACATCCTCTAATTATCCTTGACAAAGGCTTCTCATGGCCCTCAGAAGCAGAACAGCGTCGAGGAAACGGGACGAAAAGCTACCCAGGAGCCGCGAAACGGCTTAGAAAAGTGTGCTAACCCCGCCGCTTTGGGCAAGTATGGCCCCTTTCCGCCCCTCGACGTGAACAAAGGAACACTCGAGATCGTGAGGTGAGCGATGGTTTCCGATCAAAAGCCCCGTTCTTCCCTTCATTTTCAACTTCTCTCTTTACTCCGGTCAACTCGCATACATTGGCTGCAAAAAAGGAAGCTACAAGCCCCGGACAACTCGCCCATCATGAGGGACCATAACTCCGTTCCCAGAAGGTCTTGTACGATTCCAGAGACATCATTGAAATCAGAATAGGACTAATCTCAAGACAGAAGAAAAAAAAAACAGGAAAGAGATTTTATCGTGAACACTGCCTTTAATAACTGGTTCCAACATTTTCCGAATCTGAAAACACATTTTCAATGCTGGTGAGATGGGCTACGATATAAAGCTTGCTATGATTTCATTTTGAACTATAAAAGTTGAAAGTGATAAGAACGTAAAGGCCAACCGAACATTACTCGATACGACGCGGTCGCGTCCCGGCTATATAATTTTATAAGTTTTTATTCGATTTTGTTATATCTTGACCATCGGTGGTGCTGTTTTCCTACTTTGTAGTCCAGGCAGATACTTGAACGCTCACCCCTGAAGAAGGACAGTATGAGAATCTTTCACTTCCATACTGTCGCCGATCTCCGCTGATCCCTCTTCCACTCGCTCCACCCCTCTCTTCTCCAGCGGCTGCTTGATACTACTCTGGCCGCAAGGGCAGTAACCCCCTATTCTCTCTAGTCCCACATTCCCTGTCAAGTTCGCCCACTTCGTTCCCATACGGGCATGAGTGAGTGGTTGTGCCCCGGCCTATGTGCGTGTACTCATATGTGCGTACTGCGTGCATGCGTGCGGGTGAATGTGAATGCGCTCACGCGTGCATGTGTAGTGTGGCTCTGTTCATGTGTGCGTATTGCGTTCGTGCGCTTGAGTGTGACTGTGCTCATGCGTGTGTAAGGTGTGCGTGTCTGTGAAGGTGTGAGTGAGCACGTGAGAGTGTGCCCATGCGTGCTATACTTATGTCGAGTCGACTCATCAAGTCTTGATTTCGACTGAAACAGTCAGCATCAAGTCATTCGAATGCTCGATTATTGGAAGAACTGGGAAACCGAGTTAGTCAAAAACCCGATAATCCAAATTTTTTAGAAGCGTGTCAGACAAAATGCGATTATTCGAAGAATTTTGAGTTGCCGTATTATAATGCGTGATTGTTTCATGAGTGCCTACGTGTGGGCGAAATCTGCATACGGCTTATTTCAGGTTTCTTCAATTGTTCCATAGCGGTTTGGTATTATCCGATGCTGCGCGGGCTTTGATCGATGTCGTGGTGCCGTATATGTTTGAACCAGCGTACCGCTGGCTGGACGCCTTGCCCGCGGCTCTCCGTTTCCGAGGAAACCATGGGCGGTAATGAGTGAGGTCGAAACCGCGAGTTTACAGGCGTTAAACTATCGTTTCTACTACAAATATTCTAAAGAAGTACTTCTGAGCGAGTTTACAGGCGTTAAACTGTCGTTTCTACCACAAATATTCTGAAGAAGAATTTCTGAGCGAGAAGAGAGAATTTCATTTCATTTATTACGCTGTAAAAACAAGCGTGAGATAATAAGCTACAATAATAGTGTAAAATAACCCTAACATACACTTCTAGAAATTCAATAACTTCGTACCAGCGTATCAGCGTACCAGCTCATTCGCTCTGATCTCACTCTAACATCCCTCAGTGCTAGGCTCCTAATACATTGCGAGTGGGAACGCTTCGGCAATGCGTCGATTTCGATCTTTAATAGGAAAAATGACGCTTCTGAAACGTTGTTGGAGCACGAATTCGAGTCTGTCACTATCTCACGTTGAACTCTCGTTGGAGGCCTAGCGTAGTGATCGAGTGCGGGAGGAGCTTGCGGCTTACGGGTGGTGGCCATCGTGTATTCCAACCTTTAAAAGGATGGATAAACGGGAAAGGAGCGTTGGAGGAGCGATGTTTCTGATTGGACGCAACACGGGGCTAGCTACATACCACTCGCTGCGCCTCTCCCGTTTCTCCCGCCTCTTCAGGGGTTGGAATAGACGGGCCACCACCCGCGGCCCACGGAAAGATCCTCCCAAGAAGTATTATTTTCTAGTGGCGAGCAGAACGCCAAAGAAAGTGTGCGGAACCCCAGTGCACTTTTGATCTTCTATACTGAGCCGCAAATGCAAGTTTAATTGATGCAGTGGGTGAAGGAGATTTGATAACAGATTTCGCCATTTTGGTTTTGGAACGGCCGCCTATCTCTAAAACTGGTGGTAAAGGGATATTCTTGTGACGGCTACCACCAGGAAACAGGCGCCAAGACGTTCGCCGTTGTCCACAGGACACGGATGAGATGTCACCTCACGCGATGCTCTCTGTAGACATTGAAAAAGGGCAGGGGTAGCTCTTCGAGAACTGCCCGTCGCCCTTTCATGGTGCCGTAGACAGCCTAACCGCGGAAACCGTGTTGCTGTGAACATCCCATCGGAGAATGGTCTCCATCCTCGATTCCGCGATCACATCCTATCAACATCCCACAGACCTGCCATTACCATCCCAGTAGAGCATCAGCCGCCTATTGACGCCACCCCTCGAACGAAGGCATCCCGACTTTTGAAACTTGATAATGAAGCTCAATTTCATAGGTTTAGGTTCTAAGTCAACCGCAGTGGAGAAAATGGAGTCTCTTGACCAAATTTCTCAAAAGATGCACCAATACAATAATGGCGTCATTAAGCGGGCAACATTCTACTGTTTAGTCGTTGTAGTTGTGTACAACTTATTAAGAAAGCGGTAATATAGCAGTTAGAGGACATCCCATTAAATCTCCATCCAATGAATTTAACAACTCTTTATCAAATCAAATACACATATCAAGCGCATGTGTCCCTAGATTCAACAGGTTTTATTAATCGTAGGTCTGGAATGAGCTGCTCGAACGAGAAGTTCTAGAATGAAGTATAGAAAAAAAGCGATAAACGTTTTCTGAACATTTTTCTGAAATAGAGGGTACACAGTCTACGGCAACGGAAAAAGATGGTGGTGCAGTTGCGCATTTTCTCTAATAAAACTGTGGCCATGGCTGGTTCGGTTCAATGTGTGCGGACACCGCCAAAGTCGACGGCTAAATTTCATTTCTTATCGAGTTTACAGGCTATAAAACGACGAAATGCACTTGGTTACTACGCGTGCTGGTGCGGAGTGGAGGTTAGAGATAGTGAGAGAGCGTAGGGCAGACCGAGGCCGAGGCGTCGCGAGCGCCGCTGGCGCCTCGAATGATGTGAAGTACGACGTTCTATAGAGGGTAGACGGAAGAAGCACCAGAAATATTGGAAACGGAAAGTTTCTCGCCAATACACGACACCAATACATTTAGAGTCCTCACTGATGATACAACTAGGAGTAACACAAAAAAAGGAAAACAACTCAAGAAAACATAACAAAAAAATATCAGGCGTTCTTTATCGATTGATGGCAAACTTGGAACACAGCCAGCCATGATTACAGTATGCTAAGTGGAACTGCGCAACCGTACCACCGACCGCCAACCGCACCACCACAATTTTACGCTGCCATATGCTGTGCATCGTCAAGCCTGCGCAGAGTTGAAGCGGGCGCGGTGCACCCGCCAGCTTTTATAAGACTGTCTCGCCACTGAAGTGATTCTGCTAGCCTGCTACCCACATTCCTAACATATTTCGACTTCTTCACCTTCGGATCCACGGAAATACGGGCACTAGGCTGGCGGAATCACTTGAATAACAGTGGGGGGACAATCTGATACACGCGCTGCGCAACTCAGCGACGCCTGGCTTAGTCATCGCATGCTTGACGGTACGGTGCCGAGCTGGCAATCAGAAATGTGTGGAAGGAAAAAATTCATCTGGAGACGAAGGAAGTTAAATGATTTCGCCAAAGCGGAGCAAAAGACCTGAAATTGAAAAAAGACACGAATTGTTGAGCATCTAGAAACGCCTCCCTTGCTAACTTGTTTTCCGTATTTTTCTCCAAAACATCGCAAAACGTGTACACAAAGAAAAGGCAGGGAGCCCGAAAAAATAGAAGGCGAAATTTTCTTCACATCTCAGGTATAGTCAATCTCTAGATGTGGGGAAGCCGCGTTGCAACTGAGTGTGAGCGTGTCGGGCGTGTGGGGTAGCTCCCTTAAAGGCGGTGTTCACGATGATTTTCGTCCCCGAGTTTTCCACTCAAAACAAGGCGTTGGCTACCAAGTGTTACCAAAATTACGAAGAAACGGCGGAGAATGCACTAAATCGTCTTATTTTGGAGATATTATTCTCTGGCCTGGACTAGTTGTCGGTTGGATGAACATGTTCACGGTGGTTGTCACCGGTAAAAAATGGGGCTAATGAAAAATGGGAGAGTATTTTTAGGCAAAACAGTATTAGTTAGGGCCCGAAGGAATGAACGGAGCAACACAATATGAAAAACTGCAAAGACGGATCCACGAACGATCTTATTGTCACAACAAACAGTTCCACTGAGAGTAAAGACGCGGGGTGATAGTAAAGGATTTCGTGCCATTCTGGTGCGTTTTTCTCCATTTCTTCGCCATTGCAGTTCTACTCAGGGGCCAAGCAATCGATTGAGCGATTAATCTCAAAATCGAAGATTATCGTGAACACTGCCTTTAAGGGTTGAAAACGATCAATATCGCTCGTCGCTAAATTTCCAATAGTCAACATTCTTCAATTTCTTCTTCCTATTTTTCTCTCTTTCCTGCGATCCACCCTCGCCTCTTCTTAATATGTTTGTTTGGGAAAGTTATTGTAGTTGCTGTGTGTGAATCCTGGAAATAGAAAACGATACAGTCCAAAGCAGACTATGAAGAAAAATGTGCAGCAAATACCCATAGTGTAAGTACAGAAGTGCTACACGAACGATTGCCATAAAGAAAAAGGATTGAGAAAGAAAAACGAAAAAGAGGTGAGAAAAGCAATTTGGCGAAATACTGTACATGGAAGAATCAGCGGTGACCGACATCAATCGTTTTTTCGTAACGATCGAAACAACGTTCTGTAGAACTGCCCATCGACCTGCATAGCCCTAGACATCCCGATTTGTCGTCCTGTGGACAACAACTCGGTCTGCATCGATTTGTGGCAGTCGGCGAAATCGCAGGTCGATGAGCTGTTTAACAGCCCGTCGCCCCTTGCTCAACAGCACACCGTAACGGCTCCGAGTAGAGCTGCCTATTCGCCAGCGATGACTCGTTCTGGGCGGATCGACGTCCTGTAGACAACAGCGAATGTCTGAGCGATAGTGAAACAGAGATAATTGCTGCAACACGTCGGCCGTCTTATAAGGTGGCACTAAGGAATCGCTACCAATCACCTGTTTATTTTTCGGCGAACGCTGACATTTCCCCTGTTTTTTCCTTATTTCCTTCTAAATTCGTTCTGCTTTCGTGTTCTCAGGTTACCATTCTTTTCATAATTCATTGCATATAACAGGCTATGAAGATTGTCTACAAAAGTAATTGCTTGCTTGCACGTCGAAGGGATATCCATAATTTTGAGTGCAGAAAAGTGAAAACTTCCGTAACGAACAATTTCTAAATGATTAGATGCTCTAATAATGCTTCTGTATCAACCGGAGCGTATTGGCCGCGTTTTGTGGCAAAGAAATGCGAACTTGTTTTCAAAGCCAACTACTTTGTTCTCCTTTTTCTGCATGGTGTCCCTCATGTTTGTTGAGAGCCCGCGACGCATTTGCTTCGGTGCAATGGCGGAGCCTCTCGAGATGTTTCATTTCTTACCTTATAATTTATATTTGTACGAAACCTATTCGTTGCATTATAAACTCATGAGTGTACATATAAAACACGAAAGTACATATGTATTGTATGTATATGTCCATATACAGAATCGATTGAGTAGTCAGTTTATCACATTTTTGAAATAATTTTGCTAACCTTTGTAGGTTTTTCACAATGGAAGGTACACATACGAGTGTTTTTTAAGTTTTGTCAACATTGGCTGGGGGCTGGTGGTGAGTTTCAATTTGACAAGACGGCAAACACTTCATTAATTCAACTTCAGCAATGACCGAAACCGCTTCACCTCCCCAATTTCGGATGTCGGACTTAGGGCTCGTAGCAAAAATCTTTGCTGTTGGGAACTCAGCGCTGACTTCGCGGCAACAGCAGATGGCTCACATCTAGGTAGCGAAATATGATTGACTTCCTATCTTAATGCATGCGGGCCGCCATAGATAGTGTTAATGGAGGCAGCCATTCGCAAGCGGTACGCGAGCCACCCATGGATGTGAGGTGAGCGCTAAGGGGCGATATGCGAGTCATCCGACGCCTTCTCGGAGCCATGGGCTGAGTACCTCCAAGGTGGTGAGGGCGCCGTAGACGCAACGCTCTCTTTTGACCTTCACTGTTGGGATATGACCACCCGTACTGAGCGGAAGTTTGAATACTGAACTAGTTATTCAAAATTTTGCCAAGTGAGCTGTGAATTGTGTAGTGGAACAATAGCCTCTACTTAAAGGTGAAATGCCTCGAAGGCCGCTGGAATCGCGCTGGAAATCCATTTTTATTTCTCAGGCTCAATGTCATGATTGAGCCCGGTAGACTACACTGGTAAACTTTGGCACGTGGAAAACGTTGGGCAATGAGGTTGGAAGGCGTTAAAGATGAAGATCCGCCACCAATTCTCACCAGTCATCTAGCACTTTCTCCTAGAATGTTGGTGCGACCGTAAGACAACATGAAAAATAATTACGGCACGAACTCCACATGCAGAAAAACTCCGAAAATGACAGTGACGAGACCTCCAGAAGCAGAAAAACTTCAAAAAGGATTTTTGCGCGAAATTCAAATTCGTATTTACAATGTGTTCCGATTGACTTTTCTTTAGAAATGAAGGTTTTTCATGGACCCCTTCGACATTTTCGTTCACTAAAAAGAGGCCAAGCTACACAACAACATGAAAAAATAATATACGGTTTTCTGTGCGTACGATGCCTTTAAAAGGGGAACTCTGTGAAGCCGATCATCTTTGAAAAACCGTGAAATGTAGATTCGGTCAATGGCAACGTTGGTGGTCTCTTTCAAATGTGGCATTTATTCAATCGCGCCCATCAGCTTGGAATTTACTCATTACTCGACGATTTTTGGAAGGTCTTTTTCGTTTCTAATGTTGGCTCCCAAGAATGCTTTGTGATAAATTCAACCGAGGATTTTTAAATTTTCGTTTATTCGAAAATTCGTTAGGAAGAATTTTGCTCAGGGAACGTTCATCTGGTGATTGCAGCTACTGATTAACCTAGCATGTGTTTCCCACGAAGGGGTGTAAAAATTAATGGAGCTTACAAAAAATCACGAGGCATTGGTATTCTGATCATGTTTCAAACTAACGAAAATATAAGAAGTTCGCTCTGAGACTCCCGTCCTCAGTCTTTCCACCTTAAACATCGTGCGTGTCCAATTGTAGAGGATACTTATGAGGACATTTCAAGTGTAGAAAATCCTCATGCGGACGGCAGTCATATATAACGTATGTATGTGTAAGAAAAACGGATGAAGCGGTTGAGGGCGTAAAAATTAATTTCACCAGACCCTCTGCTTGAGAAATATTTTCATGCGTCATAGGTGTTAGAGGAAAATGTTCCGCGACGAATACCCGCGCAACTGGTGCAGTGGTTCGGTGCGTCGCCGACGCCACCAGCACCGCAGTTCGAATTCGGTATGCCTCTGTGTTTTGCCACCAAGTTTGTTTTGAAATATAGGTCGTGCCGGGTTTTGGCCTTAGCTGGCAACGGGGCACGATGTACCTCAGGTTGGTTGCCATCTTTATGTGGTGACGGCGAATGTTTGCTATGTGCCCAGCGGCAGAAGCCGACGACAGCTGGCAAGTTGTGCCACGCTGGCCGAGTACATAGGAAATGTACTCTGATTTTTAAGAGAGAGAAAAGTTGTTCACACGCCTACTTCAAGAATCTTGCAAATCGCTTTTCTCACGTAGTTTTGAGATGGCCAATAGTAAGAGGAATGTTGCCGGAATGTAATTTTCGACCGTTTTTGCTGAGCGGTGCAATGTGTTCGAACGATAATAACCGACCATAATAACTGAAAAAGAGCCTAAGTGCTGAGCATCCGGTTCCAAAGCTTGTCAACTTACTATCTGCTCTATCCCTCGCTACCCTTTAAGTCTGGGCTCCACGGTATTTTTGTCATTCAGGTAGCGTTCAGTTCATCTTCTCACGTGAGACTTAACCTGGCAGTTCTGTGGCATATATCGTCAGTCACTGAATGGGGGATCGCCGCAACGCTGCTTGGCAGGAAAAAAATGCGCGATCAATAGCCACTCTCCCTTCGTTTTCCCGCGCGCAATTTTTCCCGCCAAGCAGCGTCACGGCGATCCCCCATCCAGTGATGGACGATAAGTCGCCGTTTGTTGCCGGCAAGGAGCTGGCGGTTTGCTCGCGTTGAACACCCCATTAACGACCACCCCGGATGGTTAGGGTTGTACCTTCCGCAATTGACGGAAATATGATTAGAAATTGTGAAATAAACATCAGATCCTTGTGCAGCAACCCGAATTACCCTAGAGGTTGGGGTAGCAAAACTTGAGACGTTGACTTACTGCAGTTATCCTGAATAGCTGGCGCTGCAATTACGAAAATCAACTAGCGCACACAAGCTTCGTGATCGGCATCGTACATAACCCCCTCGCAAAGTATGGGACAAATTCTTTCCCCTCACAGAAGCTCGAAAGTTCGAAAAGTGTCTTTCCCGGAGATACTGGTAACGTAACTAGGAAGGCTTAAAGTGCTTGACCATTGTGACTGTGGATTTGCTACATTATAAAGATCCTATTCGCATTCAAGAAAGACCCCACGTCTTGAAACTTCTAAAAATAATTGAGGTTTTATGGCGTGGGTGCGCAGTGTGGACACTCGGTCTATTAGGTGCTAAGGCCGGGATTGAAACTTGGACTGTCAGAGAATCTCCGCCGAACTGAGCGAAGTGAGTAGATCAGAAGTTCTTTATTAAGGACACACTGTCATTCAAAACTCACGACATAATGAAATAATATGTGCATATAACAGGAAAAACGCTCTATGTGTGTCACGATCATGCGCGAATATTGACCACTTTGAGAGAGACCACTACTTTTTTATAGACGTCAACACCAAAGCAATGCATTCAGTAAGGCTAAGAACGCATGAAACAACTACCGCGACATTCTAATCATATTTGTAGCGAAATGTGACATTTCCTCAGCAATATGCGACGATGAGAGAGAGCTACTTCCGGACGTTGATTCGCAAACAGAAACTGTTGTAGAAGGTGAGCGCCTTTAAAATTCAAAGAAATAAAAT
Source organism: Aplectana chamaeleonis (assembly GCA_029168955.1). Classification (NCBI taxonomy): domain Eukaryota; kingdom Metazoa; phylum Nematoda; class Chromadorea; order Rhabditida; family Cosmocercidae; genus Aplectana; species Aplectana chamaeleonis. Next base: position 449,738 of record JAPDOI010000414.1, read on the forward strand.
GGCTATTTCACAGGTGCTTCGTCGTCGCCAAAAATGTATGCATGTCTCACAAACGATTATAACGATCCACTAAAATGGCAAAGACACTGACGTGTGATGTGAAGCATTGCCCAATTACTAGCTAAGAAAAAGAATGCGGCAAAGGCTCGAAAAAGATAAGGCCGTAGTCGTACCGGACAGTTTTTTTTGCAAAAACGGCGTTCGGTGGCGTTTCTGGGCACACAGAGCGCCGCGTCATTATAACTCGTTTTAGAAAAGACGGACTGATGTTTTAAGGGCATTTTCGTGTTCCTCGCAAAAAAGAGATTACAGTGGTATGTGGAAAGTTTTTCCGACTCCGGTGGACCTCTTGGGCCGTATGCAAGAAGGCGCCAGTTGGGGCAGGGGCAGTGCAGTCGGCGCCTTCGAAGATCACCGTTGCTCACAAGACAGGACACGTCTACGTGGCTGTTCGCAATTCAAGACACGTATGCAGTGTCCAAGCAGTCTTTCTCGCTGACCCAGCCGATCCAATTTCCTACTCAGACACTCGGGGGGCGGCCCGCCAAACTTTTGATGCCGAAACGGCGATCCGCTGACTTTGAGAGAGTCATTCGGAGTTCCGCGCCCGTTCTCGACCTCCACGCGGACTCTCGACCGCGACGCGTCGACGCAAATCGGCAGTTGCAGCCATCCGCGTCCCATATTCAGAGAATCGTTACGGGACTCAAACGAAGGTTTTGAAGCCATAAAACTTATTTTGGGCTTTTAACTAGAGATTTCGTTAATCCCTTGACTGCAGTCGGTCAGATTTATCGTGAATGAGTTTAGTTTTGCTTTGTGCGTGATCTTTATCCATGTTTATGCGGATCTTTTTCCTTTGTGCGCTTTTGACTGCAACATTTTCATAGAAGTCTCTCGTCATCTTCTTTTAATGTGGAAAGGTTGACAGCTTTCTGAACGAAGGATTTTTTCTCTTAACGAAGGATTTCTCAATTGATTTTGTACTTGTTAGAAGGAAAATAGTCTTGATCTCGTTAGTTTTGAGTGAAAGGAATGGAAGCTAGTCATAAAAATAATCCAGTGGTTTCGCTAAAGATCGAATGAAAGGTGGATGTTGATTCCTTTTGTCGGGTGCTTTTTTAGTGCAGAATACAAAAAAATGTCTTCTCTGTGTCTTTATCCGATTTCAGTTCAAACGTCCTTCATCCCTTTTTCCGAATCGTACTGGAAATTCTGTATAGCCGCTGAATTCCCAATGCCTTTATACGTCACACATCATCGCAGATGCCGCGGTTATTGCAGATGCCACGGGAAAAATTCATTGGCTTTCGAGCTCGAGGAGGTTTGTGATCTTCCGTTACGATTTTCGGATTTTCGAAAGGGTCGAGCGGTTATGTCTCGTGGAATAGTGGGGACTTAAAAATGAGGAAAAAACAGACTTCTTGAAGTTCTGAATGAATGGATAGGGGTCTGCTCAACCCTTTTCTCAATCGAACGTTTTGCATTGCAATAGGGGTAATGAAACCTGTTTTCACTTATGCTCGAGGAAAGGTTGGAGCAAAGTCGACAGGAGAGGCAGTGGCCATGCTCAGAGAACGAGCATTCCAGATCGAGGACCAACCCGAAGGTATGAATGTTAATTGAACATTTTCTGTACAGCAGTGGGGCGGTGGCAAATATGACCTCCATGGTATTTTTGATCCCACCTCGCATTTCCCTTTTTGGCTGAAATTTTCCGTCCGCCCTCCCATGCCGTTCAGATGTTACGCAACCGCACTTGACCTAAGTGGATGGGAGCAGTATACGCATTATGGTGAGTACGGTGATGAAGTCGCGCGCGGCTTTCTTTGAGGTGGAAATTCGAAGATTGGAAGGATCTTATTTCCAAGTGTGAGCCAAATTTTTGCCATGAATAGAACCTCTTCCTGGAAGTGCAAAGGTAGTGCGTCAAGGAAAAAAGTTTATATCGTGTGGTGGTTTGTAAAATCTACATAGAGTTCGCACAATCATTTTAGTCTGATGAATGAACGGGGCTGCGACGGTAGATCACTCCGCGCGAATCGAAACCCCATTCTCTAGTGAGGCCGCGCACTCCACACGTCCAGCCGCCTGGTCCATGCGTAAGACTAAAATGAAAACGGAAACTGTACGTGTTAATATGGGTCCACCTTCGCCCAATTCAAACTCGAAAAGCTTGGAAAACTTTTTAATAACATGGAATTCCGCTTGAAATGACGCTTTTGTAAGAATTCATCTTGAATCACGCCATAACTGCATTGCGAGAAATCTGGTCAGAAGATCCATCGGTGCACGAAGAGCATATGCCCGCGTACTTCCCACACGGCGTATACTGCGCATCTTGGTTAGCTCTCGTAACCCGCAGGCGTTGACAGATGTGAAAAGAGGCTTGTTTTCCACCCCAAGTACTCTTTTGGACAGGGTCAAGCAGGGCCTCGAGTAAGATTTCGAAGTCGTAGCCCCCACCATGCCAATTTTTTGAAATCCAAAATTAGTGCGACCCCCTCCGAAGCATGATATCTGGGCAGCTTATATTTAATTCCTAAAACTTTCAGACGTCAAAAACTCGTTCAGTAGTCGGGATAAAGCGTCCAACATCTGAGCAATGCTACGAAATTCTGAAAATTCGCCCATACGCGACTCTAGAAAGAGTTGCATCCAGGGTCAAGCAGGGTTGCGAAATTTCGCAGCGGGGGGTCGCAAAAATTTTAGCCTGAAAATGAAGGTTATGGAGGGGTCATGAAAAGTTCGGACTTAAATAGAAAGTGAAGATATCCCAAAAGTTCTCGATATTTTTGCTCAGCAAAGGGGAGGGTCGTAGAATTGCTCAGGTTTTTAACGCTTGATCCCGACTATTGTACTGATATCCGGGGCTTGATAGTGTTATTAATCAAATATAAGCTGAACAGAAATCTCGCCTCGAGTGGGAACGCAAAATTTTTCGATTTTGGAAAAAAATTAAGGTGTGGAGGAGGATGGTCGCTCCGATTTAAAAAAAAACTATGCAACGAAATTTGTGAACTCACATTCGCCACATTCACTTGATATGAATCGGAAAACCCAGAACACGGCATCCGAATTTTTCACCCATCTAACAACTAACGTCGTTTTTTTGTGAATTTTATGCGCTATTCAATCATTTCAGAGTCTAGGGGTACAATTTGTGGCACAAACCCACATTTAGAGCCCCAGGGAGTACAAAAATGCCCAAACTTTGTTAAGGAGGTGCTGGACACAATTATCGTCAGTCACTGGATGAGGGATCGCCGCGACGCTGCTTGGCGGGAAAAATTGCGCGATCAATAGCCACTCTCCCTTCGTTTTCCCGCTCGTAATTTTTCCCGCCAAGCAGCTTCGCAGCGATCCCTCATCCAGTGATGGATGATATGAGGTCCATCAACATTTTCGCATGGGAAAAAACGGAGCGCACACATTAGTTTGGTCGGTCTCCAATTTGATTGAAACTTTGCCCCAGGATCAAGCGGGGCGTTGCACAGACTCGGTGCGACCCCAACCAGCATATTTTTCCCAGAATCCGAAGTTTTCGCGACCCCCGAGACTATTTCTGGGCAATTTATATTCAACTAATGAAATTATCAGACTCCGAAAATTCGTTCAGTAGTCATGTTCAAGAGTCCAAAACCTGAGCAATGCTACGATTCTCCCCTTTAGTGACTAAAACATCGAGTTTCTCAGATATCTCTCAAAGTTGTTCACCCAGAATCTTGATTTTTTTGGTTCGAATTTTCTGATCCCTAATCTTCTCCCACTCATAACTGATAGAAAATCACAACCACCCTTGATCCTGTCTTAAAGTTAATGGAGCACATGATATGGAAGGACTTTATGGTGGAAAATCAAGGGAAATCCTCGTACTGTGCCCCTAATACCTTTTTGGGTAGTGTGTTAGGAAGGGAGTAACGTGGTATCCGGGATATTGTCGAGCCAGCGCCCATATTTTTCGATTTATTGAGATGATTTGACGAGGCTGTCGTAGACAATCGCTAATGAGCACGAGCTCATTCTTCTCTCTAGCTCTTAAGGGTTGAGACTAAAATGTGCGCAAAGTAATTGCATCCGAGTGATTTGAACGTTCATTCTAAACTGGGCGTTGCTTTCATCTGCGGTAACCCTTTTGCGGAGAACCACGGTTACAGTCTCCTTGTGGGTGAATTTTTAAATCTTAGAATTGTCCACGCTAGTCCGGACTTGAAGGCACAGTACACAATCAGATTTGCATAGTAAGGAATTGATGGGATCGTTAAGTTGAACACCCGAATCTTAGCTTATTCCGACCCTCTTTCGTTCAAAAGCAGATCGTCTCAAAAAATCACGACCCTTTCCCATTGAATTTTTTTTCTTTTCGCAAAATTGTTCCCATCGGCTCTCAAATTTACCGTTTTTGACAGAACAATACGATATGTTCATCCACCGTCAATGACTTCTTCCTAGTCCTCAGAGTGCTCGTTCACCACACTCTCATCGTTGAATTTCAACCAATTTCGAATGGGCTCTTGAAGGCATCACGACGGCTCAAAACTTGTTTCGGGAAGATAAAAAAAAATCTAAAAGGTTTGCAGTCTTTGCCCATTCGCCTTGCAGTCTCCACCCCCTAATACAGACTCGTCTAGATTGATTGTTCGAATACGACCACTGGCTAGTTTTTGAAACTTTTAACAATGAAAGCGCTCTATTTGCATCCAGTCTTCGTCTGCATTTGGTGGTTGTCCGTAATAAGAGCCAGGGTCAATCGCGGCGCCCATCATAATTTTTTTCCAAAATTCAAATCTTCTGCGACGCCCCCCCCCCGAAGCAAGATTCATCCATGAAATCGGTGTGTACGATCTTTTTGGATATTTGGGTCGTTCGGAAAGCGAAGAACATCAATATATGCGATTGACAGAACTGTCAGACGCCGAAAATTCGTTCAGTAGTCGGGCTCAAACGTCTAAAACCTGAGCAATGCTACGATCCTTCCTTTTGGTGATCAAAAATATTGAGAGTTTCGGGGATATCTTCTCCTAATTTTTTTTGGTCTAAAATTATTACAACCCCCCTAACCTTTATTTCCAGGTCAAAATTTTTGCGACCTCCCATTGCGAAATTTCGAAACCCCGCTTGAACCTGCTAACGGCTATAAACCTTCGATTTATCTCGTAAAATCTATACTGTTTTTGAGCGCGGTGCTCTGTGACTTTAGGTTCAGTGCGATTGGGCAACATTTGCTTTTGCCTTCTTTTTCCACTTTGTTTTTTGTTTTTCTTATTTTGCATTACATTTGTGATTACCCGTACATAATCGTTAAGAATATAACAATATCAACAACACGCTAAACGCTGTAGAAATGAAGAAGTTAAGTGTTAGACAAATGCACTTAAAACGCTGACAAAATAAAGTCATCAAGTAGTGATGACCTTAACACTACAACACTAAAAATAATGAAGTTGATAATTTTGGTGCAGATGATGTTCTGCCTCAACATGATATCGGGCGTGACATGCATGCTGACGACATTCCCGAGTCCATTTCTTCCACACATTCTGATGATGCGCCGCTAGGAGAACCCTGTGAGTACCTTGGTGTCTCCTCCGATTTCAACTTTTTGTCAAGAGAGCGTATTAAGCTGTACACCAAAAAACAGTGTTCTATGCTATGTACCATATATTGAACACTTCGGCCTGCCAACATAGGAGGGATAGAAGGCCTAATGAGTTTTTATATGGCGTAGCTCCGCCCGTGCGGGTGAGTACGGGGTCTTACACTTCGACAGAGCCTCAATAAATATCCTATGTTGTGTAGTAATTCAGTACACGTCTCACTTGAAGCCGTTGGTGGAAGACATCATGCAGCCGTATGATCATCGGGCCTATTATTTCTGTAACTCGTGTAATTCGACCATCAATGGCGGAAAAGGATTGTGCTCAAACGCTCACTGCTAGCTTTACCAGTTAGTATATTAGTCAGCTGCTGGAAAATTAGGAAAATCCACACGTATTTCAATATTTCAGAGTGAACACGACCCGACCCAAATGCTCACTTCCTGCAGAACAACATGTTGTGAATATCATTCCTCAGCTGGAAGAGTTATTGGAATCTAACTTTGGAGAAATTATTGAAAATCATAGCTACATACACGAAAACAACGTACAGCATGCTCGCAGCTTCATAGCCTTATGCAATTAAGTCGACATTCCGTTCGTTCGGAGAGAACTTCGTGACTACACTGATACTCGATGCTATCCTGGTTTCGTAGAAAACATGGAGTCCAAAGAAGATTTCTTGAATAGGAAGCTTAAAGGCAGTGTCCACGATAAATTTCGTCCTAGGATTTTGACCGGAAATCTAAAGTTCAGGGCCTCGTTATATCACTGGGGTCGAAAGAACGATCGAAAACGAGACCGAGAGAGCTCCATACGACTCCGAAGTCCGCTCGCGCTGGCCCTTTCGCTCGCGGTCGAGTTTTTCTGAGAAACAGTGATCCGCTTCTACATTAGCACTGGAGCGCGAGCGCGGCTGAGTTTTAGCACTGGGGCGCATTTTCGCCCGCTGTCTACTTCAGGCCCATGCCAGCGCAACTCATCCACCGTCGAAATATGGCTTTCAAGAAGAAGAGCTGGTTCTGGATGTTTCGCAGCATTTTTCATGATTCTTTCTTCACTGATGAAACAGTCAGACTCTAAACCTTCGTTTTCTGGTTGAAACTCGAGAACGATTTTTATCGTGAACACTGCCTTTAAATTATCTCTCTCACTGTCTACAGATGGGCTTAACCCCAAGATGATTGACCGGTAGCCTTTCAGTTAGCTTTCTTATCAGTACATCAGTAATCATTGATGTTATAGGCAAGAAATATGGATGTTATACTTAAGGTTGGACGACCTGCCATGTAAGATTGTAAACGATTACTTTAGTGAGATCTTGTCCGCTGTGTTGCTCACATCCATGGAACCCGGCAAAAATTTTTTTTGAAGCACTTCTGACCGGATTAGAATTCGTATTGAAGTCCCAACGAGAACACCCTATGGTGGCGCAGTTTGAAGGGACTACTCGGTAAGTCACCGTCGAAGTTTGCCGCGGGATCGCCGAAATGGAAGTAAGTTCTGATGCCAGGTACTGGCTGACGAGTGCCGTCATATTGCAGGCGCAGCGTGTACTTTTTGGAATACCTCGGTGGCGATCTGCGTACGGTTGCAGCAAGTGTCTTCTTCTTGGTGTGCCAACGCGGACTAATCGCGTTTGGTTTGGTGATGATGCGCCTTTGTGATCTCTACAGTCGTTTTCACGAGATGGATTTTCACAAATTAACGGCGTTCCAAGAACTAATCTTACTTCTTTTTTGTTGCTAGTAAGGACGGCGCCCGTTGTCATAATAATTGTACAAGTATCGTCTGCTATGAGGATACTTTCGCCATCATTGTTCTCTTCAGACGCGTTACATGTCTGTTCAGAAGGCCTGACTAGGAACCGTCTACGGGGTACGTATCTTGTTGTTCGGCTTCGTTCTTTCCTAGATCTGCCATCATCGTATTTGTAAACGATGACTTTCCAGACTTATTCTCCGCTCAGTCACAGTTCGAAGGGCTAAGGATTCCTCACGTATTCGTGCAGCGAATAAAACGCACTCTTGTCGCGACATCGTGTCATAGTTACTCTGCTAGTGTAATTTTATCATTGGAGGACCTACCTCTATGCACGGCATCAGAAGTAGATCAAGCATGTTTTTCTTATAACTCCCTTTGTGAACACTGCCCAAATAAAGTTTCAGATGGCATTCGTAACTTTTCCTCTCGTGGCAGCTGTATGCGCTGTACCTTAACCATTGGCTGCGTACTTGTTGATTGGCTTTTGGATGTGCCTCAGATTGATATCCACTACTTCTCAACTGGATGAGGATAGGATATTGCTTGCTCAGACGTTCCCCTATGCCACAGAGCGTCTTTGGGGTAAGCAAGCGCCTGATGCCTTTACGCCCATGTATGTTTCGTTGAGTCGAAAGCCATCGTTATATGATAGGTGATATTGTATCCTTGCAGTGGTGTTTTGGCCATGGAATGATAAGTGAGCTGGTGACGTTTGGTACAATGTTCACCAGTGGAGCTCAGCTCTTTGAGAGTCACCATCACCGACTGCAGGTCAGCAGACGTCATAGTATGTGAATTATATTCGATCCTTTTCATGTTCTTGCGGGTGAAAGTAGTGAAGCGGATTTTCGCCAGGAATTGCAGTACCGGTGATCTGCGAATGCGCAAGCTGTCGCAAAAGTGGAGAACAAGCATAAAACGAGGTATTTGCACCCTGTAATTGAGAACCCACTTCTACCCTGCAATTGAGAGGAACGGCAGTCCTCTGACTCTATCCTCTGATTGTAGATTTCCTGTACAAATTTGAATAAATATCGTCCATCACTGGATGAGGGATCGCCGCGACGCTGCCTGGCGGGAAAATTGCGCGATCGATAGCCACTCTCCCTTCGTTTTCCCGCGCGCAATTTATCCCGCCGAACAACGTCGCGGCGATCCCTCATCCAGTGATGGATGATAGCTTCATGTATCTGCCAAGGATGAGCAAGATCAGGCTATCGAACCTCCATAATCGTCATATCGGCCTTCTGAGACTTCAGACAGGAGATGTTCTATTGTATGATCGATCACTGCTCGAGAGATCGCCGCCTCGAACACATGTGGCACGCACGCAAGCGAGGAGGTAATGATCCTATCACTACCTCCTCGCTTGCGTGCGTGCCCCATGTATTCGACGCGGCGATCTCTCGAGCAGTGATCAACGATATGTTCTGAATTCGTAGTGCGTCATGGCTCCTGTTGGCGACCTAAGACTAATTTTTTGCTTGTTCAGCTCCCGAGTAGTGCTACACAATGAGGCGTAATCTTCGCGGATGTACTGGAAGGGTCGCCAGGATGAAGTGTATATTAAAGAAGAATGTGGCGGTGACACCTCCAAATCGCTTCTGGTCTATCGTCATGCTTCTTTATAACAGCTTCTGCAGGAGTTTGAAAGCTGTCGTTGAAGAATATCGTCCATCACTGGATGAGGGATCGCCGCGACGCTGCATGGGGGGAGAAATTGCGCGCGGGAGAACGAAGGGAGAGTGGCTATTGATCGCGCAATTTTTCCCGCCAAGCAGCACCCCAGCGATCCCTCATCCAGTTATGGACGATATTTCCTGCCGCCTGCATTATAATACCATCATGTGTTTTGTCTTACGGAGGTGTGTCATAGAGTTCGCGCAATCTTTTTAGTCTGATGACTGGAAGGGGCTGCGACGGTAGATCACCCTGCGCGAATCGAAACCCCATTCCCCAGTGAGGCCGCCAACCCCGCAAGGCCAGCCGCCATCCCGCACGGCCAGCCACCAACCCCGCACGGCCGCCTGGCCCATGCGTCAGATTAAAATGAAAACCATATGTGAGTGTTCTCTGACCACGTTTTTGCTCTCATCGCAGAACATCTTTTTCTGGTCTGATTTCCTTCGTGGCCATCTTTGGGAACAACGAGGGGAATGTTCGAGGAAAAAACCATGTGTGGGCAGGGAACTTGATTACGTTGGATTCAAAACATTTTGCTTAGGCTCCCTTTTCTCGAAGAAACCATCGGAGCGGTCGAGAAAGTGGGAAAGTATATGCCTTCGGTGGCCTGCCTGCATATGTTGAATGCGTGGGTGTAGCTATGGCGTATTAAGCCTCTTAGAATGCTTGAATATTGTCATTTACGTTCCAAATTTTATAAAATAATTTTTTTTGTTTCCGAAACAGTGACTTGTAGACCAATCATGATGGGTTGCATTCCTCACTTATCTGTTATGAATACCGTCATCTTTTCTAGAAATATTCTCAGAGTAGTCTTATCTTGATTACTTTGTGTTCCACGTGAAGCGAAAATTTTAGACGATATGTAAAGTATGATCGGCTGGTTGAATAGCCCTGCATTCTGTTCGGTGAAGAAGGAGAGCGTCCCCCGTTACTCGCCATACAAGATGGCCACGCCCAACTCGAGCAGGTTCGTTAATCCATTCCATCGGTAGACACTTCTAGAGGACGTCAACATACCGATCGAGAGGAACGAGGAGCATCCGGAAGGTTGGTGCAATCGAATGGCGCCACTTCACCTACCCTAACACATCGATTTCAGACCGTGTCGGACCGAGGACCGAGTTCGACTTTGAATGTGAAAAGGCTGAAGAAACGCAAGTTCCAGTTCCTAGATCCCTAAATGATTGTATCGAACGTGGAGTGCTGAATCACATGGCTTCCATTTTTATTGTCGAAAGGAAGTACCAAGGCACGTTCAGCGAGGGAGCTTACAAGCTGAGAACAGTCCACCATCCTTCTTCATCATTGTCCTTCACCACCTTCATGGTGATTTCAGGAGTTCGTACACATTGGTAGGATTTGGTCAGAAGTCGCGCGAAGACGTGTTTTCGCGTTTTTTTCGCCATTTATTAAAGACACTGTTCACGGTCCTTACATATAACAATCGGCGTGGTGGTGTGTCTGACCGAGTGTCTGGCACGTCTGACCGATGTCTGACCGACGTCTGTCTGACCGGGTTTCAAATTTCCCGCAGTTTTCAACCCTCTCATTTAGAGCACGTTATTGTTTCAGTACACAGAGAAGATGGCGGAATATGAGTGGGGCTTAGGAGGAGCGCGCACATCGTTAAGATCGTGGTGGAAACACCCTGGCTGTTGTGTATTGAGTCCTTCAAAATTCAATCAACACTGATCGCGGTGGGACCATCCTAGATGCTGCCCATTGCGTCCTTTAAACTTTTTAGCAAGAGATCGTGATGGGACCATGGTAGCTGTTGAATCGACGCGTAGAATGTGTGCGGAGCTAAGAGATAATTAAGGAGTACTTTCTAAAAGTGGGCGGGGCTTTGGGTCCATCGCGTAAAACGACCGGAAAGTGCGCGGAACTGCGGAATCGACGCGAACAATGTGTGCGGAGCTCAGGGACAACTAAGGAGTACATTGTCAAAGTGGGCGGGGCTTCAGGTCCATCGCGTAAAACGACACGAAAAGTGCGCGGGGCTTCGGAATCGACGCGTACAACATGTGCGAGGCTCGGGTACAACCAAGAAGTACTTCGTGAAAGTGAGTGGTGCTCAAGATTCTTCGGATATTGCTGTGCTGTGTATTGCGCCTTCATTTTAAACCTAGATTCAACCTATTGTTGCAAAACCAACATAGTGGTTGTGTATTACGCCCTCCGAACCCACATTCAACCTACCGCTGTGGTACAAATGTAATGGTTGCGTACTGCTTTTTTTAAACTTTCATTGTGGCAGGTCATTAGTAGGACCCACGTAGAATGCTATGGTTAAACGATTTCTACCCGTGGTTGTTAGGAAAAGGCCGGCAAAGGAGGTCTATCGTTGGGTCAAGCCAAACGAGTGCTACATGTGGTTGATGGGGAAAAGCCGGCGGCTAGGCGGGCCTACCGTCCGGAGCAGCTAAACGAATGCTACGCGTGGGTAATGGAGAAAGGCCGAGATAGCGAGTTCACCGCTGGGTTAAAGCATAAGAATTCCACACGCGGTCTCTCCGGAAGGGCGGCAAAGACAGTCTTTCAGTTGCCGAAGACAAGCGAGTGCTACACGTGGTTGTTGGGAAAAGGCCGGCAAAGGAGGTCTATCATTGGGCTAAGCCAAACGTGTGCTACATGTTGTTGATGGGGAAAAGCCGGCGGCTGGGCGGGCCTACCGTCCGGAGCAGCTAAGCGAATGCTACACGTTGGTAATGGAGAAAGGCCGAAGTAGCGAGCTCACCGCTCGGCGAAGTCATAAGAATTCTACACGCGGGTTTTTGGAAAGGGCGGCAAAGACAGCCTTTAGGTTGCCGAAGACAAGCGATTGCTACCCGTGGTTGCTGGGGGAAGGCCGGCAAAAGAGGTCTATCGTTGAGCTAGCCATAAGAATTCCACACGCGGTTTCTCGGGAAGGGCGGCAAAGACAGTCTTTCGAATGGTGAAGGCAAACGATGGCTACCCGTGGATGTTGGAAGAAGGCCGGCAAAGCAGGTCCATTGTTGGGTGAAGCCAAAAGAATGCCACAAGTGGTTGATGGGGCAAGACCGGCGGCAGAGCCTTCTATCGTTCAGCGAAGCCAAACGAACGCTGCGCGTGGGTTATGGAGAAAAACCGAGGTAGCGAGTTCACCGTTTGGCGAAGCCATACGGGTTCTACGCTCGGTTTGTCGGAAAGGGCGGCAAAGACAGCTTTTCGAATGGCGAAGGCAAACCATTGCTACCCGTTGTTGTTGGGGGAAGGCCGGCAAAGGAGGTCTATCGTTGGGCGAAGCCAAACGAAAGCTACATGTGGTTGATGGGGGGGGGGGGGCGGTAGAGCCAGTCTTTCGAATGGTGGAGGCAAACGATTGCTACCCGTGGTTGGTGAGTAGAGGCCGGCAAAGGGGGTCTATCGTTGGGAGAAGCCAAACGAGTGCTACATGTGGCTGATGGGGAGAAGCTGGCGTCAAAGCGGGCCTGCCGTCCGGAGTAGCCAAACGAATGCTACGAGTGGGTAATGGAAAAAAGCCGAGGTAGCTAGCTCACCGTCGGGCGAAGCCATACGTATTCTACACGCGGTTTGTCGGGAAGGGCGGCAAAGACAGTCTTTAGAATGAAGAAGGCAAACGATATCTACCCGTGGTTGGTGGGGGAAGCCGGCGGCAAAGCGGGCCCGGAGCAGCCAAACGAAAGCTACATGTGGTGATGGAGAAAGGCCGGCAAAAGCGGTCTTTCGGGTTGGCGAAGCCATTCGAATGCTACACGCTGTCGGTGGAGGGGGGGGGGCGGCAAAGCCAGTCTATCGTTCGGTGAAGCCATACGTATTCTACACGCGGTTTGTCGGGAAAGGCGGCAAAGCCAGTCTTTCGGTTGGCGAAGACAAACGATATCTACCCGTGGTTGGTGAGGGAAGGCCGGCAAAGGAGGTCCATTTTTGGGCGAAGCCAAACGAGTGCTACATGTGGTTGATGGGGGGAGATCGGCGGCAGAGCCTTCTATCGTTCAGCGAAGCCAAACAAATGCTACATGCGAATGATTGGGGGGGCGGCAATACCAGTCTTTCGGTTGGCGAAGACAAACGATTGCTACCCGTGGTTGAGGAGGGAAGGTCAGCAAAGGAGGTCCATCTTTGGGCGAAGCCAAATTAATGCTACATTTGGTTTGTGAGGGGGGGGGAACCGGCGTTAAAACGTGTTTGCCGTCCAAAGCAGTCAAACGAATGCTACACGCGGAAGGGCGGTGGGGAAGGGCGGCGAAGCCAGTCTTTTGGATGATGGAGCCAAACGATTGCTACCCGAGGTAGATGGGGGGGAGGGAAAGCGGGCCGCAAAACCGGTTTATCGTTCGGAGAAGCCAAACCAATGCTCCACATTGCTGATGGAGGAAGGCTGGCCCAGTCGGCTTTCCGTTCGTTGAAACCTATCCACCAGCGGCAAAGCGGCTTCAGGAAAATTATTCGCAGCAGGGATACTTTGAATAAAACCACTCATCATTTTGTTTTCTAACAGAACCGTTTTTCGGCAACAGAACTGTTGTCGCACTTTTTGTTAGGCTATCTAGAACCGGTGAAGCCGGTTCGCAAGCGGCGCTGGGCGGCGTTAGCCGCCTAGCGCGGCTGGCAAACTACATCCTCTAATTATCCTTGACAAAGGCTTCTCATGGCCCTCAGAAGCAGAACAGCGTCGAGGAAACGGGACGAAAAGCTACCCAGGAGCCGCGAAACGGCTTAGAAAAGTGTGCTAACCCCGCCGCTTTGGGCAAGTATGGCCCCTTTCCGCCCCTCGACGTGAACAAAGGAACACTCGAGATCGTGAGGTGAGCGATGGTTTCCGATCAAAAGCCCCGTTCTTCCCTTCATTTTCAACTTCTCTCTTTACTCCGGTCAACTCGCATACATTGGCTGCAAAAAAGGAAGCTACAAGCCCCGGACAACTCGCCCATCATGAGGGTCCATAACTCCGTTCCCAGGAGGTCTTGTACGATTCCAGAGACATCATTGAAATCAGAATAGGACTAATCTCAAGAAAGAAGAAAAAAAAACAGGAAAGAGATTTTATCGTTAACACTGCCTTTAATAACTGGTTCCAACATTTTCCGAATCTGAAAACACATTTTCAATGCTGGTGAGATGGGCTACGATATAAAGCTTGCTATGATTTCATTTTGAACTATAAAAGTTGAAAGTGATAAGAACGTAAAGGCCAACCGAACATTACTCGATACGACGCGGTCGCGTCCCGGCTATATAATTTTATAAGTTTTTATTCGATTTTGTTATATCTTGACCATCGGTGGTGCTGTTTTCCTACTTCGTAGTCCAGGCAGATACTTGAACGCTCACCCCTGAGGAAGGACAGTATGAGAATCTTTCACTTCCATACTGTCGCCGATCTCCGCTGATCCCTCTTCCACTCGCTCCACCCCTCTCTTCTCCAGCGGCTGCTTGATACTACTCTGGCCGCAAGGGCAGTAACCCCCTATTCTCTCTAGTCCCACATTCCCTGTCAAGTTCGCCCACTTCGTTCCCATACGGGCATGAGTGAGTGGTTGTGCCCCGGCCTATGTGCGTGTACTCATGTGTGCGTACTGCGTGCATGCGTGCGGGTGAATGTGAATGCGCTCACGCGTGCATGTGTAGTGTGGCTCTGTTCATGTGTGCGTATTGCGTTCGTGCGCTTGAGTGTGACTGTGCTCATGCGTGTGTAAGGTGTGCGTGTCTGTGAAGGTGTGAGTGAGCACGTGAGAGTGTGCCCATGCGTGCTATACTTATGTCGAGTCGACTCATCAAGTCTTGATTTCGACTGAAACAGTCAGCATCAAGTCATTCGAATGCTCGATTATTGGAAGAACTGGGAAACCGAGTTAGTCAAAAACCCGATAATCCAAATTTTTTTAAGAAGCGTGTCAGACAAAAATGCGATTATTCGAAGAATTTTGAGTTGCCGTATTATAATGCGTGATTGTTTCATGAGTGCCTACGTGTGGGCGAAATCTGCATACGGCTTATTTCAGGTTTCTTCAATTGTTCCATAGCGGTTTGGTATTATCCGATGCTGCACTTGGGCTTTGATCGATGTCGTGGTGCCGTATATGTTTGAACCAGCGTACCGCTGGCTGGACGCCTTGCCCGCGGCTCTCCGTTTCCGAGGAAACCATGGGCGGTAATGAGTGAGGTCGAAACCGCGAGTTTACAGGCGTTAAACTATCGTTTCTACCACAAATATTCTAAAGAAGTACTTCTGAGCGAGTTTACAGGCGTTAAACTGTCGTTTCTACCACAAATATTCTGAAGAAGAATTTCTGAGCGAGAAGAGAGAATTTCATTTCATTTATTACGCTGTAAAAACAAGCGTGAGATAATAAGCTACAATAATAGTGTAAAATAACCCTAACATACACTTCTAGAAATTCAATAACTTCGTACCAGCGTATCAGCGTACCAGCTCATTCGCTCTGATCTCACTCTAACATCCCTCAGTGCTAGGCTCCTAATACATTGCGAGTGGGAACGCTTCGGCAATGCGTCGATTTCGATCTTTAATAGGAAAAATGACGCTTCTGAAACGTTGTTGGAGCACGAATTCGAGTCTGTCACTATCTCACGTTGAACTCTCGTTGGAGGCCTAGCGTAGTGATCGAGTGCGGGAGGAGCTTGCGGCTTACGGGTGGTGGCCATCGTGTATTCCAACCTTTAAAAAGAATGGATAAACGGGAAAGGAGCGTTGGAGGAGCGATGTTTCTGATTGGACGCAACACGGGGCTAGCTACATACCACTCGCTGCGCCTCTCCCGTTTCTCCCGCCTCTTCAGGGGTTGGAATAGACGGGCCACCACCCGCGGCCCACGGAAAGATCCTCCCAAGAAGTATTATTTTCTAGTGGCGAGCAGAACGCCAAAGAAAGTGTGCGGAACCCCAGTGCACTTTTGATCTTCTATACTGAGCCGCAAATGCAAGTTTAATTGATGCAGTGGGTGAAGGAGATTTGATAACAGATTTCGCCATTTTGGTTTTGGAACGGCCGCCTATCTCTAAAACTGGTGGTAAAAGGGATATTCTTGTGACGGCTACCACCAGGGAAACAGGCGCCAAGACGTTCGCCGTTGTCCACAGGACACGGATGAGATGTCACCTCACGCGATGCTCTCTGTAGACATTGAAAAAGGGCAGGGGTAGCTCTTCGAGAACTGCCCGTCGCCCCCTTTCATGGTGCCGTAGACAGCCTAACCGCGGAAACCGTGTTGCTGTGGACATCCCATCGGAGAATGGTCTCCATCCTCGATTCCGCGATCACATCCTATCAACATCCCACAGACCTGCCATTACCATCCCAGTAGAGCATCAGCCGCCTATTGACGCCACCCCTCGAACGAAGGCATCCCGACTTTTGAAACTTGATAATGAAGCTCAATTTCATAGGTTTAGGTTCTAAGTCAACCGCAGTGGAGAAAATGGAGTCTCTTGACCAAATTTCTCACAAAAGATGCACCAATACAATAATGGCGTCATTAAGCGGGCAACATTCTACTGTTTAGTCGTTGTAGTTGTGTACAACTTATTAAGAAAGCGGTAATATAGCAGTTAGAGGGGACATCCCATTAAATCTCCATCCAATGAATTTAACAACTCTTTATCAAATCAAATACACATATCAAGCGCATGTGTCCCTAGATTCAACAGGTTTTTTATTAATCGTAGGTCTGGAATGAGCTGCTCGAACGAGAAGTTCTAGAATGAAGTATAGAAAAAAAGCGATAAACGTTTTCTGAACATTTTTCTGAAATAGAGGGTACACAGTCTACGGCAACGGAAAAAGATGGTGGTGCAGTTGCGCATTTTCTCTAATAAAACTGTGGCCATGGCTGGTTCGGTTCAATGTTTGCGGACACCCCGCCAAAGTCGACGGCTAAATTTCATTTCTTATCGAGTTTACAGGCTATAAAACGACGAAATGCACTTGGTTACTACGCGTGCTGGTGCGGAGTGGAGGTTAGAGATAGTGAGAGAGCGTAGGGCAGACGGAGGCCGAGGCGTCGCGAGCGCCGCTCGCGCCTCGAATGATGTGAATTACGACGTTCTATAGAGGGTAGACGGAAGAAGCACCAGAAATATTGGAAACGGAAAGTTTCTCGCCAATACACGACACCAATACATTTAGAGTCCTCACTGATGATGCAACTAGGAGTAACACAAAAAAAGGAAAACAACTCAAGAAAACATAACAAAAAAATATCAGGCGTTCTTTATCGATTGATGGCAAACTTGGAACACAGCCAGCCATGATTACAGTATGCTAAGTGGAACTGCGCAACCGTACCACCGACCGCCAACCGCACCACCACAATTTTACGCTGCCATATGCTGTGCATCGTCAAGCCTGCGCAGAGTTGAAGCGGGCGCGGTGCAGCCGCCAGCTTTTATAAGACTGTCTCGCCACTGAAGTGATTCTGCTAGCCTGCTACCCACATTCCTAACATATTTCGACTTCTTCACCTTCGGATCCACGGAAATACGGGCACTAGGCTGGCGGAATCACTTGAATAACAGTGGGGGGACAATCTGATACACGCGCTGCGCAACTCAGCGACGCCTGGCTTAGTCATCGCATGCTTGACGGTACGGTGCCGAGCTGGCAATCAGAAATGTGTGGAAGGAAAAAATTCATCTGGAGACGAAGGAAGTTAAATGATTTCGCCAAAGCGGAGCAAAAGACCTGAAATTGAAAAAAGACACGAATTGTTGAGCATCTAGAAACGCCTCCCTTGCTAACTTGTTTTCCGTATTTTTCTCCAAAACATCGCAAAACGTGTACACAAAGAAAAGGCAGGGAGCCCGAAAAAATAGAAGGCGAAATTTTCTTCACATCTCAGGTATAGTCAATCTCTAGATGTGGGGAAGCCGCGTTGCAACTGAGTGTGAGCGTGTCGGGGGTGTGGGGGAGCTCCCATAAAGGCGGTGTTCACGATGATTTTCGTCCCCGAGTTTTCCACTTAAAACAAGGCGTTGGCTACCAAGTGTTACCAAAATTACGAAGAAACGGCGGAGAATGCACTAAATCGTCTTATTTTGGAGATATTATTCTCTGGCCTGGACTAGTTGTCCGGTTGGATGAACATGTTCACGGTGGTTGTCACCGGTAAAAAATGGGGCTAATGAAAAATGGGAGAGTATTTTAGGCAAAACAGTATTAGTTAGGGCCCGAAGGAATGAACGGAGCAACACAATATGAAAAACTGCAAAAGACGGATCCACGAACGATCTTATTGTCACAACAAACAGTTCCACTGAGAGTAAAGACGCGGGGTGATAGTAAAGGATTTCGTGCCATTCTGGTGCGTTTTTCTCCATTTCTTCGCCATTGCAGTTCTACTCGGGGGCCAAGCAATCGATTGAGCGATTAATCTCAAAATCGAAGATTATCGTGAACACTGCCTTTAAGGGTTGAAAACGATCAATATCGCTCGTCGCTAAATTTCCAATAGTCAACATTCTTCAATTTCTTCTTCCTATTTTTCTCTCTTTCCTGCGATCCACCCTCCCCTCTTCTTAATATGTTTATTTGGGGAAAGTTATTGTAGTTGCTGTGTGTGAATCCTGGAAATAGAAAACGATACGGTCCAAAGCAGACTATGAAGAAAAATGTGCAGCAAATACCCATAGTGTAAGTACAGAAGTGCTACACGAACGATTGCCATAAAGAAAAAAGGATTGAGAAAGAAAAACGAAAAAAGAGGTGAGAAAAGCAATTTGGCGAAATACTGTACATGGAAGAATCAGCGGTGACCGACATCAATCGTTTTTTTTTCGTAACGATCGGGAAACAACGTTCTGTAGAACTGCCCATCGACCTGCATAGCCCTAGACATCCCGATTTGTCGTCCTGTGGACAACAACTCGGTCTGCATCGATTTGTGGCAGTCGGCGAAATCGCAGGTCGATGAGCTGTTTAACAGCCCGTCGCCCCTTGCTCAACAGCACACCGTAACGGCTCCGAGTAGAGCTGCCTATTCGCCAGCGATGACTCGTTCTGGGCGGATCGACGTCCTGTAGACAACAGCGAATGTCTGAGCGATAGTGAAACAGAGATAATTGCTGCAACACGTCGGCCGTCTTATAAGGTGGCACTAAGGAATCGCTACCAATCACCTGTTTATTTTTCGGCGAACGCTGACATTTCCCCTGTTTTTTTCCTTATTTCCTTCTAAATTCGTTCTGCTTTCGTGTTCTCAGGTTACCATTCTTTTCATAATTCATTGCATATAACAGGCTATGAAGATTGTCTACAAAAGTAATTGCTTGCTTGCACGTCGAAGGGATATCCATAATTTTTTGAGTGCAGAAAAGTGAAAACTTCCGTAACGACCAATTTCTAAATGATTAGATGCTCTAATAATGCTTCTGTATCAACCGGAGCGTATTGGCCGCGTTTTGTGGCAAAGAAATGCGAACTTGTTTTCAAAGCCAACTACTTTGTTCTCCTTTTTCTGCATGGTGTCCCTCATGTTTGTTGAGAGCCCGCGACGCATTTGCTTCGGTGCAATGGCGGAGCCTCTCGAGATGTTTCATTTCTTACCTTATAATTTATATTTGTACGAAACCTATTCGTTGCATTATAAACTCATGAGTGTACATATAAAACACGAAAGTACATATGTATTGTATGTATATGTCCATATACAGAATCGATTGAGTAGTCAGTTTATCACATCTTTGAAATAATTTTGCTAACCTTTGTAGGTTTTTCACAATGGAAGGTACACATACGAGTGTTTTTCAAGTTTTGTCAACATTGGCTGGGGGCTGGTGGTGACTCTGCCAACGCGTAGCTAGATGCCTCCGAGGGCGCGGCCTGAAACGCCGTCCCATTCCATGTAGCCAGAATTTACGGGTTTTGGCTACGATAGCTAAAACCCGCATATTCTTGTGTGGAGGCTACGAAGGTGCAAATTCTGCGCGTATTCTACGTAAAAACGAAGGCTAAATTCGAAAAATTGATCTCACTGTCGCTATACCCGTATATTCTCGCTATTAAATTGTAGCGAGAATCTACGGATTTAGCGACAGCCTGTGTTGTATTGCAATCTTAAACCCGCGCTGGCTACGCGGAAAGCTGGGATGCCGTTCGAACAATGTTGGCCCAGTCAACTCACAGAGTGCTTACTTGAAAGACTGTGGCTGGTCGTGGGTGGTGACACCGTGTCGCTCTCTGGAAAACCTTGCCGAGGGTATTTTTGGCCGCTGGGAAGGTGCATGCCGTGGGGAAGAAACGGCGTTGCGGTCGATCGCAGAGATTATCGCCTTTCTAGTACGGATCGGGACTTATTGGGTCGATCGACCCAGGGCTGTATCGAGAATGTACGTAGAATATGCGGATGCTGTAGCGAGAATTCACGTAAATTATGCGGGCGCTGTAGCTAAAATTTCACCAACTGAGGCCAAACTTTCCGTAATTTACGTAAATTCTCGTGTCGAAATTAGACTAGATGCCTCCGAAACCCTGGGCATCTCCGGTTTCCGTGTGAGGCATCTAGCTACGCGCTGGCAGAGGAGTTTCAATTTGACAAGACGGCAAACACTTCATTAATTCAACTTCAGCAATGACCGAAACCGCTTCACCTCCCCAATTTCGGATGTCGGACTTAGGGCTCGTAGCAAAAATCTTTGCTGTTGGGAACTCAGCGCTGACTTCGCGGCAACAGCAGATGGCTCACATCTAGGTAGCGAAATATGATTGACTTCCTATCTTAATGCATGCGGGCCGCCATAGATAGTGTTAATGGAGGCAGCCATTCGCAAGCGGTACGCGAGCCACCCATGGATGTGAGGTGAGCGCTAAGGGGCGATATGCGAGTCCTCCGACGCCTTCTCGTAGACATGGGCTGAGTACCTCCAAGGTGGTGAGGGCGCCGTAGACGCAACGCTCTCTTTTGACCTTCACTGTTGGGATATGACCACCCGTACTGAGCGGAAGTTTGAATACTGAACTAGTTATTCAAAATTTTGCCAAGTGAGCTGTGAATTGTGTAGTGGAACAATAGCCTCTACTTAAAGGTGAAATGCCTCGAAGGCCGCTGGAATCGCGCTGGAAATCCATTTTTATTTCTCAGGCTCAATGTCATGATTGAGCCCGGTAGACTACACTGGTAAACTTTGGCACGTGGAAAACGTTGGGCAATGAGGTTGGAAAGGGTTATAGATGAGGATTCGCCACCAGTTCTCATCAGTCATTAAGCACTTTCTCCTAGAATGTTGGTGCGACCGTAAGACAACATGAAAAATAATTACGGTACGACCTCCACATGCAGAAAAACTCCGAAAATTACAGTGACGAGACCTACAAACGCAAAAAACTTCAAAAACGATTTTGAAGCGAAATTCAAATCCATATTTACAATGTGTTCCGATTGGCTTTTCTTTAGAAATGAAGGTTTTTCATGGACCCCTTCGACATTTTCGTTCACTAAAAAGAGGCCAAGCTACACAACAACATGAAAAAATAATATACGGTTTTCTGTGCGTACGATGCCTTTAAAAGGGGAACTCTGTGAAGCCGATCATCTTTGAAAAACCGTGAAATGTAGATTCGGTCAATGGCAACGTTGGTGGTCTCTTTCAAATGTGGCATTTATTCAATCGCGCCCATCAGCTTGGAATTTACTCATTACTCGACGATTTTTGGAAGGTCTTTTTCGTTTCTAATGTTGGCTCCCCAAGAATGCTTTGTGATAAATTCAACCGAGGATTTTTAAATTTTCGTTTATTCGAAAATTCGTTAGGGAAGAATTTTGCTCAGGGAACGTTCATCTGGTGATTGCAGCTACTGATTAACCTAGCATGTGTTTCCCACGAAGGGGTGTAAAAATTAATGGAGCTTACAAAAAATCACGAGGCATTGGTATTCTGATCATGTTTCAAACTAAC
Organism: Aplectana chamaeleonis; assembly: GCA_029168955.1. Lineage (NCBI taxonomy): Eukaryota > Metazoa > Nematoda > Chromadorea > Rhabditida > Cosmocercidae > Aplectana > Aplectana chamaeleonis. Next base: position 471,679 of record JAPDOI010000414.1, read on the forward strand.
GAAAATATAAGAAGTTCGCTCTGAGACTCCCGTCCTCAGTCTTTCCACCTTAAACATCGTGCGTGTCCAATTGTAGAGGATACTTATGAGGACATTTCAAGTGTAGAAAATCCTCATGCGGACGGCAGTCATATATAACGTATGTATGTGTAAGAAAAACGGATGAAGCGGTTGAGGGCGTAAAAATTAATTTCACCAGACCCTCTGCTTGAGAAATATTTTCATGCGTCATAGGTGTTAGAGGAAAATGTTCCGCGACGAATACCCGCGCAACTGGTGCAGTGGTTCGGTGCGTCGCCGACGCCACCAGCACCGCAGTTCGAATTCGGTATGCCTCTGTGTTTTGCCACCAAGTTTGTTTTGAAATATAGGTCGTGCCGGGTTTTGGCCTTAGCTGGCAACGGGGCACGATGTACCTCAGGTTGGTTGCCATCTTTATGTGGTGACGGCGAATGTTTGCTATGTGCCCAGCGGCAGAAGCCGACGACAGCTGGCAAGTTGTGCCACGCTGGCCAGTACATAGAAATGTACTCTGATTTTTAAGAGAGAGAAAAGTTGTTCACACGCCTACTTCAAGAATCTTGCAAATCGCTTTTCTCACGTAGTTTTGAGATGGCCAATAGTAAGAGGAATGTTGCCGGAATGTAATTTTCGACCGTTTTTGCTGAGCGGTGCAATGTGTTCGAACGATAATAACCGACCATAATAACTGAAAAGAGCCTAAGTGCTGAGCATCCGGTTCCAAAGCTTGTCAACTTACTATCTGCTCTATCCCTCGCTACCCTTTAAGTCTGGGCTCCACGGTATTTTTGTCATTCAGGTAGCGTTCAGTTCATCTTCTCACGTGAGACTTAACCTGGCAGTTCTGTGGCATATATCGTCAGTCACTGAATGGGGATCGCCGCAACGCTGCTTGGCAGGAAAAAAATGCGCGATCAATAGCCACTCTCCCTTCGTTTTCCCGCGCGCAATTTTTCCCGCCAAGCAGCGTCACGGCGATCCCCCATCCAGTGATGGACGATAAGTCGCCGTTTGTTGCCGGCAAGGAGCTGGCGGTTTGCTCGCGTTGAACACCCCATTAACGACCACCCCGGATGGTTGGGGTTGTACCTTCCGCAATTGACGGAAATATGATTAGAAATTGTGAAATAAACATCAGATCCTTGTGCAGCAACCCGAATTACCCTAGAGGTTGGGGTAGCAAAACTTGAGACGTTGACTTACTGCAGTTATCCTGAATAGCTGGCGCTGCAATTACGAAAATCAACTAGCGCACACAAGCTTCGTGATCAGCTTCGTACATACCACCCTCTCAAAGTATGGGACAAATTCTTTCCCCTCACAGAAGCTCGAAAGTTCGAAAAGTGTCTTTTCCGGAGAGCGTAACTAGGAAGGCTCAAAGTGCTTGACCATTGTGACTGTGAATTTGCTGCATTATAAAGATCCTATTCGCATTCAAGAAAGACCCCACGTCTTGAAACTTCTAAAAATAATTGAGGTTTTATGGCGTGGGTGCGCAGTGTGGACACTCGGTCTATTAGGTGCTAAGGCCGGGATTGAAACTTGGACTGTCAGAGAATCTCCGCCGAACTGAGCGAAGTGAGTAGATCAGAAGTTCTTTATTAAGGACACACTGTCATTCAAAACTCACGACATAATGAAATAATATGTGCATATAACAGGAAAAACGCTCTATGTGTGTCACGATCATGCGCGAATATTGACCACTTTGAGAGAGACCACTACTTTTTTATAGACGTCAACACCAAAGCAATGCATTCAGTAAGGCTAAGAACGCATGAAACAACTACCGCGACATTCTAATCATATTTGTAGCGAAATGTGACATTTCCTCAGCAATATGCGACGATGAGAGAGAGCTACTTCCGGACGTTGATTCGCAAACAGAAACTGTTGTAGAAGGTGAGCGCCTTTAAAATTCAAAGAAATAAAATGGCTATTTCACAGGTGCTTCGTCGTCGCCAAAAATGTATGCATGTCTCACAAACGATTATAACGATCCACTAAAATGGCAAAGACACTGACGTGTGATGTGAAGCATTGCCCAAATACTAGCTAAGAAAAAGAATGCGGCAAAGGCTCGAAAAAGATAAGGCCGTAGTCGTACCGAACAGTTTTTTTTTGCAAAAACGGCGTTCGGTGGCGTTTCTGGGCACACAGAGCGCCGCGTCATTATAACTCGTTTTAGAAAAGACGGACTGATGTTTTAAGGGCATTTTCGTGTTCCTCGCAAAAAAGAGATTACAGTGGTATGTGGAAAGTTTTTCCGACTCCGGTGGACCTCTTGGGCCGTATGCAAGAAGGCGCCAGTTGGGGCAGGGGCAATGCAGTCGGCGCCTTCGAAGATCACCGTTGCTCACAAGACAGGACACGTCTACGTGGCTGTTTGCAATTCAAGACACGTATGCAGTGTCCAAGCAGTCTTTCTCGCTGACCCAGCCGATCCAATTTCCTACTCAGACACTCGGGGGGCGGCCCGCCAAACTTTTGATGCCGAAACGGCGATCCACTGACTTTGAGAGAGTCATTCGGAGTTCCGCGCCCGTTCTCGACCTCCACGCGGACTCTCGACCGCGACGCGTCGACGCAGATCGGCAGTTGCAGCCATCCGCGTCCCATATTCAGAGAATCGTTACGGGACTCAAACGAAGGTTTTGAAGCCATAAAACTTATTTTGGGCTTTTAACTCGAGATTTCGTTAATCCCTTGACTGCAGTCGGTCAGATTTATCGTGAATGAGTTTAGTTTTGCTTTGTGCGTGATCTTTATCCATGTTTATGCGGATCTTTTTCCTTTGTGCGCTTTTGACTGCAACATTTTCATAGAAGTCTCTCGTCATCTTCTTTTAATGTGGAAAGGTTGACAGCTTTCTGAACGAAGGATTTTTTCTCTTAACGAAGGATTTCTCAATTGATTTTGTACTTGTTAGAAGGAAAATAGTCTTGATCTCGTTAGTTTTGAGTGAAAGGAATGGAAGCTAGTCATAAAAAATAATCCAGTGGTTTCGCTAAAGATCGAATGAAAGGTGGATGTTGATTCCTTTTGTCGGGTGCTTTTTTAGTGCAGAATACAAAAAAATGTCTTCTCTGTGTCTTTATCCGATTTCAGTTCAAACGTCCTTCATCCCTTTTTCCGAATCGTACTGGAAATTCTGTATAGCCGCTGAATTCCCAATGCCTTTATACGTCACACATCATCGCAGATGCCGCGGTTATTGCAGATGCCACGGGAAAAATTCATTGGCTTTCGAGCTCGAGGAGGTTTGTGATCTTCCGTTACGATTTTCGGATTTTCGAAAGGGTCGAGCGGTTATGTCTCGTGGAATAGTGGGGACTTAAAAATGAGGAAAAAACAGACTTCTTGAAGTTCTGAATGAATGGATAGGGGTCTGCTCAACCCTTTTCTCAATCGAACGTTTTGCATTGCAATAGGGGTAATGAAACCTGTTTTCACTTATGCTCGAGGAAAGGTTGGAGCAAAGTCGACAGGAGAGGCAGTGGCCATGCTCAGAGAACGAGCATTCCAGATCGAGGACCAACCCGAAGGTATGAATGTTAATTGAACATTTTCTGTACAGCAGTGGGGCGGTGGCAAATATGACCTCCATGGTATTTTTGATCCCACCTCGCATTTCCCTTTTTGGCTGAAATTTTCCGTCCGCCCTCCCATGCCGTTCAGATGTTACGCAACCGCACTTGACCTAAGTGGATGGGAGCAGTATACGCATTATGGTGAGTACGGGGATGAAGTCGCGCGCGGCTTTCTTTGAGGTGGAAATTCGAAGATTGGAAGGATCTTATTTCCAAGTGTGAGCCAAATTTTGCCATGAATAGAACCTCTTCCTGGAAGTGCAAAGGTAGTGCGTCAAGGAAAAAAGTTTATATCGTGTGGTGGTTTGTAAAATCTACATAGAGTTCGCACAATCATTTTAGTCTGATGAATGAACGGGGCTGCGACGGTAGATCACTCCGCGCGAATCGAAACCCCATTCTCTAGTGAGGCCGCGCACTCCACACGTCCAGCCGCCTGGTCCATGCGTAAGACTAAAATGAAAACGGAAACTGTACGTGTTAATATGGGTCCACCTTCGCCCAATTCAAACTCGAAAAGCTTGGAAAACTTTTTAATAACATGGAATTCCGCTTGAAATGACGCTTTTGTAAGAATTCATCTTGAATCACGCCATAACTGCATTGCGAGAAATCTGGTCAGAAGATCCATCGGTGCACGAAGAGCATATGCCCGCGTACTTCCCACACGGCGTATACTGCGCATCTTGGTTAGCTCTCGTAACCCGCAGGCGTTGACAGATGTGAAAAGAGGCTTGTTTTCCACCCCAAGTACTCTTTTTTGGACAGGGTCAAGCGGGGCCTCGAGTAAGATTTCGAAGTCGTAGCCCCCCCCCCCACCATGCCAATTTTTTTTGAAATCCAAAATTAGTGCGACCCCCTCCGAAGCATGATATCTAGGCAGCTTATATTTAATTCCTAAAACTTTCAGACGTCAAAAACTCGTTCAGTAGTCGGGATAAAGCGTCCAACATCTGAGCAATGCTACGAAATTCTGAAAATTCGCCCATACGCGACTCTAGAAAAGAGTTGCATCCAGGGTCAAGCGGGGTTGCGAAATTTCGCAGCGGGGGGTCGCAAAAATTTTAGCCTGAAAATGAAGGTTATGGAGGGGTCATGAAAAGTTCGGACTTAAATAGAAAGTGAAGATATCCCAAAAGTTCTCGATATTTTTGCTCAGCAAAGGGGAGGGTCGTAGAATTGCTCAGGTTTTTAACGCTTGATCCCGACTATTGTACTGATATCCGGGGCTTGATAGTGTTATTAATCAAATATAAGCTGAACAGAAATCTCGCCTCGAGTGGGAACGCAAAATTTTTCGATTTTGGAAAAAAATTAAGGTGTGGAGGAGGATGGTCGCTCCGATTTAAAAAAAAAACTATGCAACGAAATTCGTGAACTCACATTCGCCACATTCACTTGATATGAATCGGAAAACCCAGAACACGGCATCCGAATTTTTCACCCATCTAACAACTAACGTCGTTTTTTTGTGAATTTTATGCGCTATTCAATCATTTCAGAGTCTAGGGGTACAATTTGTGGCACAAACCCACATTTAGAGCCCCAGGGAGTACAAAAATGCCCAAACTTTGTTAAGGAGGTGCTGGACACAATTATCGTCAGTCACTGGATGAGGGATCGCCCCCACGCCGCTTGGCGGGAAAAATTGCGCGATCAATAGCCACTCTCCCTTCGTTTTCCCGCTCGCAATTTTTCCCGCCAAGCAGCGTCGCGGCGATCCCTCATCCAGTGATGGATGATATGAGGTCCATCAACATTTTCGCATGGGAAAAAACGGAGCGCACACATTAGTTTGGTCGGTCTCCAATTTGATTGAAACTTTGCCCCAGGATCAAGCGGGGCGTTGCACAGACTCGGTGCGACCCCAACCAGCATATTTTTCCCAGAATCCGAAGTTTTCGCGACCCCCCCCCGAGACTATTTCTGGGCAATTTATATTCAACTAATGAAATTATCAGACTCCGAAAATTCGTTCAGTAGTCATGTTCAAGAGTCCAAAACCTGAGCAATGCTACGATTCTCCCCTTTAGTGACTAAAACATCGAGTTTCTCAGATATCTCTCTCAAAGTTGTTCACCCAGAATCTTGATTTTTTTTGGTTCGAATTTTCTGATCCCTAATCTTCTCCCACTCATAACTGATAGAAAATCACAACCACCCTTGATCCTGTCTTAAAGTTAATGGAGCACATGATATGGAAGGACTTTATGGTGGAAAATCAAGGGAAATCCTCGTACTGTGCCCCTAATACCTTTTTGGGTAGTGTGTTAGGAAGGGAGTAACGTGGTATCCGGGATATTGTCGAGCCAGCGCCCATATTTTTCGATTTATTGAGATGATTTGACGAGGCTGTCGTAGACAATCGCTAATGAGCACGAGCTCATTCTTCTCTCTAGCTCTTAAGGGGTTGAGACTAAAATGTGCGCAAAGTAATTGCATCCGAGTGATTTGAACGTTTATTCTAAACTGGGCGTTGCTTTCATCTGCGGTAACCCTTTTGCGGAGAACCACGGTTACAGTCTCCTTGTGGGTGAATTTTTAAATCTTAGAATTGTCCACGCTAGTCCGGACTTAAAGGCACAGTACACAATCAGATTTGCATAGTAAGGAATTGATGGGATCGTTAAGTTGAACACCCGAATCTTAGCTTATTCCGACCCTCTTTCGTTCAAAAGCAGATCGTCTCAAAAAATCACGACCCTTTCCCATTGAATTTTTTTTCTTTTCGCAAAATTGTTCCCATCGGCTCTCAAATTTACCGTTTTTGACAGAACAATACGATATGTTCATCCACCGTCAATGACTTCTTCCTAGTCCTCAGAGTGCTCGTTCACCACACTCTCATCGTTGAATTTCAACCAATTTCGAATGGGCTCTTGAAGGCATCACGACGTTAGAAGCGTCAAAAACGGCTCAAAACTTGTTTCGGGAAGATAAAAAAAAATCTAAAAGGTTTGCAGTCTTTGCCCATTCGCCTTGCAGTCTCCACCCCCTAATACAGACTCGTCTAGATTGATTGTTCGAATACGACCACTGGCTAGTTTTTGAAACTTTTAACAATGAAAGCGCTCTATTTGCATCCAGTCTTCGTCTGCATTTGGTGGTTGTCCGTAATAAGAGCCAGGGTCAATCGCGGCGCCCATCATAATTTTTTTCCAAAATTCAAATCTTCTGCGACGCCCCCCCCCCGAAGCAAGATTCATCCATGAAATCGGTGTGTACGATCTTTTTGGATATTTGGGTCGTTCGGAAAGCGAAGAACATCAATATATGCGATTGACAGAACTGTCAGACGCCGAAAATTCGTTCAGTAGCCGGGCTCAAACGTCTAAAACCTGAGCAATGCTACGATCCTTCCCTTTGGTGACCAAAAATATTGAGAGTTTCGGGGATATCTTCTCCTAATTTTTTGGTCTAAAATTATTACAACCCCTAACCTTTATTTCCAGGTCAAAATTTTTGCGACCTCCCACTGCGAAATTCCGAAACCCCGCTTGAACCTGCTAACGGCTATAAACCTTCGATTTATCTCATAAAATCTATACTGTTTTTGAGCGCGGTGTTCTGTGCCTTTAGGTTCAGTGCAATTGGGCAACGTTTGCTTTTGCCTTCTTTTTCCACTTTGTTTTTTGTTTTTCTTATTTTGCATTACATTTGTGATTACCCGTACATAATCGTTAAGAATATAACAATATCAACAACACGCTAAACGCTGTAGAAATGAAGAAGTTAAGTGTTAGACAAATGCACTTAAAACGCTGACAAAATAAAGTCATCAAGTAGTGATGACCTTAACACTACAACACTAACAATAATGAAGTTGATAATTTTGGTGCAGATGGTGTTCTGCCTCAACATGATATCGGGCGTGACATGCATGCTGACGACATTCCCGAGTCCATTTCTTCCACACATTCTGATGATGCGCCGCTAGGAGAACCCTGTGAGTACCTTGGTGTCTCCTCCGATTTCAACTTTTTGTCAAGAGAGCGTATTAAGCTGTACACCAAAAAACAGTGTTCTATGCTATGTACCATATATTGAACACTTCGGCCTGCCAACATAGGAGGGATAGAAGGCCTAATGAGTTTTTTATATGGCGTAGCTCCGCCCGTGCGGGTGAGTACGGGGTCTTACACTTCGACAGAGCCTCAATAAATATCCTATGTTGTGTAGTAATTCAGTACACGTCTCACTTGAAGCCGTTGGTGGAAGACATCATGCAGCCGTATGATCATCGGGCCTATTATTTCTGTAACTCGTGTAATTCGACCATCAATGGCGGAAAAGGATTGTGCTCAAACGCTCACTGCTAGCTTTACCAGTTAGTATATTAGTCAGCTGCTGGAAAATTAGGAAAATCCACACGTATTTCAATATTTCAGAGTGAACACGACCCGACCCAAATTCTCACTTCCTGCAGAACAACATGTTGCGAATATCATTCCTCAGCTGGAAGAGTTATTGGAATCTAACTTTGGAGAAATTGTTGAAAATCATAGCTACATACACGAAAACAACGTACAGCATGCTCGCAGCTTCATAGCCTTATGCAATTAAGTCGACATTCCGTTCGTTCGGAGAGAACTTCGTGACTACACTGATACTCGATGCTATCCTGGTTTCGTAGAAAATATGGAGTCCAAAGAAGATTTCTTGAATAGGAAGCTTAAAGGCAGTGTCCACGATAAATTTCGTCCTAGGATTTTGACCGGAAATCTAAAGTTCAGGGCCTCGTTATATCACTGGGGTCGAAAGAACGATCGAAAACGAGACCGAGAGAGCTCCATACGACTCCGAAGTCCGCTCGCGCTGGCCCTTTCGCTCGCGGTCGAGTTTTTCTGAGAAACAGTGATCCGCTTCTACATTAGCACTGGAGCGCGAGCGCGGCTGAGTTTTAGCACTGGGGCGCATTTTCGCCCGCTGTCTACTTCAGGCCCATGCCAGCGCAACTCATCCACCGTCGAAATATGGCTTTCAAGAAGAAGAGCTGGTTCTGGATGTTTCGCAGCATTTTTCATGATTCTTTCTTCACTGATGAAACAGTCAGACTCTAAACCTTCGTTTTCTGGTTGAAACTCGAGAACGATTTTTATCGTGGACACTGCCTTTAAACTATCTCTCTCACTGTCTACAGATGGGCTTAACCCCAAGAGGATTGACCGGTAGCCTTTCAGTTAGCTTTCTTATCAGTACATCAGTAATCATTGATGTTATAGGCAAGAAATATGGATGTTATACTTAAGGTTGGACGACCTGCCATGTAAGATTGTAAACGATTACTTTAGTGAGATCTTGTCCGCTGTGTTGCTCACATCCATGGAACCCGGCAAAAATTTTTTTTGAAGCACTTCTGACCGGATTAGAATTCGTATTGAAGTCCCAACGAGAACACCCTATGGTGGCGCAGTTTGAAGGGACTACTCGGTAAGTCACCGTCGAAGTTTGCCGCGGGATCACCGAAATGGAAGTAAGTTCTGATGCCAGGGACTGGCTGACGAGTGCCGTCATATTGCAGGCGCAGCGTGTACTTTTGGAATACCTCGGTGGCGATCTGCGTACGGTTGCAGCAAGTGTCTTCTTCCTGGTGTGCCAACGCGGACTAATCGCGTTTGGTTTGGTGATGATGCGCCTTTGTGATCTCTACAGTCGTTTTCACGAGATGGATTTTCACAAATTAACGGCGTTCCAAGAACTAATCTTACTTCTTTTTTGTTGCTAGTAAGGACGGCGCCCGTTGTCATAATAATTGTACAAGTATCGTCTGCTATGAGGATACTTTCGCCATCATTGTTCTCTTCAGACGCGTTACATGTCTGTTCAGAAGGCCTGACTAGGAACCGTCTACGGGGTACGTATCTTGTTGTTCGGCTTCGTTCTTTCCTAGATCTGCCATCATCGTATTTGTAAACGATGACTTTCCAGACTTATTCTCCGCTCAGTCACAGTTCGAAGGGCTAAGGATTCCTCACGTATTCGTGCAGCGAATAAAACGCACTCTTGTCGCGACATCGTGTCATAGTTACTCTGCTAGTGTAATTTTATCATTGGAGGACCTACCTCTATGCACGGCATCAGAAGTAGATCAAGCATGTTTTTCTTATAACTCCCTTTGTGAACACTGCCCAAATAAAGTTTCAGATGGCATTCGTAACTTTTCCTCTCGTGGCAGCTGTATGCGCTGTACCTTAACCATTGGCTGCGTACTTGTTGATTGGCTTTTGGATGTGCCTCAGATTGATATCCACTACTTCTCAACTGGATGAGGATAGGATATTGCTTGCTCAGACGTTCCCCTATGCCACAGAGCGTCTTTGGGGTAAGCAAGCGCCTGATGCCTTTACGCCCATGTATGTTTCGTTGAGTCGAAAGCCATCGTTATATGATAGGTGATATTGTATCCTTGCAGTGGTGTTTTGGCCATGGAATGATAAGTGAGCTGGTGACGTTTGGTACAATGTACCAGTGGAGCTCAGCTCTTTTTGAGAGTCACCATCACCGACTGCAGGTCAGCAGACGTCATAGTATGTGAATTATATTCGATCCTTTTCATGTTCTTGCGGGTGAAAGTAGTGAAGCGGATTTTCGCCAGGAATTGCAGTACCGGTGATCTGCGAATGCGCAAGCTGTCGCAAAAAGTGGAGAACAAGCATAAAACGAGGTATTTGCACCCTGTAATTGAGAACCCACTTCTACCCTGCAATTGAGAGGAACGGCAGTCCTCTGACTCTATCCTCTGATTGTAGATTTCCTGTACAAATTTGAATAAATATCGTCCATCACTGGATGAGGGATCGCCGCGACGCTGCCTGGCGGGAAAAATTGCGCGATCGATAGCCACTCTCCCTTCGTTTTCCCGCGCGCAATTTATCCCGCCGAACAACGTCGCGGCGATCCCTCATCCAGTGATGGATGATAGCTTCATGTATCTGCCAAGGATGAGCAAGATCAGGCTATCGAACCTCCATAATCGTCATATCGGCCTTCTGAGACTTCAGACAGGAGATGTTCTATTGTATGATCGATCACTGCTCGAGAGATCGCCGCGTTGAACACATGTGGCACGCACGCAAGCGAGGAGGTAATGATCCTATCACTACCTCCTCGCTTGCGTGCGTGCCCCATGTGTTCGACGCGGCGATCTCTCGAGCAGTGATCGACGATATGTTCTGAATTCGTAGTGCGTCATGGCTCCTGTTGGCGACCTAAGACTAATTTTTGCTTGTTCAGCTCCCGAGTAGTGCTACACAATGAGGCGTAATCTTCGCGGATGTACTGGAAGGGTCGCCAGGATGAAGTGTATATTAAAGAAGAATGTGGCGGTGACACCTCCAAATCCTTCTGGTCTATCGTCATGCTTCTTTATAACAGCTTCTGCAGGAGTTTGAAAGCTGTCGTTGAAGAATATCGTCCATCACTGGATGAGGGATCGCCGCGACGCTGCATGGCGGGAAAAATTGCGCGCGGGAGAACGAAGGGAGAGTGGCTATTGATCGCGCAATTTTTCCCGCCAAGCAGCATCGCAGCGATCCCTCATCCAGTTATGGACGATATTTCCTGCCGCCTGCATTATAATACCATCATGTGTTTTGTCTTACGGAGGTGTGTCATAGAGTTCGCGCAATCTTTTTAGTCTGATGACTGGAAGGGGCTGCGACGGTAGATCACCCTGCGCGAATCGAAACCCCATTCCCCAGTGAGGCCGCCAACCCCGCAAGGCCAGCCGCCATCCCCGCACGGCCAGCCACCAACCCCGCACGGCCGCCTGGCCCATGCGTCAGATTAAAATGAAAACCATATGTGAGTGTTCTCTGACCACGTTTTTTGCTCTCATCGCAGAACATCTTTTTTCTGGTCTGATTTCCTTCGTGGCCATCTTTGGGAACAACGAGGGGAATGTTCGAGGAAAAAAAACCATGTGTGGGCAGGGAACTTGATTACGTTGGATTCAAAACATTTTGCTTAGGCTCCCTTTTCTCGAAGAAACCATCGGAGCGGTCGAGAAAGTGGGAAAGTATATGCCTTCGGTGGCCTGCCTGCATATGTTGAATGCGTGGGTGTAGCTATGGCGTATTAAGCCTCTTAGAATGCTTGAATATTGTCATTTACGTTCCAAATTTTATAAAATAATTTTTTTTGTTTCCGAAACAGTGACTTGTAGACCAATCATGATGGGTTGCATTCCTCACTTATCTGTTATGAATACCGTCATCTTTTCTAGAAATATTCTCAGAGTAGTCTTATCTTGATTACTTTGTGTTCCACGTGAAGCGAAAATTTTAGACGTGTAAAGTATGATCGGCTGGTTGAATAGCCCTGCATTCTGTTCGGTGAAGAAGGAGAGCGTCCCCCGTTACTCGCCATACAAGATGGCCACGCCCAACTCGAGCAGGTTCGTTAATCCATTCCATCGGTAGACACTTCTAGAGGACGTCAACATACCGATCGAGAGGAACGAGGAGCATCCGGAAGGTTGGTGCAATCGAATGGCGCCACTTCACCTACCCTAACACATCGATTTCAGACCGTGTCGGACCGAGGACCGAGTTCGACTTTGAATGTGAAAAGGCTGAAGAAACGCAAGTTCCAGTTCCTAGATCCCTAAATGATTGTATCGAACGTGGAGTGCTGAATCACATGGCTTCCATTTTTATTGTCGACAGGAAGTACCAAGGCACGTTCAGCGAGGGAGCTTACAAGCTGAGAACAGTCCACAATCCTTCTTCATCATTGTCCTTCACCACCTTCATGGTGATTTCAGGAGTTCGTACACAGTGTAGCCGCATCTTCCACAATCAAATAATTTGGCTACGGTGATATCCACTGCCCCCAGCATGCTATGGTCGATCGTCAGTGAAGGATTTATTTATTTATTTGTTTGTTTATTTATTTATATATTTAGAGTTGGAGCAATCATTTTAGTCTGATGAGTGCACGGGGCTGCGACTGTAGATCACCCCGCGCGAATCGAAACCCCATTCTCCGGGTGGTCGTCTCGTGGCGCCAAAACGTCCGAGGGGTGGGCAAAACTGGGGGAGGGCGCAAGCTCTGTGATTGGAAGGCGCCACTTCGTTGGAGGCGGTCTCCTCTGCAGCCCTGACGCAGCCAAACCGTGCCGCAGTGACGCACATTTGCAGACGGCCGCACGCGATACTGCACCATTGCGGGCGCGATCGATAAGTGGAGAAAAATCCCCCGATCCGGCCATCACCTTTCACCCATCCGCAACTATTCTACTGTTTTATTCTGGCTGTATTTCTACCTTTTTGTCGACTTCTGCTACATCGCAGCGAAATGGAGAGGCTCCTTTTATATTCCACCACACTCTTTTCATTTCTGATTTTCTCGCTGCTGTAGGCTTTATTTTTAATGTTTTCGATTCGAAATTTAGGTGAATAGTGGGCATAAGTACTTGAAGGCCAGTCGCTCTGAATGTGTTAAGAATTATTTTAAGCTATTGTTTGACCCCTCAAAAACAAAAACTTTTTGAACTACTTTTTTAGGAAAAAAAAACGGTTATTTGTTGGTGTTAACAGAGATGAGCTGTGAAAAACACGAGATAAACTTTCGGTTTTCGGTAGCTTAGAGTCTGATTATAGCAGGCAAATGTTTTTGATGTTTCTTGAACTTTGCTCAGCGGGTTTTAAGATGTTTATTGCGAATTCAGTTTTTCATCAAATAGTGGAAATACGCGAAAATGTGGATTTTTGATTCATCCATAGACAAAAATGAACTTTGCAAATAGATCTGCAAGCGAAATCTCTTCTCGTTCTGTTTCCTATCTTTCATTCTCCCACAATTGCCTCATGGTGGTTTCGCTAGAGTTTCCTCGTTATGCGAAGGGAATTCCGTGATACTGTCTTGAGCCTTTTGCTGGGATTTCCTCTACGAGAAGGCTTTATTTTATTATATGCTCTAGCCGTGAGGAAACACTTGCGGAGGTGAGTTGCTTTTCGATAAGTATTATGATTTCTGTTATTTTTTGTGATTGTTTCAGTTCTGATTGAGAACTCTTGCTGGGAGGAGATTCTCCGCCCACGTTCTCGCCTTTGAGGTCATTTACATTTCCGCCGCCGAGCATTTCTGCAATATTGATCACGCGGCACGATCGATATTGTAGGATTGCACTTCGCGGCCCCGCTCGGTGGCGGAAGTCTAAACGAGCCCTTTGACCAATCACGGAGAGCGCCAGGGCTCACGTGATACGCGAACGGGGAGAAAACGTGCGTAGAATCTCATTCCAGCAAGCGTTCTGGAACAGTACCGGTTTTCGCTCTTAGCTGGATCGTTTTCTTTTGTTTTAATATTTGCTCAGCAGCATATTTCAAGTTGGGGGCAGTTTGTAAATTGAACGACACCCCTCTTTGCAAGGTTTTTGTGACCACCACATCAACGCAGCTGGGTTAATTCACCACGAGCATTGGTTTCGTATGAATCCTCTAGCCTTCCCCGATTAAGATTGTGACCAGGGATGAGCGGAAATTTTTTTCTGAATTTCGGAAATCGGAAGGACTTTCTCAATTTCGGAAATCGGAAGGCCAAAAACCATCGGAAATCGGAAATTCGTTCAACGAAGTTCTTAACCCTTGCCTGGTGACTGAGCCTACCGAAATACCTGTGCCGAATTGTTATGTAAATTAGGGGTGCGCCATGCAAAAACAATGTGTTGTTTGTTTTGTTTTGGGCACAACCCACTTAGATTGGGCAGTTTCAAAAAAAATGATGGTGGTCTCAAACAACAAAAAGCATTAGCAGTAGCAAGTGCTAGCACAAGTCTTTTTACATGACCACTCCCCTATGTTTCCTTCCACCAAGTTGGATATTTCCTAGAATAGATCTTATTTTGACCTACCCTCATCCTGATAAAAAACATCAACGATAATAAAACTACGGGATGCCACCCGCCGATAATTGAACAATTACTCTGTGTAGGTATCAAAATAAGTATTTCATTTTATCACAACTCCGAGTTCAGCCTCTTTCAAGAAGAGTTCAATCTCACTGGGTTCTCATATTCTTTGAGCAGAGTCTACAACTATCAACAACTACAGAAAATCAATTTCAAAAACTATCAGCAACTATATAGAATATGAAAATGACAACAATAACACCGGAGTGAAAATGAGCAAATACAGAATAGTGCCTGAATTCCGTTTAGATTACAAGCTGCATGTACGAAACGAGAAGGCAAAACCTTAATGACACTCATTTAAAGACACATGAACCCGGATCTCCCGTGAAGAGAGCATTATTAAAGCACAGATGAACATGTTTCTCCCAACAAAAGCCCAATCTCACTGGGTTTTAGGTATTCCTTGAGCAAGGTTACTTCCTGTCACACAGAAAAGAAGATGAAAAAATACCAGCATAGATAAGACGATACCAAAGAGGATAAGTACAGTTGCAACCAATGATTGGATTATAGCAGGTAACAAACTCCGCTGATCAACAAAAGTCTGGGGCAATGTGTCAATACATTAACTGAGTATGGCGCTCTGATATGGCAGAAAATGAGAACAATAATCAAAGTATAAAATCAGTTGCATATGATAATTCAAGAATACTGCGAAATGTAACGACCAACATTTTTTAAAGAGAAAAATTATGACAAGATTCCTCTTCATTTTCAATAACCGAGTAGCAAAACGTTGTGATGCAAAAAAAGCAGTTTTTTCTAAATTCTCAGGGCTAAGCCTCTTACGAAGATCCGTCACAATTATTCCAGCCGTAGAAAAAAGGCGCTCGCATTCAGACGATGTTGAGGGAGCACTCAGATACTTTCTAGCAACAAGTTTGATCAGCGGGAATTTCGCAGAATTCGCCTCAGAATTCCAAAATACGTAAGGATCGGAATACAGCAGTGGATCCGTCCGCAGATACTCTTCGACTTCCTGGAAGAAATACATTGAGATTCTGATTCTTCAGAGTACTGTCACCAACTCACCGCTAAAGCTTTTGCCATCGCGTCGACACTTGGCTTCACTGGCACACTTTCAGCATGCTTGAGAGATTTTCTATTTTTGAAAAAATCGGCAAATGGGTTACTCGACGTCGTACGTTGATCTACAATGCTTTCTTCAACGGCATCGGAACTATCAGCAAACATCTGTGCGGCGATTGACTGGACTTCTTCAAGCAGCATCGACTTCTGGTCATCATCAAAAAAACTCGACTTGAAGCGAGGATCAACAAGTGTCGCGATCACCAGCTCTCGCTTCCATTCATACTTAGCCATTCTTTGAACGAGGCCCTTTCTGATGGAGTTCCTGACATTGGAAAGTGACGCGCCGCTATCCTCCAGTTGTTCCAGAATAACGCGATATAACGGCAGAACTACGGATACGGGAGCGAAGCGGCGACTTTGAACCAAAGTAGTCGCTGTGGAAATGGGCTCCAGTACATCGCAAACTTTTTTTATTAGTGACCAGTCGAGTGCGTCGAATTGCGGATAGGCAGGGTGATCCAATAAGATCTCGATGGCTTTCTTATTCTCCAGGAAACGTTGCATCATATTATAACACGAGTTCCATCTAACCTCGATTCCCTAAAGCAAAAAGCTCAGCTTAAAGGCAGCATACACGCTCGCAAGCATAGTCGAGATAACAGCATAGATAGGTCCGCACGGTCCTTACTAGTCGTCAACCACGTTTGAAGCGCTGAACACTGTCCAGGATGACAATATTTGACAATGTTTGAGCAATCTTGCCTTGCACGCCCGTATTTTCACACCCCTTTGAGTAACAGAATGAGAATCGATACTTGAGAAAACATGTGATAACTTAGAATGATAGCACTATAAAAAGGGAGTGCAGTAGAGAAAAAACTCGATTTACCTCAATATAACATGTTTGTGCACTGATAAAATCCCCCATTTCAAGAGGTCAGCCAAAGCAGAGCGGCATTCTCGAAAGTGGACGAGAGTCATTAGGTATGCAGACATGTTATACTCAAGTAAACCAAGCTATTTCTCTCGTGCACTCCCATTTGATAGTGCTATCACTCTCAATTATCACACGTTTTCACAAGTATCGATTCTCACTCTTTTACTCGAAGGGGTGTGAAAATACGGGCGTGGAAGGCAAGTTTGCTCAAACATTGTCAAATATTGTCATCCTGGACAGTTTTCGGCGCTTCAAACGTCGTTGACGACATAGTACGGGCCGTGCGGACCTATCTATGCTGTTATCTCGACTATGCTTGCGAGCGTGTATGCTGCCTTTAAAGGCAGCATACACGCTCGTAAACGTAATTGAGATAACTACGGAATTGGAAAGGTATGGCACAGAACACAACGCCCACGCATTTTGAAACGTCAAAAACGACCAACAATGACGCTACATGAGTGAGAAGTTGGCCCCGCCCTGCTCCGCCCCTGTATTTGCGTCCTCCTCCAAAATAGGGTGCTGGGCCATTTCCACCGTCGGCGAGGTTTGTGGGTGGTAAAATAGGTACAGTAGGTAAACCACGAACGTTGCCGACGACGAAAATGGCTCAGAACCCTTGTTTTGACGGAGGACGCAAATACGGGGGGCGGGCAGATACAGGGCGGGGCCAACTTCTCACTAGTGTAGCGTCACTGTGGGTTGTTTTTGAAGCTTCAAAATGCGTGGGCGTTGTGTTCGGTGCCATACCTTTCTAATTCTGTAGTTATCTCAATTACGTTTACGAGCGTGTATGCTGCCTTTAAGTGGCAGAAACGAAGCTCAATCAATCCACATACTTTGACCAGTTCCTTTTCCGGAATTTCACATAAGGCCTGACATTCCTTCAATGAGTCCTTATCTAGAGAACTCTTCCTAATTTTCCTTATGACTTTAGTTATCCTTCCCAGCAAAGACTCATTTTCAACATCGGAAAGACTACACATAACCGCCATCCCATCTTTTACCGCCTAAAATACATGTTCAATGCATGTGAGCAATCGTGAATAATACTGTTCCCGATGCCAAACGCAATCAAAGATCTCCAAATGCAGCTCTGGATTTCAAAAAGAAGAGTTCGGGATCACTGATGTCGTTTGGCATTGGTACGAAGTGTCGCCATAGAGATCTCACCAATTGAAGCTTATGGGCGAAACAGTCCATGCTTCTTACGTTCAGCAACGTCGTCGTTTTTACCATTGATGTTGCGGCGTCACGAACACACATGTGTATCTTATCATCTCCTATGTCGTAGAGATCCAGCGTTTTCGCTATCAGAGCAGACATTTTTTCTGCGGTATGCGATCCTTTCATGTGAGAAGCAGAAAGAGTGAGGAACTTAGGTTCGAAACTCTCATCAATAAAATGTGCAGTGACAGCCAAAATGGAGTGTCTGTTATCGGAAGACGCCCAGCCATCTGTCGTTATGCTGATATCCATGGCCTTATCCAATTCTTGTTTGACTTTCATGAAATACTCCTTGTATACAATGTCCAACATCTTCCTCGAAAAGTAGAACCTCGATTTAGGTTTGTAGCGGGGTGCTATGATCTTCAGCATATTCCTGAATCCCTCGCTGTCAACAATGGAGAAGGGCAAACATTCCGTGCAAATCATCTGCAAAACAGCCCGGTCCGCTTTCAGTGTGTTCATTCCTTCTGCATTCCAGCAAGTGAGAGCCTCGTCAATGCACACGTCAGCAGGATGACTTGTAGAAGCGCCTGCCTGCGATGGTTCCGACTTCAAGACCACAGACTTGAACGAGTCCCTCAGCTTGGGCTGCTGACTAGAAAGTTTTTTCAATACTTTCTCCCGGCTTTTCTTCCTCTTGTCTTCCTCGGCTTCCATTTTCAAGAACAAATCAGCATGCTTCGCTCTCAGGTGATGGCGTAATGAAGACGTAGACCTATCATTGTTCTTCGACCGGGACCACTCGCACATCTTACAACCGACAACGCCATCATCTTCATTGAAATACGGACGGTACTTGCTCATGTGTGAATCCTCTGTCACGCCTGGAAAAAAATTGAAATGTCGTCGTCTCTCAATTGAGCCATCCATTTGAGGTATCAGGCTGTCAACTAAGCCCCGGGCTAGACGATTTTCCCTTTTACAACTTCAACACTCAAAAATTACAATTCCAATGATATATCAGCTCCATAAGGGAATAGTTGCGGTTTTTCGAATAAGCAATCTCGCCAGGGTTTGCATTTTTTCAAAAAATATCATTGTTCGGAGTTTTACCTCCTTAGTCACTTCAAGTCACCAAACTTACTCGTTGAGTACAATATGCGATCAATGAGCTCAGAATCGAGTTTTCAGAAAAAAGAGGATTAGCAAAAAAATCATGAGGGAACGGCTAGCAGTACTTAACTATAAGTGTGGTCCTTGAACGTGTCAAAGTATTACCATCTAACACTCAATGAGGTAGAAGAGCCCGTGACCATTAACAGATAGAACGCTTCCATACTCAGGCCGGAAAACCTAGTGAAAACATGGGACTTACCAAAGACTTACTAGAGATTTCTTCTAGAATCGGGCTGTTTTCTTGCGATAAATATCGTAATCTGCTAGAATTCTGTGGTAATCCACCAGATTCCTCTCAAAAATTTCCTTGTTCTTGTCGTGGGTGCGTCGCAGCTCAATGATGTACGCGTCCGTATGCGCGTGGGTGTACGCGGTGCGCGTATGCGACTGTATGCATACGCGCGCATACATATACAACCGCGTTTACATACCAGTGTGTGGGCGTATGCATGCGCGTATGGATTTGGGTTCGCATGTGGTCTTTATGAGCGTGTTTGCATTTGTAGGTGTATGCCCGCGTGTGTGCGCGCTTGCATAGGCGAAAGGGTACGAAAATGTTCTTGTAGGCCGGTATGTGCGTGCGTGTGCCTTTTAATGGCCTGAGTAAGGGGGCGAGTATAAAGACAAGTATTCAGTGCTGATATCACACTCAAATTCGAAATGTGAAACTCTGAGATGAAGACGTTCACGGGGAAGGATAAGGAGCTTCAAAGGCAGTGTTCACGATGATTTTCATTCCCGAGTGTTGCACATAAAACAATGCGTTGGCTTTCAAGTGTTACCAAAATTACGAAGAAACGGCGAGAAATTCATTAAAACGTCATATTTCAGTGACACTATTCTCTGGCCTGGACTAGTTGTCCAATTGGATGAACATGTTTACGGTGGTTGTCACCAGTAAAAAACGGGGATAATCAAAAATAAAAAAATATTTTATGCAAAACAGTATCAGTTAGGGTCCGAAGGAAGAGACGGAGCAACAGAAGGCAGAAAATGGCAAGGGACGGGTCTACAAAATTTTTCATCATCACAACGAACAGTTCTCGTGAGAGTAAAGTAGCGGGGTGAGAGTAAAGGATTTCGTGCCCTTCTGGTCCGTTTTTCTCAGTTTCTCCGTCATTTTGCTTCTACCCAGGGGTCAATTAATCGATTTTGCGTATAACCTCAAAATTGAAGATTATCGTGAACACTGCCTTTAAATAGAGGAAGAAATGGTCTTGCTAATATTATTACACATCTTGCCAATCTATATAACTCAAACAGTGAAGGAGACATTGCTTATACGAGAACCAAAATTATTTTTGCTTCAAGCTGTCAAATATGATATTACAGGTGCCACTTTGAAAAAGATTAGCAAAATCACAGTTTCGGTATTGGAATTTGATCCTGCCATAAAGAATGACTAGACCGCGTTGTCAAGGGAGTAGCCTGTTCGTCTGCCGTATCCCGGCCAATAACCTCAGGTTGCGGTAAGTATTATGTCACATAGTGATAGTGGGTGGAGACTTTTATCCTAATGGGACGGAGAATATGCGAGGCGCGAGCGAGGTTTTACTTAAGGGAAGTCGTCAACACTGACCAATTAGCACACTTTACTCACATCTAGAGTCCGCGATTGGTATACAACACTATCCAACGACAGAAATACTGTTTTTGAGCAAACAAGGAGTAAGAAATACAATTATAATATCACAAACATATAATGGTATTCCCGAAGCCCCTTAACACATTTCACTTACCTATCGCGACGCCCCGCCCACTTCCGCGACGTTTTGCACGGTGAACGGGAAGCCCCGCCTACTATCACGAATTCCACCGCCTACTACACTGTGCGCGCTCCTACGCGCTTCTGATAACAAATACCGTATTTCCTTTTCCGATGCTACATGTACAACTATTCTTCGAACTTCGTTTCAAGATATTCCTCAAATAGAGGAAATAAGGTAGAAGCTATGGACTTGGGATTTCTCTGCCACGATTAGAGAAATTTCCCCTTATTAGGGTTAATACAGCAAAACTGTTGTTGATCTTCATAAATACCAAAGTGTACACTACGAATTCGAGTTCAAGTATGCGTCAGGCATGATTTGTGACGCCCTTTAGTAAAATGCACTAATTAGAGTATCGACGACCCCCTTACATACATCACACTTCGCTCGCCCCTCGCATAGGCCCCGCCCATTAGACAGAACTTCCCCTGCCAGCCACCGTAGCCTATAGTTTTCCAGCCAGAGAGTTCTAAAGAAAGTCTCTTTGCTGCGAAAAAATCTTGCCATGGAGTTTTTTAGACGAACAGTTGTGAGCGATATTCTAATGAGAGTTTATCGTCAGAGTGTCATAGGAAAAAAGAACAACAACTTTGAAAAGCAAAAAATGGTGGAAGAAGGGAACCCCAATGAAAGTTTTCGAGAAATTGAGCGGAGAAAAGTATAAAATGTCATAAAGAGTAATATCGTACTGGAAATTTCGTTCCCATGTTTTTTCAGCGTAAATGGTCGGCCTTTTTCCAAAGAACGGTTATTGTCGATTAACCCAAAACCGTCATCGAAATACCGGAGATAGTTGTTGGACTTAAAAACATCGCAGCAAAAACTTTCGCAAAAAGAAAAATCGAACTCGGGATCCTCTAGCTGGGAGGGCAGCGCCTTGGACCACTAGACTAACCTCGCTCGTGGAGGGCTAAAGGAAACCCCTGTACACCACTCCTCAGTTTAGCCGCTTAAACCTCATTTGAGAGGAAGGCCAAACCAAAACTCGCCGAAGCACGATGAGAAAAAAATGTGTGGAAAGGAGGGGTTAGAAAATGTGCTTGTGTCCACATACCAAAATGGTGAAACGATTTTCAGAAGAAAAGAGCAAAAAACGAAACTTTCGGAGCAAATCGAGATATTGAAAAATGAAGAGCAACAGAATACATCACAAGCCTCTAACAAAATATCATGGAAGGTTGAGTTATTTTTTTTTCGGCAAACCTAAATTACTCGAAATGAAAACCGGTGAAAATCTAGTTGATTGAAAACCAATATCAAAGAGTTTTCGAGCAAGCGAAAATCCTTCGGAAAACTTTTTTTCATGAATTCTCCTTGACACAATTTTCGCCAATCCACAAACCGGTAATAAACTAATTGATTGAAAAAAAAACCAATAACAGTGTTTCGGAGCGAGCAACGAGGTAGGCAACAATGATCATTAAAAAGACTGGGTTTCAATCATCAACACAATACAACAGTATTTTCACTCAATTTATTTTTATATGACTTTCGGATCGATAAAGCAATTTTCATTGGTCACAATTTTTTACAAAAGTTTTCCTTGGACGAATTTTTTATCGATCCGAGAGCCAAAAAAAAATATTGGAAAAACCAAAAAGAACTTGAGAGCAGGAAAATTTTTCCGAAAAAACTTATGCAGTGTGAAATAAAACCTCAGGCTGTTTTCAAAAATTAGTGACTATTCCTCACCTATTGAAGCAATCAAAAGGAAACGAACCTTGATGAGAGACGTCGCGACGAACATATAGGAGGTATATGTAGGAATCTATATATGAAACAAATATGCAAGATACACCACCAGTAATATAATGAAGTCTCTGAAGCTAAAAATAATCATCCCTAAGGAGCCATTAAAATAAAAGCAGGAAGAAAAAAAAACAAACTCTGAGGACGAAGGTGGAGCAATTCGTAATAGTGAGAGAATAAATGAATCTTATCTGAGAGTTTTGGCCGAGAAATAGCCGCGAAATGCCTGTTCGCCGCGTAATAACCGCTAAATAATGCTGGCCGAAGAATATCCGCTAAACAATGCTCGACGCGAAATAGCCGAAAAATAATGCTCTCCAGGTAAGTATACGATGCACTCCATAGGAATGATTGGTACTTGGAAATTAGAAATCTGTTTTTTTGTCTGGTCACACTAAACAACCCTGTCTGCTCAAGCATGATTTATGGTACAAGCCGTGCAAGGTTGCCGGCTTCCTACGCCTCTGATGCGATGCCTTATCATGGCTGACAAGAAGAAGAAGTACCTGAACCTCGCTCAGCCTCTGGAGGCCCAGCCTAACCGCTGGCGGCTTGGCGAGCCTTCGACGACGACATCTCGCCTTCTTTTGATTATTTCCCGACATTTCTCGGCAATTCGTGGAACGCCGAGAAATAGCCCCTCAGGAGCCGCTGTAGAGCCTGGTGGTCCGTTTCCCAGCTATTTCGCGGCTTTTCTCAGCCAAAACGTTCAGAGTTAGAGAAGACAGTGTCGAAATGATATGAAAACTAACCTGAATAAGTTTGGTTAAGTCAAAATATTAGTATTCGAGATAGAAGAGCAAAATAGGTCGAGAAGCCCTGAAAATTTCTAGAATTTTCTCCGTCTATGAAAGGACACAGGGACAAAATTATCCGAAAACTAACTTGGATAAAATTCGTAACGGCGAAAAAACGAACGACAGCAATTGATAAAAGGCGCAGCAACAAATTTAGGTCCTGAAAAATATGCAGAAACCTCACCGTGCTACCAAAGAAAAGGGAAAGGTAAGAGAAAAATTAAGAAAAACTTACCTAGATGAGCCAAGTCCCAACAAATGGAAAGAATCTTCACTGTATAAATATATGTATATAAATTCTCACATAATATAACCCGTGGCCCTGCCTGAAAATCAATAAAATCACTCATAAACACATCAGCACTACTAATAATGACGTGTGAAATACGTAGGAGAATATGAACTGCAGAAAAAAGAAGAAATCGCAAAAGAAATGGAAATAGACAGGTTTCAGGAAGAACACAAGAAGTTTCTGGAATTTCGACAGTGCGTTGCGTCGCAGTCACGCGAGTTAGCGATAGAGCGCACTATTAACGTGCTCCTGATGAGGACAGCGATCGCGACTGGAGCGCGCCGCGACATGTACTGTGCCATGCTAAGTTAATGATAATTGTGGGCATCTGGTTTTTTATCCAATCAACTCTAGGCTTCTGAAAAGTGAAAAGTGTTCTCAGATTCGACTTTGTCGCCCCAAACAACCTCTTAGGGATTCGGCAAGAGAAAGTGTAAAATTTGTAACCTAGTGATTATTTCCGATTTTTTCCGCATTTTCAGCCTTTTTTGCGGAAATCGGAAATCGGAAGGCTAAAAACCATCGGAAATCGGAATTCCGCTCATCCCTGATTGTGACCCAACCTGGTTTTTTGAAACACACAATATGAACCTTTATTCAGATTTCAAAATCTAGAAGATGCAACAAAACAAAAGTCTTAATAATTTTCTCGGAAACGTTCCCATTCTATAAAAAGGGCATGCTACCAAGTTTTATTCGAGAGGAATCTCGACATTGTTCGGCAGTACGCCTCCGCCTCCACACGAGAGACGCCCACCGTCCCGAATTTCGTCTCGAATCTAAACAAATGCGAAATTAGAAAATTATACTCCACATCTTCTTTTTTTACCTTCTCATTGCGCGCTTGACCTCCGCCCTTCGCAGCCTGTCCCTCTTTCGGATGCCCTTGCTTTGATTACCTTCCTAAATAGAGTAATCTGGAATTCTTGTTTAGCGCATCTCGCTCGCACTCACCGAGTCGAGACTCCAAAGCATTGCCCTAGCATCCATTTCCAGGCGTTTCAAGGCCGAAATGAAGACGGACAGCGGTGGGTGATCCCCAGGCATCACGAAATCAAGCCTCCTGTCATAGAGTAGCTTCTTTTCAAAGCCACGTCGAATAGATTGCAGATTTGCTTACCGATGAAATGCCTCCGCCAGATTAGTGGTCCTCAGCGCCTCAACTCCAGCCTTACACCATATACCATCAAAAGCCCACTGTACCACGTTGATCTCAAATAATCTAAAAATTTTTCAAACTTGGCGTAGGCCTGATGACTCGGGGGAACCGGAGGGGTGTTCAATGCCCTCACAAGGCTGTGCAGCCTTTTTGGTAAAAATACCAGGCCTCTGATAGTATTCCACCAATCTTCGATTTGGGGAACACTATCAGAGCCCTGGATGAAAGGCTTCAGTCCCACGGCATTTCTTTTGCGGCTCCATGCCTGAACGATATGAAAAGCGCAGCCTTGCAGCTGCACTTCAGGCAACGTCGATCTAGCGGCAGCGATTGCAGCTTTTTCAAAGTCGACGACAAGACGGCAGCGACCTAGTTTGAAGTTGTGACGCTCCATTGATTCCGTAGGTGCTGAAAAATTTTATTATAGACGTCCGTCGTCTTCTTTTCCATAATTGCGAAAACTAGAGGGACGTCGAATCCTCCATCACAGATCCCATGGATGGTGTAGAGCTGCGAATTGCGGCGCATCTTCTTCGGCGATTTGCTATGAACCCCATCAGCCAAGAGAGCCCAGAGTCCACATTTGGCGGCTAACTGAAACCAAAATGGTGGAACAGTTTTCATCAATTCCACAAATTGACGACCATTTTGCTGACCTCTATGCACTCCTCGGAGTAGTATATGTGCAATTCATCCAGCCTTAAGTGCAAAAATGGAGAACCATCCCGTAGGTTTGCCATATAGGCAGGGACGAACTGCATCGTAACTCTTTGGTCTACGTGCTTCTTGATGGCTCTGAAACACCTGTTTTTTTTCTCGTTTTTGAAGGACGATCGTGTTCGAAAATGAAAGACCTCCAGAATGCCTGCTTCCTGCTCGCATAGCCGCTGCCGCGATACGCCACCGCCGCAGCTTTTTTCACCTCTTCTTCTGCAAATGAGATTTTTATAAAACTTTTTTTTTCTGTTGAAACCCACTCATACCCATTCTATCATCCTCAAAGATTTTGCTCATCCCGCCCACCCAATGCTGCAAAGGGGGCGTTCCAGCAGTGCAGGGGTCTTGTTTTATCAGCTGAACTTCCTAAAGCGTAGCAACTTTATATGCATGAGATGTGATGTGTTGTCAAGATAAATACCTTATACGCGGTCCGATTAGCAACATCTTCAGCCACATTTACTGGTTCGCAAACATGACCAATTGTCATAGGGTCACTAAGGAAACGCTCTCCTATCACCTGCATTTCAACTACTGTGGGTGGACACGTGAGTTCAGAAAAAACATTGTACTGATTCTTATGCTTCGGGATTCCCCCTTAGTTTTGCACCTCGTACAGCGGTAGAGATCAAACTTCGGCCGACTTTTTTGCATCGCAAACACGTAGCGTTGTGTGGTGCCTGGAATCGGATATAACAACACTTCTCGTTTCCCGTGTACACTTACCTCCTTGCTCCCTAAATATGTCGGTTCCTCTACAAGTGGAGGATTGTGTCTATTTTGGTCATTGGGAACCGTGGATGTTTGGGATGCATGGAAGGGAATCGCTATTCCAGCCCAGGGTATTGGTACTAAAGTCGTCGGGAGCAGGGCTGAGATGAACTGTTCCATGTGCGATGATCCTGTATTAAGAGGCTTTGAATAAAGGCAGGTGATCAGATATAACAGAGAAATTTTGCAACATTGGAAGTGGTATGCAAACCTGCGGGTGGGACTGTTTCAAGACGAAGAATCCCACTAGTCCCGTCGCATATTTATCTAAACGCGCCCTGACCATCTCTAACTCCTGGGAGATCTGTTGAGATTCTAGCTGAAAGTTCACAGATTTCCCTCGAGGTAGGTGGTCCTACGTCAGCTAATGTAAAGTAAACGCGTTAGCTCACCATTGTTATCCCCATTCCGCTCCATTTTCTTACTTCGGCAGCGGTTTCAGTGGTTTCAAAAGATTGCGAGCACTCTAATCCACAACTTCAAAAGTAACATGCAAAACACTTGATTAGAGGGAATTATGCAGTTGACGGCCTGGGATGAGCGTGAATTTCAAGATTCTGGAACTCGGGGAAATCATGCTAAATTCAAATTTTCCATTTTAATCCGAATCCGCTCGCTCATCCCTGGTCACGATAAAGGTCCGAAGACTAGAAAAAGCAAAAACATGAGTGCTCAGTCGCCATGGCATCGATGAATAGCCAATAGGTTGAAAATGGACTGCTGCATCAGAGCAAAGTACAAGGTGCAAAGCGAGAGCAAAATCTCGCAGCATTTATAGCCCCTCTCCAATCATTGAAGCCGGTGCACGTGGTCCAGGTAGGCAGCGGAACAGTAGAACATGTTAACTTAATCGTAAATGGGTGCGATATTTCTCCATTCTTCTAGCCATTCGCAGCTTAACTGGACTAAGCGGACTGGCTGAAAAAATCGGAGAGAAACGGTAGGTCAAAACGACTCTTGGCTACGAAAACACAGGGTGCGCTAATAGCAATCGAAGTGCAGGTTGCTGATGAGCGTTTCGAATATGACCCTATAACTACTGGCCATGTGTGCGAACCAGTAAATGTGGCTAAAGACGTCGCGAATAGACTTGTGCATAAGGTATTTTATGGCCTAATGTTGACATCACATCTCACACAGGCAAAGGTTGCGACGTTCCGATCGCATTAGATTTAAGCTCAACGTTATACATATCTTCTACTCCGCGGAACGCATTGAGATCAGCAATATGATCGAGTTGTGGACTTGATAGCAGACGATTGACTCGAAGCTTCAGGCTCAGTACCATGCACGATATATGCGATAGAAGATCCACCGTTCCTACGTTCTTGCAATACAAGAAAAACGACGAAGAATGTGTACCTAAAATATTTTCCCCCAAGAGTAAACTCGAGCTCAACCCTACTCAGGCGCGTTTCGGCAACGACCCGCTTGACAATTCGATTCGTATTGCCAATCTACGGGTCGGCTTCTGTTGCTGTTCTGGCCACTGATGTTGCTTTCCGGGCTACTGCTGTTGCTGTCTAGGCTGCTCAGGTTCGTCCGAATAGCAACCTCAGTGGCTCGGAGACTGGGACAACGAGCCAAACTTGCAGACGGCCCCATTCCTGTTCGGTGCGGCTACGGGTCGAGAATCGTCTGAGTAGAAAAAACGTGACTTAGTGTCGACTTCGTGAAATTCGTGATTTTAATTGCGAGGGGAGCTTCTTTCCTTGTGAAGCTCCAGGGCCATGATATAGCACAAACATGGAATAGGAAGGAAATTTAACTTAAGCCTGAGCGTTTAGTGCAGGGAACTCACTGTGATCTCGTAATCAAAAACTTATTAAATACCATCAAGAACCACACTTTTTCGCCTGAAATTGTTTTGCGACCTTATCAGGAAGACTTCCTTCCTTCCCTAAAATCCCCTTAAAACAACTAGAGCAGGCAGTTTATTGAATTTTCGGATAATTTCAAGTGCACCAGGTATAGTGGGGTGGAGGATTTCGTAGGATTAAAAGCGGATCAGTAGTGGGGTTAAGGATAACTAATACAACTGGGCACTTCTTCGGTTCCATATTCGGAAAATAAAAAAAAAGGTGACAAAAGCAGTGACATATTTATGTGCACATTCCCGGACAACACTCACCACTAACCGACTTCATCTCAACACTGGAGCGACCCAAGAACACAAGAAACGAGATGAATGTGGCGTACAATCGTGCTACTCATTTTTTTATTTAGTCAGGCTCGAGAGCAGCATGGTTTCTCTCAAGTATACGATCTACATCTAGTGTCATTGTTTTCGCCCGAAGATTTCACGACCCCTCGAATTTTTCATTTCTGGGAAATTTTACGACCCCTCTTTCCAGCAGTGGTGTTCAGGCACAACTCCGCTCAATTCTAGCGCGTCAATGCAATAGAAAATGAATAGGTATTCCACGTCTCCTAAATTGCTGTTATGTATGCTCGAATCACAAAAGACGAACAAGTTTCGATAAAAGATTTAAAAACCAATAGGGAAAACAAAATATGTTTATCAAAAATTAACTCACCTCCGTTATGAAGAATGGAATGTAGCAAAATAAAGCCTTCTTATAGAGGAAATCCCATCAAAAGGCTCACGACATTATCACGGGATTCCCTTCGCATAACAAGGAAACTCAAGCGAAACCACCATGAGACAATTGTGGGAGAATGAAGGATAGGAAACAGAACGAGAAGAGATTTCGCTCGCAGCTCTATTGGCAAAGTTCATTTTCGTCTATGAATGAATTAAAAATCCACATTTTCCCATATTTCCACTACTTTATGAAAAAATTGGATTCGTGATAAGCATCTTGAAACCACGCTGAGCAAAGTTTGCCAGATCAAAAACATTTGCCTGCTTTAGCCAGACCCTAAGCTACCGAAAACCGAAAATTTGTCTCTTGTTTTTCAAAACTCATCTCTGTTTACACCACCAAATAACCGTTTTTACTGAAAAATTACTTTAAAAAAACCTAAAAAGTGCTTGGTTATAAGTAGTCGAATAATAGCTCAAAATAATTCTAAATACATTCAGAGCGGCTGTCCGTTACGTACTAATGCCTACTATTTACCTAAATTTCGAATCGAAAACATTAAAAATAAAGCCTACAGCAGCGAGAAAATCAGAAAGCAAAAGAATATGGTGAAATATAGAAGAAGCCATCTTTCCATTCAGCTGAGATGAAGTAGTTGTCGAAAATAGGGAGAAATACAGCCAGAATATAATAGAAAAGACAGAATCAGCAGAATAGTTGCGGATGGGTGACAGGTGATGGTCGGATCGGGAGATTTTTCTTCCATTTATCGATCGCGCCCTCAATGGTGCAGTATCGCGTGCGATCGTCTGCAAATGTGCGTCACTGCGGCACGGTTTGGCTGCGTCAGGGACGCAGAGGAGACCGCCTCCAACGAAGTGGCGCCTTCCAATCACAGAGCTTGCGCCCTCCCCCCGTTTTGCCCACCCCTCGGACGTTTTGGCGCCACGAGACGACCACCCCCATTCTCCAGTGAGGCCGCCGACCCCGCACGGCCCTGGTCCATGCGTCAGACTAAAATGAAAACGGAAACTATACGTTATTTAAGACAATCGTAGGAAAGAAAAGAGAAATAAAGAAGAATATACCGAATGATCATCACAAACAGCGACATGAAAAGAACACGAAGACGAACAACCAGCAAGATTGCTCAATGCTCAAGGATTTTTGGGGCTATCAGGCGCTTGAAAGATTCTTAAGATAGTGCTGCGGGTAATCTCTTGCTTAATGCCAAAAACATTGACCCTGCCCTGACCGAGAAACAAGTGGCTCTGTATCGCGTTTTAGTCCTTCGGAAAGAAATCTTATATTGACCTCCTCTAGTGATAGAACTGGCAATATTAAAGAAGTTCTGGACCTCAACATCACATATTCCATTGAGAAGCTTATACACCATCATAGCATCAAACATTTTACGCCTTGATTCGAGAGTTGGTAGTGTTAGAAAAGAATTTCGGACATTAGATGAAGGTATGTTATTGTACTGAAAACCTTGAGTCCTGATGAAAAGTTTTCTAGTGAAGTTATTTTGAACCTTTTCAAGCTTCACCACATCTTTCCTTTTAGTTGGATTGAAAACAGTGCAACCGCATTCCAACAAAGGTCGTATGTAGTTTTTATAGGCGTTGAGTAATATATTTTGATCTTCAGTAGAAAGCGCCTTCAATATTTGAAAGGTGCGAACAATGGCCTTCCTACATAGGTTTTCATAGTGAGGAGAAAAGTCGAGCTTGTCAGTGTAATGAAATCCCAGATTTCTCACTTTATCCACTATTTGGATAGTTGAGCCTAAAACGTAAGAACCGTACATATCAAAATTACCCAGTCTCAAATGTAAAGTTTTACTAGCTGACAGGGGAAGTTGCCAGGCAGCAGAACTGGAACGCTAACGTCGGACAGGGAACGAAATTCTCATGCCGTAAAATAGCGTGTTTAAGTGTGTCGATTGCGTCCAGCACTACTCATTCTACGACATCATGGAAAAAAAAACTCACAGGAACGTTCTTTCAACTTGCCTGTACACACCGAATCTCAGCCTAAATTGGAAATGCTTTGTCGTTTCAATCTCCTTATACATAAATTATCATGTAAATTCTGTTCTCTTTTAAAATAAAACAAGGAAGTCCAGGAATGCATTCTCCAATATAGCAAAAATCTCCATGGTGTCGTACAATAAGTAGTGTTGGACGCAATCGACACAACAAAACACGCTATTTCAAGGCATGAGAATCTCGTTCCTTATCCGACGTTAGCTTTTGAGTGGCAGCAGACCATCTCACCAGAGCATGAATAGCAGATTGCATAGCCGCCTTTCTTCGAGCGCTGGAAGTGTAACAGTAAATCTTGACGTCATCTGCAAACTGCTTGCATTTGACACCTTGAAGCTCTAGCAATGCTGGAACTTCTGCAGTGTAGATGTTAAACAGTATAGAGGATAAAACTCCTCCCTGGGGTACACCGCTTGTGGCCTGCATTGTTTCGGATAGAGTCATATTTACATTAATTCGGAAAGTTCTACCAATGAGAATTTGCTTTAGCCAGAGTAGAATTTTAGGATTGAATTTTGACGCGCCCATTTTGTGCAAACGTTTTGCGATGTTAACTCTATCGAAAGCTTTTTCGAAATCAAAATATATCACTTCACATTGTCCATTGTCATCTAAAATCTCTGACCAGTCATTCAAGCACTCCAGTAGATTTGTTTCCACTGATCTGCCCTTCACAAAGCCGTGTTGATTTTTATGAATTATTGCATTTGCACTTGTATGATCTAAAATATGTTTCTTGATGAATTTCTCCAGAAGCCGGCAAAAAATCGACGTGAGTCTGATGGGTCTGTAGTTCTTCGGATCCGTAGCTGACTGCTTTTTCAATATCGGAGTGACATACGAATGCTTCCATCTTCTTGGAATTTCGGCTAACAGTAACGATTGATTATAAATGTAGGACAGAGGACCAGCCAAAACATTAGCAGTGTTTTTGAAAAAGTTGAAAGGTATTTGTTCAGCGGT
This sequence comes from Aplectana chamaeleonis, assembly GCA_029168955.1. Classification (NCBI taxonomy): domain Eukaryota; kingdom Metazoa; phylum Nematoda; class Chromadorea; order Rhabditida; family Cosmocercidae; genus Aplectana; species Aplectana chamaeleonis. Next base: position 503,331 of record JAPDOI010000414.1, read on the forward strand.
AATTGAAAAAGAATCAGGCCATGTAATCAAATAACTATAAACTGAGAGAGTGTCTAATGACGGAACATCTGGCATAGGAATCGGCGCCCCAAAGTTAACAGAGGGAATTTGAGAATCATCGGAAGTGAAGACTTTTGAGAATTCTCTGGCAAAAACATTGGCTTTATCAATGTTTGTTCTTACCGTATCACCATCAATAATCAAATCACAACAATTATCTTTCTCAGAGAGCTTACGTCTTAGGTACTTGCACAAGTTCTGCTTGCGACCAGAACTTATTATTCTTTTTTCTAGCGTTGAGTTGTACTTATTCAAACGTTTGGTGAACATTTTGGTGAATTCGTTGTTCTCTGGCCAGTAACCGCTTGTATTAGCGTAACGAAATAATCTCTCTTTATGCTCGAGCATTCTTCTCAAGTATGGAGGCAGGTTGCATTTCGTAAGAACTGAAAGCACCCAAGGAACGAAGAGATCAATTGTATGATGCAGAATATTCAAAAACATTTCGTATTTATCATCTAATGTTGAGACCATTTCGAAAGAATCCCTCCATCTAATGCCAGAAAGGTAGTTGTTAATAAGGGTATAATCACACTTTGAGAACGCCCTTACATAAATGGGAGCGTTCTCTTCGCCTTGAACCAATAATTTGAAAGAAACCTTCATGTGGTCACTATGGCCTATGAAGCACTGGTGATAACCTCATCAAAGGTTTGTGATGAATTTGAAAATAAAAGCTCCAACGTATTATTCCCTCGAGTGGGACAATCGATATGCTGTCTGAAACCATGACAGTTCATCAAACTAGAGAAATTACTCGTTTGCGTTTCTCTCCAATCCACATCAGGCATGTTAAAATCTCCTACAATAACAGTAGGCCACTGACAGATTGATAAATCACTCAATGCTTTGAAAAGCTGTTCAGTGAAATAGAGATTACAGGAAGGCGTTCTGTAGACCACCAAAAGCCGAGTAGTATTTAGATTATGGGAGAGATCAATAGCTAAGATTTCGTATCCGGAAGGTACCTACTCCGCCAAAACTTTTGCATAGGGAAATTTGTTTCGAAGCAAGATCGCCACACCGCCACCAGATTTAGAAACTCGGTCACAACATATAACTGCGAAATTATTAGCCCAATTCCCAAGCATCGACCCAACCAGATGGTTGCTATTCAACCATGTCTTAAAGAAAAAAGTAGATACCATAGGAGCCACCAATTTTTAGGTCGACATCAACAGAATTTTTAGAAAAAGATCTTAAATTGATATAGATGCAGTTTAAATCAACATTCATAAGTCTCTCGGGAACTTGAGGAGACCGAGGATGAGAACTCAGTTTCCCTGCGTGATAGGAGCGTCTATAGGAGAAGTATCAGCGACACTAGCCGAGAGGGGTACTTGGCAGTTGATTAATCGGTTGTAACCTATTCCGAGAAGCCAAGCGCTCCCTATGTTCCTTGCGTCTGCGCTCCAGGTCCTCAAAAGTTGAGGACTCTCCTAAATAAATCTCTCTTCCGAGAAATGATCGCAGACGCCAGGCGTTTCTTACTGCCAAATTCTGAAACCTAGTAGCAGGAAGCACTACTTTGAGCAACCTATTGTGCGACTGGGATGGTTTTCCTAGACGGTACACTTCCGAGGGAAACATTCGACTCCAATGTGGCAAAGAATATTGACAACTGCATTGTAATCATGATCTAATCTATCGAACAAACTGGCAGCCGAACTCTCTGGAACTCCTGATACAACAACAGATCTCAGTCTCTCATATTCTGCGTAGTCACACAACGGAGGAGCTGGGCTTGGTGAAGGAACATTCACAGCTACGGACTGGCTTCTCTCTAATTCCAAACTCTGTAGGCGGTCACGCAACTCCTGGTTTTTGCTAGCCAATCGATCACGTTCATTTGACACTCGTTCGAAAGCCGAGCAAAGTGAACTTAGCTGATCAGCAATCGTGCTCAGGACTCTCTTCACACATTTCGGAACACTCTTCGTGCCATTGACTTCTTTATCGCTGCTCTGAGATCTTCTGTGATGTTCGTCGTTACCCGACCATCATCTCCATTTGAACCTTCTCTGAACTTAACTGCACTAAGTGTGCTCATGATAAAACAACCAATCGACTTCAATCGTCCAAAGTGACCTTACGGGGCGACCTTTTTCTTCTTAAATTATTAAACGCGGGTGGCATGCGAGATCGCAAGTTGAAGACAGTCGATTGACGGATGTTCAGTAGTCGTGAAGAGAACGGCGAGGCGAGTCGACCGCACGTGTGCACGTCAGAGAGTCGAATGATGCAGAGGATGCAGAGAACACAGAGTGGCTGTACTTGTGAGGATTTCAAAATCCTCAGCTCGACAGCGATGAAGCTCTTTGTAAGTTGCGTCACACTTTCAAAATAGAGGCGACGTCCTGTGGTGGTTGTTTAGTCCGGTCGCATATGGCTATCATGAATGCTAAGGTGATTACTTCTCTGAGCCGCAAAACCACCAGTAGCACAGGTTATCAGAATCTTTTGCTGACAGGGAAAAACTGCACACGACTATGGACTATTGAAAGCGCAGATCCATTCATAGAGGTCGGAGTCCGCGTGCTCCTTCTCATGAGCAACTATTACCAATCAATAATATATTTTTAGGTACAGCTAGATGACCTCGTCCATGTCGGCTGAGAGAAAATGAACCAGTGAGCATGCAAAGTGTGGCCTTAATGAGATATATGCTTATGAGGGTTAGTAAGACGCATTTCTATATAAATGGTATGGGAAGCTTTTAATAAAGTAATCTCTTTTAGATGACATCTCCATCTGACGCGGTCCAGCAGTATGCGTTGAGACTTAATGGGAGTAACGGTCGGAGCACTCTTAAAGGCAGTGTTCACGATGAGAATCGTTTTTTTTGTTTTCCCGTCTATCTTGAAAACGGCCTCATGCTGATTCCAATGATGACTCTGAAATCGTACGAGACCTTCTGGGAACGGAGTTATGGTCCCTCAAAGATTGAGCTAAGGAAACATGGTGTACGAGTTGTCCGAGGCTTGTAACTTCCGTCTTTTGCAGCCAATCTATACGAGATGACCTGAGTGAAGAGAGAAGCTGAGAATGAAGGGAAGAACGGGGCTAATGATTGGAAATCATCGCTCATCTCACGATCTCGAGCATTCATTTGTTCACGTCGGTGGGCGTATGATGCGCTTTTAAGGTTTGCCTCGCGCTCGAAGTGGCAACTTCGGGCTCTTTTGGAGCTTTTCCTGGCTCGTTTTCATGCGTTCTTTCGACGGCAACGTTACAGTGTGCCCCTCCACTACCCATTCCTAGTGGAAACTGAAACACATTTTTTATCGTGAACACTGCCTTTAAAAGCCTGTCCGATGGCGTAGAAGAAAATATTATAGGTAACAAACAAGAAAGTATATGGTATTAACAGAAGCAGCATGATACTAACATCTTAACGTCAGGGATCCAATTGGACATGATGGGGCTTGGCGCGGACGAACTCAAAAGGAATGTGCTCATAAATAAGGCCAACAGGTTAATAATAGATCTCTTGCACGTTATAGAACGAATTTTCAAGTAAAGTCATCACAGTATCTACGTGATAGCTGCTGATCTGACCACGTAAGGGCTTTCGAGGACTTATTGGAACCGAGATTGTACTGGCAATCTGAACTTCGCGTGGGATCGCAAAAGACCTTGTAAGCCATCTCAGTGCTTTCCAAAAAACATTGTCAGGAAGTTGTTAAGAGCAATGCTTTCTGGAAAGACATTCGCGGTTACAAATACAATGGAAACTGGGTTAACAATTCGGTAGGTTTTCGGTCAAGAACAAGAATTCATTGCTCGTGGCGATCTCAGTTCATTGCTGACATTCCAGCGCCATGGTAAGGCATCATCGTGAGAATGAAGTTTTTATGGCCATCGTCTGTATAACTATTACAATTGGGTAAGTTTTCTTATAACAGAGCCCCTTGATTGCTCAAGTCGATCCCAGTTCATTGCCTATATTTCAGAAAACCCGTCAATGGCTGGCTCGGACGATACAGGATACAGAAAATCGAAAATGGCTGTCGTCGTACGTCGTCTGAGAAAACTGTTTATGTACTTTTGCTCTCTGGCATTTGATTTTATCCTTTATTCACAATCTTCAAGGCGTTACAGCACCATAGGCTCTCTGCTCGCTGTCCATAGGGTGTAGTTGGCATTATCTGCTAGTTTCGTGTAGCGCTTTCTGAACTTAGGCAACGCCCGCTTCTTTGAGATTTTAGTTTTGGCAGTGCATATAACGAAATCAGTTTGAATTTTTAACGGAGATCGAGACGTCTGGTGCTTATTTCATCTGCAAGATTGGAAAGACGGCTAAGAGCTAGCATTGATAATAGTGCCATTATGAGCTTTTTCAGGGCTTACTCTTCGCAGTTTTGTCAACTTCCAGGCAAGGTTGAGCAGGCCATTGCGCCGATTTCTGGTCGATTAACGACCCCCCTGTTGACCAAAATCTCGGAGAAATAAGAAAAATAATGTTTCGTCCCCCCTCCGCTGCTTTAGCTTTTTTCGAGTTACAAATTTGAAAAACTGAGTACTGTGACCCCATTTTAGCTTACCAAGTGATTCGGAGGAAAATCCCCTTTATCCTCAATTTTTAGGACCCGCTCAAAGTTGCCTTCTTCCACGAAATTTTCCAAATTTTTTACGACCCCCGCGTTGCGCCGAGTCGCAACCCTGCTCAACTCCGCTTCTAGGTGACAAAGGTTTCAGACATCTCGATTCCCGCTGGAGATTCAGATGACTTTTTTTCTTTTTTTATTTCGTTGGCTTTGTTTCAACTCTTTTGCTCCTTGTTGATGTTTTACCGGTTCAATTTTACGTTCATTACGTGTCATTGCTTTCGGTGACGAGTACTCTCAATGTTCTCCTTTGTTTACCGGTTACAATTATCTTTTTGAATTCATGTCTATTGGCCTTTCTGATTGTGTTCCGCAGTCGGATTTTTTCTTGGTAGTTTATATCTGGCTCCTCAATCCGTCAGTTTGTTGAACGTTATTGCTGCATCAGAAGCCTATTTTTCTAGATTTTACTTGGATGATTTCTATTCTGCCCTTGACCTCTGAAGGTCTTCCTTTGCTATTGTTGAATGGAGCGACGTAGCCGTTGCCGAATAATCTATGTATTTTTTGTTGCGTAAGCAATGTTTTCCCATATTTCATTGATTTGGACGAGTAGAAGAATAAATGTAATTATCTGCGAAATTTTTCGAGTTTTGGTACCTTTGGGCTCGCTTTTACTCAGATTTTTGACTGCCCTTCTATGGGTTTCGAGCCGCCTTTGGTAAGTTTTCGATCCGACAAACGACATGTTTCCGCCTGCTTTTGAACCGATTTAAGCCCGGTTTGGAAAGGTTCGGGGTGCGCTTTGGTATGATTAGTTTTTCGATCGCTTTGACGTGGATTTTAGGTGGCTTTTGATTAGATTTCGATCCGCTGTACAACAAGTGTAAGCCGGATTTTGGACAGGTTTCAGTCACCGCTTCGCTGGGTGGAGCCCTGTACTCCATCAACCTTCACCTCTGGGCAGGTGAAGTGCGGAACCTTCACCAATGGGAAAACCGCTGACAACCGGTGAAACGCCCCGAAAAAAAAGAATGAAAGTGAGTTAACACTCATGTAAGTCATTTTCAAGATTGGGTGGAGGTCACTGCCGGTTTTTCGGCCATAACTTTTTTACCCTGAAAGATAGCCCTTTGGTGAAAGTTTTTTCGGAGGACACATAAAATTCTACATCGAATAGCGTTTTCAGTTTCGAAAAATACGTTACCATTCTACCAGCCGATTTCAGTTTATAAGTGCATTTTTTTTCGCCTGAAATTATCGGTTTTTCATCCACAACTTTTTTGTGCTTGGAGAAAAACTTTTGTAAAGGTTGTTTTCGAAATCTCGATAGAATTCTGCGTCGACTGGTGTTTCCAGTTTGGAAAAAATATTTTCTCGATCTTTCAGTCTAATTCGTTTTACGAGAAACCGGTGTTTCGTAAAATGAATAAGGCTGAAGGATCGAGAAAATATTTTTCTAAACTTGAAACACTAGTCGACGCAGAATTCCATCGAGATTCCGAAAACAACCATCACCAGAGGCCTATCTTTAAGCACAAAAAATTATGGACGAAAAACCGATAATTTCAGGCGAAAAAAATGCTCGTTATAAACTGGCATCGGCTGGTAGAATGGGAACGTATTTTTTGAAAAGGAAAACGCTTTTCGATGCAGAATTTTATGACGATTCCAAAAACAACCTTTCCCAGAAGACTATCCTTCAGGATGAAAAAGCTATGGCCGAAAAACTGAATGCTTTTGGTGAACGAAAAGTTACTTCATATATTGAAATCGGCTGAGAGACTGGAAACGAATTTTCCCAACATGAAAACATTATTTGACGTGAAATTCCATGGAGACTTTGGGAACAGCTCGGTTCAAAGATTCGTTTTAAAGGGCAAAAAATTTATGAGCGAAAAACGGGTAGATTTTTAAGAATCGCTTGGACAGTTTTTCCGAAAATTTTTTACTCCGAGACATCTCAAAGGAAAATTTTCATGACCTAGGCAGATCATTTCATTAAGAATAGTGAATTTCAAAAGGAGGTCATCTAACGAAAAAAAATACTTCAAATTAATTATTAGAAAGGAGAATATACTTAATGCAAGAAAAAGTGGATTGAGAAAACGTCAAATTTTGAAGCTGCAAGTCTGTAAGGAACCTTCACTATTCTCCACTCAAGTACCCTAAACAACCTTCACCTCTCTGTCTCCACCACAACGAACCTATGATTTCAGTCCACTTTGCGACAGATTTGCGACCGGTCTTGAGAAGGATTTCGACTGCCCATGGACAGTTTTTGAGCTCCTTATGGACCATTTTTGAACCGCTAAGGGGCTGCAGACCGACAGATTTCACCGGGGGTCGGCGCTCCGCGCACCTTTTGACATCGATGCGCTGATCGGAGGCGCGGCTCGGCGGCCAATGTTGCGGCGGCCGTAGCCCCCGAGTGCCTGAGTAGCTGGGGCGGCTAGGGCACAGCGACAGGGCACGACATACGTGTCTTGACTTGTGACCTACCACGATAGACGTGAACTGCCTTGTGGGGGAAGGAGATCTTCGGAGGCGCCTACTGCACTGCTCCTGCCCCAGGCGGCGCAATCTTGCATACGGACCCTGGATGCGTCTTCGAGTCACATAATGTAAATGTTCATCAACCGCTCAGAAAGTTGGAGTTTGCCACCCGCTAACCAAAAGTCCGGCGGCGCGCAGCACCTCGCGCGGCCCGCGAGCGAAATGATAGCGAGTGGCGAGCACTGGCATACTGGCGCTCGCCACCCGCTCACCACTTTACGGCGGCGCGCTCGCAACTCCACGCGGCCTTGCGCTGGTCGCCGACGTAAAGCTAGCAGGTGGTTAGCTATCGAATGTATTTATGCCATACTTGAAGTTTCGTTTCGTTTATCCGGTGTGGGAAGGGAGGAGGCATGGTTTAGCACTCGGCCATGCCCAATTTTTTGGTGCCTCCGCTCAATTCAAACACCAAACCAGGGTTTTCCTCCCATTCCAACTCCGCCATCGCGTAGCTAGATGCCTCACACGGAAACCGGAGATGCCCAGGGTTTCGGAGGCATCTAGTCTAAATATGACCCGAGATTCTACGTAAATTACGGAAAGTTTAGCCTCAGTTGGTGAAATTTTAGCTACAGCGCCCGCATATTCTACGTAAATTCTCGCTACGGCACCCGCATATTCTACGCTTATTCTCTTTACAGCACTCGGTCCATCGACCCACCCAGTCCCGATTCGTTCCAGAAAGGCAATCCCAGCTGCGATCGACAGCGTCGCCGTTTCTTCCCCACGGCCTGCCGCATCCCAATGGTCAAAATTATCCTCACCATGGTGACCCAGAGAGCGACACGGAGTCACCCTTCAAGGTCAGCCACGAGTGTCGAGTAATCACTCAATGAGATGACTGGGCCAACACTGTTTGAACGGCATCCCTGCGTTCCGCGTAGCCAGCGCGGGTTTAAGATTGCACTTAGACACAGGCTGTCGCGAAATCCGTAGATTCTCGCTACAAAATTGTAGCGAGAATGTACGGGTTTAGAGACAGAGAGATAAATGTACTGAATTTAGCCTTCGTTTTTACGTAGAATACGCGAAGAATTTGCACCCTTGTACCGTCGACACAAGAATATGCGGGTTTTAGCTATCGTAGCTAAAACCCGTAAATTTTTGCTACATGGAATGGGGCGGCGTTACAGGCCGCGCCCTCGGAGGCATCTATCGTCCATCACTGGATGAGGTATCGCCGCGACGCTTCCTGGCGGGAAAATTGCGGGCGGGAAAACGAAGGGAGAGAGGCTATTGATCGCGCAATTTTTCCCGCCATGCAGCGTCGCGGCGATCCCTCATCTAGTGATGGACGATAGCTACGCGTTGGCAGAGAAAATCAGAAGGGTCGTTTCGGGGAAGATGAGCGTGGCCAAGTGCGATACATAGAGACCCCCCTCTGCTGTGATGTCACCGGCTGTTCTTTAACAGTAACAAGATATATTTTTCAAATAACTCGGAGGGTCTAGGACTGTCATAATGATTTATTACATTTAATTTCGAATTGGTTGACAATTTCTTAGGATTTAAGTGTTTCTATTGATTAAGTCATAACAAACAGGGGCGGCATGCATGAAGGCAGCGAACGGTGCCAGGGAGCCGCTCCGCGCGCCATGCGCGCAGCGTCGAGCAACGGGGCGGCCCCGAATTTCGTGGCGTGTATTGATGTGCCTGATTTTCGGGGCCGCCCCGTTGCTCGACGCTGCGCGCATGGCACGCGGAGCGGCTCCCTGACACCATTCGCTGCGTTCATGCATGCCGCCCCAGAAGCAATGCTTCTTACTCACGAGATTACGATTTCCTAAATCTCAACATAAACTATGGTGCTTATATCGAACAAATATTAAAATTAGTCTGCCAACGATGAAACTGTCCGGTTTTCCTCTGGGTCCACTTCCATAGCTGGAGTTTGGGACTACTCCGAGGCACTTGACGAGCACTGACTGTTGTTAGAGTTTCCATGTCTGAAAAATATAAATATATGTAAAACAGATTTATGATTTTCATCTTATAATATTGAAAAGTTTGGTAATCTAGCCCTTCATCGACTGAACGGATTCCAGCACCCCGGATCTTGAGCGATCGCTTCTGCCGATTAGCCGCGGAGCGCGATATTGTCTCTGCAAACTTCCGAGGTTTCATCAATTGGAACGTGGGTACTACAAACATTCCAGGGGTACGGAGCTCGGGGTGGGCGAAATTCATGGGTGGGTTGGAAATTCTTCTTGACCTGCATAACATGAGAAATATGACCACACTTCGTTGTAGAACAACCGAGACGCGCCTGTTTTTTCGGCTCACCAAGAGCTCAGTGCCTACTCGGGGTTCACTCCTCCAATTCGGAGGAGCTGAAGGGCCTGGGAAACAGGATTTCCACGCAAAATTGAAGTCAATTTACCAATTTGGAGTCAATTCCAGGTAAAGCTGATATGGATCGCACTCACTGACATTTGTTCCCAATCGGAGGTTGGCGCGAACTCAATGCACGTATGTTATAACACATGGCAGCGAGTTTGAGCCAACCTTCAATAGGGAACGTAAAAACGACTGCATTGGAGCGTAGAAAATCAAGATGGCTAATATTTGAGTTTTCCAAAATATGAACAGGACTTACCAGCGCTGTCTGATCCATATTCATCTTCCGAGCCGTTGTTCTTCCTGCTTCTCAAGCACTCCAGGTCGGCCGTCCGTCTGCGAATCCTTTCCTCCAGCCTCTCTGAAGAAAACAAGTCCATTATCCCTTGTGGTTATCATGATTTACTATCGGTCTCCAGGCCGAATTCCGGTCCGCATTTGCGGACCACGGCTATTGCATCACGCGACACGTGCTAATTGTGCTGGAACCACTTGGTCCCGGCACGATTCACCCTTTTTCCACACGATTATTACGTGTCGCATGATGTAACAGCCCTAGTCCGCAATTGCGGACCGGAATTCGGCCCAGGCTCGGGCATTTGGGGGGTACCAGCCGAGGTGATTTCGGACGAGGGGGCTGATCCGAGGATACGAATTCGGGGGCGGAGTCGTGCTTCGCGCGAGCCGAGGGCGAAAAGGGCTCGTCCGAGGGGGCGACGCCGTTTTCCTCGTAGGACCATTTCAAAACAGCAGCAGCGCCCTCCTTCAAACATGTCATCATTCTCTCATCATTTGCGGGCAAAATGTCTATTTCTTCTTTCAGCCTTAATTTTCATTTTATTTTCATGTATTACACGGTAGTAACCTTGTTAAAGACGAACAAAAAACGAAATACAGCAGATAACTCTCTAGTGCCTTCTTGAATTCAGTGAATTTCCCAACTACCAACCCTGACCGAAGTAATTTATTAATCTCAGACCCCGCCCTGTTGACAATTAAGTGCTGTTTCACATTCCGCCCGGCCCCAACAAGGCCCAATTTCACCGGCGCTCCCCTAGTAATTGATGGTCTCAGGTTGAAGAGCTGGCTAGCCTTAATGCCTGCACTCCCATGAATGATCACATCATTATCGTATCAGATCTTCTTCTCCTGTGCTCTAGAGTGGTTAGGCCCAAATTAGCGTTTCTGGTGACATGAGACTCGTTGCGATTAGTCTGAAACCTATGACAATCTATGACAGGACCCTCTCTGTGGCTGCAGAAGAAGAAGGGGAAGTCTGAAACCATGATGTCCTGAAGTAAACGCTGCGTGTAAAAGTATAGGTGATGTGTAGCAATAAATATCCTCGAATAAAGTTCCGCAATCCGGTTCTGAGTGCGAATCCTCTGTAAGTTTATACTAAGTGTTGCTATGGGAGGGGTCACTACGGCATCGTACTTGGCCACGCCCATTTTCCTGCGTTTCGGCACTATTTGAGCACCAACCCGGGTTTTTCCTACCTTTCCGAAATCAAGAGAGTCGTGATGCGAAAATGGGCGTGGCCAAGTACAGCGCCATATTGCCCCCCCCCCTACTGCGATAATACCCAGTAAACACCCTGTATATTTGACTGTTTGACTCCCATGTTTTCAGGCGTGACATCAGGACCTACAGTACCGTGCAAAAGTCTATTCGCGTGGCATTTCCGCGAATAATGTTTTTATACGTATCTTGGCTTGCCCTTAGCGAAAGTTGATGAAACTTTAGTATGATATGGGGCATCACAACCCTTGCTTTACATATACATAAAATTTGTTTTGGAGCCGGCAGTTTTTTGATATTGAATTTTTTTATCATTTTGTTGTAATATTTCAAATAGGGACTTTTCCCTTGAAACATGACTATTACAATTCCAAATCCGTGGCAACTATTCGCCATTGGAAGGTCTTCGGAACCTTTAAATAAGTTTGTGAAAAATTAATCTCTATTGAAATTTGATTAGAAATAAATTCGAAAGAAAATAATGCGATATTGCACCTACTAAGTATCTCTCTTTGACGTTATCGAAAGAGAGGGAAATTTATGTTCCAGTTGTACTTTGGCAAAGCTTATAAAGCACATATCTTGTAATGGCTCTGGGGTAAATAATTTTATAGGGGTGAATTTCCAAAAATTAACTCCAACCTGTTCAATTTTCGGTCTTCGGAAATATTCTGATAGAGGCTGATAGAGACTATTCTCCCACAAAGCTATACAGCGGTCCCGAAGACCTTCGAATGGCGAATAACTGCTACGGGTTTGGATTGATAATAGCCGTGTTTTAAAGGAATAGTCCTAATTAGAGATATTACCACAAAATGATTAAAAAAATCCATATTTAAAAAGCTGCACGCTCAAAAACCGATTTTGTGTATGGGTGAAGCAAGGGTTGTGGTGCCCCATAACATACCAAAGGTTCATAAGTTTCGCTAAAGGGCAAGCCAAGATACGTATAAAAAATTAATCGCGGAAAGCCCGCGCGGATAGCCTTTTGCGCGGTACTGTATAAATGCGAGGCTGGCGTTAATGGAGACTACCGGTGGACACCCAATTACGTGAGCCGTTGCGTAATTGAAATTCCCACCCACACAAGGAACTTCAATTTGATTTCTTGATATTTCAGCACCATGCGCATCCGGCCCAGAATGCTACAACTGCTGCCGTTGACGAGAACGACGATTTTGGCGATCTCAACTCACCCAAAAACGCAGCCCGTGAAGGTGCAAATGCTGCCGAAGCCGATGGGGACGATGATTTCGACCTTTTTGAATAAGAGGACAACCTGCATTCGTGATCGAACTGCCCGGAGCCACTATAGATATTTTATTTCTAGCAATTGATAGAATATATATATATATATATATATATATATATATATATATATATATATATATATATATATATATATATATATATATATATATATATATATATATATATATATATATATATATATATATATATATATATATATATATATATATATATATATATATATATATATATATATATATATATATATATATATATATATATATATATTTAGCTCTTTATAGTTTGCTTATGTTTAGCCATTCTAGTAATACTTAGCTGACTTGTTTTGGGCATGTCTCATATATTTGTTGCAAAAATGTCATAATTGTGTATCATTGATCAGGTTCAAGGGCAAATCCGAGTGAAAGCAAGGAAAACTGGTCCACAACCGTGAAAACCAGACTGTCAGTGGTGCATGTATATCCAATACAATGATGTAGAAGAGTTCTTGTCGAGTACTTACTCGAAAAAATTATGCGGTTCTGTTCATCCAACAAAGTTGAAGTTGCTAAAGTTACTAAAGTTGAGACATATTTTTATGTCTCTACTCCGTTGGATGAACAGACCCTATAATTTTTTTCAGTTCAAAAACAACTGAATCGTGAGCAGACGTTTTTGTACTCGAGCAACTTGTCCTGTCTCGTGGGTTTTTTTTTCGGTTGTGAGCCTTTGGTTCTTGCTCATGAATTTTGAAGTGTAATTCCGTGCTTATTTTGTGCATTCGAAGTACTTAAAAATCTTGTATGAACGTGTTCTGATCAGATCCAGTTTGATTTCCAACCCGCATGAACATGGACTTTTGTTGTGATCAAATTTCTGAAAATTGTAAAGAAAAATGGTTTTCTGAAACACTGAGCCGAAGTTATATAGTAGAATTGCTGTAGTTTACTGTCAATTCAATAAATCTTTGTCGTCAACTACTATGATATAAGGTGGTAAAAAGGTTATAAATTCAAGTATTATGGAGCTGTAATAGTCAAAGAAGTGTAGTAGTAGTATTAAAGTACTAGTATTGGCATAATAACGGTGAAAATATAGTGGAATACGACGAAAACCGCTTTTGCTGTTTTGAATTCCCGCGCTTTACTGGAAAAAGGTCCGCGGATCAGCCGCCAAGAGAAGCGGGGGGTTGGTCCGAGGGCGCTCGGGGGCTGCTGCCGAGTTTGGGACGCTCGGATGAGTCCCCGACGGACACTCGGCTGGTGCCCCCCGAATGTCCAAGGGGAACGACAGTATGTATACGATGTATACGCGAGTGACGAAACTATGAGTTACGACCCCCGTAGTCGCCGTGACGGTTTTCATCGAGTTGAAAATATGATTACATCAAGTTTGAGCTTCATAGCATTGCAAAAAAATCCAAGCAACAAACGGCAACAGAAAAATGATGAGAAAAGGTGTGATGTTGGGGAAATTTTAGGTGTAGCGAAAAAGTTTGAAGGACGATAACGTTTCAGCGGGCGACTCGCTAGCAAACAGCTCGCACAACCCGCTATCCGCATAGCGGGTGGCGAGCGAAGACGAGGGGGTAGCAGGTGGCGAGCTCTTCGAAATGAGGGGTGAGCGGGTGGCGAGCTAGGACCGAAATGCGCGCGGGTGGCGAGATCCGACTTCCTGAGCGGGTGGGAATGGGACTATGCCGTAGTCTCACGGACTCAGTGGATTTCTTGGCAAGCCTTTGCTGGACCTTCGGCAGTGAGAACCATCGAAAACACGCAGGGTCGTCCGTATTGAAACAGACTTGGTTCAGGGGAGTCATACTCTAACAATAAAAGACACAGCTGACAAATCGAGGTGGAGGACAAAAAGCTAACATGGACAGATGATTGCAAGATGCAGTCGTTTACTACGCACATTCCGTTGTTTAGTTTCGTCCTATGTTTGCTCATTGCAAGCTCACCAGAAGATAACAAAATAACTAATCAACAAATATCGTTCATTTCAATCAGGAAACCACGCCAAATCTGTACTTTGCTTTCCTTCGATGTTGCTCGTCTTCAGACAAGGCCTGCGGCGACCTGAGCTTCAAATTCGCAATCATTAATTCCACGTATCATTCGGAAAAACCCTGAACAAACATTTTGATTCACTGGAGCCATTCTGTCAGCTTCCAGTTGTAAAAAACGCTATCTCTCGTCATAACGTCAAAGTACATAGAGCCAGCACGGACCGCACCTATGCAAATGGTTTTGGTTCTCTATTGACAGTTGGCACATGCTCGGTGCACATAGAGTTCACGTAATAATTTTAGTCTGATGAATGGACGGGGCTGCGACGGTAGATCAACGCGCGCGCGTTCGATACCGCATTGGCCTGTGATGCTGTCAACACCGCACGGCCAGCCGCCTGGTCCATGTGTCAGACTAAATCGAATATGGAAACCATATGTTATATACCATACGTGCACCACGTCTGCGCCAAACCTCAAAAGGGAACCAAAAGTATCAGCACGATCCGCTCCGACTGCAGAGGCTGGCCTGCCTCGGTATATGTTCAACCGTCTCTGATCACGTTTCAACATCAGTTCGTAACTACTTCTACTATATACTGCACCAAGCGACAAAGCTGACCCCCGCCTGTTGATGCTATCACTGGCTCTTTTGTTAGCGAAAAAGTATGTGAACTGACCGTCGTTTCCCCAAGTGCGTCCGTAAGTATTGGCTACTATCCAATAAGGTAGTCCATTCTCCTCCCCCCATCCGATGATTTTCACAACATGTGTGCCTTGCTTGCTGCCGGGTGTGCTGAAGAAATTATTCTGTACCAGAAATTCTATCTACTGTGTAATCTATCACGTTCCTACTCAGACTGAAGCAAGGAATATTTTAAGGCCTTCTAGGACTTTCGTTCAATCGCGTTCCCAGAGGGTACCGCCAGTTGTTAGATGTTGCCCATAACTTTGAGTCGTCATAGAAAAATTAATCTCGTCATCTTGCACTCTTGTCGGCAAGGCTGTCGTGCGATACCACGGTAGCCCAAGAAGCATGAGCAGCAAGATCAGCAGGTCTACTGAACTATTATTTTCCACATACCTTATAGATTCCTGATCTGTAATGGAAGAAATCTTCATAGACAGTGAACGTAGCAGTGACTGGTCCATAGTTGATGATGTCTAACTGGATATTAGTGACGCCATTGAGGAGGTACGCCGATTTCCCTGAAATTATTATATACTCCAGCACACCATTGCAATTACACATACATAGACTTCCTCATTCACGTTGGTATTTCAACCCCACAGAATGATCTAATACATTTTGAAACGTTTAGTAAACTTCACCATTGTTTTGAATCAATCAAAAACTTGCTGTGGAGGGAGGTAATAGGTCGAGAACATACTTCCAGCGACGCTCGTCAGCGACAGCGTATAAAAGAATTCCTGGTCGATATCAATGATTGGCATTAGCTCGCATCGCTGGCCGCAGAAAGTACAGTTGACCGCAATGTTAAAAGGACATGGTGCGGTTGCGGACTCGCACTAAATTACGGTAGAATCTGGCACTTTGCTAGATTTCGTCATCAATCGGCGCCAAACGTCGTCCCTCTGCTCACGAGAATATCAGCTGTGGCGCCGATCGATGACGAAATCTGACAAAGTGCCAGATTTTACTGTAGTTTTAGTGCGAGTCCGCAACCGCACCATGTCCTTTTAACATTGCGGTCAACTGTATAATCCCGGCCTCAGATCTTGTGAGTTCCGTCGTTCAACTGGGTATAAGTGTGCTTCATCTACACCTTTTTAGGAAGTAAGTCTGCGACGATTTTCGTTCAAAATGGGTGAACCAAAAATAGCCTGTAGTAGGTTATACTATCATGAACAGCTCGAAGATGTACATACGACACTAAGTTCGGAATTTAGCAGGATTCCGCTGATCCTGGTTCCTTGTTGTTCGAGGAGGGAGCATGGCAGAAGTGTTGGAGATGAGCTTACCTTTATGTGTCACAGTATCTGTCTCGTAGGGAATTGAGTAGCCAGCTTCACACGTGCGATGACATGATGGTGTTGTTCGATTCTTGATGCATCTACGAGGTCGTTCTCTTCCACATGGGGAAATTGTGTATGGCCTGCAGCCAATCTGGAGTTGATCAGTGTGAAGGAACTGTTCATAATTTCACAGAGGTGGAAAAATGAGTTACCTTCCAACATTTCGATATTAGATTACTGTGATAATAGAGAACACCAATGAACGTCGGAGTTTGAGAGTCTCTTTTGCTCTCCAATATGAGGACAGGTGGTTTTTAAGCTCTTCTCAAAAAAACATTAATTAACAACTTGCAAGTGCAAACGATCTATTCTAGATTAAAAATCTAGCTTGGACTCAGCAACTCTTCTGTGCGAATTTAGTCAAGTTACGGTGAACGTCATGCATGAAAGCGATAAGTTGAGCTAGCAGCAGCTTTGTTAAGAGTACTGTTCCATTTGCACTGGTCAGTTGATGCTCATAGGTAAGTCTGAAGTCTCACTTCACCAGAATCGGATGTTTGCAACAATGTTTATCTATTGATATTACTCGTAACTACGTCTTCACAACTAAATTTCTAGTAACTAAAAACATCTCCCGGCCGAGTTACGGTGACTAGATGCTCTGAATAAACTACGGGGATTTTATGAAAAGCTTTCTATTTCCATCGACGGGATGTTGATCGAATTCACAGCGTGGATGGGTCGAAAGAGCAGTTCGGCTGGGGCACGTGACGCACGCCGCGGAAAAAACGCTGTGGTCACAACGTCGTGGACCCACGGTTAAGGCCTCTTTCAGAGTTCGATCGCAGTGCGAAGCGACCATCGCGTAGCTTCTTGAAAAGAAGTGCTCTTTGAGAATGCGAAAACCTTAGCACGCGCAAACTCTTCTGGCTGGTGCTTACAAAGTCTTATTGTCTATATATGGAGGATTCTCATCAGAAACACTAAGCGAAAAATTCCGTTCACAAAACGGTCGTCGCGCTTGAAACATCTGATTATGCGAAGTTGACCTTCTTGAGGGATAACCACCATACCTTTATTAACTAAGAACCTAGATTTGAGATTCGACGGAATGTTGATCGAATTCACAGCGTGGATGGGGCGAAGGAGCAGCTTGGCTAGCACACGTGACGCGCGCGGAGGAAAAAAACGCTGCGCTCACGTCGTCGTTGGGGCTCACGTCGTCGTGGAGCCACGCTTGAGGCCTCTTTCAGAGTTCGATCGCAGTGCGACGCGACCTTCGCGTAGCTGCTTGAAAAGAAGAGCGCTTTGAGAATGCGAAAACCTTAGCACGCGCAAACTCTTCTGGCTGGTGCTTACAAAGTCTTGTCTATATATGGGGGATTCTTTTCGAAAACACTAGGCGAAAAATTCCGTTTACAAAAGGTTCGTCGCGCTTGAAAAGACTAATTATGCAAAGTTGACCTTTTTGAGGGATAACCACCATACCTTCATTAACTAAGAACCTAGATTTGAAGACGTTATTAGTTATTAGTTTTAGACTCTTGGGTAATCCATTTCAAAGACTAAAAATTGCCCTAGGGCATTACTGAAAAGAGCTAGTATGATAGTCTCAAAAAGAAGGAAAGGTTTCCACCAGTTTACATGCTTTGTCCATCGAATCACTATCGACTACGATACGAAAATACAACAAGCTGTGGTCGTATTGTGTGCAACTTATGGTTTCGACAAGTGCGAAAAATGGTAATGGATGATGCAACAATCTGCCGATATTCGCCCACTCAGAAGCGTGCGGCATATTTTCAGGTGTATTACCATGTGAGCATGCGAGCCTGCCAATCCCCCAAGTGAGAGGCACGGTTTTGCGGTGTGCCCGACATAATCCAAGGGAGAACTACTCAGGCAGAAAATGGTCACTCAATCAGTTACTTTTTGAGTGCAATTCAGTGCAAATCATAGTGGCCGGTTTAGTCTCCGACAAGTTCTGGGGGCGGAGCTCGGTTTTCCCCACCTAGTCAGCCCAATGCAGATTCGAAACGCAGTTCCTTACGACATGGGCAGCCTCTAGCCATGGTCCCTCGAATCCTCAATCAAACCCGCGCCGTATACGGCGCACAATCTTGGATAGAGTAACTGCGCCGCCGGCTGGAGTGATCAAGTGGACTTGCACTCGCTCAAGTCATTGGATCATGAAAGCGAGGGGTTCCCATGTCGAGCGATAGGGCATGGAAGGAACACACGCTGGATCTCTACCCATAGCTCAATTTTGGTGGGAGGCCCCAAACTCTTGCCGGGTGATGGACCCGAATTCACTAGACTTTGGGTAATCGATAGAGCGCATTGAAGTAGAGGAGGGGGCAGAACAGGGCGCGTTGACACGCTATCACTGGTCTGAGCACCCTGGCGCCTAGGCGTCATTAGCCCACGCTTCTATGCTATAGGTGAGTGACTATGACGTTCCCCAGTTGGGTTCCCATCTCTGCCTGAGGAGGTGCATTTATTTAAGCGGTGAGTGGCGGCGCATAAGCATACCATTGACTCAGTGCTGAACAACTTAAAGTCAGCATTCGCGCTCACAAACATGGTCGACATAACAGCATAAATAGGTCCGCAAGACCCCTACCATTTCGTTATCGACTTTTGAAGCGCTAAAAACCATTCAGGATGACAATATTTGAGCAGTCATGTCTCGCACGCCCGTATTTTCCCACCCCTTCGAGGAACAGAGTGAAAAGTTAAACTTGAGAAAACATGTGATAACTTAGACTGATAGCACTACCAAAACCGAGCGCAGGAGAGAAACAGTTCGATTTACTTGATTATGGCGTGTTTGTGCACCGATGAAATCCTCAATTTTAAAAAGTCAGTCGAAGTAGAGTGGCATTCTCGAAAGTGGACGAGAGTTAATCAGTAGGCAGACGTGTTATGATAAAGTTAATCAAGCTGTCTCTCTCGTGCACTCCCATTCGGTTCGAAAAACATTGCACCGGGCGGGCCTTGGTATTCACAGCCCCCTCAGACGGTAAATAGTGCTCCAGTATTAATTTCCTATTGTGTGTGTGATAACGATCTACAACTTGGGTCCGCTTGTCCTAAAAAGCCCTGAACGGTACCCCTTTCACCCAGCAAGTTCGAGGCTGGCCACTCCATCCCTCAATCGGCGAACCAGGCCGATCTTCAAAGTTAATGAACTGATTTGCTGCCTTTGACAAACGTGAAAAAACGATCTAATTCCCAGCCTTATTATTGTTGGGCTAATATCGTACTCTCCACGACTCGCTAGCTCGCCCGCGCATATCAGAAATACAGATTTTCGTTTGATATGGATGATTAGCAAGAGATCGCTGCGATAATGATCTCGGCCTTACCTTAGAATTGTAACCCCCTCCGGTACAAATCCCTCTCTTGGCGAATGTTTCCCAGACTAGGGCAGACACACCACCATCGCATCTAGAAAATTTTGTAACGTCAAACTTTTTTTGGAGTTCATATCTGAATCTCCTACCCATCCAACCATTTGGTTCCGGAGCAAGTTATTATATCCATCGCGGATATATCAACCTGGAAGTGATAACTCTAGAATTCTCTAGTCAAAATTCATGGATGGAAGCTGCGTACTTTCTTTTTTCCCCAGCTTGCAATACAAACTCGATCATTGATCGCCGAACTTGTAGAGATTGCGTAACAAGCACCTAAAGGTGGTCTGATATCTGAGCGAGTTGAACATAAACGAGACTTTCGATAATTTTGAATATTTCATTGCTTTTTGACGACAGATGGTGTCGGTCGGTAGTGTAAGAGTAACACTCTCGCCCGGTAAGCTTCGCGATGCAGGTTCGTTTCCTGCCTCACACCTAAGTTATATGTTCAGCTTAGCTACTTGTGATATCTTGCTATCTTATAGCATGCCGTAAAAAAGGCACTAGAAATTCAGAAACATCAAGATTATGTCTTCAAAAGACCTCAACTTAACTGCATGTGATTATATCCCATGCCTTGAAAAATCATTAAATATTCACAATCATCAAAATTCATTCTTTATATGGCCTCAGCTCAACTGGATCCAATGCCGATTTGTGCTTACCAGATCATAACCGTTATTGTGTGATTGCTGTTGTGCACACAGTTCGTGTGTCTTCTAGCTGAGGAATGCAAAGCGGTGTCGGGAGTCTGATTTTAACACTATCGCCCGGAAAGCGATGTTATGCGGGTCCGCTTCTTGCCTGACACCTGCGTTTTGTGTTCAAATCAGTTACGTTGAGAGAAACGAGACAATTCCTCGAAGTTTCTATTCATGTGGCATGCATGAGCGCGGATGGGGGGCGGTCAGGGAGCGTAATGCAGCACGCACGCGACATGATTCAAAATCAAACTGTTGCGCTGTAAGAGCATGATAGTGAGTGTTAAGACATATGATCTCCGTTTTCAATTTAGTGTGATGCGTGGACCAGGCGGCTAGCCGTGCGAGGTTGGCGGCGTCACTGGAGAATGGGGTTTCGATTTGCGCGAGGTGATCTGCAGTCGCAGCCCCGTCCATTCATCCGACTAAAATTATCACGCGAACTCTATGTTGTTTTCTGAAAGGCTCATCAGCGATCCAATACTTTCTATTAAAGGCAGTGTTCACGATGATCATCCTTGTTGACTTTCCACAGTAAAATGATAGAGGAGAAGGATCCTAGGCTCCCAGTGCTAAAGGAACGGTAGAAAACGAGCCAGCAGTGGCAAAATAACGGCTGCAAACAAGCTTTTTGGTGCCCCAGACACGCCCCAGGCCCCAGATCCGCCCCTCGAAAGGAACAAATAAAGACTCAGATTACAGGAATCATCAAGTGAAGGAAGTGCTGATAAGTGAGCTGATCGCTTCATTGCACTGATTGGTATCATCCTTCTAGCGGTCGATTCCTCCACGCTCAAAAATCAACGTAAACAAGAGAGGGCCTAATTTTCTCAAAAACGCGTCTTTCGTGTCCTTTTTGAGCATGCCTTGCTATATAGGGCACCAGACCTTCCGTAAATCGTGGAATTATCAGAAGTGAAATTTATCGTGAACATTGCATTTAAACGCCGTAATTCACATCACTCGAGGTGCGAGCGTCGCGCGCGACGCCTTATCCTCCGTCTGCCCTTTACTCTCTCACTGTCTCTAACCTCCGCTTCGTACCAGCACGCGCAGGAACCAGGTGAATTTCGCCGTTCCATAGCCTGTATAAAAGGGACGAACGTTCGGAGTGGGAGAGGAATGTCGGCACGGCGACGGCTGGTCTTGAATCGAGGCGAAGGGTTCACTTATGGGATCACTTATCCCTATTGTATTCATCACGGTTGACTTTATATTATCGCCTAGCACATTTCCACTAGTATTAGTACGACCGGTACACTTACTACGCGTATCCTGTGGTTCGGGGTTGAGTTTAATGTGTGTGATTGCGGACTAGCGCTGCGAGCACGCAATCGCAAGCATTGGTTTTGTAAGAGCTTGCGCGCCCTCCCCTCATCAGCTGACCATGGGTTGTTTTCATTATTTCTCATGGTTTTCACTAGTTCTCCTATTTTTCAACAGTTTTGAGTCTGTAAACGCTACCTTGGTTATGTTACTACCGTTTGCTAAAGTTTTAATTTCAAGAGTAGCGGCAATCGTCGGCAACAAATAGGAGGTGCCAATTTTCAATGATTCTTTTATTTGGTGGTGCTGCCCAATTAGAACCCGTTTTTAGTGTTCGTTACTGCCTTTTAACTCGTCTAGCGAAATTTTCATGAATCGTGAATCTTTTCAGAATTTTTCTATTGTTGATGCTGGCTCGAATCTTTATGAAGATCCCTCAATATGTGTTTTTTTTTTCATTTTCAATATTTTTTGTTCAAAACTGCTTTTATGATGTGTGCTTTCGCTGTTTTACTTCTCCAAAAAACCGTTTTTTCTGAATATGGTTTTTTTTTGGTGAAAATTCCGACACCGATGATTGCAGCTATTTCTGAAATTAAAACTTCCGCAAACGGGCGTTGTATAATAACCGCAGGGTTTAACGATCAAAAACTGTTGAAATTGACGTGAGAGATAGAAAAAAAACTAATCAAATTTCAAAAAACTCGCGATGAGGGCGAGCACGGAAGCTCGCACGAAAGCGATGTGTCGAGTGTCCGCAATGGCACCCGCTAAACCAGAGGATGCGTTTGACATTCCAGGACCCTGCCCCAGCTGCAGCACTCATGAATGTCACTCCTGAAAGAGGAACTCTCGCATCGCTATTGCACTTCTTGTACCTTTTGTAACTTCATACGAACATAAATCTAATTCCTCAAAAATTTATGATCAAGTCTTCCTGAAATGCGACGCGCGCTCTCAACAACTGAGGCTGAGAGACTACAGCCTTGCACTCGGCGGGCTCCACTAAGTCTCTGTGGGTAACTCTGCATGCCTACTTCTGCTATCACAGCAGAGTAAGCGAGGGAATGGGACGGCATCGAATTTCCTGCGACATGGCACCGTATCGGTTCCCGGCCGCCGGGAACAGAATGTTACGCCTTCTCCCGCATCCAGGGTTTAATGAATATTGTGACAGGTTCGCAACAGACCATAGATTCTTTTACGATTGCCACTCAGCCACCGACGCTGATATTCAATCCCACCTATTTGGCTTTCCTTATGCCGCAGTCAGCACATGACAGGGACGAGGTAGCGTAGCACGAAGAGGCGTAGGTGGGTTTGCTCCCGCACTGTCGCGAAAGCGCGATGCTAGCGCTCCTTAAAGAACGCATGAGCGCGGCCGGTACCGCAACGAAAGCCGGAAGCATGGTCGAGCCGCCCGTCAGACTGGATCGGGCTTCGCAGTCTGAGTCAACAGTCTTCGTCCCTGCCGCGACCGAGCTGAGTCTTCCTCCTTGAAACACCGAGCAGCTCTTTTTCTCTTTGCCGTGGCCGTGCTTCGTTTTGGGGCCTCTGGTCTTCAGAACAGTACCATTCAACCTGCAATACAGTCGGCTCGCGATGAGCACCTTCAGTGAACAATTTACTGGCCAGGACGCGTACTTTCCTACAAGCTCTCTTCCTGTTCTTCTTTTAGCATAAACTAATCTAATTTATCTCGTGTTCTCTCGTGTATGTAAGAGAGTCACATATATTTTTTCATACTTATACTCCAGTCATGATATGTGTTGATTAGTCCAAGAAAGTCCAAGTTAATGGTAATTACCAGGGTGTATGTAAATCCGCGTTATGTAATGTTATCGTTATGTTGCCCTTATTACAGTACACAGCTTGCTGGGGATAGTGCAGTCGCTTATGTCATCGGTAGGTAGTCTTTCCGAATTTCCTGGCGCTGACGTCATTATGATATCGGACCCGAAGAAAAAACACCGATTTGCAACACACTGTATTACACATGACCTTTACTTGATACGGTTAATAGTGTTACCTACCGCAATCTGCCTGGTTGTAAATGGATTTGAGAGAAGGGCATCAAGGAAAATGTGCACGAGCATCAAAGCTGAAAGAATGAACAATGAAATTACGTAACAGAGCAAAAGCGATATCATGACTTCAAGAGAAACGATGCAGTTGTCATACTGCGCGGTGTTCAACTTTCATTAATTATTGTGCGTTAGCGTGCTAGCTGCACGTAGACGGTTGTGCAAGCGGCAATGATGAAATACTAACTTTATTTGTCTTCATTTCAATAAAAAATTATTATGCCTCTTTGGCTGTTTCCCTTATGTTAATGGCAGTGTTTACGACAAGAGCCACACCAGTGCTGTTTCTAAAAAACCTTTAGTTCGTGAGATCACCATGAGAGCCCAATCGAAGAAAATCCGCATGAATCGTTTTAGAAGCCCAGCAATCGCCGACAAAGCAAGTTGACGAATTCAAATAGGTTTTTTTTTCTATCATCATTATGGGGGCGTGTATACAAGTCTGTTGGTACCTGCTCGTGGGTGCCCCTGCTTCTACTGAACCCAGTAGACGTTATAGTGTACACAGGGAACGTTCGAGCGATATAGCGTGCACAACTATATCGCGAAAGTATCTCACACATTGCTCAAAGGTGGCGCCGTCCGGCACACTGAGGCCTCTTGTCCAGAACACCTTAGGTCTTGTACCTAGGGAACCATGGAGTCTTTGGCCACGTGCCACAATTTCGCAACACTGAATCGCCGGTCATTGTCGAGTGATATCCGACAATCTGCGCTGTCCAATCTTCTTAGCCTTTTCCATGCACCGTTTGCTGCTTTGCAGGATACTCGCCTCATGGATAGACCCGTCATCAACGTCGGAGAGAGCGCCATCTATTTCGGTAACGCTGATGATAGGAGAGTGGGAGGCTGTGCGATAGCTGTAAGGAAGGACTACAATAGTATGACCAAACAATTCGGCTCAACGTCGTGTAGGAATGCATTTGGAGTTTGTGTGGATGGACAACGTGTCGAACTGATGGATGATTTCTGTTATTTGGGCTGTTTGCTGAAGAACGATGGTAGTTATTCAGCGGATATTTAGCAACGATTTGCGAAAGCTACAGATGCATTCAATTCTCTCACCAAATGTTTGTGGTCCATCGCGAAGGAAGTCAAGTTGCGCGTCTACTTATTCGCCATTCGCCCTATCATGATGTACGTATCGGAGACGTGGGCAGCACCGAAGACGCAGATGGAAAGGTTGGATTGCACGGAAAGGAAGCTGTTAAGGCGTTTGCTTAGATATTTCTGGCCGTGGATGTGAAACAACGAAGATCTCTACAACGAAATCGACGCCTTACATCAACGCTTGACACGAGTGAGGTGCCAAGATCTCCCAACGCTATCTCAAGCGGCAACGGGAGATTGTCTTCGTTTTTTCGAGAATATTTTAAGATGACCACCGAATCGTCTTGTTCAACGCGCTCTGAGGATGCTTCCGAGTTCTGTCTGGAAACGTCCGCCTGGACGTAGGCGAAAGTTCTGGAAGGATGTGGTGAAGGAGGATTCGAAATCACTCGGCATTGAAAGGCAATTCAGGCGCGATGTTCTACTCTGCAGGAAGTGGAGTAGTGACCAATGGATGGATTGTGCTCGAATTGTGGCTGAGGACCGTGAAAAGTGGGCACGACTAACTACTAGGACGGCACACTTCGGTGAAGGTGGGGAACGACCGCGCCAGGCGAAAGCCAAGCAATGAAGTCAAGTAGGTCATCATCATTATCAGTGGTCATAAGCAAAGAATAGCCAGCACGCCCATTCTTACTCAAGGTTTACCGGCTTCCACAGCAATTTTAGCGGTTTTTTTACTCAGATGGGGCTAACAGGGGAGCTCCCCATAGTAAAGGTTTGTGCCATGAACACTGCTATGAATTTCATCATGAACAGACGATTTGAACGACACCATGTAACTTCATTTGCGCGTAGATTTCGATAGCTTCGTTCTTCGTTACCATGCTTCGTTCCACAGCGGACACCCAACGATGGCACGACTCACGTCGCTTGATCTATATATAGGCTCAAGCACTACCCATACTTCACAAAGCCAACGCGCAGCGTTTTTTGAAGTATTTATGGGTTTTCATCATTTTCATTATTAATCCCTCACCAATTTCATTCCGTTCCATAATAATTTATTCTAGTACTATCTTCTGCTACCATGATATTGAGCGCGTGCTCAGATTTTTCTTGCTCGGCAAAATGAGGGCTCAATTCAATCTGCTCCCATATAGCTTTGCCGCGCTGATGCATAGGAGTAGAATAGTGCCTGATTATGACGTCTCGCGGCGATCGAACTCAGATAAAGGGGTAACCATTCTTGAAGCGAAGCTCTCGCCTTCAGAAGGGTGATCTAGCACTGGAAAAAGGAATCGGGGAGTCGCGGTGAGGTCAGCCGTCGCGCGCGGCGTTTGCGTGGCAGCTGCTACGCGCGATGACATCGCGCTTACATCGCATTTAAACCATAGTTTTTCGCGCAATTGCCTGCTGTTTAGCGATTCCAGCACATTGCAGCGCCCTGCACTGCGATGTTGAGAGTTGATGTATGGTTTTCGTTTTCTTTCTAGTCTGACTCATGTACCAGGCGGCTGGCCGTGTGGGGTTGGCGGCCTAACTGGAGAATGGCGTTTCGATTAGAGTGGGGTGATCTACCTTCGCGGCCCGGTCCACTCCTCAGACTAAAATGATTGCGCGCACTCTACATCGCGGTGCAAATCACATCGCGCGCAATTTTCGTGGCGCGATTTAAGTATGCCCGCGGAAATAGGAGCTTCGCCCACCAAGCTTTACGCTACCTGATCCCGTCGTGGTTTTTTGGGAGTATTTCGGGAATAACCCCAAGTCAGAAGAGTTGATGACTACAGTTCCTTGAGTTATCTCACGTTGCTACAGCTATGTAGCTCACGACATTGCTCATTGCCGGAAAATCTTCTCTTATGTCTTGTTAACATTCACCTAAAACGCCCTAATGAAGTTGCGAATTCACGAAAAGGCATATCTAAATCCGAGAAAAAGAGTTTCCAGAAAGCTGCTCCCCTACTTTCAACGCTGCAGTGCTTTTAAGCGTCAGTGTCAACCCTTTCACAAACGGCTTGTAGTTGAGAACAACGTCTTTCGCTCTTTCCTGACGAAAAATAGTGCTCCGTACTTCGAACCTACATGATTCACATGCGCTATAATTAAGAATGAAAATGGTTTGCAATGTTCAAAAGTTGGTGTGCCAGAATGATTGATTCCTGACTTTACACAACATAAGGTCTTTTTCTTGAAATTTGGGACGGATGGATGTAAGCAGCGAAGCAGTCTGCCATGGTGCAACATATAGTGATTCGGAGATCTCGATTTGACCGGCCGCCTCCGCTGCTTACTCGGCTTGGATCGAGCTTCTCCAGAAAAAGTCTGGCAAGATAGGCTCACATCAGGATGCAGTTTGGTTTTAGGTGCAAAACAGTATTTCAATAACCTGAGTCAAAATCGGCTAAATGGTGCGTTCAGTCCCGAAAAAGATCTAATTCTGTTCTTCTCGGTGTTAGGGGCAGCATACACTCTCAAGAAATGGTATCGATTTTATGTCATAAACTGCATGTTTGAAGCTAGTAGTGTGGGAAACTAGCGAAAAAAACCGACGAAAACTGCATGCAAATGCAGGAATAACAGCTATTTTTATTATGGGGTAAAATTGGACGAGTTATTCCCGAGCGGTTGAAATAGCTAATACTAACGATGAAACGGTTGGGATAGCGAAGCCGATAGACTCTTACCGCTTGCGCTAGAACGTTCACCTCGTTGGAAGCTTCAAAAAGCAGCCGAAGTCACCGTATTCGTATATTGAGGGGGCGGATACGACTCAAATTTAGTAGTTTTCACTCGTTTTTGACGCCTCCATCGTCGTGAGCGTTCTACTAAGGGCCATACGACCCAAGTAGCGTAGTTACCTCAACAAGTTTTCTATCGAGCGTGTCTGCTGCTGCCTTTACAGTAGACGTTGTTGGAGCGATTCCACAGAATTAATAACTTTTTAAAGCAAAATGATGAAGCAGATATGATGAAAACCCTTCAAAAGACTGTCACCAGACAACTATCTGCAGTCTACCTAGCTGTCCACTCGACCGTTCTTCAACTGATGCATTGGTTGCAGATTGTCCCGGCGGTAGGCAATCTCACTCAATGCGAGCTCATTGTCAGTGGTTTAGGCAGCAAAGTACACGCTTTGATCTGGATAAAATCGATTTACTATTATTTCTACATCTAATCTGATTATAACCAAGACTTTTTCGCCGGTTGAGTCTGCTCTGCTCATTTTGGCCAAGAAGTCCAGCTCCGTCTATTTTTGCAGCTTTCTGGGACTACCTGGATCATTTACCCGGTTGTGAATACGGAATATTGAAAAACTGTCCATCCATAAGACCACACTGAAATAACACTCAGAAGATCAGAACTGTGCATAAAACACTCCCCTATGAGTGCGTCAAACGCATACCCTCGCTGCGGAATACCAGCTGACCGACTTATGAGGGACAGGGGCCCTCTACACACCAAGGGATGAGTTGTCTCGTTTTTTGCAGTTTGAAGCGTTGCGCCACTCAATGCCATTGAAGTGGTCCCGAGGGGAATTAGAGCCGCAAAAGGCGGGACAACTGCTCCCTCGGTGTGTAGAGGGCCCCTGTCCCGACTTACGATGCTGGAAGATAATAGCCACCCCTCCGTCGAAAGACAGTATGGTTTGGAGCGAAAGCGAGAAACGAGCTGCGATCATTAGGTACCACATGCTTCATGACCCCTTGGGTATACTGGATTGCTTCACCTTTCGCCTGGAATGGGATTGTAAGGATTAATTCGCCACGACATATCCATCATATCTACCTTGAAAAGGTCTTGGTGCTTGTTGAGATAATCGACGAGAGCATCACCCGCTAGAGACTCCACTTCATGTGGGATCTGCTGATTCTTCAGTTTGCCTGCAATATTTCACCTCTGGTAGTTTTCTAACGAGTTGCATTTTCTACTTAATAAATAATTTCCAACTCTAGCAAAGTACACTACCGCTCACAAAGTTTGGTCAGTAGGCGCAACTCTAGCGTACCTTTAGTAGCTTTCTACAAAGCCAACTTCTTTTTCAGATAAAAAAG
The DNA here is from genome assembly GCA_029168955.1 of Aplectana chamaeleonis. NCBI lineage: Eukaryota > Metazoa > Nematoda > Chromadorea > Rhabditida > Cosmocercidae > Aplectana > Aplectana chamaeleonis. Next base: position 532,166 of record JAPDOI010000414.1, read on the forward strand.
TGCTTCTGAGACCAGGGCTGGGATTCATGAACGCATTGGGTTCCGGCAGGGTTTGTTAGGTTCGGTTTGGTGAGCCGCCCCAGCATGGACCGAACCGAACCAAACCGCCACCTTGGAGGTGCGGCTACACGGGACCCAGGCGTAGCCCAGTCTTTACCAAACCTAGCGATGATGAATCGCTGGTTTGCGAACGTTTCCAACCAAACCCTGCTGGGACCCCCGGTTTAGCGTTCACGAACCAGCCCAAGTGAGGAGGTTTATCCAACATTATCTTGGTTGCCGGGGCTGGAAGTTGGACGAAGAAGTTCGGGGTGCAAATTTCAAGATCGTTGTACAGTTTACATAGCGCTGTACATCAGCATGACACAATAGTAGTTTCTTTCCGAATTCTTTTGTTCAAATTTGGACCCTAGTAAATGTTATATGAACCGCTGGATAGTCCTCCTCATCACGATCTTAAACAAATTTTCAGATCTGAAAACAAGTTCCATTTGAAAAGATTTTCCTGCAAAAAAACGCTAAAATCGCAGAAACGTGTCTCCGCGCTCTTTCTGACCAAAACCTACGAGCGGTATTGTATAAGTTTTCAAGAAAAGTTAGCCGCCTCTCTATTGCTTCAATCTTTTTGAACTTTCAGCGTTGGTCTTTCTAGGTAGAAAATGCCGCGACACAGCCGGGATTGTGCGCGAAGCAGCACAAGACTCTCACCATAGGGTTCCGAATAGGCCACGAGAACGCCGCACATAGGCTCGGGTCAAGGCCTATGTACGACAAAATGGGCGTTTCCTGGGCGGAGACATTCCTTGCTAGGCCAGGGTAGACATCCGCAATACCTTGCCAGCCTAGGCCAGAGTTCAATCACACGTCATTTCGCCTTGAGAGGAACGAGTAAAACTGCACGTTTCTTTGCCTTGCTAGTCCTAAATAAGAGCGTACGTAATACCCCTTCTAACCCTTCTAGCCCATACGCTGTCCTTCCTCGGGATGCAGGAAGCTCTGTGGCTCACCAAATCAGCAGGCAAGCAGACAGTGATAGCGATAGGGAAGGTTCTCTCATAATTCGTAGATTTGGCCATCTCCAGTGAGAAGGTAAGTGCGGAATCGTAGGCAAATTGTCGAAAATTGAGATGAAGTGGGGCTATCTATGTACCTAAATTTAAAGGCAGTGTTCACGATAAAAAATGTGTTTCAGTTTTCACTAGGAATGGGTAGTGGAGGGGCACAATGTAACGTTGACGTCGAAAGAACGCATGAAAACGAGCCAGGAAAAGCTCCAGAAGAGCCTGAAGTTGTCATTTCGAGCGCAAGGCGAACCTGAAAAGCGCATCACACGCCCACCGACGTAAACAAATGAATGCTCAAGATCGTGAGATGAGCGACGATTTCCAATCATTCGACCCGTTCTTTCCTTCATTCTCAGCTTCTCTCTTTACTCAGGTCAGCTCGCATACATGGGCTGCAAAATACGGAAGTTACAAGCCTTGGACAACTCGTCCACCATGTTTCCTTAGCTCAATTTTTGAGGGACCATAACTCCGTTCCCAGAAGGTCTTGTACGAGTTCAGAGACACCATTGGAATCAGCGTGCGGCCGTTTTCAAGATAGGCGGAAAAACAGAAAAACAATTCCCATCGTGAACACTGCCTTTAAGCGTTTTGCCTACAACTGTATCCTTTCTTTCACATTAGTCGTGTGCAAATGTACACTTCATGAAGAAGCCATACTAACCGTTTCTATCCCTCACCCTTTCTTTTCAACCGTTTCTATCGCTCATCCTTTCAATATTTCCGCCCTTCACATTCGTGTCGGATACGTTGATTATTTGGTTGTACTGAATTACGACTGCGGTGTAGATAAGGGTAAATGTCAGTTATGTTTCTAGTACCTCATCTTTGGCAAAGAAAGTTCAAATCACGCTCCGTGATACGATACCACTACGTCGTGCACGGATTCATTAAATTCATTAAGCCTACTATTGAAACACGTGTTGAAACACCACGCCCCCCCCACTCCCAGAAAGGAAAAAATGGGTAATGCCCATCAACAAGTTCTCGCTCTTCATAGGGACGAGATTCGAGATGAATTTTGAACAAAATCCATGTTCTTCATGTATTTATTCCAGCTTTATACTATGATCCGCAAAGGAACCATGGCTACGAATGTCGAGAAAAAACAGGATCGAAACAACTCTACAAAAGTTCCGCTGTTCAATTTCACAATGTTTGAGGGGTCATACCTCCGTTCTTAGTGGGTTCTGAGCGATTCTGCAGACATCAGTGTGAGTGAAATTCTCTCAAAGCTGAGTTAAAAAGCTGAGGAACGATCCTCAGATTGGAGTGTGCCTGTAACGTCGACAGAGAATCGGCTTGCGTCGCAATAAGTGTTAGGCTAAAGGCCGTCATGATGAAAGAGGTGGGTCGCAGCTTTGGATGCCGGGAAGGGGTGTTGAATTCACCCTTGACCACCACGCAAAAATAGTTGTTGTTTAGGGGTTCAAAAATTTGCAGAACCTAGTAGAATAATTTAAAAAACATACATTTTAAATCAGCTAAAATATAAAAAATAATAGCAATTTCTTTTAGAAATTATTAAGTTTCTCTAAATTTCGATTGTTGATCTTAAGACCACACCTATGACCCACCACAAAATTAGAATTTGGAGGGAGATTGCCTCACAAACTCCCCAAGCTAGATGGAGGGGGTTGCACACATTTTAGACTGGAAGGAGGGGGCCGCACCTCTCACAAACCCATTAGGGAGCCGTGCCTTAACATTGAAGCGATCATGATAAATACTCATGATTATCATGTCGTCGCATCGCGCAGTGATCGGACTTTAAAATGGGCCATCGCTGGCCGAGAGCCGGACAGAGCCGTCCTCTCTATTCCCTAGTGGTCTGCTGTATTCCAATCGCACTCTAGCGCACTGCGGACGGCTAAGTCCGACCACAACGGTGTGATTTTCCACCTCAGTGGGCAATGTATTGCATGCGTACGGAACGATCACGGACGAGACGGGGCGAACCAAGCGCTCGCTGTCTGGAAAGATCACGGGGATTTTTTGACCTAGAGTTAGCAATTGATTATGTGCGTGTCGGCCAGCTGACTTCAGCAGATCGACCGACGATGACAGGGGCCTAATAATTGACTAACGGTAAAACATAATAAGGAAAATTACACCAAACCGCATAGCGATTCCACGTCGACTTCAGCAATTTTCTCTCAAATGAAATCTTACTGAGAAGATCAACGTTGATCGACCATCCGAAGGAGGAGAAGAGCGGAAGCAGAAGAAGTGTCTGGAAAATAAATATCCCTTTTTCTTCTCTATATCGTGTAAGCAACAGTTGGGTTTGATTACATGAGGAATATATTATGAGGCGGATCATCAAAAAAAAATGGAAGCAGTGGTTCAACATATCAGGAATCGATTAATTAGTGGGAAGGCTGTCGATATTGGTTCCCCAAGAGGTGCATGAAAACCACTGGGTGGCAATTATCTAACTGGCATTTTGCGAAGCGTGCTTAGAGGTGAGAGGTGGGCAAAAGTAACGTATGAAACTACTTAGTAAGGGGGTACTCAGAGTTCAGTTGAAGAATAATTGATACCGCTTCCAGAAATCGAAGTGTTTCCATGGAGTCTCCACGAAAACAATGACTGGTAGCGCTATCGGAGATATGATATGAGCACAAATTCTCATTTTCGTTGATGAATCATTCCATTTTCCCGAGTGCGCCCACCCTAACTAATTTCAAGCCTTAAAGGCAGTGTTCACGATAATCTTCGATTCTGAGATTAATCGTTAAATCGATTGTTTGGCCCCCGAGTAGAACTGAAATGACGAAGAAACCGAGAAAAACGCACCAGAAGGGCACGAAATCCTCAAGTATCGGCCCGCCTCTTAAGTATGGAACTGTTCGTTGTGACAATGAAATCTTTTGTGGACCCGTCTTTTGCAATTCTCCATTCTGTCTTGCTCCGTTCTTTCCTTCGGGCCCTAACTAATACTGTTCTGCCCAAAATACTCTTCCATTTTCGATTAGTCCCAATTTCTACCGGTGACAACCACCGTGAACTTGTTCATCCAACCGGACAACTAGTCCAGGCCATAAAATAATGTCACTGAAAATAAGACGAATTAGAGCGTTTCTTGCCGTTTCTTCGTGATTTTGGTAACACTTGGTTGCCAACGCATTGTTTTGAGTGGAAAACTTGGAAACGAGAATAATCGTGAACACTGCCTTTAAGTAATACAGGATGAGAGACTTTTGTTATGAGATTGAATGATATCGTCACAGGTACACTCGGCACGGACTGTATCGATACTTTGCGCTACTTAATGCATTTTGACGCAAACTCAGTGCACGCGTGCATGTTATGACATATGAAGGCGTACCGACGTTGCGCCGATGCATATGAGATACCAAAGAAGCATCACGATCCGTGTCGACTGCAATTCCCCACGTCGACCGCGGATGTACTTCAGGAACGTTTGTCGTGCTTTAGCGTGACTGGAGGAAAACTTTCAGTAAAAAGAAAAATAATCTAAACTTACAAAACATGATAAAGTCGCTCCTCTTATTGATCTGATCCGAACTGACGAATCCATTATGTTGGCAGCGCTGATATCGAAGTACACCTGAAGCTTCATGCAAGAATAAAGCAGGAATCACACTTTCTTTGGTGAGTGACTGTGCCTTTAGTGCGATGAAGCGTATCAATTTCAGGCCAATAACCATCGTAAGCGCTGTGTCTCGTCGCTATAAGTATGGCTCCTGCCTTACTGCGCATTATGTCCTACATCATCATTAGATTCGTGTCAGGTCCAATTCGGTTTTTGAGCTTCATTTCGGTTTTTCAAAAGACTCGTGTAGTTTACAAAAGGTGTAACCTCATTTAGACACTGAAAAAAGAGAAACGTCCTGCAGCTGTAAAAAAACTCGACATCCATGTACGAAATTGGTCTTGGAAATGTATTTATATTTTATATGAAATGGTTTATTTGTGGAGGAATCCTTCCCATGTAAGTGTGTTTGCGCTTTTCAGCAATCGGTCAAATACACTTCTTTTATGTGAGATAAAACAAGGAGTTAGAACAGTGACAGCACCGCTATTGTTTTAGTTGCAATCGGATCGAGAATCTGAATTAAAATATAAGCTGAGACAGGCTCTAGAAGCGTAAGCGGCTCAGTTGAAGCTTAGATCTTCGCTGCGACATCGCTGTGATGTGCTCAGATTGACTCGCAAGGGCAGTAATTTGGATGCAAATGCCAAATGGGTGCGCATGATTCCTATATATCATAAGTCATCCTCATATTGTTTGTTGATTCATTACTATTCAATTAGCGTCGATATTCTGGAGTGAAAGCAGCATCCATGACGTGTTTCGAATCAATGTTTTCGCAGATTGAAGGTCTGAAGAAACACCATTGCTGCGAGAAACAGCGACAACTGATCGATTTCCCTTAGCAGAAAGTATCTGCTTCTACTGCAGCCGACTCCTCAGTGGCATTACATTATGTGGCCAAATGTCTCAAGGGCAGCGTCAAAGTAAAATGTTTTTGGCGTGTATCGATCCCTTCGGGGATGCGCCTCTGTTCCATTCAGAACTGTAAAGGCTTCTGAATAAGTATTGGGCCCACACAGTGACTTGCTGGAGCCATACAATGTTCAAGTCAATGCAAATGTCCTTCCACACAAGTTTTGTGCCAATTGCCGACCCCGGAGGGAAAGAAGGTTTGGTTAGCCTTGGACGTGCTCGCGACCTTGTCGGTGCCCCACACAAGGTTTATCGCTTATAACTGGCGGATTCGTCTTCTTACTGCCAGAAAACAAGATATGGACCCGTTCAAGTATTTCGAGTAGTGCGCACAGAATTTGCGATCCAAGCTCTGGAATAGTTTTTATCGCCACCTAGCGAAAAATTAACTCCCTTTGCAATTTATCTGGAATACAATTTTATCAAGTTTTCTACAGTAAGGGACTTTGTTTTTTAAACTAGAAATTGCGCCAGAAACAATTTTTCATGGTTTTCGGACCCAATCAAACGATTTGGAACAGAGCTCTGTGCTTGGAATTTTCTCGACTTGGTCAAAACTTTAACGCGTTCTGTGTGATTTTCGCTGAACTAATCAACATTTTGAAGAGTTCAACTCTTGATGTAGCGGTGGCCTGCGGATCTGCAATGTTAGTATATTGGGTACGTAGCGTTGGTGGCGCAGTCCGCTCCACCACATTGGTGTCACTGGAAACTCCTCGATTCTGTCGAGGTAAGCTAAACGCGGTCTTTCATGTTCCGGCGACAGACCAGAGCGTTTCTCCTGCGTGACAGGTCCGCCAATGATCATCTTTACCAAGCCACATGCAATGGTGCTATAAGTTTTTGCAAAGGCTACGGCGTATGCGGTAACAGACGCTACTCATGGAACGTGGTGAAGGGAGAAACTGTGCTAGGGTCTTCGATGGAAGGACGGCATTGGAGGGTAACTAATTTACTCCGTAAGTTCTTTGAAGTTGCCGAGATTCGCGTTGCAACGCTGAATGTCGTCACGTTGTCAGACTGCTCGAGCGAACTGGCTGTTGCTCTGGAGAAATGTTCTGTGAGGTGCAAGAAACGAGATGGTCGGGTAGGTAGTAAGTCCAAAAACATTGGCAGATGCTTCAAGGCCTTGCACAATGGACCACGAACGGCGTTGGTGCAGTCTTTCTGAATGCTTCCGTGATGCCATTGCAAAAGTGCATCGTTTTGACGTGGCGTTTGATGAAGACATTCTTTGTATCGTGACGGCTATCACGATGATACGGGAAAAGCCCCGTCGAGCTTGGAGAAGACCGATGCAAACACCTCAAATGCAGTGAAGAAACATTGATTCTGACAAAATGATAATTGTGCCTATATAGGCTTGCTTTTTCTGTAGTAAGGATTATTGTTGGTGATTTTCGCCGAATAAACAGCTCTGGTTCTTCTGTTCATCTAACAACGAGATACATAGTAAGTGAGGAACAACTGGTCCATTTCTCTGCATATGCCCCGCAGGCGGGTTGTTCTGAGCAAGTGAAAAATGAATTCTGGGCGATGCTCTGTGAGAAGACCGCCGAGAAGCTATCAAGAGATATGTATCATAGTTTTTGCGGGAGATATGAATGGCGACGTCGGAGAGACGAGCCAAGGCTATTATAGCTGCCATATATGGTTCGGTTACGGCCCAAGTAACACGGATGGCGAACGCCTTCTCGACTAAGCCGACACATAACTTCTTCATTGTGAACACGAAGTTGCGAAAGCGGAAGTTCCACCTAGTTATCTATTACAGTGACAGCAGCTTGACGCCAATTCACTTTGTGCTTGTTCGGCGTCGCGACAAAAAGGTGGCCACAGGTGTGAAGGTCGTGCTGTTATTTAAAGTTGCTACGCAGCATCGACTGCTGATCTGAACAATGAGCATTATGCCAGCAAAGCTTAAAATTGGCTACACGAAAGGGTAAGATTGGTTAACCTCGAATAAAGGGGCGGCGTATGAGGGGTTTGAGGGAGAGGGAAGCTGCCGTCATTCAACGTATTCGGCTACCGCCAGTCACGACTGTGTGCGAATCTTGGCAGAAGGCAGTCAAATCGATGTTCGATTCGACGCGATCTGAATTTTGAGTAACGAAGCCCGGACGAGGGAACATTGATAAAGAAACGTGGATCTAAGCAGCTGTAGTGAGACTGATGGTTCAAGAGAAGAAGAAAATGTACCACACTTGCCTTGTCCGACGGTCGATAACTGGCACAAATACCGTGATGCGAAGAAAGGTCTGCCAAGAAGGCCGTTGCGAAAGCCAAGGCGGCGCATCACAGAGAGCTGTCTGATAACTAAGCTGGATACGCGTGACGGCAAGCGTCTTGTGTACCAACTTGCAGTTTCGCCAGCGTGGTAACGAGGACATCGAGAAGTTCCACGGTGGTAATGACGACCATGGTCAGCTGCTTATGGACCGTATAGGGTGATAAGGAGGGCCCTAACGTGTCGTCACCCAAAAATAGGCAGGGGTTTAGTTCTTGGATACTCGGCCGACCTTTTGGTCGCAACTTTAAAATATTCATCCAATCTTCAAAGTATACGCTCCATCCGATGACCAAAATCGCGTCGGATCGGATTTTCGGATATAGCCGATTTCGCAAAACCGACTCATCGAATAAAACGGATACTGGCTCAAACAAGAATTTTGAATAACGGATTCTATCCAAAACGAGAATTTTTGACCGGATCGGTTATCGGATATCCGATCGGATAAAATCGGATCCACCGGATAACTCGGATGAAAAACGGATTAGGAAAATTTTCACTAGTACCGAGGACCCAACTCCGTGTATTCAAGCAAATATAAAACCACATGTAATCTTCATATATTGCTCTTAGAAACAAGCAAATCACCGGTTTTGGAAATTGTAAAGCAACAGTTGACAGAGCAGTTGGACAAGTATTAGTAAATCTTCAGATTGAAAAATTTCACGACAAATCATCGTGGTGACTATAAAACAAGACTTGCTCGGAGATCTTCGACTGATAAGGTTGCTTTGATCGTAAAGCGCATTTGGACAGACGCGTTCAGTCTACTATTTCGGTGTTATTCCAACACATCTTCCTCTCCGAAAGAAGATTTGACACTATCAAAGTCAGCTTCATCATAATCGCATTCGACCTCACTGCGCCCATACTTCTCAACGATTACATGTTTGTACAGAGAAATTTTCAAGGCCTGACGTTTGGAAAGTAATGTAGCACAGCGAATCCTGGGCAACTTGGGGCCGCATTCTTCGCGACGGGGTCGGCCGCGGCTTGCCGCTTCTCGCGCAGGAATCCCAACAGCGGAAACCAGAAACCTCTCATGGTAATCAAAATGAGGCGTAAGCAAAATGCTCCGGCCGCGCACAGCACGAGACATAGAAAAGTACGCGCGCAAGCTTCAGAAATTATTTTGGCTGTTTTTTTCACTGTTCGCGTCGCGGAGTAAAGACTCATGATAGGGCGACAAAGGCGTTGCCCGAGAGCTGGGTTCCGCCAGGCCGCGGTGACGTCACTGCTCGGTGTTTCAACCACCGTTAACTTCACAACACCCGGAGTTTCCCTCCCCTTTCAATGCATGAATAATAAGTGACCTAGATTTGTTATTTTATACAGAGTTATTTTTCTTAGTGAGCTTAGGATGACACGTTCCGGTTCTCCGCCACTGAATGGAAGACTGGGATTATGACAATGAAAAGAACAGGTGTGAAACATCCTTCCTGGATCCCTCTCTACTCTTCCACGAGGACACATGTATACGTGCTGCTGCAGCCAACTCACGCAACAACATTCTGCGTGCCCTTGAGAGCCCGAGCGCAGACAACTGCACTCAGGCTCGTTACAGTATGTCACAAATCGACGCCTATCCCCATCAGGAAACCAGCCTGCTCCGCGTCAAGCAGCACTTCTTGTTGCAGTCTCAGCAGTTCCTCATTGGCAATGTCAAGAACCCGACCCATCCCAGCCGTTCCCTCCTATCATCCGGCCTCCAACCTCGCAACATACCGTCGATCACTGGATGGGGATTGCAGCGGCGCAGCGATCTAACGTGGCATCACTTGGTCGATGTTAATGACTATCATTACCACCTCGCTTCCGTGTGTGCCACGTGTGTTCGTCGCGGCTACTCCCCCCCCCCCTCTTCCAGTGATCGACCATACGCACACCGTTCTATGCTGCCCTGTATGCTGTTGACCATTTGTTGACCAACGTTGTGCTACCTCCGAGCTCTCGCGTAGAGGACTGCAGATGGCTGACCATACATGTTTCGTGACAGTGTACTTGTCTGCTGCTCAGCTCAATACCATATATGACAGGTGGGCTTCCTAGAGCTGATGATAGTGACCCAGGTGTACTCGAACCATCTTAGCAGGTCTACGATGTGGTCATTCTACTTACGTGAAGGCCTGCGCACGCAGGATTGACCAGTCAGTCCCCGGTCAATGTCCTGATTGTCAACGTGTTGGACATGTTTCATTGCATCTATTTTCATGTCTGGTCAGACCTACAACCCTGTCTGCTCAAGATTTATGGTACAAGCCGTGTGAGGTTGCCAACTTTCTACGCCTCTGATGCCATGCTCCTTCAGGGCCGTGAAGAAGAATAGTAGATGAGATAGCCTCCTGGATTATGAAATTTTCAACTTCGGCGCCGACAATGCTTCAATGCAAACGTGCGCGCGTAAAGCACAGACGCACATCACCGGCAATTGCGTCGTGCACGTCGACGGATATTGATTTCAATTTTCGGACAAAGCACAAACAGTGGGCAGTGGGTCAGGTATTACCTTTAGGGCGCGATTGTTGAATTGAGAGAAATGAACGCAATTTTATCCGGTTTTATCCAAAATTATCCGATTTTCATCCGGAATTCTCCGACTTTCATCCAAAATCGTCCGATTTTCATCCGCTTGATTATCCCTTTTAACCGTTTGTCTATCCGATTTTCCGGTTTTCTGATTGGATCCTTCGGATTTCACTTTTTTGGATATCGGATTATTCGGATATCGTGTTTAATCGTCTGATCTGATTTCGGGTCAATCCGAAATCGCAATTTTGACGTCGGATCGGATTTCGGATAATTATCCGATCGGACTGTCCGATCCGGATATCCGAAACCGACTCCGTCGGATAGAATGTATACTTCAAAGCGTTGAATAAAGTTCCTGAATTACCCGGACATGCTTTGAAATTCTGAGATTCATTAAATGAATTTTTCGAAAACTAATTTGAACCTAGTCCGTCACATAATTATAGGGACACTTGAATCATGGCTCTACTTTTTGCAGCTTTGTAGATTGACTATTATAGAGTAGACCATTACATCCCTTGAAAAAAATGATATATATATATATATATATATATATATATATATATATATATATATATATATATATATATATATATATATATATATATATATATATATATATATATATATATATATATATATATATATATATATATATATATATATATATATATATATATATATATATATAATACTTCGGACCGAATTATATTATTCGAAAAATATTCGAATGATTTTTCGAATTTCGAATCATTCAAAATTCGAAATTCGGAATTTTAGGTTTTCGAATAATATTCGAAATTCGAATATTTCGAGAACGGGCCTTCGAATAATTTTCGAAATTCGATAACTTCGTAAAAAGCCGCTTCAAATAATATTCAAAATTCGAATATTTCAAAAACAGACTTTCGACTAGTACTCGAAATTCGAATATTTCAAAAACAGGCTTTCGAATAATATTCGAAATTCGATTATTTTGAAGAGCATATTCGAATTTCTGAAAATCTAATAATTGAAATGCACAATAATCATTTCATTGGAAGCCCTTTTCTCTGATCAATCTTTAAAAGCACACTCTATCAAAGCACCATCTCGACCTATTCACCGCACGCCCGATGTGGGGTTCTCAAACGCTTGGATCGTGTGAAATACGGCGTTACCGTACAGGGTGCTCCATCGGTGGCATAGACTAGCTTGAACGACCAGCCAATGCAAGCCGTTTTCTCTCGTTTTCGCATTTATTATGTAGCTGTCGGGCAGATATGGACACTACCATGGTTTTAGCTTCCAAAACCCTCCCGTTCCAGAGAAGCAGTTACTTGAAATACGGACGGGAGCGAATGAGCTCCCTAATCTACAATGAATACTCTAAAACCAATAGCTAGGAGTGGTCAATGCGGCTGCAGAGGTTTGGTTGTGCTCAGGCCTTGCGAATTACGATTTGCGAATTACGATGAATTTGAAGAAATTTACGAAATTATAAAATTCAGTTACGCACAGCCGTGCTCGGCATGGCACGATCGATATTATAGGATCAAGCTACGCCGCGCCTCTCGGCGGCGGGAGTATAAACGTTGCCTAAGGTCAATGGTATACATTGTCGCTGCCATGGGCGACAGTCATGGCATTTAGCACAAATGCGGGACCCGCATCAAAGCAATAGCACTGGCCGTCGTAGAAACAGTTGTCGCGTGTCCGTCGCAGCGACGTGTCGTGGAGAGCTGACATACTGCAATTGTGCCGATGCCTGCCGTTGCCACTGTCGCTGTCGCTGTGGATTAGTGGTATGGATTAGCGGGAGCTTCGGGGAACCGATCGGCTCCTAACGCTAAAACACTGTCAAAGTGACAGAACATATTTAACTGCAATTACCTGTCTGAACACGTTCGATCGATACGTATTATTTGTTTAGAAGCAGAGCGGCTCCACGTAAGATGCGTCCGAATGAGAATGGCGGCCCATGCGGCCGGCGTGCTTGGCAGGCGGCCGTCGCGTTCGCCGCTCTCGGACGAGCATGCAAAACGTCCCTACCGCCATCGACTACGAACGGGGCCGGCACCGGCTGGCAGCGAGCACTGCGCCGATCAATCAGCTCTGCAGACGGTGGGAGGGGGCACGGCCGCCGTTGAAATCCAACACTCGTCCGAAGGCGGCACATGCGACGGCCGCCTGCCAAGCAATCGGCCGCCTGGGCCGCCATTCTCATTCGGACACACTTTAGCTTTATACTCGCACTCGTCGCTGTGCAGCGCACTGCGACAGCGACACACTTGAAGGGCGTGAGGCGGTCGCTGTCGCTGTGCAGAGCGACGCGACCTCGTGTCGCAAAACTATACCATTGCCCTGACACCCTTTTCATACCTTTGCTGCCGCGTAAAACGCTCCCTAAGAAAAATGGTAAAACGCGGTGGTGGCGGAGGAAACGTTCTCGATCGTTATTACCGCTATAGCGGCGTTTGCCGCGCTTTACTTTCTCGTTACCAGTTCCGATCGCGAATCGATTTCGCCAGCATTCTCATATGGAAAGAAGCTAGTTGCCAACTTCCGGCTCATTTTCTAGTAATCCAAAACACTGGCTTCATTGTAGCCCAAAAGCGGCATTTTCTGCGGCGGCGAAACGGCAAAAGTGTGTAAGGCTTTCAAGCTCGCGTGTTCAGCCCTGCCCCCCACCTGAAGTCGTGCAAGCTCGGCGGCAGCCAATTCGCCTAGGCCGCGCAGTGGCGTACACGTTAGTAGATCTGGAGAGCGACGCTAGGGTCTCGGCGCTTGGGTGCGATAAGGCACTTCTCCAGAAAGGGATAGTGGTGGTCAAGTCTCGCCTGAAGCCAAGCGTCTGGTGCTAAACGCGCGTGACGCGCTTGCAGAGACTATGAATACTCCACCGGCGGAGTGGATTAAAATGAGCCCTAACTTTGCCGAGCAAGCAAAATCTGTACATGCGATCACTATCATAGTAGCAGAAGATAGCGCTAAAATTAATAATTAGTAACCAAAATGAAATTGAAGACGGATTAATAGTGAAAATGAGGCGTGAGCCTATTAATACATCATAGCCACGCTCGCGCGTGCCGTATGAATAGCGCTTAACATTGATGTAGGCTCTCTTACCCAGTTCCGACACAATTCAACCCCCTGGACAGATTCTGCAGCCATCCTGGTTGAAACTAGTGTGATATTAAGATTAAGTGTAACTGATGAATATTTCTACAAAGTGATAGTCACAGTAAATGACAGCTCAGAACTAATTTTCAGAATCGAAGCTATCATTTGTGAATTCGAGAAAATTTATCCGAAAAATAGAAAAAATTATTCGAAAATTCGAAGATTTTGATTTTCGAACGTACTCGAAAATTTGAAATTCGAAAAATACCATTTTCGAGTTTATTCGAAAATTAGAAATTCGAAAAATTTGATTTTCGAATATATTCGAAAATTTGAAATGCGAAAAAAATGATCTTCGAATATATTCGAGAATTCGGAAATTTTTACAGTTTTGCCCAAGTATAATATAATACATACATACATAAATTTATGTATTTATATATATATATATATATATATATATATATATATATATATATATATATATATATATATATATATATATATATATATATATTTATTTATTTTATTTATTTATTTATTTAGTTATTTATTTATTACATAGGCAAGCCTATGTATAAAAACAAAGGTTTGGTTTTGGTGGGTAACAAAGTTCAAATTTAAGAAAATTGATGTTTCGGCGTCTAGGTGTTACCATGTAGTGGCACGTTTCCAGGTGAACAGAACGTTATTCCAACTGAGGTTTTCTGCTTATAAACCTAAGAAATGTCAGGAAAAGAAAAAAGAATTCATAACTCGCTCGAGAAATAGATTTTGCACGATTTTTCTTATTGAGCCCCAGCTACTTTCAAAAAAGTTTGAACATCAAGCCATAGTGGAGCTGCTGATGGACCACAACTTAAGTGGTCAATTCTAGGATAGGTTAATTCATTGAACATAAGAAATTTCGGGAATCCGTTCTTTTCTGATAAGCGTGTCCCCCGGTGGGACGTCTGGTCGTCAGAGATGAGCGGAGTTTCGCGTGTCGCGTTCCAAAACCCGCAGTTTCCAGCATTTTTGGCATTCCGCGTTCCGCAATCCGAAGACCGCAGAAAACGCTGCGGAACGCGAAAATATCGGGTCATCTGGGACGTGAGAAAACACTAGATTATTTCTGAATTTTTCCGCGTTTCATGTTCCGAAAAACGCATTTCCGCGTATTTTCAGGCGTTTTGCGCCCGATTTTCGAAAACTGAAAAGAAGGTTTTGTTCTGAAACCCAAAAACCGATCTCCAAAATTTCATATTTTTATTCCGCTCATCCCTGGTGGTCGTGAATGGGCTAAAACTCTCAGTTTTCTGAATAAACCGTATATTAGGGAAGAAGAGAAGATCACATTTGTGGATAGACTCTAGGTTTGACCTTGAAAACTGTGCATTTATCCAATTTGGTCTACTTCTGTGCTTCGGAGGTTGGTAGGGCGGAATACTTGTTTACTCGGCCAACGTTTCGACGGTTTTGTCGTTTCCGAAGACATGTGAATAAAACTTTCACCTCACCAACCTGTGAGGCACAGAAGCAGACACAACAATTTTAGATGGAACGAATATTCAGATCAGCCAAACTTTAATTTCCCGAGTGAATCAAATATTCGAAAGCACCCAGAGCCGGAAGCCTGGAATGAATTGAGTATTCGAATAATTCAAATTGGTTCGAATGTTTCTTGAGCTTGTTTCTAAGTCCAGTACATACGAAGTGTTGTTTTTCTTTGAAAAAAACATAAAATTGGGTAATCTAAAATGTGTTGAGATCACAAAGGTTTATACCCAGCTAAGCAACTGTGGTATTTTTTTAAATCAGCTATGGTATTTTATCTTCATGCTTGTAAGTCGCCGTATTCTACGCTCTCAATCTTTTTTAAGTTCATGGATATATTTCTTTTCCGAAGGAAACAAAAGTCGTTACCTCACTCCCCTGATCAGTGAGATAGATCATTTAACAATCGTAACCGCCAATGGATATCTGCGCGCTCCAATCTTCACCTTGTTGTAAGGAAAATTCTTTTAGTTTTGCCGACACATGTTAGGTTCCCGATCAGTTTTGTCTGTTAGAGCGCTTCCCTCCATCCTCCGGCTCTGAATCCTCCGGCAGACGTGGAGTTTACCCATCGCATCGAGATCACAGCCCTACCCCAAGCTATAATCTATATCGACAATGTCTGTAGCAGGCTGCAGAGGCCACCCATTGCGCTCGCTGATTCTCTTTCCTGAACGATTCCGTCCTTTCGTGTTCTATCAATCTCATGAAACAGCATTTTCAAAGCGTTTCTGCGGGTTAAGACTATTCGGAAGACTACTAACCTCATGCTTCTCTCAAATATTCGAATAACCCTTATAATCCACTTCTTTGAACATTCGAATAACCCAAATAGCGCCGGTAGACGCTAGGATTCACATTTTTTCCACCTCTTTGCTAATGTTACTCAGACGTTTCACAGGGAAACGCAAAGATTACATTCTCAGCGTTCAGCAAAAGAGGGGTTCGCGAGAAATCAGGGATCTTGATAAGGGTGGAGAGTTCGTGGTGCTGTCTCAGCAACTAGGCAAAGAAAGCACTCGGCTGCATCTCCAAGATCACTCTACGTATGGTCAATCTACCGCAAAAGAGAAAATAGTACCACAGACTATTCCAAACCTGAACCGAAGTTGCAAAGGCACCAAATCCACCTGGGCACCTGGTCACCAGGCTAAAAGTGAACACCCCGCATGCCCAGTTCTGTATGTACTCATCAAGACCCATATACTACCTCCGGATAGCGCAAACACCAAAGATCCCTCGCGCTTCAATGTTCGGCCGATAATCAGCAACGTGGGTGATCCCACGGAGGGGACATCATGGTTCCTCGATCTCCTTCAGATCTTGAATTTTGTTCCTGTCTATTTGCCTAACACGTGTCATTTTCTCCAAAAGCTTCGCGAAGTCACGACGGATGATACTTGCGTCATGGAATCCTTCGACGTCACCTATGCACGATCCTACAAATCCTATACACGAATGTGCGAAGGGAAAACACATAGCAGGCCATCTTGCAGATCCTCACCCAGCAGCAGTCAAATGTGGATCTATACGGTCTCAACATCTGTCAGGTTATGACAATGCTCACTGAGTGCCTGTAGTGCAACGTATCCAGATGGGATGGGGATATTACAAGTAGATAAGAGGGCTCTCCATGGGACAAAGCTTAGCCCTAATTCTAGCGATTTCATTCAAGTCGAAAATGGAAAGCCATGTTTTGGGTTGTTTGCCAATAGTGTACTGTCGCTATATAGATGACTGCCTCGTCGAGTTCTATACGCAAAACGATATGGAACAGTGTTTCGAACTTCTGACTCAGCAATCTAAGCATATCAAATTGACTCGAGAAACGCCCAAGGACAACTGGCTTGTCTTCCTGAATGTTCAAGATTACAACTGTTAAGGGGTGTGCAGAACCAAATGGTTTCGAAAGCCGACCAGCAAAATTATTAATTGCTCGTCAGAAATCGGGCCATCCCAGAAGCATGAAAAGAGTAATTGTCGGTTACATGTTCAGAACAGCAGCCTCGATGTCGTCAGGAAGTGATTAGAAACAGTTCCTATTGAACTGGCGAAATCTAAAGCTAAAGGCAATGCGAACGTCCCGGCTGCGTGGAAGATCAGAAGAGAGAGGCGACGTTATGCAATTGATCGGCGCGATGAAAAACGTAATAAAATACCTTTCTATGTACCCTTCCTCTCGGATGAACTAAGTTCCTATGTCCGTGCTTGCATTCGGAAGGCTGGCCTTCAGGACGCGGTCAGATTAGTTGAGATTTGTAAGGCGATGAGAGTATAGAATAAGGAATACAGAGTAGAGAATAAAGGGGATCAGCTGTCCTAGGCCAGGCAGGGGGGGGGGTTCGATGCGTGCAGCTGCGCTACGGCACCGCCCGAGGCGTGGCGTATTGGCAGTGGCGTGTTGTGATAAAGTCGATGAGGCCGCTGATGAGCGGCCAGGGAGGTTATTCGACGGTCGCCGGTCCCTCTGGAGGGTTCTCTCACCTCCTAGAGAATTCTTTTCTGTCTAGGGTAGGATTTGCGCCGCTAATTAGACTCCTGCCATCCGACATTCTCTGCGTGCACCGCCTCGTCTTCTCCTGTTGTCTCCACTCTGCCAACGCGTAGGTAGATATCTCCGAGGGCGCGGCCTGAAACGCCGCCCCATTCCATGTACCGGTAAACTACGGGTTTTGGCTACGATAGCTTCAACCCGCATATTCTTGCGTCGAGGCTACAAGGGTGCAAATTCTACGCTTATTGTACGTAAAAACGAAGGCTAAATGCGAAACATTGATCTCACTGACGCTAACCACGTATATTCTCGCTATAATTTTATAGAGAGATGCTACGGATACAGCGACAGCCTGTGTTGAAATGAAATCTCAAACAAGCGTTGGCTACGAGGACCGCAGGGATGCGGTTCGAACAGTGTTGGCACAGTCAACCCACGCACAACTTGACACTCTGTGGGTGGTCGTGAAAGGTGGCCCCGTGTCGCTCTCTGGAAGACCTTGCTAGGGATAATTTTGGCCGCTGGTATGCTGCAGGCCGTGGGAAGAAACGGCGATGCACTCGATCGCAGCGGGAATCGTCTTTCCTGTGCGGATCAAGACTGGGTGGGTCGATCGATCGAGTGCTGCAACGAGAATAATCGTAAAATATGCGGGTGCTGTAGCGAGAATTTACGTAGAATATACGGGCGCTATAGCTAAAATTTCACCAACTGAGTCTAAACTTTCCGTAGCTTACGTAAATTTTCTCCGGTTTTCGAGTGAGGCATCTAGCTACGCGTTGGCGGAGTAAGTAGTCCCCACGTTGCTGACAGCCCGCCGCCATCGCACTGCTACCACCTCGCCTTTGACGTACTGCTGCCAGCTTGCCTCTGCCTGGTGCTTCCAGCTCGTCTTTGTGTTAGTGCTGCCAGCTCGCCTCTTCTCAGTGCTGCCAGCCGTTGTCTTCGCCTGCTGCCTGCAGCCGCTGCCGTCTAGGGCCAGCGTTGAGAGGGGTCCAGTATAGTGGTGCGGGTGACCCGTAATTTGCTTCTAGAAGAAATTTCTTAGAGGGTTTCCCGGGAAATTTCGGAAGGTGGTTAGGAGAGTAGGCTGTTTAGGGATATAGCTGAAATTCATCTTGTGCGCACGACCCCTGGGAAAATCAACTTTACCCGTTTTGGTTACCATTGGCTACTAGCGATCTATTTGTTGGATTCCTTTGTTCTGTTGCTATATTGTTTGTGATTATTGCTCATTAAAAATAAATTATTGTTATTTCTATAGTGTTATCTACTTGGTTCACAGGGTTCCAAATCCGAAAATTCCTACTTCTAACTGTCTTACTCACATTTTTCTCGGGTAACTAAATTTAACGAGAGCGGACTTGGGGGCCAAGCCGGTGAGTAGGCTTGAGCTAGGTGAACCATTGTGGATTTTCGTGAGAAAAATAGCAGTAGCTTATTTTTCTCAAGTTACTCTTGTGTTCATCAAATTTTTTTGTGACTTTGGGCTACACTAACGGTCTCCGTTTGTGGAACTCGACGGATAGCGGTATTAGAAGTGCAGGCTTCCGGGTCTGGCACTTGACGAGTATCGTGGTAGTTTTCGGACTTGCCTGAAATTCAATTTTTGTTTGGGGGGGGGACCCCTGCACAAATTTTTTGAGACATAAGTCAGGCCTGAAAACTACATAGATTCTTGGGAGACCAGCAGAATGGCATCTTGCAGAAGTGAGCTCGCAGATGGTCGTTCATTCGTGAGTGGTGGTCAGTCATGTGTCAGTGGCAAGTCGCTTGTGATTGCAGATAGTGTCCAGGCAATCAAGATGTCCGACGAGCAGCAGCGTGTCGACACAAACGACTTGGAGGAGGAGTTCCAGTGACTTGGTGGCTCGCAGGAACGATTGCAGACAATGGAGGTTTGTAATAACCTTTCTCGTTTGATCAAAGAGATTTACCTGAGAATGAATAGGGAGGTGTGTGCGTGCATGCGCATAGGTGATGGTAGCCGGGATGTCATAGACGCAGCTGGTAGAGAAGCTACTAGTGCTGCGCTAGATCGTCTCGCAGATTTGCGGCAGGTGTGCAAAGAGGGTGCAATGTTGAGGCGTTGGACCCGGATTTTGGGAGCGAGTGTGGGTTGTGAAAACCGAGAGGGGTTCGTGGATGAACTCACGAAACTGTTGGCGAACAGTGAGGTGGTGGCTAAGGTAGCTCTGGAGGAAGGGTGGCTTAGGAGTGATGCCCAAGAGAGATTAGTTCGTAAACTCAGTGTATTACAAGCTATGCAAAAAGACATTGATATGTTTCAAGAGCAGCTGAGTGCTCAGGTCGCCGAACTCCAACAACTACGGGCCATGCAGAAACAATGGGCGCAGAAGGAGGCCGAACTCGAGCGAGTGCGCGAAAACCAGCGGAGGATGGTCCAAGCCCAGCCAGCCGGCGAAAGTCGACCTCGTAGAGGACGAGATACCCGGTGAGCCGAGAATGGGCAGATCAATAAATGTGAACTTATTGAATTAGTTGCGCCGCCGTCCTAGTACAGTGATTGAACTTGGTCCATTTTAGCACGGTGGCGGAATTCGTGCAAGAGGGCCGACGCCGACGCTGCTCAGGCTGCCCACCACTTCGTCACAACATGGCTCCCGAAACAGAGGGACAGGTACGATGATTATGTTTATAAATGGGGATGCAGGTGGACTTCGTGGGAGTGTCATTGACCTGGTAGGACAGAGTAATGATGGTGCTCAGTTGGCCAGCTATATGAAGTATGCAGCGTTACCAGAGGTTAAGCAGTACCGGGGTGACGATAAGCAGTATACTTTCCGAGATTTCCTTGAGGCGTTCGAGCTTAAGTATCCCAGGGATAATTGGTCGGATGCTGAGCGGGTGGTTCTGTTCCGCGCTAAGATGGCTGGTAAGGCAAAGAACCAATACGAGGCGTCGCCCAGGCTTGAGAGGGAGCAAGGCTATGATGTGTTGGTGGGTGCTATGAAGCGCGAAAGCAAGACCGAGCAAAGGACGAGGAAAATAGTAGCGATGGGTGAGCTGAAGCGGTTACACAAGATCGAGAAGCAGTCTGTTTCTGACTTTGGCGATGAGCTGGAGCGGCTAATGCAGCAGGCATACCCGGAGCTGCGAGAGGAAGCGTTATGTACTGAAAGGGCGCATATTCTCTATGAGCAACTGGCCCACTGGCAAAACTCTTACCACCTCTTGGAAGCACTAGAGAGTGAGACAGATGCTTATGAGAAGCTAAAGGAGAGTGCAAAACGTATCGAGCGTAGGAATATCACGCTCAAAAATGGGATAGGTGGCCCAGAGGATAAACCTAAGGCAAATATTCGGAGGGGAAGTAGTGAACTGACCAAGGAAAAGGTGGGAAGTTAAAAGACTATGGACACTCGTTAGCGAAAGCCTAACTGTTTCAACTGTCAGACGGAGGGTCACGATAATCCAGACCTGACTTGATTCAGCAACAGCATGCTGTTGGAACATAGGCGTAGGCGACTGATCCTTCGGGCATCCTGACTGGTGACCTTCTTATGGCATCCGGTAGACTTCGCCTTTCCATAAGGAGCCGGATCTCTAAGAAACTGCCCAACACAGTGTAGCGAACGTCCGATTCGGGCCGCTATTCTTCGCTGACTCAGTCCAACAGAGGCGAGGGCACGAATCTGGGCTTCTTCAGAAGTAGTAAAAGCAGTACCACGTCCCATACTAGCGGCAACGATGTACGATGTACCCAAGTCAATGATATGTAATGGACTTATAACGGGAAATTTTTTGAAGTAAGAAATTTGAATTTTTACAGGGTGAGCCTATCATTTCTGAACGGTGATGAATCCGAAAATTTATCTTAAAATTGTTCAAAAGAAGTATTCATAAGATTGAGTATGCACAATTTTTTTGCACTGCTGAATTCAATAGTGAACAGTATGGATCGCCAAACTGTAAAGCATTCTGAAAACCTCGGTTTTCAAGGGTGAGCCTATCATTTGTGAACGCACTTAACGTCGGCACAAAGGGATTGGCAGCACCCGTGCTGTAGCTGCTGGTAGCAGCAGGATATGCTGCCAATGACCAGGAGCTCCTGCCGCATGTGCTGGCGTACTAACGCTTTGTTTATCGTGGCACGAGTGCTGTTGCCAGCCCCTCTCTCCTAGTGTCTGCTGACACTCTCCTCCATTGATTTGTCTGATACGAATGAACATTGCAGCATTCTCTTGTGCGACGGAGGCTCGTATATAAGGCGGCCAGTCTCGCTCAGAAGACAGCTGGCCGTTTGACGCCAGTCCGAGGAGGTGACCTCGTGTCACTTTCCCAACGTTAATTTTAAACGCTGAGGGGTCACCTCCATGGCCCATTGCGAGGGGAGCCTCCTTGATGTGGATCGTGGCCAAGATGATGCTTTTGTTGCGGAATGGCCTCCTTGCTACTCGCCGTGACAGGAATTATACCCGGCACCGGTAAAGAAGGGGTCAGTCCAAATTCTTTAATCGTTTGCAGAACACGCTGTCGATAATTAGTGTTAGAACGCCAGCATATGTGGCAGGATACGCTGTCGCTGACAACAGCTCCTGCTCACGGCGAGCGTTAGTACGCCAGGTTTGAACTGGCGTACTAACGCTATTGTGCCGACGCACTGAGCCCCGACTATCTGAGAAAATGAGACAGGTGATCAAAAAAGAGACTTAGTAGTGAGAAACAACTGCAAAAACAAATGATGCAGGATATGAAATGGAGATGTAAAAATAAGACGGAAACTCACGAGAAGAGGTGACAATTCACTGTTGGAGAAAGCATGCAAGACAATGGGCGACAGTAGCATGGCCATTGTTAATGCCTCCCACATGGAGGCGGAGTCGCGGCAAGGTGAAGGGTGTCACCAAAGTTCTCCTTGATGTGTCAGCAGCAGTGATGTTGAGTATTTGCTGTCATCGAGGTCATTACAAGCGGACTATCCTGTCAACGAAATGACACAGATTTTCTGGGACCCCGTAATCTAACATGTTTTTTTAGGCGATTTAGGATTCACAGGCTCGATCCCGTCAATCTTGGGAAACGATGACTCTTTGAGAAAGGCTTTGAAGGAACGGAAACTACAATTAGCATATGACTGTCCGAATGTTGAAATGTACCCAAAATTTCTTGAACGCAGCTTCAGGCCAAAGAGCGCTACATAAGGTGAGCGTAGCCTGTTTTTATAACCTGAGGGCAAATAGGTACGGCTTTGGGAACGCAAACTACTTTTTGAGTATGACTACCAGCTTGCGAAAAGGTACCCAAAATCTCTTGAACGCAGCTTCAGGCCGAAGAGCGCTACACAAGGTGGGCGGAGCCTGTTTTTATGACCTGAGGGCTCATAGGTGCAGTTTTGGGCATGAAAACCAAATTTAGTGATTGGCTGTCTGGATGTGAAAGCGTACCGGAAATTTCATGGACGCAGCTTCAAGCCGAACAGCGCTACATGAGGAGGGGTCCTTGAAAAAATCGATGGCTGAAATATTTACAAAATTTTTTTACAAAATAAGAAACAATAACAAATATTTATTTACAAAATATGTATTTATCGAAATTTAAATTAAGAAGTTTCGCGTCGCTACAACGTGCGGAAAACCTAGTCGCGCACCCGACCAGATGATTTAATTCTTTTAAACGCTTGGAAACGGTCTTTAAAACCCATTTTTAGGTGTGATACGATCGATTGTATCACACCTACCTGTGTGGGTTTTCCCACATCTACCGATTGCTCCAGGTGGTCCGGTGAGGTGAGTCGTTATCGTATATAAGGAAGACTAGGGACGGGGGCTCTCTGCACACAGGAAATTGTTCCGTTTTTGCAGTTCGAAACGTCGCGCTACTCAATTCGAACGAAGTGCTCCCGAGTGGAATTGAATCCGATAAAGGCGATTTAAATTCTTCCTCTGTGTGTAGAGAGCCTCTATCCTGGAATACTGTAGGGCTGGGCTTATCCCCTTCTTCCGTCTACATCTGATAGTGGCTCGTTGGGCTCTTCGGCTCTCAGTCAGATTTGAGGGTGTCTTGTTGAGCTCCTCGGCTGGCAGTCTAAGATTCGTTGGAGCATTCTTCACAGTTGCATCGTGGGTGGTCCTGCTTCCCACTCAATGAGATAAAATTACACTTGCTCAGAGAGTTTCTGGAATACTCTCAGCTTTTCAGGCTCCTAAGAAGACGAAGACGCCGAAACGTTAGCCGAACAGACCTGGATCTAACTCGGAGCTGTTTAAAGGCACAGTACACCCTCAGATACGAATTTTGAGATTTTCGTGTGGTTGTGTAGGAGACCCCTCCTGTATAACACGTGCCAAATGCGAGATCTCATTTCCATCAAATAGGCGAGATATGAGCGACCACCACGGGCCCGACCCCCTCCAGCCACCACCACAGACCCGGCCCCCGCCTGATTATTGATCTCAATAACCCTGCCAAGCGCGAAATTCGAATTCGCTCAAGCAAGCGCGAAAGAACGAGGAAAAGGTCGACCACGCCCCCATGAAAGAAAAAAATGGGTGACGCCCATCGAAAGTTCCGACCTCAATAGGGAAGAGAAGCGTGATTGATTTTATTCAAAATTCATGTTTCTCCATTTATTTTCGGTCTGGCTTTATATTGTAACCGCGAATTTCGAGAAAAACCAGGCTCGAGTCCACTCGGCCGCTGACTTTTCGCCGTTCAAATTCAAATTTTCTGAAGGTCCATAACTCCGTTTGTAGTGAGTTCTGAGCGATTTTGGAGACAGCAGTGTGATCAGAGTGAACTTTTCTCCAAGATAAGTAGGGAAACAGAAATTCGATTCTGCGGTTGGGGTGTAAATGCGTTTTCCCAAAAGACCCAGTTTGTATTCGAGCGAGAGGAGGACATTTTGAAATCTAACAAGTGTTGACGATTCTCAGAGAGTTCGATAAAATTTTTGAAAAATAGTTTCTATCGTCAATCATTGGATTAAAGGCAGTGTTCACGATAAAAATCGTTTCTCTGTCTTCCCGCCTATCTTGAAAACGGCCCCATGCTGATTCCAATGATAACTCTGAAATCGTACAAGACCTTCTGAAAACGGAGTTATGGTCCCTCAAAGATTGAACTAAGGAAACATGGTGGACGAGTTGTCCGAGGCTTGTAACTTCCGTCTTTTGCAGCCGATGTATGCGAACTGACCTGAGTAAAGAGAGAAGTTGAGAATGAAGGAAAGAACGGGGCTATTAACCGGAAACCATCGCTCATCTCTCGATCTCGAGCACTCATTTGTTCTCGTCGGTGGGCGTGTGTTGCGCTTTTAAGGTTTGCAATGCGCTCGAAGTAGCAACTTCGGGCTCTTTTGGAGCTTTTCCTGGCTCGTTTTCATACGTTATTTCGACGTAAACGTTACAGTGTGCCCCTCCACTACCCATTCCTAGTGGAAACTGAAACATATTTTTTATCGTGAACACTGCCTTTGAAGGTAGCCCCGACCAGGGGTGTGCGGAATTTTCTGCTTTCTGATTTCTGTTTTCTATTTTCTGGCCATTTTGTCCCCTCTGTTTTCTGTTTCTGTTTTCTGAAAATTGGTCAAAACGAAGAAAAAATTAGAAAAATTGATAACAAATATTTTTCCAATAATAAGGCGCAGTGACTTACAAGGGATACGCACTTCCATAGTCATGAGGATAATATGCGTTTCAGGACGTGCTGGTTGACGGTCACAATGTAGAACCGTTTTTGAGATTCTTCCTATCGATATGTGAGACGAACTCGTAGCGAAAGCCATTGTTAGCAAGTTTGATGCCGAGTCTACCATTTTTTCGATTGAGATACATTTTTGCGTTGCTGTGTTCTGGTACATTTGATAGAGTTCATCAAGTATTTACTCTAGTGCTAGATACCCGTTTGGGAGAAGCACTTTATATTAGGTTGTTCGGAAAGAAATGCACGTTGAATTTGTCCATTCATTTCTCTCCTACTGAAATAATTTTTGGAACAGTTTTGTCTGTTAGCAAGAGATTTTTATTGTGCATCTTTTGATATATTGTGCACCTTTTTCCTTGGCCACCGTGGGCTGCTCCACGTTCTTTTTTACATCTTTATATTATTCTGTATTAGTGCCTTAGTTTTTATCGGCTTTGTCCTTTTTGCCTCCCTCTAGATCCAAATATTTCATTTTGAATCTTCGTGCATTACACATTTTGTGACATCTATACTGCCTTTATACGGGAGTGCACAAGCTACCCTTGTCACCCGCACGTGCTGCTACAGTAATGGACCACTGCAGCGCGGTCTGTGGTGAGCCCGTTCTCTCCCACCCCATGCGACAGGCATCGACTTCGCATGACCACCATCCAGTCGTTCGTATGACCAGCGATCATGCTCAGAGACGGTGAGTTTTTTCATTTATTTCTCTGCCGTTTTCAGTTGTTTTGGCGATATCTCAAATGTCATCGTATGGTTTCCGTTTTCGATTTACTCTGACGCATGAACCAGGCGGCTAACCGTGCGAGGTTGGCGGCCTCACTGGCAAATGGGGTTTCGATTCGCGCGGGATGATCTACCGTCGTAGCTCCGTCCACTCATAAAACTAAAATTATTACGCGAACTCTATTAGCTGAAGGTTAGGGTATATCGTCCATCACTGGATGAGGGATCGCCGCGACGCTGCTTGGCGGGAAAAATTGCGCGCGGGAAAACGAAGGAAGGGTGGCTATTGATCGCGCAATTTTTCCCCCCAAGCAGCGTCGCGGAGATCCCTCATCCAGTGACTGACGATACATGGAGCTTTGCAGAATCCTTCGCGCTATCAAGAAATTGAGAGGACATCTGTTCTCTTTTTTTACCCAAAAATCTTTCTTCTTGAATATTTATCTACTACTTCAAATTCATGGGTCATTTACCCGCATTCCATTACGACGACATCTAACTTATCACCAATACAACATAAGACGGCAGAAAAATTCAAAAACTCACCTTCTCTGAGCATGATCGCCGGTCATGCGGACATACGAAAGTCGATGCCTGCCACATGGGGTGGGAGAGGACGGGCTCGTCACAGGCCGCGCCGCGATGCTGCATTACTGTAACAGCGAGTGCGGGTGACAAGGGGGGCTTATGCACTCCCGTATAAAGGCAGTATATATTTTTCTTCGCAGGTTTTCTGGTTTGGTGTGTTTCCTGGCCGCAGTGAATTCGTCGATTACTGGTAGATCAAGGAGGTCGTCGACATGACTCGAAAATCGCAGCGCCTCGACAAAAGAAAGGCTTCAACCACTTAGAGCTTTGATGGTTCTGCTAACAATAAGGGGCTGAAGACCACAATAAGCTCTCAGCTGCCGATATACTGAAAAAGGCCCTAGAGCTCAATAAAGACTCTCTACTTGAGCAGTTACTCCTGGCCCTCTCAGGCAAACTCCCCTCAGTTCCGGAAGTCATTTCGGACGGTATTGAGAGCGAGAAGCGCGCTCGTAGTGTAGTAATTATTGGGCTTAAGGAGGCCAAGCATGTCGCGAAGCCGTCTGCTCGGCAAAAGGTCACCGAAAACAAGGTCGAAGGCTTTCTGGATGCGCTCAAGGTGGAGTGCAGACCAGAATGCGTGTACAGAATGGGTAAGTTTGATTCGGAGAATGGGCGTCTGGTTGAGGTGGTCCTTCCTATCAGATCCCATTTTCGAACTGCCCTTGCTAATGCCCGGTTACTTCACGACGCTGGTTTTTCCAAAGTTTATGTACGCCGAAGCATGACTAAGGAAGAAGGCGAGCGCGAATATGAACTGCGGGTTCAGGCTCGTGAACGTAATTAGGGAAAGGAGGTTCGTGAATGGGTTGTGTGTGGAGGACAACTTAGGCGCGCGTCTGAAATCAAGAGCAAATCAGAAAACTTGTAGCTACGCAAGGTTATTTCGTTCCCGGTATTTTTTCACCAGACGCCCGTAGCTTGGTAAATCAATCACCTATCGTTTCTCACCATGCACCCGCGAATTCTCTTTCCACGCATTATTCTGAAAATACCGTTGTTACTAAACCAGCTAGACCACTTCCTATACTAAGATGTTTTTTGTTTAATTGCATAAGTGTCGCCAACAAGTTACATCTTCTTCAATTTCCCCTCTCTTCGCAAAGTCCTGAATTAGTATTTTTTACAGAAACTTGGCTTGATGACAAAGTTCTTGATTCTGAGTTTAGGAGGGTTTTCTTATAAGATTGTTAGATGCGATCGAAATCGTCTAAGAGGGGGAGGGGTATGCTGCATCAGTCGCGATTCAATAGCTTTCAGAACGATCTCACTCGATTGCAACATGATGTCTGACATAATCTGCCTGGACATGTCTCCTTTCTCTGAATTTCACTGCATTAGACTTGTTCTTGTATATCGTCCACCAGGAATGCCAATTGCTGAAAATGACAACCTAATTGGGACCATAGCTGATCTCTGCTCTGAACCCTGCCCAACTGTTCTATTGCGAGACTTTGATCTTGGTATTGACTGGATCAGTAATGAAACACGTACAGCAATTGTTGAGAGATTACTCAATATCTTCTCTTCCTGTAATCTAACACAAATGGTTCTGAAGCCCACAAGAAATCTCTTTTTCCTGAATTTAGTTTTTTCCTCAGATCCAATCGTGAACGATGTCAGTATAATTCCTCTTTTTGACAATTCCAATCACAGCACCGTCTATTTTGGAATCGATTACCTTAGGGAAGAACAAGTATTCCTTCCCACACCAATGTACCATCTTGTTGACTATGCTAAACTCAATGAAGCTCTGCATAATATTCACTGGTTTGTGTTTTTTGCAAATTTTTCTTGCACGGGTGAACTTTATTACCGTTTTTGCTCCATTCTTTACGGTCTTTTCAAAAAGCTCGTTCCTTTCCGTTACGAAGAGCCTGCCAAGGACCACTATCCAACCCATATTGCTAACTTGCTGGAACAAAAAGCGCGACTCTTTACTACATCGAGAAATCCACTCGTTAATGAACTCTACAAAAAGATTTGCACGGATATCAGTTCCCACTTGAAAAATTATGCGGCTAATCGGGAGCGCATCTAAATTCAAGTCATCGTTGACGACGCCTGCTCTTGAAGACGATGGTCATATTCTGTCCACGGACTGCGACAAAGCCACAGCCCTAAGCACATATTTTGCAAGTGCATTCGCAAACTGAGGAATCGAATCAGCAGCAAAGTAGCTCGTTGGACTCAGCCACTATCTGTCGAATTGTGAATACATGCCCGGGGTTCGTTGTCCAGCCCTTTCATGTGCTATCTGTCATGAGGAGTTAAAACACTCAACTTCTAGCACCTACGATGGAATTCCACAAATAATTTTCCGAAAGTGTGCGCACACTTTACAATGCCCGCTATCCTTGATTTTTAATATGTCATTCAAATTTGCCGAAGTGCCTGAAATTTGGAAAGATACTTTAGTTACGCCAATCCAAAAAATACGTGGTGCCAAGCTTTTTTCAGACTTTAGACCCATAAGTATCTGTCCAACCGCGGGTAAAATCATGGAAAAAATCATTTATGACAACTTGTTCAGTTGGCTCACAGAACAGAAAATCATACCTTCTGAGCAACATGGCTTTATTCCTGCTGCATCAACCACTACGCTTGTTGCTGATTCCTTACGCGACTGGTTGCTAGCCGTTACTGAGGGCAAATCTGTCGATATTGTGTTTTTCGACCTATTCAAAGCTTTTGGTGAAGTAAGCCATTACAAGCTTCTTCAAAAGTTGGAGTTAGTTGGAGTGAGAGGGCAACTGCTCAAATGGCTAGCGGCATACCTCAGGGGTCGACATATGACGATTAAAGTTGGAAACAGCTTCTTTGGCCGTTCTTCGTGCCCTAGCGGAGTGCCTCAAGGAGGCGCTCTCTCACCGCTTTTGTTTCTCACATACACTGCTGATTTGCCAGATTTCCTCAAAGTAGACCCGAACATCGACGTAAAAATGTTTGCGGATGATATTCGAATCTATAATTCCTATGACCCTGACCATCAACGAAATGCGTACAATAAATTGTGCGCCTCCATTTTGAGAATGTTGGAGTGGTCGCATAAATGGGAGCTGCCTGTGAACATCTCTAAAACGAGGACCTTCCATATTAGATCTTGCTTACCTATCTCATGCACACTCAATGGAACCACATTGAGAATGGAGGATAAAATCAGAGACCTTAGAATATTAATTGAGAACTCTCTCAAGTTCACAGATCACTTGGAGAACACGGCCAAAAAAGCCCTAGGTTCTCTGTTTGTGCTTCTTAGGAATGTGCAAAGTAGTGATCCCACCTATTGGTAAGACTGTTCAAAAACTATATTTTACCTCACTTAGAATATGGATCCTTCATATGGAGTCCGTTTACCAAAAAGGATAGCATGACCTTTGAGAAATTTCAAAAAAAAATTTACAAGAATCGTGTTCTATAGAGCTTTTCCGAATCCCTGGTATCCACAGGCTCTCCCTTCTTACAAAGACCGCCTCGGGATTCTTAAAATGAGGAGCCTGCGGTACAGGAGGGTTGTGAGCGATCTAGTTCTGGCTTTCCGCATCATTCGTGGCGAAGTGAAAGTGAGACTAGGCAAGTATTGGTTCATCAAACCAAGCAGAGGAAGATCGGGTGGGTTTGCACTGCAGAGTCGTAAACTTAAGCGAAACTCCGTCGAGGTTGTGTTTCATTCCTTTTTCTTTCGAACTGCACGGTGGCTCAACAGATTACCTATGGATCTTGTAGAAAACTAACAGGCATTAACGTGTTAGATACCCTGAACCTGAAAGATTTCATTCAAGTGCAACTTTTGCATTGTTTGAAATGTCCAGGCTTAGAATCTTTTTGGAATAATTCTATGCCCATTTCATTCCGGTCCGCCCTTGATCTGCGTTGTGATGATTGTTTCAGTGAGCTACCCTCCTCGGTGTTGTTATATCTCTGCTCGGTGCCTACATTTATCACTACGGATGTGATTTATGGACTCATGGCGGTTGCTAAACTGTTATCCAGTGCTTTTCCCGATCCAAGTAGTTCGCAATTGGTGGCTGTGATGGTTCATGGCATGGCAGACGTTGTTTTGTTCGCTGTTTATTTATGCTAGCAGCAACGTATTTAGCTAGGCCAATCATTGGCTGAGTTCCCATTACATATCTCTTAGGGTTATCGCTTCCTGGGTTCGGAGCCATATATTTTTTCATCCTTCATCTGCCTATCTCAAGTGTGGTGCTAGAGGCCTTCAACTAAGGACGGAATTACCTTAACCTGTCTCCATCAGGCTCTTAAGAATTGGATTTATCTGAAGATACATCGCCCAGATACCTAACAGTAGTCGGAGGACCATATGCATCCTAGGAAACCGCATGGATAGGATCGCTTTCAACGCAGTTACTTGAATAGGATACGGATTGCTATGAATTCATTTCCTGGAACAGGAAATATTGATGGGTTCCAGGCTTCTAGCACTACTTTGTTTTTTTTTTCTCACTGCCTCCACAACCTTTAATGGCTCCGGACTTAGCTAGTGTCGCCTTTTCAAATATTCTCTAGTTAGAGCAATGGTCTTGTGGTCAGCTGTTAATGCGTTGTGCTACGTTTTGATTCGTTTTTGTAATCATTTCTTTGCTTCTAATTCATTTCTTTGTAGTTTTGAGCACGTCGGCAACAGCGTACAAGAAATAAATAAATAAATAAATATTTTTGTCTCTATCTACTTTGTTTTTTTTTCAAGAAAAAAAGTTTAGGAAATGTTTGACCAAAAATTTTGAATGCCAACTTACATGTGGTACGACTTCAAGCAAGGCTAATCGGCTGCTGAATCTCATCGTGCCCTATCTGAGCCCTGTCAGAAACTGTCAGAAACAGAAACCTGTCAGAACAGAAACACGCCGGTGACACTCCAAAACCGACTCCGAAACTGGATGTACACGGCAAAAAAGTGGTGCTCTGTGTTTGGTTGAACAGCAAAGGTTTGGTGTACTTTGAAGCTCTGGATTCGGGTCAAGCAGTTAAGGCGGACATCTACAAAAATCTAATCAACCGCGTGCATTAAGCACTGCGTCGTCGAGGTGTCGAAACGACGTTGACAGAAGTCCTCCACGACAAAGCTCGTCCGCATGTCGGGAAAATCACTTTGGAAGGATTGAGAAATTGGACTGTGGAGTCCTGCCTCATCCGCCACTCAGCCCAGACCTGGCAAAATACGAATATAATCTGTTCCGGTCGATGCAGCACTCCCTGGCCGATGGAAAGTTCACAATCCGCGAAGAAGTCCAGCTCTGGGTGTCCAATTACTTTGTGTCGTAGCCGGGCGAGTTCCTCGAAAGAGGATTCCATTCTTTGCACAATCGTTGGCAACTAGTCATTGATGGGAAAGGTGATTATCTTTTGAATGAATCTTGGTTAGTTTCGTTTTTATAATGGAATTCTTTTAAAGCTCAAACGCGCATTTCTTTCCGAACAACCTAATAGATGCCCGGAATTCATTGATTTCGTTTATAATCCTCACGTCATGCGTCCTAGGCAAGCACGCCTTGAACTGAGAAGGTTGTTCTTACATGGAATTCAATCACTAAGAAAAAACTCATTGGCGTATTCTTTTTTTTCCGAAAAATGACTCAGGCGCCTGCAGGGTAACGGCAGGAGCCGTTGTTGTTGTTGTTGCCGTGAACAACCAAGTGTTCCATCCACGTCAAAAACAAACCAATCCTGCGATCTATCCGGCATCGATAGACTGGCCGTAGGCTTGTCAAAGAAGTTGAGAACACTGGCATGAACATAGTCTAGCCTTCCAAGTTCTTGTATAAGTTGTTGTATGCCAACACATACAATTCTGAATGTTATGCCAAACGTTCGCGACTTCCTTCGGCCAAAATGACTTCAAATCCATGTACAGGTGAATTTGAAGTCTAAATCGTCACGCTAAAACCAAATCAGTGCTTAAGTATCGCGAGAAGCTGAGATTGAAGAGCGCTTGTCGCGTATCACACCACAATAGCATGCCCCTAGCGACAATCGCCTTTAACTTCGACACACTCTCACCAACCCCTAACATGCTGACGTACTACCCCAGGGATGCGTGCTCTGAGAGTTTTGGCCAAGCAATAGCCTATGAATCGCCACAAAATGCCTGATTTCCGCGAAATAGCCGTCAAATGATGCTCGCCCAGAAACAGCCGCAAAAAATGCTTCTCAAGTGAGTATGCGACGCATTCTTAAGACAGATTCGGGTGTCAACACCGCCATAGGCTCAGCTACCCACGTTTTCTCTGTTATTTCTTGGCTATTTCGCTGAAAACAAGGTCGCAGCCGCGTAGTAGCCAAGAAATAATCGAGAAATTGCTCACTAGGAACAGCTGTATACCTGCTGAACTATTTCTCGGCCAAGACTCTCAAAGTGAGTGAATGTGGTAATGTTCTGCCCGTCATTGACGCGCCATTTCGTATATCAACGTCTCATAGGCAACTTCCATAGTCCTCACCGCGAGCGCGACACGCGATGGAAGCGCGGTGCGCTATGGAAGTCCTAACCGCGCGGGACGAGCGTGAAACAACTATAAAATCTCCGAAGGCACCGCCGTGGCGGTGCGGGTCAAGGTTGGGCTTCAAATGTGACATGCACAGAAATTCCTGACTTTCATTTGCGCATACAATAGCCTGGAGTAGTTTTTGAGTCGTTTATGTTGGAGAGAATAGAGACTGAGAAGCGAAAATAAATTCTAATGGTGAAACCGCCATGACGGTTTGCACGGTGCCGCTATGGCGGTGGTGGATGGGCGGCACGAGCGTCCCGTACCGCGAGAACTTTTGTAGTCCGCTTCGCTTCCCGCGGTCACGCTTGTGCCGATCTTGCGGTGAGAACTATGAAAGATGCAATAAGTCATTCGTGCAGTTCCGTAGATATTATATTGCAGTTACGATTAAGGTGTTCAAAATTACACTCTCCTCACCTAAAAAAAGTTGAAATGCAGAGCCTCTTTTTCTGAAAATTTTCTGTTTGTTGATTTCTGTTCTCCGGCCATTTTGGCCTTTCTGTTTTCTGATTTCTGTTTTCTGAAAAATTTTTCAAATTTCTCCTGGCCCCAACGCTGCTTGGCCGTACGCGCTCGGTTGCTGAGCGCGGCTACCAACCTTATAGACAATAACGATACACTGCAGATTTAGACAATATTGTACGCGCAGAGGTTAAATTCACTGAAAACAGGGTGACCAACATTCATTTGATAACCCAACATCCGAAAGTCATACTTTATTAGCCTCACATATATAGAAGTGAAGAGAACTTTTTTGTTTACTAACCCCTCTTCGAAACACCCACAACGACACTGCAAATCGCTGTTATAGTGTCGTGGTAGGCTTCCCAACATGAAATGTATCCAATGTCTCGCAAATTTCTCTCAGTCTTCGTTCGCCATTGGAGCTGGAAGGAAAGCCTCCAGCGGCAATCAACTGTTTGTTATGATCTAATTTTTTAGAATCTACGGTGCTTCCCAGCTTTTATATTTAAATATTATGTAGCATACATATTCAGAGAAATCTGTCGCTTTACTTACAATTCTTATAGATCATCAATTTTAGTCTTTCAAAACCAGTAGTTTTTTTCGGTTGTTTGTTGGAGATGTTGGGAATCTGGTTCATTTCAAATGAACTCCTGTTTTTGATTATCACAGCGAGGAGCGGTTGCTTTTCGTCGGAACCTCCTTATCACTAGTTATATTTCACCGAGTACCAACGCTCCGCTGCTGGTGATAATCGAAATCGACAGGTCACCAGAGATTTTCCAGAGTCTATCGTCCACTGGATAAGGGATCGCCGCGACGCTTCTTGGCGGGAAAAGTTGCGGGCGGGAAAACGAAGGGAGAGTGGCTATTGATCGCGCGATTTTCCCGCCAAGAAGCGTGGCGGCGATCCCTCATCCAGTGATGGACGATACACACGCTTACCCTCTGTATGGCTCGTGTATGCACTAATTTTCCTTGTGTTGCATTTTTAACAATCTACCATGGAATCCAAGCCTTATTGAGTGTCTTCACAATGGACTCGATTGTTGTCTCAGTGCTTAAGACTCAAGTCAACGTTCACTCTCACATAATATAGAGCACAGATTTAATTCGATTTGCTTGTGTATATGTGAGACTAATAAAGTATAACTTTCGAATATTGATTTATCGAATGAATGTTGGTCACCTTTTTTTCCGTGAACTCAACTTGTTCCTCGTAGTATAAATTGTCTAAATCTGCAGTGTATCATCAATCACTGGACGAGGGATCGCCGCGACGCTGCTTGGCGGGAAAAATTGCGCGATCAATAGCCACTCTCCCTTCGTTTTCCCGATTTTTCCCGCCAAGCAGCGTCGCGGCGATCCCTCATCCAGTGATGGACGATATCGTTATAGCCACTCTCTCTTCGTTTTCCCGCGCGCAATTTTTCCCGCCAAGCAGCTTCGCGGCGATCCCTCATCCAGTGATGGACGATATCGTCTATCAGGTTGATAGCCACGCTCAGCAACCGGGCGCGAAATCATTCGGTCAATAGCCACCCTCCCTTCGCCTTCCCGCGCAAAATTTTAGCAGCGGCGGGGCTACCCTTCATTCAATGATTGACGATAAAAACTATCTTTCCAGAATTTTATTGAACTCTCTAAGAATCGTAAACCCTCATCGGATTTCAAAATATCCTCCTCTCACTCGAATACAAACTGAGTCTCTTCAGGCATGCATTTACGGCAGCACGCAAATAGTCAACTTCAATACCGTCCCATGCTTCCTTTGAAGGCACACCCCAATCTCAGAATCGAATTTTGGTTTTCCTACCTATCTTGGAGAAAAGTTCACGCTGATCACAGTAGTGTCTCCAGAATCGCTCAGAACTCACTACAGGCGGAGTTATGGCCCCTCAAAAAATTTGAATTTGAATGGCGAAAAGTCTGCGGACGGGTGGTAGGAGACCTTCAGGTCTAGGTCCGAGGGTTTAGGTCCGAGCCTGTTTTTCTCTCAAAATTCGCTGCTATCTTTCTGAAGCAGGTTACAATATAAAGCCAGACCGAAAATAAATGGAGAAACGTGAATTTTTGAACAAAATCAATCACGCCCCTCTTCCCTATTGAGATCGGAAACTTGTCGATGGGCGTCACCCATTTTTTCTTTCATGGGGGCGTGGTCGACCTTTTTCTCGCTTATTTGAGTGAATTCGAATTTCGCGCTTGGCAGGGTTGCAGGACACGGCGGCCGGAGTATAATTTCAAAAATTACCCTTAAGCTTGGACTGTGCTTTTAAACTCCAACTGCACACTAATCAACAGGCCACGTGTGCTCCGCGATTTGTAACTATCTCGAGCATTCAATAAGAAAAATTGTTCGTTGAGTTACGGAGTACTGAGGAGACGAAATCGCTCACAATGTTGAGGATCGTTGTTTTTGGCTTCAGCTTGAGTAGAACTGTCTGGTGTACATCTTGCACGTGACAATTTTTAAAAGGTTCTCCCTATCGGTATTATGTTCCGCCCATAGCAGACGACCAAGCGCCAAGTGACGCTCAGGGTCTGCATCCTTAACAATCGTTATTGATCTGACTCCCCAGCGACCACTGCGGCAGGCCTGTCGCTTACGGTGGAGGCAAAGCGGCTGTAGCGGCTGTCACTAACATTATCGATACTATCGTTAACCATGTGCCTTTCACGGACACGTAGCTTGCGAAAGCCGTCGAGCGTCATGCGCCAACGTTTCAGCGCTGGCGCGTGATGCTCCGCCTTGTCGCTTTGCCGCTGGTCGTCTGCTATGGACGGAGCCTTATTCTTGAAGGCACAGGACACCCAAAGAACGATTTTTAGGTTTCATCCTTATATTGGAGACGATCACACTCTGCTCACAATGGTGTTTCTGAAATCGTCCGAGACCCCCCACGAGCGGAGTTATGGCTCCTTGAAAATGCTTGCATTTTGAGGGCGAAAATTTGGTGGACGAGTAGTCTCAGGCCTGTATTTCTCTTGATTCGCAGTCGTGGCACGAGAGCAACACAGGATGAGGATACAGATCGGAAAGGGAGTGAATAAAGTCGACTCGGGTGAAAATCATCCATCCCTGTAGCCGCTATTGAGATCAAAAATCAGGAAGGGGGCCGGGTCTGTGGTGGTGGCAGGAGGGGGTCGGGCCCGTGGTGGTCGCTTATATCTCGCTTATTTGATGGGAATGAGATCTCGCATTCGGCACGTGTTATACAGGAAGGGTCTGCTACACATCCACACGAAAATCTCAAAATTCATATCTGAGGGTGTACTGTGCCTTTAAACAGCTCCCAGATAGATCCGGGTCTGTTCGGCTAACGTTTCGGCGTCTTCGTCTTCTTAGGAGCCTGAAAAGCTTAGAGTATTCAAGAAACTCTCTGAGCAAGTGTCATTTTATCTCATTCAGTGGGAAGCAGGACCACCCACGATGCAAGTGAGAGAAAAAAGCTCCAACGAACCGAACATTAGACTGCCAGCCGAGGAGCTCAACAAGGCACCCTTAAATGTGACTGAGAGCCGAAGAGCCCAACGAGCCACTATCAGATGTAGACGGAAGAAGGGAATAAGCCCAGCGCTACAGTATTCCGGGGTAGGGGCTCTCTACACACATAGGAAGAATTTATCTCGCCTTTATCGGCTCCGACTCCACTCGGTAGCACTTCATTTCAATTGAGAAGCGTGACGTTTCAAACTGCAAAGACTGAGCAATTTCCTGTGTGCAGAGAGCCCCTGTCCCTAGTCTTCCTTATATATACATCGAGAAATTCCTTTAGTGCCTCCTAAAACCCAACCCCGTTCGTTGAGCTTCTCTTATATCATGCCGTTGCACCCTTATCCAATATAGGGAATGGGGAGCGTACCCTATGTTAGTTCTCTCCAGTGTTACTGTTTTTCTCCTTCCAAGTAGTAATGCGCGTAGCGGAATGATAGCTAAAATGTTTAACATCTGGACCGAAAACAACCGCTCGATTTTATGGTAAAGCTATCATATCAGCGTCGCGGCTTCCCCCATTCAGAGATGCACGATATGGTTACAGCCTATAAAACAGCGAAATTCACTTGGTTCCTACGCGTGCTGGTGCGGAGCGGAGGTTAGAGAGAGTGAGAGAGCGTAGGGCAGAAGGAGGCCGAGTAGGCGCGCGCGCCGCTCGCGCCTCGAGTGATGTGAATTTCGGCCTTTTATAGAGGGTATATCTTATGCAGACCATAGTGACCCCCTCGGAATGAAATTGCGGCCCGCAGCTGCAGAAAGCTGCTGTTGCAGCAAGCTTTGTGCTGCAGCAGCGATTGTCTGTAACTGCGGATCAATATTTCGGTCCGGTGGGAACACGATTTCGTCAACTTGCTATGATCGTCGCGGTTGCGTGTAGACTTTTCAATAAGCAACGATCGATTATTAGTGACTTGCTCTACTTAAATTGTTGAGAGTGCTTCTATGACGTAAGACTCGCATTACTCCCAGATAGGCGTCAAATCGCTATCATGTAAGTTTATTTTTTCATCTTTACCACTTTGAACTTCCCCCCATCCGATGTCAAAAAGTGGTGAAGTAGAGTGCGCGCAATCATTTTAGTCTAATGAATGAACGGGCTGCGACGGTAGATCACCCCGCGTGAACTGAAACCCCATTCTCCAGTGAGACCGCCAACCGCGCACGGACAGCTGCGTGGTCCATGCGTCAGACTAAATGAAAACGGAAACCATACCTGGATTCAATTGTGATTTTTGCGCTATTTGCGGTGACCCTGGAACGAGAAACCCGAAACGCCGAACAGCCACATCTGCAATTGGAAGAAGTCTACAGTGAGGAAGACCCACAATTCGAAGAAATCATTAGCTCTGCCAGCTCAGGTACTTGCTGCATTATTTTTTCTATTGTATATTAAACGCGAATATGGGGATCGCTTTGAGTTTTTCGGAGAAGTAGGGTAGTTTACTGTGGAGACGTCAAAGTGGGCCATTTCCTGAAAGTAGTTGCATATCTTAATAAATTATTGGCTTTAAGCCATGCAAGCGATGCAGGTTATGGCTGGCTGTTGTATCTGACCTCGGCGCAGCTACGACACCTCCTTGATCACCACAAGTTTCAGAGAATTCGGCGACTTCCCCGCTAAATTTTCAGTTTAGGGCCAGAATCGTAATAATCCCGTACCATAGTTGCAGTTTTAAGCCTAAACTTCCAATGTTTCCCTGACCGCAAGAGGTGTCGCGATGGAACCCCACTGGACTCTTACACGAGGAAATGAACTCTACCCGTTAATAATTTGCGACTATTTGATTACAATAGGAAATCGATAAGACTTGGAATCCGCTAAGAAGAGCTCCTATTTGTTGAAGAGCTATGCTTTCTCACATTGAGCCATCAAAGTCCTTAAAATTCGAAATGCACGTCACGCGATGTTAGAAGGCGTCCTCTCGCGGCAAGCAGCATGGTTCGATTTCACTCTATGCCAATCGATCCATTGCGAGGTTTGTTCTATAGAACTCTTATTCAGAAAGTAACGAAGTTGATAACTTATCGGATAGCGTGTGGAGCGGTAACGAGGACGTATCAGACGCCGAGTCTGGGTCAGAGCATAGTGGTGACATATCGGAATCTGAGCTGACCGACGAAGACTCGATGGAAGCAGATCAGCCGAAGATATAGTGGGACGGTCGTGATGGTTAGCTACCTCAAGATGATGACACGTGGTCGGCAAGTTATAGCTGATCGATATTCCGATATATACCAACGAGCTTTATTTTACGAAACTTTTGCATTACATTTCGGAATCTCGAAAAAGCTGATAAGCGCAATGGAAGCATTGATGGAGGTTCTGTATGGAAAACCTTCTCTAATAAGGGTAGGAACCGTTGGCCTAATAATTTGCTGTGGTGCTGTGTGCTAAAGATAGCTTTTACAGTACAACGCTCAGGTCGCGAGTCTTAACAGGCATATAATGTTGTAGTGCAATCGCAGCACCTGGCTTTTTTGTTGCGTATGCTTCTCAATGTTGAATGGCAAACAAGCTCGATGCAGGCAAGTGGCGTGTTCGAGGTACATGTAGGTGCTTCAACATTTTTTCCATCACAACTATAAAATCATGTTTTCAGAATTCAAATCAAACGGCCCAAGAGTACCCAGAGAGTTGAGGTTCAGCTAGACAGCATAATAACTCAACTAGCAGACATTCTCTGTGATAATATCCTAGATGTGATAATTTTTCATCGTATTGTACATGAAAGAGGGGCAAGTGGGGCAGATCGTTTGTGCTAATTTCACTTCTAACAGAGCGAGCTCATGTTACTGTTCAGATACACAGAGAGGACCGCAGCGATCCCAGGTACTTAGATGCATTCAAAGCTAATATTGAGTCCAAAGAAAAGTTTCTGTCGAAGAGAATTTGAGTCTTACTCACATTATACACCGATGGGTTCAAGCCTCGAAGATTAACCCAGTACGTTCTTACAACTCGTGCCGGTAATAGAGGTCACTATATACTATTTGATTTTTTTTTCAGGACGACCGTGAAATATGACGTGTTGTATTTAGCGACACAATCTACGCATGGTTTACGCACAGGGTTGAGCAGGGTTGCGACTTGGCGCAATCGTAGAAGGGGTCGTAAAAAACGGGGTTTTATGGGGCAAAATGAAAACGGGGGGGGAGGACTCCTGAAATTTTCGCAGAAAAAGAAATTTTTGTCGAAACTATTTAGTAGGATAAAATGAGGCAGCAATAGTCGCCCGGGGTTCCTCGTTCTGCTGAATAGAAGTTTGATGTGTATTTGTCGGAAGATCGTAAATTTACTCAAAATTCCACAGATTTCGTGAAAAGTGGGGGGGGGTCGCAGCTTTGCCGGAAATCGGTGCAACGGCCTGCTACTCAACCCTGTTTATGCGTATGTTTTCAAATCGGGTCTGAGTAAGATGGGTTCTTCCGCAGATTAGGAATTGATGGAAGTGTGTCCGATTTTGGCTTTAGAAAAGTTTGTGAGGACTTTTTTCGATAAATGCAACAAGGTGTCCGACCGTAAAGTATGACGTGTTGTGTGTAGTGGCATATTCTACACATGGTTTACGCACAAGGTTGAGCAGGGTTGAGGTCCGTTGAAAGAAAGCTGAAATTCATCGCGTACAGAATGTTGACACCTCTAAACAAATTTGATTTTTTTAATTTGAACACAACTGAGTTTTACAGGAATCTGGAAGGGACGTTTCTAGAGGGAAGTGTGTGTTCCCGAGTGCTACGGCCCACTTAACCGACAAAAACTGATGAAGAATGACAATGCGTTTCAAAAATTCCGCAATACTCATGCATCAGCACTTAATTTGTTTTTCTATTTCGGAAAATTTTGAGATCTGCCGATTTTTATCAAAAATTTCTGTATCAGCGTATTGTATGAGTTTCGTTTCAGTGGCAGGCTGAAAAAGGGCTGTCGGAGACGGAAAAAGTAGCTGCTGGGCTCTCTTAGCAACGCGGAGAAAGTTAATCAACCTATGTAAAAGTGTGAAATGTTTCTTTTTTCACTAAATATCACTCTTCGGGAATGCACTTATATTACTGTATTTTTTTCATCAGTTGTAGGTGGACTGTGCCATAATAATGTTTTTTGTTGTTGCTTGCAAACTAAGTCGTTTGTTAACAATCTATATTACTTCTAAAGCACAAATAAACATGCATTTGTGCCGTCATAATGGTTGTTATTGTTCGTAAATTCAGCTGTTTGTGAATTATGTTGTTCGTGATGAAAGGGCTAGTACGAATATGATTCGCTAAATGGAGAGAAGAGTCCACGACGCGGATCGTCCTGCCTTTACGAGCTTCGGTGAAGGATCGTCCGGTCGTCAGCCGCGGATAGTCCTGCAGAAGCGCCTCGCATCGTCCTTGAACTTCTCTGAGGAGCCGTTGACGATCATTTGCTGAAGCGTCGCCGAAAATGGTTGTCATTGGAGCGCGTTAACTATACCCACACACAATTTTGTCCAGCGCGTTGCGGTGACAGCAGCATTCTCATTGATGCACGTTATTTTGACCTTTCCAATCGCCACCTGAGCACATCTACTGTTGTATACTCATTCTATTCATTGTTTTCCGTTGCGTCATCCCTCTATTTATCTCTCGCAAGCTTGTAGCTCCTACTTACCCACAGAATCAACATACGAGTACCATCATCTCCATCTTCTTTGTTTTTTATTACTTACCATGCACCATCAGAATGCAAACAACAACCAATGCCAGGGTTAGACACAAAAACCCAAATTCTTACAACATTATTATTCCTAATGTGAATTTTGCCTTGTTTCATTTTTCTCCATAGAATAGAGTTTGCGTAATAATTTCAGTCTGATAAATGGACGGGG
Organism: Aplectana chamaeleonis; assembly: GCA_029168955.1. Classification (NCBI taxonomy): domain Eukaryota; kingdom Metazoa; phylum Nematoda; class Chromadorea; order Rhabditida; family Cosmocercidae; genus Aplectana; species Aplectana chamaeleonis. Next base: position 573,960 of record JAPDOI010000414.1, read on the forward strand.
ATGCGACGGTAGATCACCCCGCGCGAATCGAAGTTACATTCTTCTGTGAGGCCGCCAACCCCGCGCGGCCAGCCGCCTGGTCCATGCGTCAGACAAAATCGAAATCGGAAACCATACCTACTAAACATTTCACATTTATAACTCTTCTCAAACCCTCAATACACCTATTCTAAATCACAAACTCTTACTTTCCCCATCCATTTTACACACCGAAAAGGCTATTCGGAGGCAGTTTAATGAGGATAATCCAACTTCTGAAACGTGATACTGAAATACCTTTCGGGTAAAATACGCGAAACAATGACTTACGCGAAAGTAACAAGCTTAAATAAAATATTTTTAGCGTTGACGTAAACATTCGAGAGAGATTAACGATCACACCCTGTCCATGAACTTATCAGGGCTCATCGTTTCTCCTGGTGTGCTGAAAATTTAATACTTGTGTCAAGGGAAATGAGTGAATGATGAGTGAACTGAGAGGGCATCGTTGCTCAACTTTCTTGACTCCCATTGGTTTCGGGTCGGATTGCTGTCGTACCGGCCAAGATTTCTTCTAGAAACAAAAATAATAGTTATAATTATGAGAGGAGAGATGACGACTGCTGCAACCTACATTGACCGCTGAAGTGCCTGGAATATTTCATTCCTCCAAAAATGCCTCGCCTCCACCATGTAGTCAACCTCATCTTTCGTTCTTCTTCGTTCACGCCCAAGGACTGGTAAAATTTGAAACGACTTTATGAGGCCATATATTTCGACAGCTTTGGTTATTCGATGTAGTAGGAACCATGAACTCATCTTGACTCGCAACAACGCTCCGCTCAATTCATCGTGGCCCAACCCTATCATGTCCAATACGAAGCCTAGAAAGTGCAACTAGTATTTTCAGAATTTCTACTGGAAACAAATTAGTGCTTTCTATTCTGCCTTTCGCAATTACAATACTTTCAATAGTTTATTCATTAAACCATCAAGTCTCGCTCATTTTTCCACATTGGAAGGCCACACCCGAAAATCTCTCGAAAACAGTGGTTGCATTGAGTTTCTGACCTAGAGAACGGGGTGGCATATCACAGCGCAAAACGTAATACAAAACTACAGAGTGTAACATTTAAACCATAATTTCCAATAGTTTTCCTCGCCTATCAAGGCCGTTTCCACCTGGACCGGCAGATTCAACAGATTTTCGTTCTGGTCGTTGTTTTTTCGGTTCACACGAACTGCGTAACCTTAGATACCTCTCGGAGGCTGTGTGATCTAAAATTGAGAAATTTTTGCTGAATGTGAGGAGCATTTATGACTAATGTACTTACACTCTGAAAGCAAGATGAACAATCACCATATTTGCATGAACGTTGTGCTTCGCTTACCACTTCTCCATTGAGCAGCCTCTTTTAGCAAATGAAACTTAAAATTCCATTTAGATAGTTCGACAGCTGGGCGTAAAACATTTTATAATAGGCTTCACTCATTACCCCTCTGAATGAACTTTCTTCCATAATGTGCCATGCTTTCACGCAGTTCCAGAGCGAGAACGTGGGAGTAGGCTCCACAAATAGCCTCTATCAAAATTTCTAGAACAAGCAGATCTCAGATTTCTTGGACTAAGGAAACCTACAACGTCAGAAGCTACAGAAAAATCACACAGGACAATATGCCGTATTCTGAGACAGACCATGGGTGACCTTTTACGAAGGATGCATCACGAACCTGCACATGAAGCTGCTGTCAAATGCGCGTTGCGTCCCGAGTGGATTGCACTTACTTGGACGAGTTGCTCAGTCACGCCCACGACAAGTTTTTCATTTTCGTTCATCCCTCGCTCTGTTTTTAACACTACGCAAGTCTGATCGACCGTGAATCGCATTCATTCTGGCCCTTTTGTGCTGCGTATTCCCTTCGTTCTCTTGTCAATTCCATTCATCCTTGTTTACATATGTCTAGTTGAAATCCTTTTCCATTCCCGCTGACACAATTTTAAGTAGCATCACTATTAAATGGAGAGATACATCATATTCAGCTTAGCCCTTTTACGCAGCACTCAAGGTCAGAAATCATAATCATTGTCAGATAGCAATGCCCCTAAATTTAGTGGTTGCAGCTTCTACCTGTCACCTCGCCCCGATAATGAAGTCAGGGATTGTGTTTTGAGGAGTAAGGCCGGCGAGCGTTTGCGATGGAGGAATAAGTTGTTCAAGGTGCTATAAACTCATGTTAGGTCTCTTTCAGAGTTGGATAGCAGCGCGACGCGATGGGATGATAACCACGAGCATCGATCGAGATCGCGTCGGACGTTGATCTGCATTCAAAACATGCCATCACGGCTATCAGCGATGCAGTCTGAAAGAGTCCTTAAGCTTCTACTATCCACCATTTCCTTGGAACCAGCTTGATATGGAGCGCGCTGCACTGTTCTCATTTGTCCATAGCGTTCCATGAACGCAGTTTAAGACAAACACAAATTTGACACTGTGAAATCGCACGCAAATTATCTTTCGTAGACGTATGAAGAATACAGAGGCATTATGACAGAAACATTATCAAGAAAAACGATTAGGTGTGCATAATGTGAAAACCCTATTTCATGATACATGGCTTGGCCACAAATAGCCTCTATCGAAATTTCTAGAACAAACAGATCTCACATTTCTTGAACAAAGGAAACCTACAACGTCAGAATCTACAGAATAGTCACACGAGACAATATGCCGTATTCTGATACAGACCATGGGGCTTGTATGTACGAAGGATGCATTACGAAACTGCTCATGAAGCTGCTGTCAAATGCGCGTTGCGTCCCGAGTGGATTGCACTTACTTGGACGAGTTGCTCAGTCACGCCCACGACAAGTTTTTCGTTTTCATTTTTCCCTCCCTCTGTGTTTAACGTTGCGCAAATCTGGTCGACCGTAAATCGCATTCATTCTGGCCTTTTGTGTTGCGTATTCCCTTCGTTCTCTTGTCAATTCCATTCATTCCTGTTTACATATGTCTAGCTGAAATCCTTTTCCATTCCCGCTTACACAATTTTAAGTAGCATCCTTATTAAGTGGAAAGATACTTCATATTCAGTTAGCCCTTTTAGGCAGCATTCAAGGTCCGAAATCATAATCATTGTCAGATAGCAATGCTCCTAAATTTAGTGGTTGCGGCTTCTATCTGTCACCTCGCCCCGATAATGAAGTAAGGGATTTTGTTCTGAGGAGTAAGGCCGGCGAGCGCTTGCGATGGAGGAATAAGTTGTTCAAGGTGCTATAAAAAACCCTGCTAGTTTCAATTCAATTGAAACCTTCTCAGCCAAAGTGAGATTATTAGCCTATTTTGAATATTAAAGGCAGTGTTCATGATGAAAAATGTGTGTGTTTCGACTAGGAATGGGTGGTGGAGGGGCACACTGTAACGTTGACGTCGAAGGAACGCATGAAAACGACCCAGGAAGAGCCACAAAAGGGCGCGATTTTATCACTTTGACGCAAGGCAAATCCTGAAAGCACAGTGCCCCCCCCCCGAAGTTAACAAATGAAAACTCGAGATCGTGAGGTGAGAGATGGTTTTCGCTCAATAGCCCTGTTCTTCCCTTCATTCTACACTTCTCTCTTTACTCGGGTCAGCTCGCATAAATCGGCTGCAGAAGACGGAAGTTGCAAGTTACGGACAACTTGTCCACCATGCTTCCCTAGCTCAATTTTTGAGGGGCGATAACTCCGTTCCCAGAAGGTCTGGTACGATTCCAGAAACATCATTGGAATCAGCATGGGGCCGTTTTCAAGATGGGCAAAAAAACAGAAGAACGATTTTTATCGTGAACACTGCCTTCAAAGGAACAGTCCAAGCTCAGGTAGGAAATCCGAAACTTCCGTATAATCATAAAGTAGAGCGTCCTTTTAAAACACTTGTGAGAGTGCGAACTCTCAATTCCTCCTAACAAGCGAGATATTGGGAGAAGCCACTCTGGGGCGCCCACAGCAGGAAGCCATTTTGGCGGGCCCCTTTGGACGAGTTGTCAGCCATTTCCCATCAGGTGATTATCGACAATCGATCACCCAGCTAGCATTTTTTCACGACGGCGTAGGGATTTCCATTCATTTCTCTTAGATCTCACTTCAGTTTTCTGATTTTATTACAATAGTTTTTAACCATACTGTGTTGTGTTGCAGTAATTATATCGTAGTATCCAATACATAGCGAAAAAAAAACAGATTTCAAGTGCTTCACGGCTCATTCACCAAGCGAAAAAAAACAGATTTTCACCAAAATAACATATTTCCCATGTGCAAAATCTATTTCTCACTCAGATTTTGATGTTGAGGTCTAAACATTTTTGGTAGGCAAAACGATTTTTCGCTCTCTAGACTATGCTCATTTTCAAGCGGGATTGTCACGACGAGCGCAAAAAGGTGTCTGCGGTTTTGTTTTGTTTTTTGAATTTGCGTGTTTAAAAAAACCCGCTCATTTCTAATCATCTCTGCTCTGATTAGTTTTTATTTCATCATCTACCTTATTTGCAGTGTACCCATACCCATCTCTGTACCTATACCTCTACTTTTATTTACAAATTTAATATGCGTGTATATTTATTGAATGAATACAATGCTTCGTATAAGAATATATCGTCCATCACTGGATGAGGGATCGCCGCGACGCTGCTCGGCGGGAAAAATTGCGGGCGGGAAAATGACATGAGAGTGGCTATTGATTACGCAATTTTTCCCGCCAAGCAGCGTCGCGGCGATGCCTCATCCAGTAATGGACGATAAAGCTAGTGATTGACTGGAGTTGAAATTCAAATCAATTTTTTAGCAAACCCCGATTTGCATCTGTTCAAGATTCTACTGTCAAGCCAAGGTATTTGATTATTGTTAGATCTCGATGTCGGCGCTAATTGCTGCAAAGATGGCAAGATATAGCTTTTTCAGGTATCTTATATTGTCGAGCCGGTTAATTCTTTGTACTATCTCATTCATCTTTTTTCTCACAATTACTGCGAGCACTGATGCGAAGAGCCTAAGGCTGAGACCATACTTCTCGCGACCAGCGCAGCGACCGGATTACGTGAGAAAATGTTCGAATGGGGGAGAGGAAATGTCCGCGCGTCGCGTGCAGAGAAAATGTCTGCAGAGGGGGAGAAAATGCCCGCGAGCCAAGATAGAGGTGAGAAGCTGCCCGCAATGGAAGAAACGTCTCTACGCAACACTATTCCGTTAGATCCTTCTGGGGTTGAAATCTAGACAACAAACAGATTCGATTACCAGATTTCCAGACTTCGTTGCATGGTTATACAGCGTATAAGCACACAATTAATCAATACACGTTGATTTGGCGGGCTTCAACATCGAAGTTGTGTATCAGCTCTCTGTCTTACATAGTGGCGGCGCGACTTTTGCCGCTCGACTAACTATGTAGAGGCCTTTAGACTGGCTATTTTTCGTTTGATTTATGTAGCATAAAGCGTTCATATGGTTTTCTTGTGTGCCACACACACTGTAGGAATTTAATCGATTTTGACCTAAATTTCAGATCTTGCCACATCTTCACCGTCGAGATGGTAGTGCGAGTGGCTCAGGCTCAGGCTTTCTTGGTAAGTACAATCATGGCAGAAGAAAAAGGCATCTCTACTAAGCATACTTTAGATTGCGGCATAATCGACGGCAAAGTTGTAATTTTTCCTGGATTTCAAAGAAAAAACACCGGGAACGTTAAGAAAGTGCACTTTTCTATTTCTCATCACACATTACCGAAACCATTAAAGTTTTCAAAATAGCTACACGCATGAATACCAAGCAATATGAAAAATTACAGAAAATTAGAAATATTACAGAAAAATTTCTGTAATATCAATTATAGATTCTGTAATATCAATCAAAGAAAAACTCTCTTCCATTATACCTGCGTGTAAATACTTTAGGTATACTGATGATGTCTGTGTATGAGAAGAAAACACAGTTTTTGAACGTGCCCAATACTTTTTCTTCAAAATTCAGAAGAATTTCACAAAAGTCGACTGTAGCTCAACCAACAGTATGCTTAGTGAAAATAACAGCACAATCGCATTTATCCTTTCCCGCGAACGTTCCTTATCTGAAAGAGGTCCTACTTGTGCCTTATTTCTGAATGGGGTGCTACCCGCGCGCATTTGAAAGAGGTGCTACTCGCGCCTTATTTTTGGAAAGGGTGCCACTCGTGCCTTATATTTAAAAGTGGTGCTACCCGCGCTTCGCATTTTGAAAAAGTTTCTATACGCGCGATCGATACAACAAAACCCTGCCGCGCAGTGCATAAGAAACCTCATTCCGCGATTAGGTCATAACTGTTCTTGTGAAAAGAGGGTTTACTTTATCGGAACTCTGCTCGAATATCTTTCTGAGAATGTAGAATTAGCGGAAGCCTACACTGCTCACAAAACTGAAACTTGAACTTTTTCAGAGAGAAAAAAGTTTGAGTTGCTCATAAGTTAATCGATTTTATGATTCATATGAAAGCAGGTCTCCAGGCTCAAACTATTATAGAAGCGTAGCTGTTTTGTGGAACCCCTCCAGCTCCTCTTAAAACTGAATTTTACTGCTTACACTCCACAATTCTGATTTTCGTGAGCGCTGCCTTTGGAGCGCCCTATTGTCTAATCTCCAATTTAATTCTTACAGGATGGACCTCATTCCGGTGCCAATAGTTGCACAAGCTTTCACAAAAGGGCGGACTTGGTGTAGAGCTATTCGAAATACCCAATTCTAACGAGTGTTTTGAGTTCACTCACAAGAGGAGAAACAAGGACAATATTGTAGTTTACATCCGCACCGGATACCGATATCTGAAGTCCACGGCGCCAGAACAATATGGAGCACCAGCAATCGTGAAGGTGAGCATTTTCCACAAGTGTTTCCTTTAGAAAATATCGACGAACAGAGCTAACCCACGGTCGCCAGGCTGGTAGTTTCTAGGCTTGTGGGGGAATAGATATGTGAGGGGGGCGGTGGAGATAAGGACAATCAATCCGAATTTGTCTAAATGCTCATTGGTAGATCGAAAACGTCAAGAAATGAAATTCTTGGATTTCTTACACAAAAACAATTCTTGCCTAAACATCGCCCGATTATTTGAGGTTCTGAACCCGAAGCTGAGGTCCGTTTTCGATTTCACGCAAGGATACGGTAGGTAAAGAGGCTAGATCAAAGTTTCCGATTAGGCTGAAACCTTGTCCAGAGGGTTCTCTGGAGCGCTAATCAAAAATCCCTTGCATAGAAATGAATTTCGAAGAATTGAAATATGTTATGGCGACCAAACAACATTTCACCTACGCAAACATCCCTCACCCACGCTCTGTCGCTTTCACTCCCTTCGCTCTGCATACGCATGCAAGAGATCAGTTCAAAATCCGCTCCTCATCGGGGTGTAGGTGCGTTATTCGCCGCATCAATTGTTGTATTTTAGGTGAAAAATGATCACTTCGTTAGCGACCCAGCTCTCGGGCATTTCTGTCAGCCTAAGAACTCTGGTTGTAGTTGGTGAGAAGAGAAATCGTGAGAGTATGCCAGGACGTGCGGAACCTGCCGGCGTCTACACCATCGTCTGCTCGAATGGGTCTCGTCAAAGCCGTTGGAAAACCGGAATTTGGTAGGATTTTCAAATCTTCGTATAAACGAAAACGCTAGCAACGAATTTTCTCCCATTTTGTTTAGCACGTCTACCTGAGCAAGACAAACTTAAAATGGTCAACGAGTTAACAGTTGGTTCTGTTCGAGGAACCGACAGCTTCCGGCGGCGACACCACTGGAATAGGACAAGAAACGAGAGGATGGAACCTGTTAGTTCGGGAAATGTTCCACCCTCCGTAGTTCAATGCGTCACCGACCAGGAAGACTTCGTGCTCTACAAAAACCGCGAAACTGGCTTACATGGGCGGCAGAAGGCTTTGGGAGCATGTTCTCCACTACATGGATGTAAAATTGTTCCGGTAAGAAATATTATTTACAGAGCACTGCTTTCAAAAATGCATTGCCCTTTATGCTATAATATCTATAAAACCTTGTTCTATAGTGACAGCCGATTCAAACAATTACTAGCCCAAAGTCAGAGAGAACGGAACACTACCCAGCTATACACAATCGCCATCGAGATCCAAGACGGCCATACAGTGCATCTTCTATTTGCGATTCTTCCACGACCCACAAGTGAAGAATATGTGAAAATGTTCATGTACCATTAAAAATCAATTATTATGTTCAATTTTCTTTTCCTTGATGATGTATGCTCCATGAGTCTCCGCTTTAGCTGGTCCACAGTGCAACTTGGGGATTCCCTGCATCTACTTCTGCGGCTGGGTGTCAGTTTCATAATGGATTTCGAGATAGCGGCAATGAGCGCTGCTGAGGCGGAGCTAGGAGCTGAGGTGTCCGGCTACGTGATGGTTTTGAGCCTTCCACATTTTTTCCTCCCTCCAGCTGAAGATCGCTCAACTAGACCTGTGTTTGTTAAGCATGCTATGCAATGCTCCCGGGAAATCAATATGTACACAAGAATTGGCTGAATAAGCATGGATGACGAAAGATAGCTTTTTGAATAGTGGAGTTGTGCGTGCTAGGCCACATGACCTCACTCAGGCGCCGCGCAAATGAGACAGCACGTCGAATATGTGACGTAGTGTGCGCTCACACGGAATCTCACGCGCAACTCGTCTGATATCAGAAATCGAAGCATTTTTATAATGTTTCCGAGTGATCAATGACGGATAGGGCTATCAGGACTGATCTTCCGTCCTGTGGAACCGAAAAGTGGAAGAGTTTCTGTAGCATCAGATTCACTTTCGCTATTTTACAGCGTGATTTCGTTAATACCAATTTGTACTCTCTAGAGGAATTCGTATTTATTCGCGTGGCTAATTAACGTCAGGATATGCTACATCTACTTGCTGGAATCTTCAGTAATTCGCGAGATTCTGAAAGGCCGCAACATGCAACTCGCTAAGCGAAAAATTCTGATTTTCGCGTAAAGTTCAGTGTGTCGCGTTAATAGCGCTGTTAGTAAACTCCCCCATTGTCGTGACGACAGTTGTCATGACATGTCGCGACCAAAAGGCGCGAGCTGTGGGTTTGTATCGTATCCTACAACACATGGCTCGTGACTACGAGCTTGTTGTCACGACAATGGTTGTCACGATCTGTCACAAGTGTCGCGTGGTCATAACAACACGACAACGCGACAGACAGCGTGACAAAAAATAGTGCGCGGTTGAGGGAGTGCGCAGATTGCTGCGAGTGTCGTACGCTCGTGTACAACAATGTCGTGACGACATTTAGGCGTGTAATTGAGAGCAGGGTGTGCGGCGCCTGCCAAGACATTGCAAATTACGCACCTTTGGCTATGATTTTTGCCCTGTGTGTGGCAATGATAACAATGCTTTGCTCGGTATCGATCAAAAACCAACAGAAAACACATGGCATCCCTCAGCCTTCCGCTGACAACTTTAAGATGAGAGGCGTCTTTATTTAAAGTTTCTTTTCTATATTTATATAGGTAAATGTTCTAACGTCTACATTCATAAATGTTTTAAGCATTGCAGTTTTTTACGTGTGTTAAGGACATTTTGATGTCGATTGAACTTGTTTGGTGTTGATTTCGAATTCCGTTCTACCATATTACTTTTCATTGGAAAACTTTTGTTTTTTAGTTTGTTTTGAATTTAAATGATTTTTTGTGAGACTTTGTGGACGTTTTTCTAGTTTCACAGTATAGAATGGCGGAAACCAGCTGACTGCTGCTATATTCCTACGCTGTATCCATCTATCGTTACTTGTTGAAATAACTAATAAGGGTGTTTTTCCAATGAAAAAATGTTTCGAATACTCATTTGTAAATTTGGTTGACGGCTGCATCTTGGTTACTTTTGTTACTTCTTGTTATTTCCCGGCCATTTTTTGTCCTTTTCGTCAAAAGCCGAGAAATAGCCGAAAAGTAGTCCACCTGGAGCCGCTGCGGGGCCTGGCGGGCTATTTCGCGGCAGCTTTTCGGCCAAATCTCTCGGAGTAAAGTACAAAACCAACGAGATCTTGACTGGTACAGTAACGGGGAAATTCCTAAAACGGTGCACCGAAAAGGTTATACTGGGAAATGCTCCGAATGTTAATTCAACCACTTTATGAACCGATCAGTGGTCTCCAATCATGGCTATTAGTGGTGAGTACAACGCAATGATCAGTATGGCGAACCATCATGTCACTCGATTATGTGAGGGACACAACGAACGATTGGGGCAGTTGGTGTGCGCGCCGCTACTGGGGCCGTATGCAAGAACGCGCCGGTTGGGGCAGGGGCAGTGCAGTCGGCGTCTCTGAAGATCGCCGTTGCTCACAAGACAGAACGCGTTTATCGTTGTGGGGCACAAGTCAAGACAAGTATGTCGTGCCCCAGCAGTCTTTCTCGCTGCCCCGAGCCGCTCCAATCTCCTAGCTGGGGCGGCTAGGGCACGGCTATGGGGCACGAGAAACATGTCTTGACTTGTGACCAACCACGATAGACATGTCCTGTCTTGTGAGCAACGGCGATCTTCAAAGGCGCCGACTGCACTGCCCCTGCCCCAACCAGCGCGTTCTTGCATACGGCCGCTGGACGTGCGTACCGGGTTCAGTTCTCGCGTATGTCTGTGGTTTTTGCATTCACCTGCGCTTGTTTCATCACTTCGTAGGGTTTAGTGCTGACGTCGACACTTACAAAATAGAGCAGTTGGCGTGCGCGCCGTGATGAGATGAACGTTACAGGTTCATTTCCCATTTAGCGCTGTGGTTTTTGCGTTGGAGTGTGTGTTCCCTCGTGAAAAACTCATAACAAACATATGACATTAGCATTCGTTGTATTGTTTTGTTACTAAAAGTTTCTCGTATTGTTGTGACAACACGAGGGGGTTTACCACCAGCCTAGGTGTACACTACGTCACATGTGTATACGGCATCATGTCCCAAATGCGCTGTGTTCTCGAGGCTCTCAAGCTTCTTGAGGATAGCCCTGCCGCAAGTCGACTCAACATTTGCTATGGACCACCCCGAACTCATTCTGGTGTTCCGAAATACGGTATATTCAAGGGCGCACAAAAATACGATTTCAAGATTAAGAATTCCGCTCAATGCGTAGGTAGATCAAAAATGACCGAAAACTCCATTTTTTCCAGATGTGCGAAATTGAAACGTTTTTGAGTCCAAGCTCACTGGGTTATTTGGGGTGCTAAACGCAGATATACTATGACGGTTTTTTGGGAACACTACTGTAGGTTATGGTGAGAGAAAGGTGAACTAAAACCAAAAACAACCCCTATATTCATGTTCAGCGCCTAAAACGACCTACCTTGACATTGTTGTGAACGTCTCAATTTCTGAAATTTGAAAACGCTTATTCTTTTGCCGTTTTTGATCTACCAGGGTGCATAGAGTGAAGTTTTAAATCTTGAAATTGTTTCTTCCTATCTCTTTCACGACAGTTGTTGGACCATATTTGGAAACCCCATTCTGAGTGCGGGGTGGCAACTTCTTGCAATTTAAAATGTCAGAACAGTTCTCTCACATAGCAAGCAGTCATAAGCGGCTAGATAAAACCAAAGTCCCTGATGTACCTAACCGAAACTGACCTTTTTTTACATGCTAGGACAAGTTCGACCTCTTGTGCCCTTTTCTCTAGGTGGCAATTTGAGGCGCCGTCCTGCGTCTATCATAAGCTGCACTAACTCCTTGTCAGCGAGTGTGGGTGTGAATAATCCTCGATTAGTGATAATGAATGAAACCACGAAATTTCACATGCCTGTTCCATTTCGACTGATACATTCGCAGAATAAGGGCTAAATTGGGATTTAAAAGATCTAAAATTGGAGCGATCTTCCAGTTCTTCAGAAGAACTCAAATGCTGCCACTCCTGCCGTCGCATCTGTATGCCATATCAGACGCTCTTCAGCCTCCAGAACCTTCTCCGGTCTCTCGAGAAGATGATACCGCGCTGGGCCGATTCATGAGCTATACATATGTACCACACCTGGCTGCCTCCAAATGGTATATACTTTGGGAGGTGGCAGAACTTGTTGTTGCGCACCACACGCACAACCAATTTAGTGGAGGGATTCCACACGAGAATCCACCACTCATTTGAAGGTGAGCCGAAATGATTTGTATTTTGAATTTTGCTTTTTTAGCTCTGAAATTTCAGAAAGAAACCCAACTATGAGAGAGATGTTGGATTTTTGCACCACGGAGCTGACGACCGCTAAAAGCAAGGTGCCCTCATTCATAAATGAAACAGCTGCGCCGCGATACATACGTCCGGGCAGCAAAGCGGCAGAGGAAATCGGGACAGGGGCTCTCTACACACCGAGGGAGGAGTTGCCTGGCCTTCTGCTGCTCTTATTCCACTCAGGACCACTTCCCACGCGTTAAGTGGAGTGACGTTTCCAACTGCAAAAACGGGAGAACTCCTCCTTCGGTGTGTAGACAGCCCCTGTCCCGAGAAAAAATCGCAGGTTTCGCGCGACACTCGCCGCGGAGATCACCCCAACGGCATGCAAGAGATACTTAGACAAACTAGCAGAATCATTGGCTCTTTTTTAAAGTGTTGTAATTGTTATTATTTTCGCCACGTTTTAATTATTAGACTACATGCTCAATGTTTTAATAGCTATGTATTATTTTCGCCATGTTTTCAGTATGTGTTATTTTCGCCACGTTTTCATTACTACACTAAATGCTAAATCTAAACAGATATCGGAAAATCCGGTGATCTGATGAGTGCTATTTCATTATGAATGCTGATTTTCTTCCACAGTCCATTTTTTCTATGACAAAAAAACACGCTCAAACTATTCTCGGAACCTCTCCCAGATAACATGAAAAAAAATTAAGTGTGGGAACGGACCTGTGTTTGTATGAACACCTATGTGCATAACGCGCTTCGAACTCAATTCTCATGGACATATCACGATTATTATTATGATAGATATATTATTGTATGGTTTGAATGAAGTGTTAAACCTTGCTACTGCAGCAGATGTGCCTCGTTTCGACAGCATCCGCGACATATATCCTGTTTTGCCACAATTCATTTATTTTGAGCGTTTGTGGCATTTTTTGACAGCTTCAAGAACTCTAGTTTGAAGCGATCACCGTCTCAATTTCATTCATAACTGGTGCTCTTCACGTGTGGTCGACTTCGCTCGAGCTCTCGTCTCCTAATCAGTGTCGACAAAGAACAAAACAAGCGAAACCGCGAGCGACCCGCCCCGCGAGATTACATAAAAAAGAAGAACAGGTCGCCTCGTGAGGTCATTTCGTAGGTATAGTGTGTACGTCAAGTACGTCATGAGCAGTCCTGCCGCGGATCACTTCAGGGATGACGAGCTGAAAACAGTTATCGAAGAGGTCAATGGGGCCAAGAACGTGCCGAAGTGCGTGATGAAGAAAGTGTTAGCAGCTCTGGCCAACCAGCTGAGTTCTCTCGCCATAGCTTTCGACAAGGTGACGCGCGGGAGAGATCGATTGGCAGCAGAAAATGAACAGCTCAGAGAACGATTAAGAAGAAATGATATATTGCCTCCGACCGGTCAGACCGTGGACAAAGCTGCGCCTAGAAGAAGCACGTCCGCGCCGATGACAGAAGACAGCTGTGCCGAGAAGGAGCGCCTTCGATCCATCGTCATTGCAGGGATCCCAGAACACTCGTCATCCATTGTCAGAGAGAGACTGCAGTATGATTACAATTGTGTCGTTGATGTTCTGAATCATTTAGGGGTAGAGTGTTTCCTGTCCAATGTGTATCGATTAGGAAGGCCATCGATGGCTCGTAGAAGGCTTCTTAAGGTTGTACTACCAGCCGCGATGTTCCAGCGTCAGGCAGTGACCAAGGCTCCACGTTTGCGATCCTTCCCCCGAGGAGGGATTTATCTAAGGGAGTCCCTCACTTGGGAGGAGAGGGAGCGTAGACGTGAAGAATACTCACGTCGGCGCCAGAACACAGGGTCTACCTGTCAGTTGTCGAAGACTCAAAGCTTGCTCACGGTTCATTCTATAGCCACTGTTAACAGTCCAAACCACTAAAACCGGTCGCAGCTCCCCGGCCACCAGTGAATGGAAGTAGATCCCTATCTGTGGCTTTCAAGTGTGTTCACGGAAATTTAAGATCATTTGCAAGGAATTCTGTTCACGTAGATTTAACTCTTGGGGGTCTCCATGATATATACTTTTTCACTGAGACTTGGTTGAAAGCCGAACATTCCGTGTCGTCAATGCTAGGAGCCTGGTTTAAAGACTTCACAGTTTTGCGTAGGGATAGAAGCTTTTCTTCTGGCGGCGGGGTAGCTATTTTGCTCAAGAGTATTTTTTCATACACCATAGTTTTTCGGAATCGATTCCTTCCGGCTATGAAATCTTAACGGCAGATATTTTTTACGGTAGCACTACAGTCAGAAACGTGTTAGTGTACAGATTCCCTTCTTGCGTTTCCTTAATGACAAATCAGCTTTTCAAGGCTATAAGTGATCTTTCCATATGTCCGTGGCCGGTTCTTGTACTAGGTGATTTTATCCTACCAGAGATTGATTGGAACGAAACTAATCACAATCAGTTAGCAATCCTCATGTGTTGCCATGGTTTGCTCAACTTGTAAAGCGGTCTACCCGTGGAAATAATATTCTCGATCTAATATTTTGCAACTCGGGTGAAGTGGTCGACAATGTGGTTGTTCGTGCTCCTATTGGGCAGAGTGACCATAGAAGCATTACATTCAAAACGATTTTCAGTGGTACAAAGCAAGACACGGTTTACGTTAGATCGTTTTCTAAGTGCAATTACGACTTGGTTAATAGCTATCTATCATACATTCTTTGGAGAGATTCCTTTGAATCTGTCGCAACTGTTGACGAAAAATACGAAATGTTTATAGCGATTTTGAATCATGCAATGGAACTTTTTGTTCCATGGGTCACTGTTTCACCCACAGTGTCCAACTTACCTCCCTATCTTCGAAACATGGTCGAGCAAAAAGAAAGGCTATTTCATTATGCAACCGCTAGTGGTTATTGGTTAGGATACACCAGCTTCACCAAACAGTTTACAGAACGGTTGAGAAAATTCAACTCCACTTTAGAAAAGAAAGTTTTATCATCTGGAAGAAAACAAGATTTCTATAAGTATCTGAAAAGGATATTGTTCTGTAGGAAAACCCCGGAGGTTTAGTTATTAACGGAAAGAGTGTGGTGACGGATACTGAGAAAGCGAATGTCTTCGCAGGCGAATTCTCACAAGTATTTTCACTAGATAATGGTGAAAAACCAATCATCAATTTCGACATTGAACACCCTATGTTAGATATTCCGCGCATTGACCCAATAACCATTTATGATTACCTGACTGCATGGCCGTGTTCTAACTATTTAGCACCTGATGAGATCCCTTTCCAGTTCATGCGAAATGTCGCACACACAATTTCAGGCCCGTTATCGTTTTTGTATAATCAATCGATATTACTGTCACAAGTGCCGAATCGGTGGAAACATTATGTTACGCCAATTTTGAAAAAACAACCTGCGTCTGATCCCAAAAACTACAGACCAGTTAGTATCACGTCAATTTTCTGCAGACTCCTCGAGAAAATTATAAAGAAACACATGGTAGGCCACCTCAATGAAAATAAATTATTCCGAAAAGTCAGCATGGTTTCGTGAAGGGCAAGTCTGCTGAAACGAATCTCTTAGAAAGCCTAAACGATTGGACGAACATTCTAGACGACAAAAAGTGTTGCGATGTTATATACTTCGACTCCCAAAAAGGCTTTGATCGAGTGAGTACTGCCAAACTTTTGCATCGGTGAGATGTGTTTGGTTTCCATCCAACTATAAAGTCATGGTTGAGGGGATACCTTACTGGTAGAACATTCCAGGTGAACATTAACGGACTACTCTCTAGTGTCAAGAGTGTCACCAGCGGTGTTCCTCAGGGAGGAGTCCTATCACCAATACTTTTTAACATCTACACAGCAGAAGTACCAAAGCTGCTAGAAAAAGATGGGATACGTTGTAAACAGTATGCAGACGACCTGAAAATTTACGGCGATGTCTCACGGGTCGACGGCACAACGGCTATGCAGTCAGCGGTTGATATCTTGGTTACATGGTCTCGAGAATGGGAACTACCTTTGTCTCCAGAGAAAACATTACATCTAAGAATAGGTTCTTCTGAAACACCGCCGACATACCATTTGGATACTAGTCCTATTAATCCGATCAATTCAGTCAGAGATCTAGGATTTGTTTACACGAATGAGTTGGATTTTTCAGCTCACTATGAGATAATGTGTAAAAAGGCTATGATACGAACGTTTCACATATTTAAGGCGTTATACACAAATGATAGGAATGTCCTTATCAAAGCGTATAAAACTTATATTCGACCACTAGTCGAATGGGGTTGCACGGTGTTCAATCCATCTAGGAAAAGAGATATTAACAGAATCGAGAAAATACAAAGCAACTTCACAAGGAAGCTTTTTGTCAGATCTGAAGGCTATCAATAATCTAGTATCCCACCATCTACGGACAGGAACTCTATTCTGGGATTACCAACGTTGGAATCAAGAAGGAGGGTATACGATGCATGCACGGTTCACAAAATCATTCATCACATGTTCAGTGTTGATGCTACCGAGTTTCACACGTTTGTTCCTTCGGTCACTCGAGGATGACAATTGAAAATCTCCTACCGTAAACCTAAATCCAGATATAGAGCCGTTAGTTTCACAGCCCGAGCCGGATCACTTTTTATCACTTTGAGCAAAACAGTAGACGCGTCGTGTAGAACAACCGCTTTCAAGCGCCGCATTGAAAGAAAAATACTAAGGCCATGAGTATCTAGCTATGTTGTCGATTGATATAGCAATTCAATCGAGTCCAAGTGATAAGGATTTCTCCCTAGTACACAGGTAGTTTGTATGTTTCTTCCTCTCCATCATGTTTTCACACGATTGTCTTACACATCGTATTGAAATAAATAAATAAATAAATTTGCGAAAAACCACACGATATCTTGATAAGCGGGAAAAGCTTTATGCGTATACGCTATTATTAACAGAACTTATTATTGTTGGGATAACAACGCAAGGGATCACTGTGGACACCTTGGTAGCTTGCGCTGCATCATGAGCGCTCACGAGAAATGTGGTGATCGATCGGCGCATGCGACAGGTCGTCCGCAGCTATCCCTTTCGCGGATACACCCACCATATTACACATGGTAAAAAAAATTTTGGTTATGAAAACTTCAATCAGTCCGATTCAAGTAAGAATTCTTCGGGGGGAGGTGTGCTCCATAGCCGAAGTTTGCTCCAATGCAGACGCTTCCTCCTCTTCGGACATTTTCTCCCCCTCCGCGGACATTTTCTCTGCACGCGACGCGCGGACATTTTCTCTTCCGCCATTAGGACATTTTCTCCGTAAAGGCGCATATCAGGCATATCGTCAGTCACTGGATGAGGGATCGCCGCGACGGTGCTCGGCGGGAAAAGATGCGCGATCAATACCCACTCTCCCTTCTTTTTCCCTCGCGCAATTGTTCCCGCCAAGCAGTGTCGCGGCGATTCCCTCATCCAGTGATGGATTTTCGGTCGATATGAATAGTAAACATTGCGTCGCGTCGCTCGTCGCTGGAAGTGTGATCCCGGCCTAACATAACACCGCGCCACATTGATGATGGATAGCATTCCGCTTTTGAGTCGCAGGTCCGTACGTTACCTTGACTGTTGCTACCCGGGTGAGCTCGGCCGATTATACTGCAAGGTGAGCTGTCTCGCTTTGCAGCAGTATTGAGTCGGGATGGCTGAAATTTATGGTCCACAACGATTTATAGTGAACCCTGCCCTCATGGTTCTGCTAAATAGTCCATCAGAGGCATCGAGCGCGCAGGTAGCCGTGTCCTACGTATCCATGTTGTTTTTTTTTGTTCAGAAATGGCTCTCTAAAAAAGAAATGTGCTGCAACGAAGGCAAAGAAAAAATCACATTGTCAAGTAAATGTAGTTTCAAAACATTCCAAACGGATCAGTCTGATTTCATGCCATGATCGGTTCTGATCTCGTCGACCCCAGCAAATGAATTGGGCTAAGGGTACGTCATTTGGGCTGATAAGTGGGTTGCTAGATGGCTGGAATCAATCACCTTAAACCAGCTTCATTTATTTTTAGAGGAGTTTCTGTGAAAAATTGTAGTAGACACACCCAAAACTCCGCCTTCTCAGACTACAGAATCGTATTTGAATGGATATGACGAATGGGTAGCGCAACATTGTAGCCCTAATGTCTGTCGTTGACCTCAGCCAACCTCGATTTCGAGACCCATAGCTAACGTGAGATATATGCAGTGATTTGCTGCGCGAATGATGTTTTTAGTATGAAAATACGCTTTCGGTGATCAGCGGCGCGGTCATGGTAGGCGATCAGTACACTCAGCAGCCCGCGCGCCTGCCGCATGCTCCGATCGATCACCGCATTTCTTGTAGGCGCACACGACGCAGCGAAGGCTGCTGAGATGTCCGCAGCCATCTGTTAGAGGGTTACCCCAACATATTGTTGATTTATTTTGTACCTTACATCAATTCAGGAGATTATAGAGTTCCCTGTTGCCAAGGACGATGTTCGATCATGGACTTTATACTCGTGTTTCCGTTAAATCAACCGCGAATTTAACCCTAACGCCGTTCAAAATCTTAATGGCATAATACAGGTAAGGCCATTTCTGAGTAGTTTTCTCAAGCTTTGTTCTTCTTTAACCAACCATGGTTAAACAAGGCAGGGCAGATGTGTGAGGGTCATACGATTTCCGGAATTTTTTAATATCTGAACTTCCACTATAAAGCTACTGGTTTAGGGTTCCCCAGGTACTCATGATCAGGGCCGAGAGGGGTTGCGACCGTGCACAATAGCAGTGGGGGTAGGGGGCCGTCTTGGTTCTTGCTCAAAAATTTGGAAATTCTCAATTGGGGGAAGCGTGAAATTTGTCGAAATTTTTCAAGAATTGCGGTCACCACAGGGGGGACCGCACTGTCGGAAAGAGTTACTCTGAGGGTCTAGTTCCCTCTTTACTTTTTGGTTTGCGTTGGAGCAAATTACAATGTTAAGAGGGAATCAAACCGATCTGTGCTAAATGTAATAGCTCTGTCGAGCACAATCACGCGGGTTCGCGCTGCGACACCACATGTGGTGGAGGGGCTGTGTGAATTTAGGCGCAAGGACGCTGGGGATTTTCGACGATTAGGTGAAAACTATTTGCTTCTGCTATACCTTATGTGCACTCTTTTCGTGTTAAATATGAAATAGTCCAAGAAGGGTATTCTAGAAGCTCGATTCGCATTTGTAACCTGCGGCCAGGGTACGGAACGAGATATGGACATGGCTAGTTTTTTTAGACCCCACTCCAGGAGCAAAATTTCTGCGATTTTCCCAGACCCCTTCCAAAAAGCGCTTGAAGTGGGTCTGATAAGATATAACGAATGATAATCTAACAGATAGGCTCATTTCATGCGGTCTCTCAATCTATCATTGGTCGGCTCTTATCAGGTTCATTTTTCCTCCCGTGGAAATCTTCTTGGAACGCACCCCTGGTGAATTTTCGGGAGGTCGGTATATAAGAGCGAATCTTATCTGAGTTGACAAAATGGGTTTGCCTATTTCAATACAAAGTATATCCGGAGAGAGATCGGGGCTTATAGGGACGGGTTGAATGAATAGGTTCTCCTTGGCAATACCGCATACCCCTCCTCCTCTTTGATTTCTCCGATCGACATGGAACAGTGTGTAGGGAAGGTCGCCAATCAGTTCGGAATCTGATATTTTGTTGCTAAGCCAGGTCTCAGTTATAAACACGATATGTGGGTCATTTAAACTAATTAAGGAATGTAACAGATGGATCTTATTAACAATGCTCCGAGAATTGAACAAAAAAAAAGAGTTGGGAGGGGGCTCTCTGTGCAGGCTAAGTGGTTTCCCACCGAACGCCTTTTAGGTACTTCACTGACACGTTTGAGCTCCCCCTTATAAACCACCCACTCCTTGCCCAACTTTCCTTTATTCATTTCACGAGCTTATTTGCGGAGCTTGTACTCCTTCTCCCTCTACACCCTAGTCATACTGCGCCCCACAAAGATTTCATTGTTAGCGCCTTGGCGCAACAGGTAGGATTTCGATAAAGCTGTGCGCCAGTGCGATGTAGTTGGCATCACTATATTTACAAGGCGTAGCTTTTTCTCTGAATAAGTGCACATTCTGAACATGGAGTCTGGGCGTCACCCTACGTTCAGAATATCCAAGATGCCTGTGACCTTGTCCTCAAAATCAGTTTGCTGATGGGACGCAGGAGATTCGTGAGATGTTTTCGCAATGCGTGAATTACAATGCTGCGTGATCTGCGTTCATCCTCGATCAAATCAGCAATGGCCCTGGGCAGCTTGGATTGCAATCCGCGGACCATTTGATCTACCGGCGGATCGGTGTTCCGCTCCAAAATAGAGCTCATTATCTCCTTGATGGAACAATTGGAATAATCGGGGGACCCGCTAGCGATCGCATTTGGAACACCGCTTTAAGAATCAAGAGCAGTGCTTTGAAGCGAGTTGTTTTGGGAAAGGCGAGTTGATGACCTAGTAATTGCCATTGTGATTTGATTCGAAAGTGATCAAACAGCAATCAAAAACGAGTGGACACTAGTGGGGTACAGTGGACACCAGTTATGTCACAGGACAGAGTGGAACTCGTAGCAATACCTCGGTCCGAAGCTCCCTCTACGTAAGGACCTAGCTTGGGATCGCAATACTCAGAATGCACTGCGGTGGTTGGACAAGATAAACTGCTAGCTCGCATTTCCGTATCCACCAGATTCGTCCGTACAAATTAATTTAAAATTTATAAGCAGAACGGCTTTTCGCATATCTGATTAACTTGTAACGATTAAGGTTGCCTCGGAGTATGTTCTGTCACAGTCCTCTGTAGACTCGAATGACACTCTCGCTCACAGACCAATGGAGAGTGGAGCTTGGAACAAGTACTTTGTGGTGGATGGTGAACAAAAAAAACTGTTCCGCTACTGCCCAAACTGTGGGTTCCGACTGGATGATGGTGGGAGTAACCTTTGATCGCGAAGAGAAGGGACAGCCCCCGTTATAAGTGTGATGTGTCCCAATTGCGTCTTTATATCTGGCAAGCCGGTGGTGTGGAAAGGTCAGAAAGTAGCCGTTGATCGTCCAGGGGCACGTGTTCCTCCTGGGAATGTAGACGTCGCTCTTGCAGCCATTACCATTGGAGTTCGCTTGGTTGTGAGTCCTAAGTATTCAGCAATAATATAATTACTTCATCTTATCGATTCAGTGTCTTACGAGAGCAGGTTCGGCTGCAAATACGGCTTTTTTCTGCAAGACCACGTTTTAAAATATAATGGAAGGAGTCCGCGGACCAATTCACAGTGTCTACATGAAGGAACAAGTCGAGGTGATCGAAACAATAGAAGCAGCTCACGGGATGAGTTCAAAAAAGCCTTCCAACGTACAAAATGCCAGAAAAAGCAAAGAGACAACGCAGATTTTGATCGTTTCAAGCTTTTGTAAGATCTCCAAAAAGGCGAGTAAGGCTTATAGCGAAGGACAACTTTGGTAATGCCCCCACCTTCAAAATATTGAGGTAGGATTACCAGTCATTTTCTATTATCCCTTTCTAACAACATCGAAACAGATGCGTTTCTAATAGTTTGTTCAAAAACTAGGGCTTGTCTAGTTAGGTCCAGGGCTTGTTACCTCAAGAAAAAACATAAAATCTCGCCCGCGGCTGGCGCCGCAGTCGCGCGAGTCGGCCCGCTAATTGATTCACACCGAGAGAAGAGCGCAGCTGATCGGCTTATCTTACCACCAGCCGCCGGTGAGATTTAAACCGTTCGCACCAGCCGCGCCTGAGATTTAAACGTTTCCTTTTGAAGAAGCAAGCCACGGACCTAATGGTACAACGCCCGTAAGCCAAAAAGCCAAAAATGTCTGCAAGAGAAGTGGCAGCTGTAATGGTGATCACTAAGCAATGTTAGGTGCCATCGCAGCGAGGGGGCCCCTTGGCCATCGGACTTGTCCACACCAATCTTGTCCATCCGTCTAATTTGCGAACCAACCCACTGTTTTCCTAACCCCTCTAAAATCAGGAGAGTAGAAGCGGCGCGGAAAATGGGCGTGGCCAGGTATGATGACCAAGTGCCCCAACTCTCTCGATAGCACCGCACTATTGAACACGAGAAAGGGATCGACCATCTTTACTATTTATAGTGGAGTCCACCAAGAGTGTCTCATTTATTTATCAATGAGAAGCGGTCGATAGGAGATCAATGAACATGAAACTCGTTGCAGCACAACCGCTCTCGCTCAATCAGTATCGAGCATGCTGGTATGGGATTCATGCACATTGATCCCCAGCCGACCGCTTCTTATTGATAAGTAAATGAGACACTCTTGGTAAACTCCACTATAGAAAACTGTTATGTAACCGGTCCGCACTTGCGGACTACGGTTGCGGCATCACGCGACACGATCGTAATCGTGCTGGAAGAAAGGTGAAGCTTGTCGAGACCAAGTAGTCCTGGCACGATTATCATCTGATTGCGTGATTCAACAACCGCTGTCCGCAAGTGCAGACCGGAATTTGGCTCTGAGTACGATACTACACGCCAATGCACACACGTGAACTACTGGAGGTAACGTCAATCACTGGATAGGGGATCGCCGCGACGCTGCTTGGCGGGAAAAGACGCGCGCGGGAAAACGAAGGGAGAGTGGCTATTGATCGAACGTTTGCCTCCCGTCTGCTGAGCGCGGCTATCTCCCTGGGAGACACCAACGATTAAATCTATCACAATTGAGTCAGCCGTAGTCAAGATTGGCGAAGCAGCGCTCCTCCTGCGCAGGGTCAAGCAGAATTGAGACTCGGCGGAACGAAGGTTTGCGAAAATTTTAGAAAAATTTCCCAAAACAATGCGAATTTGGGTGGGGAATGGTTGTAAAAATTGCTTCTGACCCGCAGCTGATTCTGATCATACCCCGGCCTAAGTCAGTTTTTCTAACGTATCATGAGGTACTGTCGTTCTCGGAGCGAAATTCCGGTCCGCAATTGCAGACCACGGCTTTTGCATCACGCGACAGGTGATAATCGTGCTAGAAGAAGGGCGAATCGTGTCGGGACCGTCCCAGCACAATTACCAATCTTTTGCGTTATGCAGCAGCCGTTGTCCAGACCGGAAATTGGCTCCGAGAACGACAGTAAGCAGTGTACGAACATGATTTGGTGTTTATGTCATCAGGGCTGGAGTCAGGTTTCATCTCTGGGGGGGGGTCGTGAAAATCTAAGAAAAATTTTACACAACTTTGGTCAGCAGGGGGAGTCGTAGCTCCGCCGGAAATCGGCGCAACGGCCTGCTCAACCCTGCTTTTGGGTCTCTTTCACGGGATACGTACTGAAGACACAGGGCTTTTTAAACGACTGCATGGCTTACAGCGGCGTGGCTCCCGCTGTGAGACCGTAATCATACTTCCGCCGCGGAGAAGCGTGCGAAAAAAAAACTGCATCGATCAATCGCGACGATATTGCGCATTACAGGAAATCTGTTTTTACGAGAAAAACGTCAGTTCTTACAGTGAAGTGGGTGGTACATTCATCCGAGGACGGTTCAAAACGCCGTTCCTATTCAAACTGCCGAAACTTTCTGCAAATATGCATATCGCCGCGATTTTATAATTCTAGATTGTGCTTCAAATCGAAGGTTTCATACAATCTCGGTTGAATATCTCATCCTATTTCACCCATCGGACTGGCATTTTGCTCAACCAAACAATCGATTCTCTCGAAGCAAAATATCACCTCGAATGATCGATACCGCTTTTTCTCACGCACCACCGCGACAACAGTATGATCCCGTCTCAGGGATCGTTTATGCTTCCGCCGCCGAACGGTACGACGAAGTTTAAGTGTATGATATTGATCACGGGGCGCGGCACGATCAATATAATAGAATTACACTTAGCCGCGCCGCTCGGCGGCATAAATGTAAACGAACCCTCAAGGTGCGCCGCAGCGATAAGAGCGCAGTCAAGGAGAAAGCGCCACTCCTTTGATCTGCTCGATGGCTGACTGGATTGGGACACAGTATACATCTACTGTTTCGACAACACGAGACGGGGTCCCGGAACGTTTCACGTCTAGCTGAGATTTGACCAAGACTTTCGAAAAAACAGCTGATAAGTTCGTACTCGAACAAAGTACCGTGAATATTTTCACCAGGTGGAAGGCTCATTTTAAACAACCGCCCAGCCATAACGCCAATCCACAGTTACTGCGCCACATTTGAAAAGGAATCGTATCGTACTGCACATCAGTGAGGAAAAACGAAATCAAAAAAGTTATTCTCTCGAACCAAATTCATGTTTCATTGTGTGAAAGGCAGAATATCACATTTAGGAAGAAGATAACTGCGGTTGGCACATTGCTGTGGATGGTGCCTACGATTCTAGAGGGTTTTCTGCTGCTTACTGTAAAGTTCTGGCCGTGGACCTTTGGAAAAACCTCTGCATCCACACTGAAGTGGTTCACCGCTCAGAGACGTCGAACGTATCTAATAGAATGGAAAAGAAGAGTTTTAAGAGGATACTCCGCTGGTTTGCGGAACACAGACTCCGACTAAGTTCTGTCACCGCAGACCGTCGCACGTCCTATCGTGGAGTAGTTAACGCATCCAATCTAGAGTATGGGTCGAGTGTGGAACTGTTCTACGACTCCTGGCACTTCGCAAGATACCTTGCGAAGGAGCTGACGCTTGTACGTTTAAAAAAGTTATCCCTTTTCTCAGAGCCTATTTCATTGGAGGGTCGTACAGGGTCAAGCTCGGCTGTACAAGTTCCCAACGGTCAGAATACGAATCGTAGAAACATTGACCGAAAAAACAGATATTTGGGAAGGGGATCGTCAAAGTTTCTGGAAATTCTTGTCACTGGTTTGGTGGGATCGTAGCTCTGTTGAGGTCTTCCACATCGGCCCGCTTGACTTTGGGGTAAGATGACTTGTTATTCGGTGAAAAAAGGTGTTGCGTTGGAGGCAAGGTCCGGTCAAATTTCGACACTACCAAATATGGGGTTATATGTATAGATCGGTCTGGGGTAACTTAAAACAACGCGCAAGTTTAAAACGACTATTCCTCACTTTCGGAGAGACAGATTTGAATTCAGGAATCACGGTATTCACATAATGATAGTCAGATTCATCCCGGACCCTGCCTTTAATTGGTGCTAGCCAACGTACAGAATACCACCACGTTTTGCATTGAAACCAAAGTCAGTGGGGGGTGCGGAATCAGTAGATATGAAATTCTTTTACCAAAGATACTTCCTTAAACTGAGCTCTAGGCGTCGAAGAAGAAGGAGTTCCAAGCTCTGAAACATTGTGTAGAAGGCCATCGCAAGCATCTAATCTACGTGGTCCACACTGGTGAGCAGACCGGCAATGGAGAGGACATAAAGTTCATCTTTAACACCTGTCTGTATCACGTGGCTGGGATTCACTCTTGGGACGAGGTAAAAAAGGAAATTTATACCCCTATACGACCTTAACATCAGCAGTATTTCAGGATGCTTCGACAAAGCCATAAACATCGTGTCAGCATGAGTTAATGGAAGAAAACATTTCCCCCCTACTTGTATTCGGCAGCGCGGCACATACACGGTTGAAAGAGATCGTCCTGCAGAGGAAGTTTCAGGCTGACATCAGCAAAATCAGCACTAGAGGGGGGACGTCGCATTGCGAGTCCAAAAACGCCCTTGACCGGGTGTATTCACCGAAGAAAATATTTTTGTAAGGTTTCAGATCCTAATGGTGTTGCCGAAACTATACGTCACCTTTGAAGGCAGTGTTCACGATAATCTTCTATGTTGAGATTAAACGCTGAATCGATTGTGTGGTTCTCGGCTAGAACTGAGTTGACCAAGAAATCGAGAAAAACGCGCCCGAATGGCACGAATTTCTCTACTCTCACCCCGCCTTTTTACTCTCACAGGAACTGTTCGCTGGGAAAATGAAATCTTGTGTGGACCCGTCTTCTGCAATTCTCTACTCTCAATTGCTCCGTTCTTTCCTTTAAACCCTAACTAATACATTTTTGCCTAAATTATTCTTCCATTTTTGAATAGCCCCATTTTACATCGGTGACAACCATCGTGAACAAGTTCATCCAATCGGACAACTAGTCCAAGTTAAGGAATAATGTCACTGAAATACGACGTCTTATGCGTTTCTCTTCGTTTCTTAGTGATTTTGGTGACACTTGGAGGTCAATGCATTGTTTCATGTGGAGAAATTGGGGACAAAAATCATCGTGAACACTGCCTTTAAGGTGCCGCAAAAGTTACGAGGCTCTGACGCAGTGTTCCGTGCTGCACAAGAGCACGCTTGCGCTTGCTGAACTGAGAGGTGGGACGCAGATGAAAATCATTAACGCAACTTTTGGTATTTTTGCTCATAGATCTAAATACAGGCGAACGGAAAGTGGAACGGGAGTACCCGTGGAGGAAAAAGTTCCAGTCCTTTGCCAGCGTGACACGTCACAAAACCTCCGTTCCTCATCCATAGAGGAAGGAGGTGCGGAAATTCTACCTGAGGGACCGAAAGCTGGCGCTGCCTTGGAAAGAGTTTGATGAGGAAATGGATGCGGACATGGACACCGAGTGTGTGGAAAAAGGGGACGCGTCCCAGGATTACGACTACTCTTCGGACGAGGAGTCATACCCTGTTTACTTCCAATCAGATTCAGACGCTGATGACCTGGATCCGAATTTAGTGGTTCGTCGACAATCGCTCTGGAACTACTCTTCTCTACGCCCAAACGAAGCATTAATTATCATGCACTTGCAGGAACTGTGACCGTATTAGGTGCGGCTCGAAGCGTCATTGCTACACATGTGCACCGTCTCATGAGTCACGAAACTGATTTAGATTTTCGTGTTGGAATGGTGACATGTCTACATATCCATAGGCAGGATCCATACCAGCAAGGGTTTCAGTCTGACGCGATTGTAGATGCTTTTTCCGTGTGCTCAGTCTGAAGGATCGTGAGCAGACCAAACAAGAGTATTTCACCGATTCCCACTACCTTCAACCTCAGAAATGTCTAATATCGATAAACTCTGAACCGGGAACAAAAGGGAAAATGGACGAGTCAACCAATAAACTCACAGCTTGCTGTATCAGTTGACGGAATGATTGACATCTGGGGCGGCATGCATGAAAGCTGCGAAGGAGGTCAGGGAGCCGCCCCGCGTCCTCCGTGCGAAGCGTTGAGCCAGGGGTGACCCGAAAAATATGCCGCGTCCCTTGTGTAAGGACGCAGCATCACCACGCACGGTGAACTCCACGCCTAACTGTTTTTGTTTTGAATTTTAATCGTGCTTAAATTCGGTCTTTTTTGATTTCTTCTTTGTAGTTAAATATTTTTTGAATATTTTCCCGTTTAGCTCTGAAGTTTCACATAAATAAAGCCGTTCTAGAAAAGGACAAAATCAAAAAACAGCCCTTAGGCGTGGGTTCTGCTGTGTGTAGTGAGTTTGCGTCCCAACGTCAAGCCGACGGCATGTTTTTCGTGTCACCTCTGGCTCGACGCTTCGCACGGAGGAGGCGAAGCAGCTCCCTGATCTTCTTCGCAGCGTTCATGCATGCTGCTCCTGGCGCGACTTCGGCAGACCACTTCCGATCCGGACAGCTCGCGATGTCACCCTTCAACGTTTTCCGTTATTGAACAGCACTGCAATAACATGAGAAGAAGCAAAATACGGAGCATACACAAGATGTGCGATGAAAAAGCAAATAATCGGCGAAATGCTATTTGAATGCTAAAGAATTTCTTGTCCGTAATATTGAGACATTGTGCGCAAGTTTGCAGTCTAGAATAATCAAACCAAACTGAGCCATGAGAACTTCAGGTAAGGCAGAAATAATATCTGGAACTAAAAAGTAAAAACACTAGAGTTAATTGCAAACTTTTCATCACTTTTCCATCCTCCCTCTGACCTGTCTGCGCTTAAGCGTCTTTGACCTAGAGGTCCCGCAACCTGCAGACGTGTAAAAGGATAGAACAACGTCAATAACTCAGTCTTATATTTACAACTACATCAAAATTCCAAGGGGCAAGAAAAATCGGAACCAGCACTACTTTAACCATTGTCTACCAGACAGCCGATAGGGAGACAGCACTGGAGACTGTAACAAAGCACTTTGCTCAGAAAAGTCACAATTTTTCTACAGCTTAACTACCGCTACGCTTAACCCCGCTGAATTAGTGGTTTAATGCAGTTTATAGATATCCCACCCTCCTATTCCTATGAGGATTCTGTAAAAAAGGGGTCTCCCAAGCAAAAGTGGTTTGGTTAGCGTTACAAATGTTTCAACAAAAAGGGAACAATAGGAAAGCGGAATGAGGAGAGTCTACAAAAAGTGAACAGTATCATCCAAGAACTCTTTTATTTTTCAAAACTTCCAAACAGCGGAAACAAACCGTTGCGGTTCTCTATGAGGAAGCGCTTTTGGCGCCATAAAGGACTTTGATTTTGTGAGTGCCGATAAAATATGTAGACTCTGTATCAATCCAAGTGAATTCATGTTTTCGGTTATCACAGCGCGGAGCGGTGGCTTTTTCGTCGAAACCTCCTTATCACTAGTTATATTTCACCGAGGCCCACCGCTCCGCTGCTGGTGATAATCGAAATCAACAAGTCACTACGGCTGTACCAGAGCTTATATATGCATGTGTACTTAATAGCAATCATTAAAAGAGGAGATGATGTCAAATTGTTCTAGGGAACCAGTCAATTCTTCCTCGTAAACTACCACAACGGTTTGTTTCCGCTGTTTGGAAGTTTCGAAAAAGAAAAGAGTTCTTGGATGATATTGTTCATTTTTTGTAGACTCTCCTCATTCCGCTTTCCTATTGTTCCCTTTTTGTTGAAACATTTGTAACGCTAACCAAACCACTTCTGCTTGGGAGACCCCTTTTTGACAGAATTGTTCACTTTTCCTTTATATTACGCTGTTATATCCCATACAAGAATTTCGAACAAAGACCTCTTCATCTCCCCACTAGATCAGTCCTCTTTCTGTGGTCACAAGAATCAATGACCCAAACTGTTGTAAAACTATCTCAGAAAAATCACTCGATGTGGCTGACAAGACCGATGTTCACATGATATTAGCTAAGAAATGAATGATATCCATGATATCGTTCCACATAATTCATTCATATTGATCGCGTCAGCCACATCTGGCTACACCGGGTGTTATTTGCACATTCCATGTTTTCATACGTATCGAACGGGTCGGCCACGGTGATTTTCTCAACCAACTCTGACAGGAGCCTTAGGCCCCGGTTATAGTTGGTCGCTCAGACGTGGCCAGCCCGGTCGATAATCATGAAAGCCTGCTGGCCTACAGCCGGATGCAGAATCTGCCTGCAGTTCTTCGCTTTCAAATGAAACTAACTTAAAACCTGGACAGTCAGAAACTACCTTCCATTCCATATGGACACTTTCACATAAGTGGAACAAAGCAGTTTTACATACTCATTATTTCGTTTCCGCCGCCCCATTCCTTTGCAGAACAGCCGCTTCGATTCTATGAATCTGATATGAAAAAGCTCCGCTGAGCTGCGAATGGAGATATGCAAGTGCCATTTATTGCAGAAAAAATCAGTAGGCTGGTGAAGAAGAATGAGGGAGCACTCAAAATGGGGTTGTGTGAATGACCGAACCGCGTTACGAAACTGAAAAGCAGCCTGGCAACAATGACCTACATAACATCTCAAGCTTTCTGCACGCTATGTTCGTCATCCTTACACTTTTACAAAAGTTTTGCAAGGTGTTCTCATAATCCTGCGCAAATTCCGAGGCATCCAGCTCACTATTTGAGACAACTAGCGCAAAGCTCAAGACTCTTGCTGATTCTTTGGGGTATCCTGCAAAATTTCTCGGATGGCTAGCATCGAGTCAGGGCTCCTGCTCACTGTACGGAGTGGTCTTCACAACTTTCGGATGACCAGCAACGGGTCCCAAACACCTGCCCACTATCCGGGTTTCCACGACGTCCCGATGACGTCATCAGAAGATCAAAGCACTTTTCACGACGTCCCGATGACGTCCTCAGAAGCCCGAAGCACTTTTGGAACTATCCTAGACGGGGGTACCCACAATTTTCTCACGAAAATGAGTGGAAAAACTGATAAAAGATGCTTGATGCTGCTATCAATCATTGCTGTTGATAAAGTTCTGTAGAAATACTTCGATTGATAGCGTTATAGATCGGTGGTTCATTCCATTTCTGACTTCAATCTTGAGTGCCCCCGTCTGGGATAGTTCCGCACTTTTCACGACGTCCCGATGATGTCATCAGAAGCCCGAAGCACTTTTCACGACGTCCCGATGACGTCACCAGAAGCCCGAAGCACTTTTCACGACGTCCCGATGACGTCATCAGAAGCCCGGAGCACTTTCCACGACATCTGATGACGTCACGAGAAGCCCGAAGCACTTTTCACGACGTCCCGTTGACGTCATCAGAAGCTCGAAGCGCTTTTCACGGCGTTCCGATGATGTCATCAGAAGCCCGAAGCACTTCTCACGACGTCCCGATGACGTCACCAGAAGCCCGAAGCACTTTTCACGACGTCCCGATGACGTCATCAGAAGCCCGGAGCACTTTCCACGACATTCCGATGACGTCACGAGAAGCCCGAAGCACTTTTCACGACGTACCGTTGACGTCATCAGAAGCTCGAAGCGCTTTTCACGGCGTTCCGATGACGTCACGAGAAGCCCGAAGCACTTTTCGCGACGTCCCGATGACGTCATCAGAAGCCCGAAGCACTTTTCACGACGTCCCGATGACGTCATCAGAAGCCCGAAGCACTTTTCACGACGTCCCGATGACGTCATCAGAAGCCCGGAGCACTTTCCACGACATTCCGATGACGTCACGAGAAGCCCGAAGCACTTTTCACGACGTCCCGTTGACGTCATCAGAAGCTCGAAGCACTTTTCACGACGTCCCGATGACGTCATCAGAAGCCCGGAGCACTTTTCACGACGTCCCGATGACGTCACGAGAAGCCCGAAGCACATTTCACAACGTCCCGATGACGTCATCAGGAGCCCGAAGCACTTTTCACGACGTCCCGATGACGTCATCAGAAGCCCGAAGCACTTTTCACGACGTCCCGATGACGTCATCAGAAGCCCGGAGCACTTTCCACGACATTCCGATGACGTCACGAGAAGCCCGAAGCACTTTTCACGACGTCCCGATGACGTCATCAGCAGCCCGAAGCACTTTTCACGACGTCCCGATGACGTCATCAGAAGCCCGGAGCACTTTTCACGACGTCCCGATGACGTCACGAGAAGCCCTGAAGCACATTATCACACGACGTCCCGATGACGTCATCAGGAGCCCGGAAGCACTTCTTCACGACGTCCCGATGACGTCATCAGAAGCCCGAAGCACTTGCTTCACGACGTCCCGATGACGTCATCAGGAAGCCCGAAGCACTTTTTCACGGTGATCGTCCCGATGACGTCATCAGAAGCCCGGAGCACTTTCCCAACGACATTCCGATGACGCTACGAGAAGCCTGAAGCTACTTTTCACGACGTCCCGTTGACGTCATCAGAAGCTCGAAGCACTTTTCACGACGTCCCGATGACGTCATCAGAATTCGTAGCCTGGAAAGATTGCACTACGACGTCCCGATGACGTCACGTAATATAGCCCGGAAGCACATTTCTTACAACGTCCTGATGACGTCATCAGGAGCCCGAAGCACATTCTTTCACGACGTCCCGATGACGTCATCAGAAGCCCGAAGCACACTTTTCACGACGTCCTGGATGACGTCATCAGAAGCCCGGAGCACTTTCCACGACATCTGATGACGTCATCAAGCCAGACACGCCGACATTCCGATGACGTCACGAAGCCCGGGAAGCACTTTTCACGACGTCCCGATGACGTCATCAGCAGCCCGAAAGACTTCACGACGTCCCTATGACGTCATCAGAAACTCGAAGCACTTTTCACGCATCCCGGACATTGACGTCACGAGAAGCCCGAAGCGTTACTTCACGACGTCCCGATGACGTCATCAGAAGCCCGAAGCACTTTTCACGACGTCCCGATGACGTCACGAGAAGCCTGAAGCACTTTCACGACGTCCCGATGACGTCATCAGAATTCTTCGGAAGCACTTTTCACGACGTCCCGATGACGTCATCAGAATGCCCCACTCACCTGCCACAAATCGATTACTTACCAGCCTACGTACCTCCTACTAACTTACCTGTCTGCCAAGTTGATTTGGCCTGAGCACCAGTCATTGGCAGTGGCTAATGCAGGTAGGGACTGAAAAGCGTGACGGCTCACGGCCCACGGCCTACGAGCCGCTCATCGGCCTGACGGCCCACACCATGAATGTAAATTTTTCTTAAGCTTTCCGGGCTCAGCAACTTTGTCATTTGGGAACCGATTTTGCTGAAATTCTGGACAGCACGTGTAGTCTCGATCCTCTTCACTTATATCCAGAAGGAAATCTTTCAGGAATTTTTGTTTCAAAGATTCTATAAACTATTTTATAAAATTCTACTGGCGATCACAAGGCCTAGAGCAAACTAAACCTTCCAACCCGCTCCGGGCGGCTGGAGTTGATAAACATTCGCATTAATTAAAAGTTCCAAGTCAGCAATGACAAATCAAACATCAATCAATCAAAACACATTTTGATAACATAGAAAAGAAGTTCGGTTGTAAGACATTTCTGATATCACTTTTATTCGTCTATGTATCTAGTTTACGCTATTGAAGACGATTGAATAATCTCTAAGAATAAAAGATTTTCCATTTTTTTCTCAAATAACATTAATGTGATAATTTCTATGGAATTTAGATAACTAGACGTGCTATCTCTTGCAACAAAGGAATAACGGCCCCGGAAAAAATCCGAAACAGCTTCGCTACTATTCCGTGACAGTGTTTCCTTGAATGCACGATTATCCAGGGCGTATATCAATAGCAAAAATTTTGCTTTCATCAATCTGAACTCAGGTAACTCGACCTTTCCTGGTGGGCGAACTTCTGCGAATCAGTAACGTGTGTAGGATTGGAATATCTTTTTGGTTAGTCTCACGAAACTTTAGAAATGAAAAGGACGGAGGCGCAGAAGTACAATAGCCAATATGCTAAGTTTTGTAAAAACAGAGGGGAGCATTTACAAACTTGGCAAAAAATGTCCGATGCATGTAACTTTTTTTTTAACGAATACGTTTTTGGATTCTTGAAACGCTATCATCATCCACAGCTTGAATTGCTACATAATAATGGGCATTGTGGGCCAGAAGTTCCCTAAAATAATCCTTTGTTTTTTGAGAAGAAATTGTTTTTGCGGTCCTTTCACAAAAACGTCGCGCGCGGCAAAGTGGCGAAACTTTTGAGTAGTAATTGTACGAGTAATAGAAAAGCAATCCCTATTTTTTCTTCGTGAATTGGATGAGAGTGGGGCTATCTCGAGATCTGTGCAGAATAAATTTTCGAAATCATCCATTTATCGGTCTGGGGCTTTCGCAAGGAAAGTCCGACTTTTCAGGAAGCTCCCAAGAGTGTTTAAAGAAGGATTTCAAAAATTCTTTGAGGGGCCACAACTCTAACTACTCTGACATTCGGACAGCGCGGCGCTGGGTATTTTCGACATTTGGCGCGAGGCTGGGGCGCGATTGGTGGACAGCGCGAGGATAGCGACTTTGCCTTCTGACCGTGGAATCTTCGCGAGACAGCGTGTTCCATCGCGAGACCTGGGTGAAATTGTTGGGGTAATAATTCATGGCCCAGCCTCGCGCTCCGTTTTGATTTCGATTAGAACGCGCATGCAAACCTGAAATTCTCATTTAGACCAAACCATTTTTTGTCATCATTGTGTGGTAGCATATCTTCATTGAGTTTGTGACTTCCTGATATCGTATTCAACAACTTTGTGATTTTCAGTAATCGTTTAAGTCGATAATATCTATCTGTATGCCAAATCGCTACAGCACACACGGTGTTTTTTTCGAAGAAATGGGTCAGGAAAGTGATTAAGAAGTTGGTCAAGCAATACTTACTGCTTATAAATTTAGTCGAAATTATCGATTAGTAGATCAAATCGCTTGGGCTTGCTGTAGGCTGCGCTTTTTGGATGGGATAAGAACGTTGACGACGTTCGAGGCGCTAAATTTGATATTGAAGATTTGGCGGCTCTCAGAGGTGGACTTCCGAGAAATGTAAGTTTGGGAAACATAGGAAAAACCTGGCAATTAGGTTTATTTTCGCATAAAACCTGGAATCAGTGATACGAATGCTTTAACACTTTTTTCCAGCATTGCGCGCAGTCACGGAATGTGAGCACGATGATGGAGAGATCAAATCAGTGGGGATCCTGATCAAAGTCAGCTTGATTGAAGGCATGACGTATCCCGTGGAACGAGGACTGAATCGGAGCAACGTGACTGTATTTCAATAAAACGGTATATCCGTAGTGCAACCCTTTGAAGCCTTTAATTTGGTAGAAAATGTGTCCCACTATAATTAAGGCTAAGAGTTATTTTTTCTTTATTTTTTTACATGTTCATTTTGAGTTCCTGAAATACACTAAGGTTTTATCCTTCGGTCCTTCTTTCTTTGTCTATTTTGTGTTATTCCTCAATAGGTATATAGAGTAGATTGGTAATCAACTACAAGTATTCCAAAGAGTGTTATTTGTAATAGAAGTAAGTACGTGTATTCACTTTAGATAGTGATTCCTAGTGAATGAAGAACTATATACAAAAAACTATATACTTCTGTTTTTATTATTGTTTTTGCAGGAAAACATGGTATTTTGTTGTAATACGGTTGAAGACGACGATGAAATATTGATAGTTATAGTGTCATAACAGTGATAATATATTGTTACCGTGTTGGCATGATATAATGATGAAAAACAATTGAGATCTGGAAGGGGATACAATCCGACGTGATGGAGGCGTGGCTGGCCCAGCGCTATTCCGGGCAAAAATGCTCCAGCGCGGCGCCATTGAAGAATTTAGCTCATCGCGCTTTGGCGCGCATGAACAGCGCCGGAGGTTAGGATGGGGGCGCCGCCTGCGCTGTTTGCGCCCCAGCGCCACACTGTCGGAATGTCAGAGTAGAGGGTTTTGCGAGATTGCAGAAGCATACCTGGGCGCGATCAGCGCGAGACCTGCTCCAACTTAGGGCCTAAAACTCCGAAAACCATTTCGGAGGTTGGACTGTGCAGCCTTCAAGGTCCGGCGTCCGCGCCTCTGACTCCGGAGAATCAAAAAAATGGTAGGTTCCAGTGAATATTAGCGGATGTGAGTTTCATTAGTATTCCTTAGTACGCTTGAATTTTCCTAAAGATGCTTTATCATGAACACAGTTCACATTTCCGCACCGCTGCAAAAAGGATGCACGAAGACGATTACGGTGTCAAAAATCTGGAGGAAACGACACCTCCAATGAGAAAAAGGCGAAGGTTCTGCTCTGGAAGATTTGGTGAGATGAGGCCATTTGCTCTGGTATTTTGAGTATATAGTCAATCATACTTTTTTGCTCCCCTTATCAGAATGTATTTGTACTGTCTGTAGGTTCCATGCATTTGCGCGGTAAGAAATGTTTCCCATTCCTGACAAGAGGGCGGAAAATCCAGAGCTCATGACCTTCGCGAATGTGTGGGGATCTGAAATTATTTGCAATATAGGAAAAGAATATGAGATTCTTCGAAAATTTTCTTACTTCTATGAATAGCCAGAATTAGAATCCTGCCATCAGATATGCGCATGTTTACCCTAGCGCTTTGCTTTGAAGCCAGGTGCAATTCAAAAGTATTTTGATAATGTAGTTATGGCTCCAGCTGACTATTTTAACTATTCCAGTACCAAAGTACATTTGGGACTTAGGAGCGAGGAGAGCTGGGAAGAAGGGATTGTTTTTTTTATATTTCGTTTTTATCGTGTGGCAAGGAATTTCACTTCAGTTAGTAATACTTCATGGTAGCCACTAGTTTTAAATTTTTTTCTTTAAGTCCGTAAATGTGTTGATCGCTTGTCTATTAGGTGTCTCAATGGTTTGTGTCCTCATAGTAACTGGTATTATAGTTGTATGAATTATGCTCATTCATACATATTGAAGAAAGCTATTGTTTTTGTTGCTCAGTTAGTCCCAGCTTTAAAATTACCGGTTTCATTTTAATGTGGGTGTTTAATACACATTTGTAGGATTTCCTTTGTAGTAGAGTGAATTTTGAAGCCGGAGACCCACCACTAGCGCTTATAAGAAGAACCCGAAGAGCTTACTATGACAAGCACTCTGACACTCGTTGTTATGAGTTCTATTCCAAAAAGCAGGCTGTTGCCAATTGGACAGCCCTGCAGAATTGTACAACTGTCAATTTCGATGTGTTCGTGGCTACGGCCCACCCGCACCATTTTATGCTCACATTTTTTTCAAATACGAATTCAATGGTAAGGAGGTTTTCTCGAGTTTTGTTGTTCATACCAGCAGGAATTTTCCTACAGCTGATAGCCATAAATCTCTCCTGTTTCAACGAAATATAGAGGAAATGCTTCGTAAGCAACGATTCATTGCTAAATCGGTTACTATTTCCCCTGAGCAACCATTTCAGAAGTTTGCTGTGCATAATAGAAACATTCAATCCATTTTCGACTTTCAAAATGTAACAGCGAACCTTGCCACTTACTAATTCTACAATTTTCCATGATCAGGCTTTAATTTGAAATTTTTAGAGACCATGAACACCCACTTCCGTTTTTTTTCTTGCACGAAAGTACACACGGGGTCAGGAGGAGCGTTCTTAAACAAGTACTTTAAATGCAAAGGATATGACACCTGGAACGAATTCTCAGTAACACCCACTTTTGATGAAACTATATTTACTAGAGATTTCAGCTCTGCTGATGATATCCAAATACATTCAACATCATAGCAAATCATATTTCTTATCTATTCGAATTAGGCACCATAGCAAATCATAATTCCAAAGTATTCGAGACAAATGAAGTGATTAACATTCCCCAGTCACAATAGTATTAAAAAGTTGAACATACTACCGAGCACCCAAAACCTTATATAAGCAAGAGTTTCCCAAAACAAGAACAAAATCAAATCAAAAATTTGAAAAAAAAATGGGAAGTTCAAAATCACAGTTAATTTTGAATTAAATTCAGAATTTTCGAACTTTGAATAAATTTCCAATGTTAAAATTTGAATCGGATGCAAAAATTTTGAGTTGAACTCGAAATCTCAAAATCTGAAAGAGATTGAAAATTTTCAAAAAACGAAGAAATTAGAATTTAATTCGGTTAATTATCGTGCATACATAAGTGTAAATAGCTATTTAAAAGGTCGCGAAGTTTTTCGCATTGAGCCTGAAATGGGAAGTTTGCGAAAATTCTCCGAACAAGCGGAAAGTGCGCGGTGACAAGTCTTCAGCCCTCAATTGAATTTAGAAAAAGTCATTATATTCCAAAATTTAAACCTCAATGCGAGTGAATTGATGTTCATTCCGTGAAACAACTACTCTGCCAATCTATATTTACAATGTTTCTACGAAAGAACGTTAGTGACTGACTGTTACGACTTCTCGTGAACAAGCATGCGTTCGCCGAGAGGAGAGTAATTATCTCGGGCGCGCCCGTTTATGGCTCACCTCAGGTACTTCGAGTAGGCGAGCAGTACGAAAATGGACTTTCTCAGAACTTCTTTATCGAATCGGATAGAGGGCTACGTGTACATTCGAATGGTACCACCACACACTATGGGGGAAAATGGAGAAAGAAACGAGTTATGGCGAAAAGTCGCAAAAGTCGCGATTTCGCGACTTTCGCGACTTCTTTGAGTAAATTAGGGCGAGAGTATTGTAGCTTCAGAACGCAATGCCTAGATGCCAATAGAAATGAACACAAACGAGTTCACACAAACAGATCCGTTCAAGCCGAAAGCACGATACGTCATGTTTATACTTTGCTACAAACTACACATGACTACAATTCACACACACACATCGAAGACTTCGAGAATACGCTGTGTTTCCCTATTAGTCGAAATCAGTAAGGATGATTCGCCACAAACAGACTGATGGGCAGCTTTGTCTGCATTTGAACCGCCAGAGTACCTTCCAGTCAAGGCTAACGAACTCGCTTTCGCTCGCTGAATCAGTACGGCCTTAGAACCCTTGACATTTTCGTCCTTTCCTCCCCATTTCGCCATCTCGAGGCTTGAAGGGCTCGACCGTACGAGAATGTCAAAGCCCATGACTTCTTCGCCTCCAGTCTGTTCATAGCAAAATGTGCTACAATCACCAGAAAAATTGCAGGGGCATAAAAACAATCAAGCAAAATAATTTCGGGTTTGAGAGTAGCCTTAACTCCCTTAACAGATGTTTTGTAAAGAATGTCTTAAATTAGTGTATTTACAATCTTTTCATCTTCTTTGCACTTTTTCTGATGAAAGGTAGAGCATTAACAATGGAATCTGTCACGTGCTTACACCTCTTCCCTCCAATAGCCTACAAGGTAAATGGAGCATCTATCACCCGCACAGTTTCCGTGCGCCCACGCCGTGCAATTATCGACCTTCGAGCAACGCTAACAATTGACCATTTCTTGTGCACTAGAGTGAGGACTTTTTAGAAAGAGACCGAACGAACGAATTTCGAATAAATTCGTTCATTTTTTATTTCGAACGAACGAATTTCGAATAAATTCGTTCATTTTTTATTCCGAACGAACGAATTTAGAATAAATTCGTTGATTTTTTATTTCGAACGAACGAATTTCGAATAAATTCGTTCATTTTTTATTCCGAACGAACGAATTTCGGATAAATTCGTTCATTTTTTATTCCGAACGAACGAATTTCGAATAAATTCGTTCACTTTTTATTCCGAACGAACGAATTTCGAATAAATTCGTTCATTTTTCATTTCTGACTAACAAACTTCGAATAAATTCGTTCTTTTTTTTATTTCGAACCAACGAATTTCGAATAAATTCCTTCATTTTTTATTCCGAACGAACGAGTTTCGAATAAACTCGTTCAATTTTTATTTCGATCGAACGAAAATTCGAAATTCGAATATTTGAATGACGAATAATTTAAGCATCCATAGCATTATCGCGCAACTGCGAAGTGAGCGGCCGGCAATAACAAGTTGAATTCTTCTTCTAGAGCTTTATTTCCACTTACAAATGAAATTAATGAGGCACGACTCATCTCTAAACCTGTACGGGCTACAACGCAAAGAATGCTACGAAATCAACTTTTCCTCTGTAGCTTAGCCTAAGGAGCTTATTCGAGGACCTTACTAACTTCGCCTGCTCCATAAGCCAGAGAGATTGGTGGAGCCGAGTTCCATAGTTATCTCCAGAGGGTGCTTTCGCCTCTATGGTTTAAAGGCAGTGTTCACGATAATCTTTAATTTTGAGATTATTCGCTATATCGATTAACTGGCCCCCGCGTGGATCTAAAATGACGTAGAAATTGAGAAAAACGCAACAGAAGTACGGCACAGTACACCCTCAGATATGAATTTTGAGATTTTCATGTAATTGTGTAGAAGACCGCTCCTGTATAACACGTGCCAAATGCCAGATCTCACTTCCTCCAAATAAGCGAGATATAAGCGACCACCACAGGCCCGGCCCCCTTCGCTCACCACCACAGGCCCGACCCCCTAACAGATTTTCGAACTCGATGGATGGATGAATTCCAACAAGTCGTCGTTCTTCAGTCCATTACCAGACTGTCTCCTTATCCTGGCTTTCTCTCATGCAACGATTGCGAGTGAAGAGAAATACAGGCCTGAGACAATTCGTCCACCAATTTTTCACCCTCAAAATCTAGGCATCTTTGAAGAGCCATAACTCTGTTCAAAGGGGGTCTTGGACAATTTCAGAGATACCACTGCGATCAGCGTATGACTCTCTCTAAGATCAGCATAAAAACCAAAAAATAATTTTTGGGAGCCCTGTGCCTTTAAGTATCCCCACGCCTCTTAAGTATCTCAGGAATTGTTTGTTGTGACAATGAAATCTTTTGTGGACGCGTCCTTTGCAATTCTTTACTCTCTATTGCTCCGTTCCTTCCTTAGAGCCCTAACTGATTCTGCTCTGCATGAAATATTCTTCTATTTTCGATTGACACAGTTTTGCAACGGTGACAACCACCATTAACATGTTTATCCGACCGGACAACTGGCCCATGTTAAAGAATAATGTCACTGAAATGCGACGTTTTAATGCGTTTTTCGCCATTTATTCGTAATTTTGGTAACACTTGGAGGCCAGCGCATTGTTTTATGTGAAAAACTCGCGGATGAAAATCATCGTGAACACTGCCTTTAAATGAGAGGCGCAGAGTTCTGCTAGAACCAACAACGGGGCTCGGCTCTACGGACCTAGCTGGCTTACTCTGAGAGAATCTTTTGCGCTGGTACCGTGATGCTCCCGTGATTCGCGTTCGTTCCGCGATAGTTACCCAATCGACTCATCCGTTGACATTCTCGTTCTCATACCGTGATAATACCGCGATCTTTGAGAGGTTTACGGCGCTAATACCGTGGTGCA
This sequence comes from Aplectana chamaeleonis, assembly GCA_029168955.1. Classification (NCBI taxonomy): domain Eukaryota; kingdom Metazoa; phylum Nematoda; class Chromadorea; order Rhabditida; family Cosmocercidae; genus Aplectana; species Aplectana chamaeleonis. Next base: position 614,676 of record JAPDOI010000414.1, read on the forward strand.
CTCGCGATCCGCGATGGTACCGTGATCGTCTCCCCCCGCTCCCGCGTTCTCATGTTGTGCAGATTTGTAAAGCAGCGCGAAATGCGGCGAGGGCAATACCTTATAGCTTCGTGTTGATCTGATAGGCAACACTCGCTCCGGTCAAACATCGAGAGGGCCTGGATGCGGTACCATCAGAAGGCTGGAAGAATCTCGCGATCGTCCCGCGATAGTTCCAAGCTCGGTTCGTCGCGGATCCGCGATGTAACGCCCCGAATACGTCAATGTATAGACGCGATTCGCCCTCAGGTTGAAACTGGTAGGATCTCGCAATCGTTCCGTGATAGGCCCAGGCTCGACTCCTCGCGGTTTTGCTATAGAGCATCGTGGGAGCATCGATGAACGAACGCGGTACACTCTCGGTTTGAGACTGGCAGAGTTTCTGAATCCTCTCGGCCCCTACCAGAAACCGGAGATTCTATCCGTGAACGATCGCGGGGGATCCTCTCAGAGTATGGAGCGAGCAAAGTTAGGAATCCGAAATATCATTCGACGCAGAATTTTACGCAGATTTCAAAAACAACCCTCACCAGGTTAAAGAGTTATAGGCGAAAAACCGGTGTTTCGTAAAATGAATTGAGCTGAAGGATCGAGAATAGTTTTCCAAACTGGAAGCACAAGTTGACGCAGAATTATATCTCTAAGCACAAAAGTTATGAACGAAAAACCGGCAGTGACACCCACAATCTTGAAAATGACTTGCAGGAATGTTGGGTGACTTTCATTCTTTTTTGAGGCGCGTACTGGGGGAGATCGGAGTACGGGGCGGAGTTTATTGCTCCGTCGGCCAATCGACAAACGTCTCTCCACCAGTTAAGACGTGGGTGATTGGTCAACGGAGGGATAAACCCCACCCCACGTATTCCCACCTCCTCCTGTGCCTCGAGGCGTTTCACTGGTTGTCACCGGTTTTCCCAATGATGGAGGTTCCCCCTTCACCTGCCCAGAGGTGAGGGTTGGTGGAGTACATGGCTCCACCCAACGAAGCTATGGTTGGTGTTATCATGGCCCAGCGGCATGGACAAATGGGAGTGGCCAAGTGCGATTGCCATATGGCCCCCCTGTTAGAACCGCCCTAGTAGCCTCATCAGACGGTGTGGGGAAGAATTTAGTTCTTGCGTTCGCGAAAAGGGAACAATGGAGTAATGAAGATACTGACACCAGTCTTGAAAGGTATGTCGATTCCTTTATACATTAGAGCTGATTTTCATATTTTTTGTTAAATCAGCTCGGGTATTCAAATTCGAATAACGTTCGAATATTCACCTCTGCGAATAATCGAATTCGAATAATATTCGAATATTCACCTTTCCCGAATAGTCGAATTCGAATAATATTCGAATATTCACCTTTCCCGAATAGTCGAATTCGAATAATATTCGAATATTCACCTTTCCCGAATAGTCGAATTCGAATAATGTTCGAATTTTCACCTTTTGCGAATAGTCGAATTCGAATAATGTTCGAAATTTCACCTTTTGCGAATAGTCGAATTCTAATTATGTTCGAATTTTCACCTTTTGCGAATAGTCGAATTCGAATAATGTTCGAATATTCACACTTTTCGAATATTCGAATGTTCGAATAAAAATTCGTTCGAAAAATTCGAATATTTATTCGAACTCGAATATTCGGTCCTCACTCTATTGTGCACAGTTCCTTGGCCAGCGACCACCGCAAACGAAGCACGCGGCTATCTCATTATGGTTGACGTCGAATGGGTCGGTACCGTCCTTGAAGGCATCTAGTCTTGAGGCATACAATCTCTCGCGTTTTCGCCCCCCTCTGAAAAACATTATAAACGAAGTTATCATGCCTCTGGAATTGGAAAATTTTATCTTTATCGCTATTAACTTACCGTTTTGTAGTTCATAATCTTGTCGGGTTTCCTTTTGTATCCCGGTCTTCTTGCAAGCTGTTAAACAACCCCTTCGGCACAAGGTCAAGCAATGTTGGAAATTTTTCAAAGTGTGGGGTCGCCACCAAACTCCAAAATTAAAGGGAAGATCGCACCGCCAAGTTTTTTCGATTCCTTTTTTTTCGATTTTAACTCAGCTACACCACAGAATGTTTCCTACACAGCCACGAGTTGTTCAGATTCGTGTTTCAACCGCTGGTGACCCAAATAATCGTCAAAATTGCAATGGTCCAAATAGTGAAAGTGAAAAAATGGAAACTTTTCTCTTTTTTCTTCTCCTGTTGAAAACTTCTTTATTTATTTTTTTTTGGAAATCATCAAACTCTCCTCCGTGAAGCACCACGACGGTTTGTTTTCCCCGTTTGAGTGTCGACCAGGAAAATTTTTTTTGCTTCTAAAAAATGTTGCTGATTTCTTGTTGACTCTTACCACTCCACTCTTTTATTGTTACCTTTTTGTTGAAGCGTTTGTGACGCGAACCAAACCACTTTTGCTTGAAAGACCCCTTTGTTAAAGAATATATGTGGAGTTCTGCGGGCTGCGAGTCCCAGCAATGACACGGAATCTTCTTCTAATCAGCCACACCGGTTCCTTCCCGTAGGCGTAGAAAAGCGGCCCCATCGCACGGCTTGTTCCACATATCCGGAGCTGTCAGAGAAGTTGGTCTATCTTGGCACGAAAATAAATTGAATGAATCATGTACTGTATTATGGCAGTCAGGACGTTCGTCAGGGACCGGAGGATCGATTTTATGAACACAGGCCTTGAGGTACGGAATGACCACAACGTAGGCCCGAAACGTCTGGGTGTGATAGGGAAGAAGGGACAGCTATAAAACTTCGTAAACGCTTTTTATTGTAAATGCCCTATCGTTAATGCGTCTTTCAGCTCGCGGAACTCTATATGGGCAGTTATGCTGCGTGAAGCGAAGAAAATTGATTTTGTAGATCACTATGGATTAGTGGAGTTTTTTTTTTAACATCGCCCAAAACTCAAAGAATTCTGGTGTCAAATTGCAGTTTGTTCGAAATGGGATTGTTTTTTCTAGAAGATTTTTGCCAATTCCCCAAAAAACGCGATTATTGTGAGAAGACACCTGGCCTTTCGAATATCAACAAATAAAGATTAAAACTTGTGCTAAGCTTCGGATACTCTCCATTTTTTTTCATTACCAGCTTTTCTCTTATATCAACTGTTCTATGCCATTTCGCCAAAACTAAGCTTTCATGCAAGCGCAAAAACAAAATAGTGCGCGAAATTCTGAAATTTTGAAGAGGAAGTTTCGAAAATATTTGAGTCATTTTGTTTCTGTTGGAAGGAACTTTCAAAAACTTCAGGAAAATTTTGGTGTTTCTTTCGAACGACTCATTTTTCATTGATTTTCGACGAAAAAAAACTTCTCGACACGATATTTATTGATCTGAAAATCAATAGAAAACAAAACAATCTAAAGAAGTAATTTCGCTATCTTTCATTGCAAACAAGTCCCTTTCGAACAACCTGCATAACTATAACACTATAAAAAATCAACATTTACTGCGCAATTACCATTAGAAAAAAACGTAACGACCTTGTAAAACATCAAACTGAAGATACTAACTGTGTGAAGATTTCATTCCCCATCGAGAACGTCTGATTTCGAACACGGCGCCATTTTTTACAGATACCCTGATTCGCTTTGAGAGTACTAAAGTTTTGAAAATACGTAATGTCAGGTGAAAAAGTAAATGTTTCAGTAAACGAATGAATTCAACCAAAATTAGCGTACATGTGAAGTAAATACTACGAGTAATGAGGAAACATTAGTGAAATTAATACTTGAATAGTTGGAGGAGAATGAATAAAACGGAGTACTGTCGAGCTATCCAAATAATTCTAGCCGCTTGCTGGCCAGTAGCCAATAATCAGCGGGGCGCTGATTAACAGTGGAGCGCGAAATCTCAGTTCCAGGCGTGTTTGTTGCGGGTGGTCGTCTTGTGGCGCCAGACAGTGAGGAGGGCGGGTAGATCAGTGGGAAGGGCTAGGCAGCGCTAATGATTGCAGAAGTGACCTCAACCCATATGTGTGACAGCCTTTCCCACTGATCTGCCCGACCTCCGCACAGTCCGGCGCTACTCAGATACTCGCGGCTTAGTAAGGCAGCACGAGGGGATTACTAACGCATTTACTCGTCGAGGTGTAAGCCAATTTCGTTCCCCCAACTGCTGCCCAGGGCAGCACGTTGTGTCCTCTTGCTACGCTCACTGCCCCAACTGCTGCTCGTATAGTTGCCCCACCTGCTGCTACAGTCGCCCCAACTGCTCCAGTCGTCGCCCCAACTGCTGCTCTTCATTGTGGCCCCAACTGCTGCTCCTCATTGTGGCCCCAACTGCTGCTCTTCACTCCCCAACTGCTGCTCTTCATTGTGGCCCCAACTGCTGCTCTTCATTTATGATCTCTCCTTTTTTTCTCATAATCCTTTTCCCGCAGGGGATATGTCGAGCTCAGCATCAGTGCTGGGTCGACCTATCAAAAATAGAGACCTCATTGAGGCTCATTCATATCTACAACGGCTTATTTATCCTTGATTATATCCTTTGATCTTCGCTGCAGCTGATGGAAATGATGCTGCCACTACGGGCTGTCTCATGCCCACCCTAGGCAGCCTCGTATCTGGCACGAGTTTGCGAGGACCGTTCAACACAGGCCTCGGTCAGTAGTGATTGTGAGTCTCCAAAAACATTTCTTGACACAAAATTTCTCTATACCTTGGACAATAATTGATTTTCACCCGGTTTCGGGACTGTAGAGATGTGAATTAGGCGTGATAATATGTTTCTCTCATTATGAAAAACGATTTATCTATTTATTTTTATCAATACACTACATAAGGTCGACGTGAAAAAACGGGCGTAGAGTATGATACAGCAGAAAAACAAGTTGAAAAAATACCACGCAAGAAGAATACTCGAAGCTTTGCTTTTGAAAGCAGGAAAAGAACGGGGTACATTCTCCAAATTTAATTTCAATGAGACGAATGCTGAACCAGCCCTACATGTGAAACTGTTCAATCTGAGATTAGTTTTGGGAACCCCATACCAATTTTCTCAGAGTTTCCACGTGTAGAATTATGACTTTCTTTGTAAAAAAAGTTATATCCACATATTCCAAGAATAAAGTTCCCCTCAAAATATTTTTGAGTCGCTGATACTAGCACTGTTTAGGGGAACTTTCAGGGTTGAACGGAATTCAAATATCAGAGTATTCATCATTAATTGAATGGTGATTTCTTCTCTTCCAAAAAACAACGATTTTAGAATTTCTTGAACATTTTTTCTTATTTCTAAATTATTACCGTGGACATTTTTCGGAAGAGTTCGAATTATTATTTTCATTAAAAGGTTGTTTTTGAACGTTGTCGGCTTTGAATTCTGTGAGCATTGTGCTTTTCGTGAAGAAAATGTATGTATTCCCCATTTCGCCTAATTTTTGGCAAACCATCGCCGCTCAGCATTTGAAAAATACAAGTTTCTGACATTAAACCGAAACAATTGTTTTTCTGTCAAAAATGCGAGTAAAGTTTAAGTTCAAGGAAACGCATTTCAGAGTGAGAGGGTGATTTTTCAGAATTTTCCGTTTACACCTTCGAGATTAAAAAAAAACAATATGTTGCAAATCTGAAAAAACAGCTAAAAAATTCGTTCTAGAAGAGCCGAACGCCTCTCGAATTTTTGGCCGGTTTAACACAACCACCATCCAATAGGAAGGACGACTCATTCCTTTTTCCAGAACGATTCATCTGTTTTTTTAGCCGGGCTGAACCGTTTAAATTGCTCGCAGGGAACTTCTTTTCTCGAGTGTGCCATTTAAAATTTTAATTTGACATTTTCTTCAGAGTGAAACGACGTTTAATTTGATAATCAGTGAAATACCAAAAGTTTTTTTTGAAGACTTGATGTAACGAAAATGTGAATCTTGCATAAAAGTACCACGTCTGAGAGGTCGCGCGCTGATAAAAGTGAGATCCCCGCGCAAATCATTGGCCACCACCGCGCGTTTAGCCTAAGATTGAGTCATAGAAAGGCGACCAGTTGGAGATGAAATGAAAGTGTTGAAAAATGGCTTCGAGCTGTTGGCAGTTAGTAGCGTCAGGTCGCGGCGATTTCGAGATTGGATGGCAGCGTGTCTTGGTCGACTGCGACCGGGCGGCGCCTGGTCTTTAACTCGACGACAAACTGGCATTGAATTGACAAACCTTTGCTGCAGATCCATGAGGAGATATCGTTTGACTTCAACTCCCTCAATTGTTTTGCGAACAACAGATGTTGGTACAGTCGACCTGATAACAGGACTGTCGAAAAAGTGTACAGCGGGGAAGGTATGCGAAAATCATTCCGATGCACTCACTGATCCAGAAATATGAAAACACCAGCAATGTAGGAAAAACGGCTACGAACGAGCATGAAAAGACCTGTGCGGCCCTAAACCTGAGTGTTCCGCTCACGCCACGCCCACTCCTTTCAGCCGGTTCCGATCCGTAAACTACTGAAAACCCGGCCTTAGGGGTAACAACATACATCCAGGAGGGTACAATCCACTCCGCTCAATAAAACTTACCCCATTTGATAATCGGTCGCCTTCTTCTAGTCGGGTCACTTCAGTCAGACACTTTTATCGGTAGCCGTTGAGGAAGTGGGCGTGGCGTAAGCGGACATTCAAGTTTGGGACCGTATAGGGCTATTTTGTAATCGTTCATTGATGTCCCGTCAATACAACTTCCCAGGAAGTGGGCATGTTCATGTTCTTAGAAGGGAAGAACACTCCATGTGAATCATGAGTATGGTCGTAGTTACCTACGGGACCACTTTGAGCAGTGTTACCACACTAAGCTGGCTACAACACAGAGCAGCAGCTGGGGCGACAATTGGAGAAGGAGGGCAGCACGTGCTCCTCGAGCAGCAGCTCGTCCCCTTGTGCTGCTCTCGCTATTCTAGTAAAAGTGAGAGATAGTTGCGCTCCTTGACAGCCCACGATCGTCTGAGATGAAGATCAATCGATTGCTTAGATTCCATACACCTTGCTTGGGGGAGAAAAGAGAATTGGTGAATTGACATATAACTAATCAGATGTCTATATGTGCATGCTCAAAACAAAGAAGTCCCCATGCTGATTGTAAATATGCTCGTAGCTGTCCAAACGGACCACTTTGAGCAATGTTACCACACTACAATTGCCACAAAAAAGAGCAGCAGCTTAGGCGACAAATGGAGGACGAGGGCAGCACGTGCTGCTAAGAGCAGCACAAAGGCAGCACGTGCTGCTCGAGCAGCAGCTCTTCCCCTCGTGCTGCCCTCGCTATCCTCGTCGAGGTGAAAGCCTATTGTGCTCCATTACGACCCCGCGATCCTCTGAGTACGAGACGACCACCTCAGACAAAAAACGGATCGGAGCTCCGTAGAATACGTCAGATATGCATAGGGCTGGCGGACAGCCGGTGCACCTGCCGAAAGTGCCAGCGCTGGCCTTTGGCCGGCAGGCTGTGCGAGCGCAGGCATTCAGCCGGCACCCTGATGAACGAGTGTGCTAAGGCCTCATTCATCGACATTTTCTTATCGACTTCTGTTAACTTGTCATAGCATTCTATCTCTCGTACGTTCTCATCACGCGCCCTCGCGCTCATTTAATATTTGGTTTGCTTGTTCTGTATTTTGTACACCATCGAAACTGAGGTGTCGTTTGTATTCTATCTCTACAAGCCGCGTTGCAGCTTTTTTAATTTTCTCCCTATCTTCGAACCGAAGCGGCTGTTTCCCCATTATCATTTTATTTGTTTTCTTGAAAGCAACCATTCGGATCTGATGATGAAGCTATCATAGCAGCGTCGCGGCTTCCCCGCATCCAGGGATTGACGATAAGTGTTGCGCGAACCACATAAGACACTTTTATTATCTGTGTGAATTGCTTAGGAAGACGCAGCCACGCGGCTTTCATGGCACAAGCGGAAGCGAAGATATCATTACCTCATCAATGATATCTTCGCTTCGACTTGTGCCACGTAGGAGTGTGACGACTTCCTACGAGAATCACACAAACTCTACAACATCAATGATGATTATTAGAAGAAATTTATAGTTTGGAATTCTCGGTTAGTTCGGGAATCTCAACTTCTGATTTTTTCGAGTATTTTATCCATTTGTAGATTTAGATTTTTTTCTGGAAACTATTCCCTCGGCGAATTCGTGTTTATAAGAATTTGATACGTGCCCAAATTTAAATAATTCGGTTTTCCAAAATTTCGCATCATTCGGGAATTCAAGGTATTCAGCTTCTTCAAAAATTCTTTTTTACTTTGGAATCTGACATACCTAATTTTTGGGTATTCGATGATTTCGGGTGAACACCTTCAATTTTTTCCGCCACTGTAGAGAATTTTCAGAGTATGCATAAAATAATCGGAAAGAGTTTGAAATCTCGAATTTTCAATTGAAATTTCGGAAGAATTTTCCGAACACCCATTCAAATCAATTCAGGAGACAGCTTTTCAGAACTCGGCTCTCAGAACGATAGTACGCAAAAACTTCTAAAGTATTTGCAGCTTTGAATTAGGAAGAATTTTTTCGAATGCAGGGTTCACGATAGACATCACTTTTGTGTTCTCCCAAATATGCGGAAGTTCTGGGGCTCCATAGGGTAAGGTAATATGCCTAAGAACAACAAAGATAAAAACATGCCGTGTTTTCGCGTTAAAATAGTATTGACTTCTGAGAGTGTTAGAAATGACCACTGTGAGCAAATGGTACCTATCAATGCAAACTAGCGCTATAGCTCATTTGAAAGTACCTCCTTGATTCGGTTATTTGCTTTTACTACTCCGCCAACGCGTAGCTAGATGCCTCCCTCCTAAACCAGAGATGCCCAGAGGTTTCAGGCATCTGAGTCTCATTTGCCACGAGAATTTACGTAAGTTACAGAAAGTTTAGCCTCAGTTGGTGAAATTTTAGCTTTTCACAGCGCCCCGCTAATTCTCACGTAAATTCTCGCTACAGCACCTACATATTCTGCACACAGCTTATTCTCGTTTGCAACACTCAGGTGGTCGAATCGTACCCCCAGTCCTTGATCCGTACTGAAGAAAGAGCGATCCGCTGCGATCGAAGCGCATCCTGCAGCATCATCAGCGGTCAGAATTATCCCTAGCAAAGGTCTTCCAGTGAGCGACATGGGGTCACTCTCCAAGACCACCCACAGAGTGTCAAGTTATCCGTGGGTTGACCTGTGTGCCAACACTGTTCGAACTGCATCCCTGCGTTTCGCGTAGCCAACGCGGAGTTTGAGATTACTTGCGTTTCAGCACATGCTTTATCGTTAATCCGTAGATTTTCGCTACTGGAATTTATAGCGAAAATATACGGGGCCTAACGTCAGAGAGATCGAAAGTTTCGAATTTAGCCTTCATTTTTTTGCGTGGGAGAATACGAGCAAGAATTTGCACCGCTTGTAGCCTCGACACAAGAATATGCGGGTTTTAGCTATCGTAGCCAAAACCCATAGTTTACCTTCGCTACATGGAATGGGGCGGCGTTTCAGTCCGCGCCCTCGAGTATCTGCATCAGCGGATCAGGAGAGACTGGCGGTGTTTGAAGTTGGCGCCAGCTCGGTGCGCCTATCTATGTTTATGGCACGCTGACGCCGAGTTTGCGCTGCTCGCGATGAACGCGAAGTCTCTTCGCGATTCATGCCCGACTTACGATTAACATCGGCATGGATCAGGGAGAGACTTCGCGTGCATTGTTGAAGGTTGGCGCCAACTCGGGTGCACCTATCTATGTTATAGCACATGACACCGAGTTTGCTGCAACCTTTCAGCAGTGAACGCAGGGTCTCTTCACGGTCATGCCGACAATCGCTACGATGTTTGGCAAGAGTACATTCTCGAAAGCTTTGCGATTTGTTCACGTCAGGGCGGGCAAAAAGGGCTTTGAGAGCCTTTCGAAGATATAAAAACCGCTTTGTTTGCGATCTTATATTTGCCATTCACTGGCTCGTTTTCTGCCGTTCTCGCGACACCTAACACTACCTTTACAGATCCGAAATTCGCTTTTCGTCTTCAAATTTACTGTAAGAGAGAAGCTCAACGATAATAGTGATTTGCGAACGTTGCATTTTGAGCCGAATTTGCACTAAAATGAAATCAGAGTGGGGTCTGAGATGCCCGTCACAGTCGGTTGTGTGAAAGGTATTCAAAACTTATGCAACCTCAGAAACGGTTTTTGTTTTCAGGAATTCTTGTCGTCCTGAAGAGCGCAATTTTGCTGACGGAAATGGCGTTCAGGAACAACTGCCGTTTAAACTGGTGTGGATTAGAAACGTCTCCATCATCATTCACAACGGTGAAAAGTTCTCTCTCATATTTTTGACGGTAAATTTTGAGCACTCAACAATCCTCTCGATTTTCCCGCAGTACATATCGTCCATCACTGGATGAGGATCGCCGCGACGCTGCTCGGCAGGAAAAATTGCGTTCGGGAAAACTGAAGGAGAGTGGCTATTGATCGCGCAATTTTCCCGCCGGCAGCGTCGCGGCGATCCCATTCAGTGACTCACGTACGCGCTCAGTCCATCACTGGATGAGGATCGCCGCGACGCTGCTCGGCGGGAAATTGCGTTCAGGAAAACAGAAGGAGAGTGGCTATTGATCGCGCAATTTTTCCCGCCAAGCAGCGTCGCGGCGATCCCCTCATTCAGTGACTGGCGAATATGTCGTTGGCTCGAAAGTTCTGCACCTAATAATAGTCAGTAAAGTGTCCTTTGCCCGTCTGTGAGTCCTTCCACCAGGTGTGGTATACCATTCGAAAACATAACCCTTCTCCTCTATCTAACAGGTTCAACCTTCTTCTCGAAAATGCTCGAGCTGGTTCCAAATTTGACCTCAAAATTTAGAGGAAGTTCTGGGCGCGAAAAAAGGATTTGAATGTCTCTCGTTCTCTTCTTTATACCATACTCATCAAGCGTATGGAACGCTTGAACCCATGGTTCATACTAGTTCATAGCACCAAAACGGGTTCGCGAAATCTCTCCAATAGGGCGACTTTCAAATTTTTCGAAATTTCGGAGTCAGTGCAGGCAAGCAGATCGTACTGGTTAATGAAAGTGAAAATTCCTTCGTCAAATTCCACAATCTATCTGGAAAGCATCCTCAAAGCATTACTTAAATTCTCCTCAAGCCCCATGTCTTCCCGAGTGTCGGCTGAATATGTGGACAGTATACTAGCTATAACATTCATTCGACTGTACAAATATACTTTTGAAGCGTCATGAACGAGTAAACACTACTGTATTTGAGCAATATCAAATCAAAAGATTTTGGTAACTCAGCCCTTACAGGCTTCATAATCCCACCCCCTAAATAACAAACTCGTCCAGACTGATCGTTTGAATACGGTCACTTTAGCTGGCAGTACTGGCTTCGCTTTAGTTCAAGCGTTTTTGTCCCTCCAGCCGCGCGGGCATGCTGTGGTGTAACTCATCCATTTTCGTTCCATAAAAACAATCCATCCATTTATTTTTTCGTTTCAGTTTGCTTCGGTTTTTCTGCTTGAATTTCCTATACTTCCAGCTCCAAATCTTCAAGTTGTGTCATAGAATCGATATCATTTAAAGCGTATATTTAAGAGGCATCTTCCATAGTCCTGACCGCAAGCGCGGGATGAGCAGTGTACTATGAAACTTTTCCCAGAGGCGGGACGCGCGGAAAACGCTCTGAAATCTCTGGCGGCACCGCCAGGCGACGCCACAGAGATTCCTGGCTTGCGGTTCCGCATACTGTGGCGTACGATAGGCCTAAAATTACTTATGTTGGAGTGGACCTAAGCTGAGACGCTAGTATTGATTCAAACGGTTAAACCGTCACGGCTGCTTGGGCGGTGCCGCTATGGCGGGGCTGAATAGGCGGCACGCGCGAGCCGCGCATGCAGGTTTATAGTCCACCGCCCGTCGCGCGTCGCTACGCGTGCTGCGCTTACGGTGAAGACTACGAAAGATGCCTAATGTAAGTGTGACATTGAGCTCAACTCTACGCATGCAGCTCAGTTTATGCACTAAATTTTACAATCGCACCCTATCACACGAATTTAACAACAAGCCAAGCTGCATTAGGCGAATTTCGGCGCTTAATCCGACGATCGAGAGATTAAGGGAGCCAGTCTCCATTTTTTCGCCATAGGTTTTTGGACCTGCGGTTTCTATGATTCGTAAATTATTAGGTCTAGAAGTTAATTTCCGCGTTTTTGTTGTTATTGATATTTTGTAAAAAATAAAGGTATTTTTATATAACTTGAATTTTATGTTATAATGCTCACTGTATTATCAGCTTTCTATTGATATATAACTTGCTTCACGTACCTTATAAAGAAGGTAGTATTTTAGTTTCAGGATATGTCAACTTGTGTCGCGGAAAAACGCCCTTTGCGGGAAGCTCTCCTTTTCCTTTTTCATCTCAAGAAGAAAGCCACTGACGCGCACCAAATGCTTGCCCAAGCTTACGGGGATGCTGCTCCATCCGTAAGAACCTGCCAAGAATAGTTTCAGCGTTTCCAAATCAGGGTGATTTTGGCCCATTAGAGACCAAAAGAGATCAGACCAGGACAGCCAAAAAAGTTCGAAGACGAAGAACTTCAGGCTTTGTTGGATCAAGATTCGGCTCCAACGCTTACAGAGCAGCTCGCGGCATCTCTCAGCGTCACCCAAAAAGCAATTTCTATTCGATTGAAGGCAATGGGAAAGATTCAAAAGGAAGGAAAATGGATCCCCTATGAGCTCTCAGAACGCAACAAAGAGCAGAGAAAAGCAACTTCACAAATCTTGTTGGACCGATTCCAAAGAAAGTCTTTTTACACCGCATCATAACTGGCGATGAAAAGTGGGTGTACTACACGACAATCCGAAGCAGAAAGAAAATCATTAGGTTAGTCCTGGTGAAACAACAACTTCGACCGCAAAACCAAACATCCACGGGAAGGAGGTCTTACTGTGCATATGGTGGGATCAACGCGGTATACTGTACTATGAACTTCTTCAACCTGGCGAAACAGTTACTGCGAATCGCTATCAACATCAACTAGCGCAATTGCGGCATGAAATCGAAGCAAGGGAGACCAGAATGGAGCGAGTCGACACGAAAAAAGTCATATTGCTTCATGATAACGCTCGACCTCATGTTGCTCAGACGGTAAGGAGGATACGCTAAAGAGTTCAAATGGGAAGTCTTACCGCACCCGCCGTACTCTCCAGACATCGCCCGATCGGATTATCACCTTTTCCGGTCAATGGCGCATGGTCTGGCGGAGCAGCGCTTTCAAGATCGTCAAGATGTCAAAAAATGGCTCGATGAATGGGTGGAGGCCAAACCAGAAAAATTTTATTATGATGGAATCCATAAGTTACCCAAACTCTGGGAAATGGTTGTGTGTGACGGAAATTATTTTTAAATAAAAATTTTGTTTAAGTATGTCCAGTTTTCAATAGTGTAAAAAGCGTAAAAAAACGCGGAAATTAACTTCTAGACCTAATATATGCAGAGTGTTCTCTAATTTTTCCTAAGGGGTCGGTGCCCTAGCTGGGAGAAAATCTGGAATGGGTGTGAAATTATCCTTTGACTCCCTCCACTGTCGAAACTGGTTCTGGGTGTAATAAGGCGACCAGAACATCATCATGTAAATAAACTTCCGTATATTTCTTTGGAAAATACGGAAACAGTCAACTCTTCCCGACAATTTCCCCATTTTGAGCACGAGAAGATTCATTTGTGCTACATGGAAATCGAATATTTTTGCATTATTTCAGATGCGCAAGTTCCTCAATGGAATGTGCAAGGTCGAAGATACAATGAGGAGAATATTTATACGCCGAAACACATACGCTCAGGTAAGATTGAGTTATGAAGTCACTTTGAATGAATAGTGCTACAATTAGTTTTCGTGTCGACGTTGGTGCTTGCGCTTTGAAAAGATAAATAAAATTTCATTTGAAACTTCTTTCGTTTTTTTATTACAATGTATGGACACCCTCACATGATTAGAGACTTTGAAAACAGCAGCGGTGTTGAGAGAGCCCGTGAAGAGACCATAAATGGCAACAACAGAGGCATCTTGAAAGCGTCGGAGCAATGGCACCGAGAGCGGTAGCAGGGACCTTGAAAGGGTTGGAGCAGAGTGCCTTAGAAGTGCCGAAGCAGGGACACGGAACGCGTCTGCAGGGTCATTTTGAAAGAGCTGGAGCAGGGGCACC